>CM019825.1:141612484-142212484 GCA_009763385.1 Coix lacryma-jobi var. lacryma-jobi | reverse complement strand
GTCATCTGCCAACCTGCAAACAATGCCAACCTGCAAACAATAAAGACTTTAGAATAAAATTACATGTACAATAGCAAAGACTGTAGAATGAAATTACATGTACTTGACGAAGACAATAAAATAAAATTACATATATGATAACAAGAATCTTAGAATGAAATTACTACATGTCATAGTTCATGCATGGGACCATCTCTGATAATGATTGCTTGTTCCAGCATATAGTAAAATTAAAGCAGCAAGAAAAAATATTGGTGTACTCCATACGCGTCAAGTTTCAGAAACAAAAAGGATGCCTAATAATGGGTTGTCACCAAGTGGTGACGATAACAGCCCATGAGTACTGCTTGGAGTATTGTCCGTATGTATTCGCTGGTGCGTACGGAAGCTGGAGTGATTGTCGTGGTGGATTTGTGCAAGTACAATGGAAAGTCA
The DNA here is from genome assembly GCA_009763385.1 of Coix lacryma-jobi var. lacryma-jobi. Classification (NCBI taxonomy): domain Eukaryota; kingdom Viridiplantae; phylum Streptophyta; class Magnoliopsida; order Poales; family Poaceae; genus Coix; species Coix lacryma-jobi. Next base: position 142,212,049 of record CM019825.1, on the reverse strand, counting down.
AGCATTATCGGTCCCCGATGCTTCCCAAGCCTAAATGTCTTTAAAGATAAGATGCTCTTGCTGCGTTTTGCTTCGTCATTTATTTGCTAGCGCGCCTTCTTAATGCCTCGTATATAATATATATGCAGTGCCTTGGCTTGTGGAAACATAACGGTCCTAAAACTAAACTGCATGCATGTGCTTGAGCTTGTACAAGCATGTCATTTTATAGGCACGGCTGAGCCCATAACCAATTATTGATACTGCTGGTACTATATAGAGTCATGAAAGTAAATAAAAAATAGAGAGCTGATAATGTACATGAACTCGGACATCTGGTTGGGAGCACATGCTCACCAGTTGTGCCATTTTTTTTTTTTTGAAAGATCTGGAGGGGCCGAAGCCCCTACAGTGGTTTTATTAGGAAACAAAAAGGATTACAGAGTACAGAGAACAGAAAAAACAAAGAGAACTAAGAAACGAAAAAGGAAACAAAGAAAATCATCCCTAGGCATCTAAAGACTCCAGCGATTGAATCCATTGAAAGAACTGGGTTTCTTGACCAAACTTCAGTCTGTATTATTGCAGCGATTGAATCCATTGAAAGAACTGGGTTTCTTGACCAAACTTCAGTCTGTATTATTGCAGCAATTGAAGTTCCTTGAAGAAAAACCCGGCACATTCTTCTCTATTTCTGCTTAACCCTTTAAATATTAGGTCATTCCTTGTTGTCCAAATAGTCCAGCACATCACGATCACAGCTTCCATAAAGAAAGGAGAGTTAATTTGAAGCCGCAACAAAACAACTAGCTCAGGAAAGGGAGTGCCATCAGAGGAGTCAATTCCAATGATATCCCAACACATTCTTGCAAAAGCACAATCAACAAAGAGGTGGAAAACTGTTTCTTCAATCAAAAGGTTACAGAGCGCACACTGATAAGAGTCCAAGTGCATATTTCTTCTTCTCAAGATGTTCCTAGTGCTTAGCCTGTCTTTTATCAAAAGCCAAAAGAAGACCTTGTGCTTATTTCAGAGTGACCAATCAGGTTTCTGTAAAATCTCTTAGAGCTAAAAATCTCAGAACCCGAACTGGAGGTCCATATATCTTTTTCTTCAGAAAGCCTCGTGGAGCTCACAAGAGGCTGAATGCTTTGCAACTGATCATAAGCAATCTGCGAGAGGGGGAGCTGGAAAAGTTCAGACAAATCCCGGGAGCTGCAGAACTGCTTGACAGAGAGGTTCTTTTTCTTGGCAAAAGAGAAAAGCTCAGGAGAATAAGAGGCCAGAGGCACACCAGCCCAGTTATCAAGCCAGAAAAGAATCGAATTCCCACTTTTAACCACAGGCTTGGAGAAATCTTTGTAGATTGGTAAGAGATTTAAAATATTTCTCCACCAGAAAGAGCCCTTTTTTATATGACTTGGCACCTTCCCATTTGAGTAGTGTTTCTCCCAAACTAGGCTGACCCACGACAGATCTTGCTTGTTAAAGAATTTGTGAAGGTTTTTTAACAGCAAAGCCTTATTTTGTTTTTCAAGATCAATAACTCCTAGACCTCCTTCATCTTTTGGCAGACAAACCATTATCCATGCAGCCTTTGGTGGTTTATTAGCATTCACAACAGAACCACGTCATAGACAGTGTTTTCTGTACTTATCAACTTGATTAATAACCGACTTAGGCAGCACAATGGAGCTCATGAAGAAAGAGGGTAATGCAGAAAAAACAGCATTCACCAGTTGCAGTCTGCCAGCTTGATTCAGGAAGGGGGAAACTATAGCCAATCTCTTCTCACATTTCTCCATCATCGGCATGAAATCCAAAGCTGTAGGCCTCGAGATGCAAAGAGGAAGTCCCAAATAAGTAAAAGGCAAACTCCCTTTTGAACATCCAAAAGTAGCAGCCAGCAGATCAAGTTTTTCATCAGGGATGTTAATAAGGATCATCATGGACTTACTAAAGTTAATCTTCAAGCGAGTACAAAGGGTGAAGTTGTTAAGCAGGGACTTTAGGAAGAACAGTTGTCTGACATCTCCCTCTATTATAATCAGAGTATCATCAGCATATTGGACCACGGGAAAATCTGAAGTTGAATTTGTAGGGATTGGGAGCTGCAATTGTCCCATGTCCTTCCCTTTGTTGATCATAGTTTGCAAAAAATCAGCTGCAAGAACAAATAGGAGGGGTGAGAGAGGATCACCTTGTCTAACCCCTCTTCTGCAGTGAAAAGTCTTCCCTGGCACTCCATTAAGGAGAACTGCAGAAGTACCAGAGCAAAAGATGTCACTCATCCATTGAAGCCACCTCTGCCCAAATCCCATAGATTCCATTAGAGTCAAGATAGTTTGATGCTCAATCTTATCAAAGGCCTTTTCGAAATCTAGCTTCAGAATAACAATTTCCTTTCTTGAATGATGACAAAGATGAATATACTCGTATGCCCAGGCCACACAGTCCTGAATTGATCTTTTCTTGATGAAACCATATTGATTCTTGTGAACTAGAGAGGTGATGACTGGTTGCAATCTGTTGGCTAGCAACTTTGTGATCAATTTTACTGAGGAGTTAAGCAGTGAAATTGGTCTGAAAACATTCACATTTTTGGCCCCATCCACCTTGGGAATTAGAGTGATGAAAGAGGAATTAATACTTCTGAGGCACACTGAATGGTTATAAAATTCATTGCAAAGCCCATAGAAATCATTTTTTATCACTGCCCACCAGCTTTTTAAGAACTCATTGTTGAATCCATCAGGCCCCGGAGATTTATCATTGGGTAAGGATTTTGATGATGCTATCAATTTCATTTTGACCAAAGGGAGCTTCCAGATGCTGTAAATTTTCATTCCTCTGAATGAAAAAACCTGGGTTCGGACTGAAGCCTTGAAAATCTGAGGTTCCAAGTCTTAGCTTGAAATCCTCCCATAACACCTTTTCTTTACCACTGTGATCACTGATGATAGAACCATGGTTATCAACCAACTCTGTTATCAAATTCTTTCTGTATTTTATGGTGGCATGGGTATGAAAAAATTGGTCCCAGTATCTCCTAATTTGATCCACTTTATATTTCCTCTTTGTTTCCAGAAAACCATTTGCTGCTTCAGGAGTGCAAGAAGATGATCTTTTAAGCTATTTTTGAAGTTCCATTCTTCAATACTCAAGTCTCTCACCTCTTCAATGACTTCAAGCAGCTGGAGAACAATTCTTACATTACTGATTACAGTATGAACGTCCAATCTGGAAGCCTGCCAATTTCTGATATTTTTCCTTAGAATTTTGAATTTAGTCCTGATAACCTTGGCCTTGTCAGAAGCCTGAATGGGGGCTGCCCAGCTTTCAGCCAGGATACTAGCAAACTGATCATTTGAGAGCTAGTAGTTTTCAAATCTAAAAGTCCTACATTTTGGGATTGAGGTGGAAATGGTCACAACACATGGGTTGTGGTCAGAGGGAGACATATCCAAAGCTTTTACTGAAGTGTTAGGATAAGAGAGCGTCCAAGCAGCAGACGTGAAAACCCAATCCAACTTTTCAAGCAAAGGAGAGGGTTGCATGTTTGACCAAGTGAATCTTTTTCCCTGAAGGGGAATCTCATTTAGCCCTAACTGACTGATAGCCGCATTGAACTCAAGCATATCAATAAGACTACCCCCAAGTTTATTTCTATTTTCTGGTTTTCTGACTAGGTTAAAGTCACCTAGGACTAGCCAGTCCACGTACATCATCTGGCATTTGAATATTCCTAAACCAATCTAGGAACAATAACTTGTCATCATGCACACAGGGGCCATAGACGCAAGTAAGAATCTAGGAGTTATTGTGCTGGGAGGTGAACTCAACAGAGATAGCAAAGGGATTACTGAAGATCATATTACCAGCAAACAAAATACTATTCCAGGCGATCAAAATTCCACCAAAAGCCCCAACTGAAGGTAGGAATTCAAACCTATCCAAGTTGCTAGGGCAGATCTTCCTGAGAAACTGAATACCAAACATATCTTTTTTTGTCTCCTGCAAACACACAATATCACAGGAGGCCTGTACAATTTTGTTCTTAACAGCATCCCATTTCCATGAGGCATTGATGCCTCTAACATTCCAGGTGAGAACACTCCACTGATAGAGCAAGCATTCATGATGAACTGATTTAACTAAAACTTGAGAGGAACACTAGTACAACCAGGTTCAAACCAATTGCCAAAAGAAGCTCTCAACAAAAGAAAGCTAGATATAATAGACCAGAGACTCAGACAGTGGCATTCTCTTTGCCACTGATCCTTTAGGATCCATGGGATCCCCATGTCCGGTTTTGTTGTCCCCCATCATCTTGTCCATGGGCAGACCTCTCCTTGCCTCCCTTCTTTTGGGCAACAGGTTGACTCTTCAGTTTCTTCTTAAGTGCTTCCTCTTCTAAGCTTTCAGGGTTCATGCCGCAGAACTGCTAACCCAAATTTTGGATGGTTTTAGTTGACAAAGTGGGAGGAGGTGAACAAGTAATGCATGTCCTATCTGGACATCCAGCAGGCTTAGAACCATTGGCCATAGATTTAAATCTAGGACTTCTCCTTACCTCAGTTTCCACTATAGGGGTTTTCCTCTTACTGCAAAATCTTCCGGGTGATTTTTTCTCAGCAGCAAATTCAGGAGCAGCTTCTCCCGACTTAGCAAGCTCCTCACCATCCTCCTTAGACTGTACTACTTCATCCAACACCTCTATCAGAGAAAACTTGTTGCTACTTGACTCTGCAGGGCAAGAGCGACGATTATTACTCTCTGGACATTGAGGGGGAATGGAGAAGTCAATTAAGCCCGAACTTTTGTCAAAAAAACTGATAGAATTGGAGGCTAGGAAATTTTTAGCCCAATCAAAAGAGTCTAGTGACATGAGCAGAGCAGTGAAAAATTACCCCAGCGAGCACGTATACTGACACAAAAATTCTTAGCATTACCTGAGTTGAAGTGAGCTGCCCAAAGGCTTGTTGCATCCGCATTCTTTTTCCTTTCCCAATCCTGGAAGGCAGGGTCAGGGTTGGACAACTGAGTCAGAGCCATACCAATATTGATCTGATCAATCCTAGCTAGGCGCCATTGCAAGTTGATCGGAAGCTTCCATCTGAAAGTTGAGGTCTTCAGGGAAGATTTCTTGAGGGCCAAACGGTTCAGCCTGCTGATTTACAGCCTCCAGGGCCTGTTCTTCAAGGATCTGATTTTGGCCATCATCTTCCCCATTGTTAGCAGCTCCATCAAAGTCAATCAACTGATTCAAAGGGATCTCTTCATTGAGCACGTTAACCTGTAATCCTGGCAGCAGGGGCTGGTTCTGCAATTCTTCCTCTTCAAGCTAAAGGATAGCATTTTCCTCAGGCAGGATTGGTAGGTTCAGAGCCAGGATAGCTTCTTCAGCCACATTGTTACCTTCCAAGATATCATTAATTTCCAAGAAATCTCATACAGGAGGAGGAGGATGAACTAACACTTCCATGGGGTTATCTTCATCCTCAGGTCCGGGAAGATTGAGATCTATTTCAATCTCGATTGGGTGCAAATTAAGAACCTGATTAATAGGCTGTTGCTGCAACTGCTGAGGCTGCCAAGGGTCCCAGTGATTGTCACCTAGCTCATAAGCCAGCTGAGCATTCTGAATATTTTCAGGCAAAAGATTCTGATCTTGCTGATCCTGCAGAATATGCTGATTTCCCTGTTGATTTTGCTGGAAAGGGCCTGCCCCAGACCAAAAAAAATCAAATGGCAACTCCTCATTAACTGGAAGAACTGGCACATGGTCCTCATCCTGAGGTCCACCCCCAAGCAAATTCTGCTGCAGAATTTCACATTGAACTGTCCAGGAGTCACTTCCAAAGGCCTCAGATTCAGAGAAGACAACGAAGTGAGGGACAGATATAACATCCAAAACCCTAGCCCTGATGATGATTCTTGAGAGGTCATCTTCATCTCTCTGCCAAAACAAAAGCCGTCCAAAGGAACCTATAGCATCCTGGAAGAACTCTTCTTTGTGATAATCAGATGGGAAGTCCATTAACATGAGCCAACATTCAGCATTATAGTGAACACGGCGCCAATTCCTCCCTTCGTTATGCTTAACAAAGGTGAGGGCAACATTGTCAAAAGGAATCGGCCCCTGATGAACTAGCACATCCCTGACTAAACCAGACTCAAAATGAACATAAGCTTGTCCTAGACTGCTTTTCTTGATCTCAACAATTTCGATATTTCTGAGCTCAAAAAATTCCCTCAGCACCTCTTCAACAACTTCAAAGACCAGAACATTACCCGGAAGAGGGTTGATGTTGACGATCGCGAGGTCTTCGTTCTTTCGGGACGCCCTTCTAGAAGCCACCGCCCGCGCCATAACCGGGCGGATGATGACATCCTGCCACACCGTAGCGTGTGGGATGAAAGGCCTTGGATCAGCCCTATGATACGCCATGTTGTCATCCGCCACCAATGGCTGAGACAGGTTGCACCAAGGCTCGGAGGAGGGGTTTACTGTTACTGAAGCACTTAGGGGAGTGGGAGCAACTGGGGAAGACGAGGGGGCTCGGGTCGCAAGCGTCCAAGAAGAGGGCTCCTGTGCCGACTGATTATTAAGATCTGGGAGAGCCGAGGCCACAGGCCATGAAGCCGGGGGACGACCCATGGAACAACGATTACAGGAGCAGGCTTCGAGGCGGCCCAAGAGCACGAAAGGGCCAGAGTTACATCCCCGAGAGAATTAAAGACGGGCGTCTTAGAGGGGCCCGACACATCTTTAAATTTGAACCAATTGCAGTGGGGAGCCGGAGCCAAACTGCCTTTCCCTTTCACCCCAGATCGCCGCGCATTAATGATTCCAGGACACGAAGCAGCCAGATGCCCCGAGACGCAGCACTCACGACATCTGATAGGCCAGCGGCAAGTAGACCTATCATGCCCAGGAAGAAGGCACCTCGGGCAAGGGCGAAGCACATTAAAGATAGAGGCACGTCTCCGATGAGCAATGGCGCCGCCTCCGCTAGCTCCTCGCTGAAGCTGAGGACGACGCACTTGCTACAAGCATGCGAAGCCCGAGCCTCCACCAAAGGCACCAACCGCTTACCCAGGGAAGGAGAACGAGGAAAGACAAGTTGCAGATGAACTGACAAACGCGCAGGGGGCCTCCCAACCGGAACCGCATTGGCTCCAGAGAGAGGGACCCCAGAGAGCGGCGGAGCAGAGGCGTCCGAAGGGGAAACGCGGACACGCTTCGGCTGGACAGCAGCTGGAGGTCGGAGCTTTACCACTTCAGCAAAGGACCGAGACGACGACCGAGCTTTTGGAGCAGAGAGCCAAGAGTTTCTATCCTCCTCAAGGAAACGCTGGAATTCAGCTTTCCAATTGGGACCCCCACCTCCCCAAAGGTGGAAGAACAGCTTGTATGAATCACACTCGAAGGAAACTAAACTGCGAATGAACAAACCAACCTCCTTGGAGGGCACGGAGAACCTGAAAACTCGATCTCCAAGCAGAGCCACATTGAAAAGCTTAGCAGATCCCCCAATGGTGGCCTGGAGGATAAGGGCGACCGAGTCCGGAGAGAGCTTGAACTTGCAACGGCCACAAAGGCCACCACAAGGATGAAAGGTTCATTGAGAGTGAGGGAGACATGGAGACCTCGACAAGCACGAAGTTCATCTTCCAATCTCTTGCCTACCGCAAACGAGAGACCAGGCAAATCCATCAAAGAGGGAGGGGACTTACAGGAGAGGGGGAAACAGAGAGGGAGGGAGGGGGGGAGCAGCCCCACGCCGGCTGCCGGCAGGACTAGCGGCGGAAGCCACCTGAGCAGGGGCGTCCGCGGACCCCAGCGGACTTCCGTGGATGCATTCACACAATTAGGATTACAATTGTAGCTGGGGACTGTGTTGTGTGTGTGACTGAGAGAAAATGGCTGGCTCTTCTTTTTCGGTGCTTCAGCTCATAATCATTCATCTTCGTCAGCAGCCTGTAGCCATTGGTTCAGAGCTTACCTCTCCACCAGTAGGAGCAGCTTCAGTAGCAGCTGCCTCGATATCAGCTGCTGCACCGTGTGCAATGCTGTTGCAGTGTTTCCTCGTCATTAGTGGAGCCCCTACTACGTCGTGCATACTCTACTGCCACGTCATCATCGTCGTCCTAGCTGATTCGGTGTGCAAGTGGGTCACAATTAGTTGTCCCAAACACTAAGGTCATCTGCAGTGATTTCTTGTAAGCTAGCACTATTGGAGATGTTAACTCAAAGATAACAATTGGCTCATATCATGCATATATAGCAGCTAGCAACATATATACAGTACTCTACGCAATTAATCTTTTGGTGGTTCCGGGTCAACGACCCAAGCAATTTCATGACCATGAGCTTCAGTTCCACGCCAGAAAACACCAAAACAACAGCAAACAGAAGACTTCAGTCATCACCAAATAAATTAAGCGCAAACCATAGCATACGCATGTACTGTAGATTTTAATCATCCAAACAAAAACGAGGAAAAGAAAATCAAGTGGGCTCGACCATGGTGACTTGGTGAGGAAGTGGACGTAGGCGGCGAGGCATAAGACCAGCACAGGCCCCGCACAATCAACCCGGCCTAGTAAGCGAGCCGAGCGCATGGGGACAGCTCGTAGGTGGGAGTGGGAACGGGTAGGGGCCACCGCCATCACACACAGATGCAGGGCCTTTGTGCTAACTAAGTCGATGATCATCTCATCCAGTTATGGTTTTGTTTGGCTGCGTATAAATACACCTCAAATCCACGTGGGTTGAGAGGGAATTGAGGTGCAACTTAGTTCAAGTTATACTCCAATTCACTCTGACCGACATGAATTGAAGTGTATTTGTGTGCAGCCAAACAAGGCCTACAGGGGGTGCACCGCTGCACGTGTTTGGTTACTAAAGGATAAAGTTTAAGGTTGTTACATTGGATATTTGGATGCCAATAAGGATAATTGAACATATGCTAAATACAAAATTAATTGCACAGCGTCGCGACACAGAACGCGCAGCACGCGGTGGGCGACCGGGAGGGTGCCCAGGGCGCGTTCGCAAGCCGTCGGTCAGGCCATTGATTCAGAGACACGGACGCTAGCCCATGTACGTCTCTCTTCTCAGCGCGCACGCCTCACTGTGAAAACTGCAAGCAGAATATGGACCGCCTGTTCAACTGGCCAAATGTGCTGGTTTATTATAGTGTGTAATAAGCAAATTGTCTATGTATTTCTTTTCTATCTGAAAATAGTCAGATAGATCAGTCCAATACATACTCAAAAATATATGTGACTGATTTAATATTAAAATTTTAATCGTGGTGTTATTGATACGTGTCCACATAGAAGACAAGAAGGGACATGACAGTGTATATTATGATAACTAAAACGACAGTCCCACATGATGACACAACGAACTAAAAAAGATGGTAATCGATGAGAACCTATAAGCAAGTCCACTAAGATGGACTAAAAGGAAGCCACACAAACATCTAGATCACCGAAAAGATTTTGTCACCAAAACTTGCAATATATATTTTCCGTTGTAATATTGCAATTTATTGAAGTGGAATTAAAGTGTGGTCGAGCCATTCACACAGTTTGTGCTCTTGGCTCGTAGCCATATCCGCTAATGGAACCAAGGTGTACACATGTGAGACCTCGTGTGCGTACTTTTACAGAACCCTGAGATGTTACTGCACAACACAAACTTGCCAAACTTTTAAATTTCGGAACTCCGACACAAAAAACGAAGGCAAGGGGATGAAAACCATGTTAATAATAAGCAAATATACGTGGTACTGAAACAAGCAAATTATAAAAATGAAAGCGATTATTTTCTATGTACAAAAAGCTAACATCTATTATTTTTATTATTGCTTGATTCTGCAGTTATTGTGTGATGTTACATGAGTGCAAGACGTGCTGCTAATCCCATCACTTTTATGCGAGCACTAGTGGACATGCACGTGCGACACACACGTGTCATTGAAAAAATTATACTCGACCGAGGAACAACAATAATATAAATTTAACACATCAAAACCTATACATTGTATTTAAAATGTAACCATTGATACAACAATATAATACAATACAGTAGGCACCTCACCAGACAGGTACATACTGCCTGATGTAGAACTTTATCTGAGAATGGTTCAGGATAAAAATGCATACATTGCAATGATATTCCACCAAAAGAATACATATAGGCAAAAAACAACTAAAACTTGATCTCACCTATTATAAGTAACAGGGGAACGCGGCTTATGAAATAAAGCAGCTTGCAATATGTATTATACTAGGACATCTAAAAAGTGTACATTGCATGAAACCAAAAAGTAAAGGCATACAGAAATGGACATGAAACTTCTTACACCTTGGACTAAAAAAGCTGCAATTATCCTAGATGCATTGTCGTTGTTTTCTTTTCTTTGAGACACCCTACATGCAATTTTAAATTTCAACTACAAGAATAAACACTTCTTAGTTAGCAATATTGTCTTTTTTTAGACAGGTAGCAGTTAGACTCAAAATTAAACAACAAACTTTGCTGCTCATGTCATTGTCTGTTTTTAGCTACATATCTATCTAATTATCAAGTGTAGGACATGCCTATAAAATTATCAAGTACAAGCCCCCATTCTCAGGGTGGGTCTTGACCATCTTCTCGAGCGCTTTGCAAATTGCAACCTCTGAGGTCAACTAAATACATGCATTCTTCCGTACAAAATACAAAAATTTATTAATGCAGCAAATGCAAGAGAGGATGGAGAATCAATTTGAATTAGTGAATCCTCACCTTTCCTATGTGTTGGCTGCAGTCCGCTGCCCTGCCCACTGGCCTCCTGATGAGCTAGCTGCTGGCTACCGCCGGGCCTTGATGTGTCGACTTAGATCAGAGCTGTGTACTAATATAAGCAGTTCATTACTTTTAAATTTTCAATAAAAGAGAGATTGCCTACTTGCATACGTGCGCTTTAAACCAGCAATCAAGCCTCATGATTGGCCTTCTTTTGGGCAATAATTGCGTTCGAATAAGGTTATCTAATTACATTCCTGCCTTATTGACAAAAAACGGTACGGTGGCCATAGATTCAGAAAAAGGATAAATGTGATCGCCCTCACCTGCTCTTTGTCTGTGCCTCGAGTTGGCCTTGATTGCCGCTGTAGAGTCCGTGTGGGTTGTCCGCTCTCCTTCCACAACACCGAGGCCTTGTCGCAGACCTGACTCTAGCGTTTGTAGACAGAACGTACTCCAGGCTGACAGTCGTGGGCACAGTGGCCGCGGTAATGTTTGCGTCCCTGGAGCACGTGGTCGTCCTCACTTGCTCCCTGCCTAATAAGTAAAATCTCATCTTCTTTGTTTCTAATTTTAAACCGAACAAAAAAAATCTCCCTCTTCAATTTCTCCAATGTCGTACATTAACAAATTGACTCCGACCAACATGCCACCCGATCGACCCCTAGGACGTTTCACATGCCACAGAAACTCTTTTCAAGCACAAATGTTATCTAGTGTCGACTGTGGAAAAAAATTCCTCCCTGTCTCGGATAAAGCAATATATATAAAGATAAGGTCTTACTCCTTTGCTAAGTCCGACAAGAACCTATGTTTCTTCAAATCACCTAAACCATTACAGTTCCAAAAAATTTCTTTTATTGATAACTATTTGTTTTTTTCTTCTAAATACCTTATCTAATTTTGGTGATACAGATAACTGTAGATTGTTTAGACCACAGTCACCATCACCATTACATTGTGTAAGACTGCTGCATAGAGAATTAAGAGCCTGTAAGTCCAAGTCATCCTCGATCCCCTGCCCAAATTGTCAGTAATATTTTTCCTCTTGAGTCACCTTTTCTTTCGAGCGATTGTGTTCTATTGACTTTAAAAGTTTTACTTCTTTACTAACCTGCTGACTCGAACTCCCTAAGTAAACACCGAGACTACTAATCTTGGAAGCAATGACAGAATCATCTAAATCGGCATATTACTATGTCCATCCACATGTTCATTCATTGGTGAAGTTTGAGATCGACCCTTGGGCCTTGACATGCCGACTCAGAGCTGTGGACTAATATAAGCAGTTCATTACTTTCAAATTTTTAATAAAAGAAAGATTGCCTACTTCCATATGTGCGCTGTAATTCAGCATTCTCTACCCTAAAAATTAGCCTTCTTTTGGGTAATAATTGCCTTCGAACAAGGTTATCTAATCTACAAAGACCACCATATTACTGTAGCATGAAGATTCCTTGAAAATTGAAGAAGACCAAAAAAAAATAGCTACTCCAATTTAGCAGACAAGGTGCCTTGACATGCCGACTGAGAGCTATGGACTAATATAAACAGTTCATTACTTTCAATTTTTTCTTTTAATAAAAGAAAGATTGCCTACTTGCATATATGTGCGCTGTAAACCAGCATTCTTGCTTAATGATTAACCTTCTTTTGGGCAATAATTGCATTCAAATAAGGTTATCTATCTAATCTACAAAGACCACTATATTACTGTAGCATGAAGAGTCCTAGAAAAATGAAGAAGACCAAAAAAAAAAGCTACTTCAATTTAGCAGACAAGGTTTTATATACGTTTAGGTAATTTTTCTGAAAATGAAAATGCAGTAACATGAGTAATCATGCCAAAAATAGTTAAAATCATCGGCCTTTATTCAAAAATACAATTTTACATGAGAAATTTAGCATGACATATTGGATAACTTTGTAGATGTCGATATATTATTATTTGAAGAAAAGCAGCATTACTATGAGACCACGTTCGAGGCTTCCCGCTGCGCGCCAGAGAGGGAAAGGAGGCCGCCGGTTGCAGGGTCGGCAGAAGTGATGGCACGTACCTAGAGTGCAGCGGTGCCCTCACCTGCTCTCTGCTACCGCGCCGTCATTTCCGTTCTTCGCCGTGGTTGGATCGGAATCGGAGAGTCCAAGAGAAAGGCAGAGAAACAACGAAAGTAGCAGGCTGAGGTTGAAGACGATCGCGTTTGTGCCTCCCTCGCAGCCGGCGCAACCTCGGCACCCGGCCGTCGGGCCTTACCACCACCGCGACGCGGTCGACCGATCTCGCCTCGCTCGTCTCGCTGCACCACCTCAGAGCCGCGGCTGGGCAGTGAGCGTCACGGTGGTCGGTGCCGGGCAGCCTCGGCACTCGGCCGTCGGGCCGTGCACCAGGAGGCAGGAGCGGTGTCCGTCGTCCTCGTCCGCACCGGCAGGCACGTCCCGCCGCCGGGTTCCAGTGCGTTAATTCGCCGCTCCGTCCTGTGCAATTGGCCATTGAGTTGGGTCAAGTCGTGTGCTAGAGACACGGACCACTCGCGTACCAGAGAGGTCGGAAGTCGGAACCGGCGGCAAGAAGACGCGGAGCGGTGTCCGTCATCCTTGTCCGCGCCGGCAGGCGCGACCGGCCGCTGTGCGTGAAGTCGCGCGTCCAACTGTCGGGGGCTCGGGGCTTCCCGAGCGTGAAGTCGCGTCCGTCCGAGCGGTGTCCGTCGTCCTTGTCTGCGCCGGCAGGCACGGCCGGCCGCCGTTCGTGAAGTCGCGTCCAAGTCCAACTACCGGGGCGTTCCCGAGCGTGCCGCCGTGCGTGAAGTCGCGTCCAACTGCCCGGGGGTTCCCGAGCGTGAAGTCGCGTCTGTCCGCCGGTTTCCTCGTGCGCGAGGGTGCCGAGCGTGTAGAATTTGCCTGTGGGTACAGGCGGTGGGTAAGTTCCTTCGTGAGTAACAAAAAAACCACGGGTGGAAGAGATTGGTAACAAGCTAGGTGCGTCAATGCAAAGAGTTTACAACTTGTTCCTGACCGGGTGCACTCGTCAGAACAAATCTAAGACCCAAATAGGAAGGTGTGTATAAAATATTTAGGTGAGAATTGTTTATAAATCCTGCGCTCCTTTATACTATAGATAGATAGATAGATTATAGTATAGATAGATAGATTTAACTTGTTAAATCTTGTGTTTTCCCAACTAAAAAAAAGTGTCATGTAAAAATACAGCTTCTCTCTCCAAGAGTTTGCTATTTTTGACTTATCAAAACCAAAAACACTTTAGCAAAAGTGAATACTGAACTTTTATCCAAACTAAAACAGGTTCTCCGACATTTTCTGTCTCTAGAACTTTCGCAACTGGGACAACCGCAAAACCCACACGTGTCTATAGTATGACAGGTTCAAACCTATGCGCGTGGTAGAAATTCCTTCCTGTGACCAAGCATTGCATATATCATATGTAGTGAAAAATCAAATTACTTTTCCTATCTTTTGTTTATTTATATTTTTAAACTATTCTCCATTTCAGTTAAATGAACCATTAGTTTAAAAGTTCAGATAAAAAAGTTCCATGATGATCAAGAACGATATGGTAATTAAGAACATTATATGTGCAAGCAATGAAAAGAAAAAAAAATCCATGCATTTTTTCCCTTCAGAGCAACCCTCACTCACACTAACACATCCTGCTACTCGCACTTTAGACATAAATTTTTGAAACAACACCCATTCAAACAAGCTAGATACGTTTTTTTCCCGAAGACATAGGAAAGCTCCTACCTTTTTCAGCAAATAATGCAATTTTGCAGCATCTAGAAGAAGACTAATGAGATGGACATGCAGCATAGAAGAAAGTCTTTGACTCCCCTTTCTAGAAAGGAGCTAAAAGCCAACAATGGATGAAGAATTTAGTGGCGTTTGAGTATCATGTAATAATTCAGGCCTTTGATGTGCAAATTGTGAGAGTAGCAACTGAATTATCATATAATAATTCAGTTTAGGTACCACAACCATGTTCTTTTGTCCTTATCAGTCGGCTTATCAACCATACTTTGACTTATTCTCTCTCACATAACACTATTGAAACAACCGAAATCAGCCATACAAACGAGTATATGTGGCTTCAGTACACATGCAGATAGATGATGGGACACCAACTTGAGTACAACTTGAGCCACATACTCATCTGATTGAAAGGGAGAATGGGCAGGCCTTATACCATTAGCATGTAAACAAAACTTCAGGAGAGCAACAGGTTAAGTCATAATTTATATCTTTCCCATACACGAAGGCCAGAAATGGAATATGATCCAGTACAACAGCAATAGCAATGACCTATTTTTCGCAAATGTGTCGTAGCACGTGTTTCATTAAGAGAATAGCAATGGACTATTTACTTCATAAGAGAAAGGAGCCAGATACTGCGGATACATGGGTGTATACCGAGTCTCTGAGTGATGAGTGATTGTCAACTGGGATAATGCGCATGTTCTTTGGCTTGTGTTGTGCAGGTGTCAAACACGGATACAGTGATCGAAGGCAAGGTGAAGGTCAAGTAGCTAGAGACGTGTCGTGCCGATGGACCGAGAGTGGCGAAGGGCGGACGTGAGGCTTGGACTGAGGGACCGGTGGCCTGAGGATCAGCTGTGGTGGCTGATAGCCTGGGACAGCGACGAGTAAAGACTTGCGGGCACGGTGTTGCTTGGGTCGAGGACCTGAGAACACGTGTCGGTTGACGGGGTGCACGGGCGGTGCATCCCCTCGATGGCTCGGTTTGGTGGTTGAGCCACAGAAAAACCAACGAGTGGACGGTTTCCAGGTTTGGGCCTGAAAACCTGGGCGCTGATGGTTTCCGAGTTTGGGCCACAAAACTCGGGCTGAGGACGGTTTCCAGGTTTGGGCCTCAAAACCTAGGTGTTGCGGGTTTCTGACTTTGGTCCACAAAACTCAGGTGATGGACGGCAGGTTTCCCGGTTTGGGCCTCAAAACCGGGGGTTGGTCGTGAAGGCTAGTTTCCGGGGTTGGGCCTCAAAACCGGGGGCGAAGTCCGGGAAAAGGACAAGCAGAGCGGTGGCGGCACATGGCGACAATCAGTGAGGTCGCGTCGAGGAGAAGCTACCTATTGTGCGGGCGTGGCCATCGGATCACCACCTACCACGAGTTGGTCTAGAATAACCCTAGGGTTTAGCTGGTTCGCTCTGTAAGTAGTTAGGGGTAGAGTGGGAAATAGAATTAGGATAAGTAGAGGGAGACACCCACCTCTCATCCTATCTCAGGTATTTGCTCTTTGCCTTCTAGGTTTTCCTGCTCTCCCAATCCCCTGCTGTAGCAACTGAGATCCGCAGAGAACCATACCTCTGTGCACTGGAGATTTTGAGGAAGTGAGACCATAATCTCACTGTTGTAGCATGTGGTAGCCACACGGTTGCAAATTCATGGTTGTGATTCGTGTTTTGGTGTTGTTCTTCACGGGTTGCTTTTCTCCAGGATTTTCCCGTTGATCGATCTCTTCACTCAGTGCGTCTTTTGCGATTCCGTTTGAACTGAGTTGTTCTAGTTCGTGAGGTGCATCTTTCCACCGAAGGAATTCTTCTCTAACCTCACGAGCTAGTAGATCGGTCGATTTTCGTTTCGAATCGAGTCTTGCTCCCTTTGCCCCGAATTCTTCCGATTCACCGATTTGGCGTTAGGTTCGAGCCATGATCTCTTTGGGATAGCTTACTAACTTCGTTGAAACTCCTCATACCAAGTCTAAGCCTTAGAGCTTTTGATTCAGAGGAGATCGGGTTGAATCCGCGGAAGAACAGTGCAGTTTTGGGGGCATCGGACGCTGACGTCGGGGGCATCGGACGTTGTGTTCATCACATCGGAAGCATCCGAGCCACGTGTCATCTGACAGCGTTTTTAAGGAGCATCGGACGCTGATCATCGGCGCGTCCGAGGGTCGAACATCAGATGCTAGGGCTCCACTATAGCCAGCATCCGATGCCAATCCAGTAAGGTCCCAGACCTGTTGATTTTGCATCGGACGCTTCCGACGCCTAACCATCGGACGCAGGCCAGCGTCCGATGCAGGTGTTTCTGCGCTGTTTCGTCCGCAGTTTGTTCGTCCGTTGTCGGTTTTGATTTCCGGCTTTCGCGTTGGGTTCCTAGATTTGTGAAGTGTCTCGCTGTGCTTCTTGGAAGCATCCACCCTACATCTAGGGTCGTGGACACTCGCAAGCTCTAGCTTTGCTCTTGGGGTGATTCTTGGGATAGTGGCTAAAAGTTTCTGACAAGAAATTTTGAAGCTCCCATTCACCCCCCTCTGGTCGCTTTCTAGTAGAACTTTCGGTCCTTCAATTGGTATCGGAGCAGGTTAAGGATCTTCCACCTTAGCCGGTTCCAGATCCACAAAAGGCAGCCTGGACAAGTTTGAGTCTCGTTCTTCTGACGGTGTATTTTTGGGTTATGGCACTCATACTCGTGCATATCGTGTACTTAACCTTGATACTAACCGAGTCATGGAAACATCCGATGTCACCTTCGACGGGACCATGGTTTGTCCTTCTTCTCGTTTTGAGCGTGCAGGTGATCATGAGGTTGGTGAGCCTCTTTTTGATGACGAGGACGAAGGTGCTGAAGAGATGGATGATCCAGCACCTCCTCCACCTGCTGTGCCACAAGGAGCGGTTTCTACTACGACTCACGGCCTCGATCCTTCCTCTTCGACTTGGGGGCTGTGGGATCTGCCACCTCGGGCTGTACCGTTCGTACCCGGGGAGGCACCAGCTGTTATTAAGGGGGAGGTTTCTTCTGCTCGGGAGGCGCCACGACACATTCAGCGCCAACACCCGCCTCAACAGATGATCGGCAGCATCGGCGAACGTGTCACTCGGTCTAGGTCACAACAAATCTCTCACTTTGCTCATTCTGCATTTGTTGCTGATTTTGAACCCCGAGATATTGGACACGCTTTGACGAATCTGGATTGGGTCAATGCCATGCATGAGGAGCTTGAAAACTTTGAGAGAAATCGGGTTTGGGTTCTTTTTCCTCTTCCTCCTGAGTGTCACCCTATTGGGACAAAATGGGTTTTCAAAAACAAACAAGGAGAAGATGGTCATGTTGTGAGAAACAAGGCTAGACTTGTAGCCCAGGGGTATAGTTAAAAGGAGGGGATAGACTATGAGGAGACTTTTGCTCCTGTAGCTCATTTGGAGGCGATTAGGATACTCTTGGCTTTTGCTGCATCCAAAGGGTTTAAACTTTTTCAAATGGATGTCAAGAGTGCCTTCTTAAACGGCTACATAGAAGAGGAGGTGTATGTGAAACAACCCCCTGGTTTCGAAAATCCCAAGTTTCCAAACCATGTTTTTAAACTTCACAAAGCTTTGTATGGTTTGAATCTAGCCCCTAGAGCCTGGTATGATAGGTTGAAAACCTTTTTGCTTGCTAAGGGTTTTAAAATGGGATGTGTGGATAAAATGCTCTTTCTCCTCAAGGAAGGCAATGATACTCTCTTGGTCCTGATTTACGTGGATGATATCATTTTCGGTGGTTCTTCTCACGCTTTGGTTGCCAAGTTTGCAGAAACTATGAGCAGGGAGTTTGAGATGAGCATGATGGGCGAGCTGACGTTTTTCCTTGGGTTGCAAATCAAGCAATACCGAGAGGGAACGTTCGTGCACCAGGGCAAGTACACCAAGGACGTATTGAAGAAGTTCGATATGGGTGAGGCCAAGCCTCTTCCAACACCCATGTCGACCACGATGGCCCTAGATGCGGACAAGGATGAAGAAGCTGTGGAGCAGAAGGAGTACCGTAGTATGATCGGGTCGCTGCTGTACCTGACGGCGACACGCCCGGACATTCAGTTCGCGGTGTGTCTTTGCGCGCGATTTCAGTCGTCGCCGCGCACCTCTCACCGTCAGGCGGTTAAGCGCATTATGATGTTCTTATGCTTCACTCTAGACTTTGGGATTTGGTATTCTGCTTCCTCCACCCTCTCCCTTTGCGGTTATTCTGATGTCGATTTTGCTGCTTGCCGCATTGAGCACAAGTCCACTTCTGGGACTTGTTAGTTTATTGGTTCTTCTCTTGTATCGTGGTCTTCTCGCAAGCAGTCTAGTGTCGCCCAGTCTACCACGGAGGCTGAGTATGTTGCTGCGGGTAGCTGCTGTTCCCAGTTGCTTTGGATGATGGCCACTTTGCATGATTTTGGTCAGAGCTTTTCTCGTGTTTCTTTGCTTTGTGACAACACGAGTGCTATTAGCATTGCTAAGAACCCCGTGCTGCACTCTAAGACCAAACACATTGATGTGCGCTTTCATTTTCTGCGAGACCACTATGAGAAGGGTGATATCGACCTTCGCCATGTCGATACTCATCATCAGTTGGCTGATATTTTCACCAAGCCTTTGGACCAGTCAACTTTTGCTAGGTTGAGAGGCGAGCTTGGTGTGTGTTTCCCCTTTTAGATGGGGGAAACATTTTGGTTCTTATATTATAGACTGACTCTTTTTCTTTCAATTGGTTTCATCATGCATTTCATCTTGCATATTTACATTCAGAGCTTCATGTATATAACCTTTAGAATGTGACTATGTTTTGTATAGTGTATGCTCCGATGCTTTATGATGATGCTAGTAGCTTATGCTCTTTCTGATCACTGATACATGTTGTGAGCTAAGCTATTTTATGAATGGTGAATTTGCTTAATAATCTTAAAACTTGAAACTGTTCACCATTGAGATATGCAACTAGTATGTGTAGGATGTGTTGAATTCACTCGTGCTTCTCATATATGCTAGGTTGCTATGTCTCTAGTTCTGAGTCATTCACTTGCTTGGTATGTTCATATTCTGCTTTAAATTTGAACCAAGTTAAGTGATTTGGAAAGATCGAGATGAGATTGTTTGTCAGCACATCACAGTATCGAGACTGTTTCTCATTGCACTTTGGGTTAAACTTGAACTGTGTAGTGTATGACCGAAACTGTTGCTTTAAGCTTCTGATTGCTTTTGCTTAGGCTTCGCACAGTTGAAATGTTAGGCAATGACAAGCTTTCAACCTCTCGCAATCGCATACTGACATTTGAACTTATGTAATTTAACCGTTGTAACTCCGATAAAATTTGAATACACAAGTCTATGTTTCATTCTTTAGCATGATGATTGAATTTTGCTAGGGGTAGTTCACCTTGTATACATGGTAGCACTTGTTTGACTTCCTGTTTATACATGCTTAGTGCTATTTTGATGGTGAATACCTTTTTGGCTGAAAACTGCTCATTTTGCTCTAATGTTCAGATTTCGTATTTGGTGATCAGTTTGAGTCTTTGCTAGCATTCTGTGCATATTATGAGTCATCGGATCAGCATTTTGTTGAGCATCTTCTCATTCTATCGACTATATCTCTGAAGCTGCTAACTTGTATTTTAACTCATATGCATTTGGAGGGGAGATACTTGATAGTGCATTTTCAACTAAGGGGAGAAGTTCTCTCAAATCATAAGATCAACTAAGGGGGAGAATTCCTGTGCACTATTGGAGGGGGAGTTTGAGTTGGCTCGGATTTTGAGGATTTTGAATTTTCTAATTGTTTCGGAGCTTTTCTGAAGCCTCTATTTGGTTCGGAGCATTTTTGGCAGCTGGTTGTGTTGAGCCTTTGCCTCTTTCTTGAGGGACTAGCGACTTTGCTTTTATGCTCTTCAGTTGGTATCGAGCTTTCTCGCTAGCGGTGTTGAGCCTGTTCTGCCTCTTCTTGAGGGCTAGCTCAGTTTTGCTTGAATTTCAGTTGATCCTTCAATTGGTATCGAGCTTTCTCCCTAGCGGTGTTGAGCCTGTTCTACCTCTTCTTGAGGGCTAGCTTTACTTTGCTTGGTTGCGTCGAGCCGTTGCCCATGTCTTTGGGGACCAAGTTGTCTTGCTCTTTCCACTTGACCTTCTTCGGCTTTGTTATGCTTTTGGGTCATTTGGTCGAGTTCTCTCTCTTCATTCCTCCCTTCCTCTATTCCATTATGATTTGTGTTGGTAGTTGACAATGCACTCATCAAGGGGGAGATTGCGGATACATGGGTGTATGCCGAGTCTCTGAGTGATGAGTGATTGTCAACTGGGATAATGCGCATGTTCTTTGGCTTGTGTTGTGCAGGTGTCAAGCACGGATACAGTGATCAAAGGCAAGGTGAAGGTCAAGTAGAGACGTGTCGTGCCGATGGACCAAGAGTGGCGAAGGGCGGACGTGAGGCTTGGACTGAGGGACCGGTGGCCTGAGGATCAGCTGTGGTGGCTGACAGCCCGGGACAGCGACGAGCAAAGACTTGCGGGCATGGTGTTGCTTGGGTTGAGGACCTGGGAACACGTGTCGGTGGACAGGGTGCACGGGCGGTGCATCCCCTCGACGGCTATGTTTGGTGGTTGAGCCACAGAAAAACAACCGAGTGGACGGTTTCCAGGTTCGGGCCTCAAAACCTGGGCGCTGATGGTTTCCGAGTTTGGGCCACAAAACTCGGGCTGAGGACGGTTTCCAGGTTTGGGCCTCAAAACCTGGGTGCTGCGGATTTCTGAGTTTGGTCCACAAAACTCAGGTGATGGATTGCAGGTTTCCCGGTTTGGGCCTCAAAACCGGGGGTTAGTCGTGAAGGCTGGTTTCCCGGTTTGGGCCTCAAAACCGGGGCAAAGTCTGGGAAAAGGACAAGCAGAGCGGTGGCGGCACGTGGCGGCAATCGGTGAGGTCGCGTCGAGGCAAAGCTACCTATTGTGTGGGCGTGGCCGTCGGATCACCACCTACCACGAGTTGGTCCAGAATAACCCTAGGGTTTAGCTGGTTCGCTCTGTAAGTAGTTAGGGGTAGAGTGGGAAATAGAATTAGGATAAGTAGAGGGAGACACACTACTACACGTTTGATTAACCGAGACACCACCCTGTAGACGTCCGAGGCGGGCAAAGGGCGCCCGCCTTGGTTAATATTTAACCGAGGCGGGCAACTTCAAACGCCTCGGTTAATATATTAACCGAGGCGGGCAATGGAAGTCAATCGCCTCGGTTAACACCCATTAACCGAGGCGGTTGCTTTAAGTTAGCCCGCCTCGATTAATGTATTAACCGAGGCGGTTTCTTTAAATCGCCCGCCTCGGTTAATGGGTGTTAACCGAGGCGGTTGATTGTTATTTGTTCGCCTCGGTTATTCTGTGGCTATAAATGCACAGCGCCGCCGCCCCACCTTCCCCTTCCTCACGACTTCTCCACCATTGTTGACAGGTTTTGAGATCCCAAACCCTCAAAAATATCTATTTTTTGGTGGGGGGAGTTTTACAGTTTAATTGTGTCAAGTTGTTGACCGCAGGTGATTATATGTTTGACTCTACCTCTCTCTTTTAATTTGCTCTTGTCTTCTTAGATTTGGGTGCTCTCTAGATCTAGATCTAGAATTAATTTTCTTTAATCTGCCTTTTGTATGTCTTTTGCTATAGGTTTTGCTTGCATAATGGAGAGGTCCGAGTGGATGTACCGGTCATCAAGATTAGATTTGTCATACCTAGGCCATGTTAAAAAGTTTATTGACACTGCTCAGAAACACAGTCAAAGTGTGAATCCACAAGGATGATGTATCATCTGTACGTGTTCAAAATGCAAGAACCTTCTGTTGCATGAAGACAGTGTTGTGCAGTCTCATTTGATCAGGTATGGTTTTGTTCCAGATTACACAGTCTGGAGGATTCACGGTAAAACATATGTTAGTATCACTGTATCCGGAGATAGCTCGTCAATGACGATGATGGCGAATGCAAACCACGATGGAGGAGACCAAGAACCGCCAACTACCGTTGATAATGTTCGTGATTACCTCACCATGGACGATTTAGTTCAAGACATGGCCGATGGCGGGGATGATGCAGATGATGGTGAGAGGGTTCGTTCGATGGAGCTTGAGGATGTTGAGCTTTTTGAGAAAATTGCTAACAACCTTGATGAGGACGACATTCTGTTTGGGAGCCCTAGGTGGCTTGAGAATTTTAGAGAGATGAAGCAGGCGACAATTGATCCACTATATGAGAACTGTCCGAAGCAGTGGACGGCGTTGCGTTTTAACCTCCAGATGCTCATGTTGAAGGCTCGACATGGCTGGTCAGACACTAGCTTCAATGAGCTCTTAAGTATCCTTGGTACCACATACCCAACGTCTAACAAGGTGCCCGCTAATACGTATCGAGCGAAGAAGCTTATCCGGCCAGTGTCAATGAATCTTAGAAAGTTTGACGCCTGCCCTAACCATTGCATCTTGTATCGTGGCCAGTATGAGAGCTTGGTGAGTTGTCCGCACTGTGGCGCGAGTCGATAAAGAAGAATGCCGGCTGTCGCGCATATGCGAATGATGAGGTAGTCTCGGGTGGGCCAAAGAAGAAGGCAAACAACAAGAATGCCGGTTGTCGCGCAGATGCAACAAATGATGAAGAAGAAGCTGGTTACATGCAGAGGAAAAGTCCTGCCCTATCGATGTGGTACCTGCCCGTGATCGATCGCTTGCGGTGTATTTTTGGGAACCCTGAGGATGCCCAGCTGATGTCGTGGCATGCTTCTGGTGATCGCACCAAGGACGATGGCAAACTACGACACCCTTCTGATGCCCACCTCCCATCCTATCTCAGTCATTTGCTCTTTGCCTTCTAGGTTTTCCTGCTCTCCCAATCCCCTGCTGTAGCAACTGAGATCCGCAGAGAACCATGCCTCTGTGTACTGGAGATTTTGAGGAAGTGAGACCATAATCTCATTGTTGTAGCGTGTGGTGCCCACATGGTTGCAAATTCATGGTTGTGATTCGCGTTTTGGTGTTGTTCTTCGCGGGTTGCTTTTCTCCACGATTTTCCCGTTGATCGATATCTTCACTCAGTGCGTCTTTTGCGATTCCGTTTGAACTGAGTTGTTCTAGTTCGTGAGGCGCATCTTTCCACCGAAGGAATTCTTCTCTAACCTCATGATCTAGTAGATCGGTCGATTTTCATTTCGAATCGAGTCTTGCTCCCTTTGCCCCGAATTTTTCCGATTCACCGATTTGGAGTTAGGTTCGAGCCATAATCTATTTGGGATAGCTCACTAACTTCCTTGAAACTCCTCATACCAAGTCTAAGCCTTAGAGCTTTTGATTCGGAGGAGATCGGGTTGAATCCGCGGAAGAACAGTGCAGTTTCGGGGCATCAGACGCTGTGTTCATCACATCGGAAGCATCCGATGCCACGTGTCATTTGACAGCGTTTTTAAGGAGCATCGGACGCTGATCATCGGCACGTCCGAGGGTCGAACATCGGATGCTAGGGCTCCACTGTAGCCACCATCCGATGTCAGTCCAGTAAGGTCCCAGACCTGTTGATTTTGCATCGGACGCTCCTGACGCCTGACCATCGGACGCAGGCCAGCGTCCGATGCAGGTGTTTCTGCGCTGTTTCGTCCGCAGTTTGTTCGTCCGTTGTCGGTTTTGATTTTCGGCTTTTGTGTTGGGTTCCTAGATTTGTGAAGTGTCTCGCTGTGCTTCTTGGAAGCATCCACCCTATATCTAGGGTCGTGGACACTCGCAAGCTCTAGCTTTGCTCTTGGGGTGATTCTTGAGACAGTGGCTAAAAGTTTCTGACAAGAAATTTTGAAGCTCCCATTCACCACCCTCTGGTCGCTTTCTGGTAGCACTTTCGGTCCTTCACATACCATACCTTATTACTTGGTGTAAAACAAACACATGCAAGATACAACTGCAGGGACGGGCCCATCAAACCAAGCGACCAAGTAAAGGCTTCCGAGCCAACAGAAATCAATCTTTACAAAGAGAGGCTGACCTTATAATCAGGTGAGCGCTCCCAGTGCGGAGGCCACTGGTCGCGCGTTCGAGCTCCGCTCTACGTGGATTTTCCCACCAGGGTTTTTCCCCAATTTTTGCAGGTCTTTGGTATCTGCAGCCTCACACGTGGATGCGCCACAATGGTCAGGGTGACGTGCCCGTCACGTACGGAGCCTGAAGACTTCGGATACCTCTCAAGCACGTGCAACCGCTTCGTAGTTATAGGTTCTAGGTCTAGTGGATGTGTGTGGTGTATGAGTTAGAGTGTGAGTTCAGATACTACAACTTGTACTCGAAGGTTGAGGCAATAAAAAAAAAATTCAGCATCCCTTGGGAGTAGTGGGGCTCACATGTCAACTGCAAGAGCACAAAATCAGTCAACTAAGGAATTTAAAGGTGGCATCATGCAAAGCTGGTCCCAGATAATCATCAGTTTACCAGCAGTTCGAATTCAATTTTACCTGAGCAGTTATCTTTAAAGAAAGGTTGTCCGTAATATCGTGCTTAATTGACACAGATGTTCTCCCTCCCGTCATGTGAGATCCTCCCCATGAGCATCGTCTACAAGAGAATCCCGTTACAATGACGAATGAAACCCAGTAGAGAACACTCATATATGAAGGGAAAAGGAGTACAACCCTCTGATTGATAAAGTTAGCACCAAACTCATAATTGGAGGTGGGAACCTTGATCACCTTGCTCTCCTGTGCAGGGATATCAACGGATCCCATGGTAACGTTGTGTTCAAACAAACGCACAACAATTGTGAAAACATGCAGACAACCAGAACAGGCTGACAAAACAGGAAGAGGCACCAGATAACTTACCTATGAGACAAAGCGAAGCACGGGGTAATCAGCTTGGTGAAATCGAAGCGCATGCCCTCGAAGAGGTCCGACTTCATCGCCACTGCAACGAACGCGAAGAAGATCACATCGTTACTCGCCACCAGCTCGGTTGGTGGTCAAGTCAGTTGCGGCGGCGATCGACAGCAGAGATCAAACAAGGTAAGAGGAAGGGGGGTAGCACCGGGGACTTGACCGGGCACGGGAGGGTGAGGTAGTCCACCTTCTCCTTGGTCGCCTCCTCATGGGGCTTCGGCGGCAGGGCGGCGGCGTCAGCGGCAGCCGACGCGTAGGGGGGAGGGGTCGACGCGCATCGACGTATGTGGGAGGAGGGGCCCCGACCTAGGTGACAGAGGAACCCTTGGCAACGACGGCGCGTGTGATTGATTTGGGTGGGGTGGCGGCGGCGCGCGGGGTCTGGTCGTCTGGGTAGGTAAGAAAATAGCTGTCCTTGATGATGTAGCGGACGCATCTGGAGCAGCCGGCGATTGTCCTGGCCATGACAAAGCCATCGACGGCATCAGAGAAAAGATCGTTATCGTCCTCCCAGCAGCATGGAGCGAGCGGGCATGGAGGCCATTACGGCGCGACAGAGGTGTCCCATTAGCATTTGCGGGCATGGCCAGGAGTGGACGTGGAGGCCACTGTGACAGCGGTGTCCTCATGGCGTCAATCAGATCCCATGCATGCGGAAAGAGAATCAAGAAAAAAAAATCCATCCAATGAGAGAAGAGAGGAAATTAAAGTGGATTTTTAAAGAGTCCAAATAACTTGGTACGTTTGTTTTGGGTATGAATAAAATGAGCAGCAAAGGATCGGTGACTTGAAAAACAAGGGAACACATGTGTCAGTATGTATCGTCTACGTTGGACCCATCTGTCAAATTAATATCTAACCTTAGATTAAAAATCAAAACATATCTAAGGGAGGAGACCTTTGGTGGGTAAGAAATTTTTGGGTGACAGTTATTTTCTAATTCCTTCGCTCTTTTATAGTATAGATAGATAGATATAGATGAGACTATATATATTATTATTATTGTTGTTGTCAGAATATAATTTGTGCAACTGTAACACTGCAGAAATCCTCTAAGCACCAGTAGATTGAAATTCTATTGTGAGATAATATTATATAACAATTATTATTTTTCTCGAACAATGTATGAGATTGAGTTGCGCGCGTCGTTTCATTAAGAAATACAGATGATTAGGTGAGACCCCAAATCCTTGCACACAAACACATCCACCAGAACATACCCAAGAAAAAAATTTGCAGTCTTGACTGATAAGCACGGCGCCACACAAGCCAGCAGCACCTGGACCACAGCACAAGCAGCTGTCATTCGCCACTGCTTTGAAGAGTATATATTTGGATGCTTGGACGTACGCCTTCAAACATGCAGGAGTTGGGGTGCTTCCAAATCTCGTAGGCCACAAGTACGTATATGTTTCATGAGAGATTTCAAATCTTTTTGGCACAGCCCGGATGGTTTTGCACCTCCAGGCCGAGAAACTATAGAGGACGACGTACTCTTGTGAAGATTAACGTAGAGGTTACCATGAAAACCTAACCGCTATTAGTTTCATATTTTACTGTGCGGTAATATTACTTTGTTATTGTCACAAAATAATTGGATAACAATAGAGAAAAACAGTAAAAATATATATATATATAGAAAATAAAAAGAAATGGGCAGCACGTTCCCAAGTAGTTTGCTATGCCCAGAGCGGAGAGTACAGGTCGCTTCACATGCCCGGAAAAATGTAAATGTGGAGCGGGCTGAGAAAATCTGGACGCAGAGAATGGGAAACACAGCGCGCATGAAGCATACAGTCCCAGCAAAACAAGCAGCTGTCCAGCACAGTCCCAGCAAATCAAACAGACTCTCCGCCGTGTCTCTGAATGAACTGCCGTCGCGCACTGCCGGCCAGGTCATTGACCGTTCCCCGTTGAACACTGGATTTAGGTGCCTTTTACAACAATGCACAATCTAGCTGCACTCTACTCCAAGCCGTCCTATGTCATGAAGTGGGTGAGTTTGGAAGATAGTGTGCCTTGACCATCATCAGGCGTACGATCGAGCGGAATGGAACTGGGGCGTTGTGGCTTCCTGATGCTTCTGAATCCTGAGTGTATTGAACTTATAGAGAAGACAGAATTCTTGCATTCTGCATCAAAATATCTTGGCCTACAAAAAGCTTTTCTACCATAGTACAGACTCTTACATAATGTGCAGTGCCTTGGCTTGTCGCAACCTAACCATCCTGAAACTTGGCTCATATTGGTGCTTTGACCTCGTTTGGTCTCATTTTATAGGCACGCTCTTGTGTTTTTTCTAGACGTATGGACCAGTTATTATTGGTATATATTGTACACAGTTATGAAAGAAAAAGTGTGAAGTAATGGTAACTAATTGAACACTCTTAAACTCCAGATGTCAGGGAACACATGCTCATCACTGCTGCACACATCCATTTGCGACTTAAATTGAACACACTGACACTTCTTCTCGATTGTTGTTTCGGGTCCGAGACCTCGAAACAGCGGGTTGTCGCACGAACGAATGCACAGAGCGAAAGCGGAAGTAAACGGAAGAGAGTGGGAAGTTGGGTGAAGTGAACAGTCCTCTCCCCCCCTCCCGCGGGGAGGTCGGGAGCTTTTTATATTGAACTAGATCCACGTGAAAGTACAAGATTGCCCTTCTCAATCACTCTACTATAATTACAAAGATGCCCTATCCATCTACTCTGTAGCCGTTCAGCGCTCCCTCCCGGCGCTGGGGGCACCATTGTCACTTCGGCCTCTGGCGGGCCCAGCGCCCCCGGCTCTCTTCCCGACCGGTGGGCCCGCTCTCCCTGACCCATGCTTCCGGCGACCTGCGAAAACTCACGGACAAACAAAATCGTAAAGACGAAATCTCCCGCCGAAGACGCTGGGTTCCTTTCGTACGAATGCTCCCTTCCGCACGAAGCCTCCGTCGTACGCCCGGCCGCGAGCCGAAAGGCGCGCTACCGCGCGAAAACACCCTTTCGCGCGAAGGCGTTGCCTTCCCTTGATCTGCGGGCCGAAAGGCGCGCTATCGCGCAAATGTTGCGCCTCCGCCCGAAGGCGACGCCTTAACTTGGCCAGCGAGCCGAATGGCGCGCCACCGCGCGACTGTCGCGCCACCGCGCGAATGCCGCGCCACCGCGCAAATGTTGCCTTCCGCTCAGAGACCGTCGTCGCTCGGTGTTGCGGGTCGGAAGCGCTTCCTTTCGCGCGAATGGTACCCTCCGCACGAAAGCACCGTCATCTTTCGGTAAAATACGGGTCGGAGGCGCCTGCGGTCTGGGTGCCGCCCCAACAATAGCCCCTTACGGTTGAATCTGCAGCTCGCGAAGTTCGACCGTGTCCTTTCGCTAGGCGCCTACGCCCGCCCAAAAAACCTTCGTTTCGTCCCGAAGCTGAGGTTTTTTTTGGAATATAGATATATATATTTTTTATTATTATTATTTTTTATATTTTTATTTTAAGTCGCGTCGCAAATGTCTTTTCGTCTTCCTCGAAAACCGTGTATCATGATGTAAAACCTCTGCGACGCTTCGAATCTTGTGCCTGGGCGCCTCTTCGTCTCCCTCGGAAACCGTGTCGAGTCTGATCGTATATAAAAGCTGAGGCTTCAGTTGAGGGGGGCACTTGGTCAATCAACACCTCCCTTCACTCGCCGCCTCTTTCGCGAAGTCTGTCGCTATTCGCTTGACGTCATTCGCTCTCCTTGGCGAAAGCTGTTTGTTGTTTGCTTCTCATCATTCGCTGAGCGATAGTTCGTGGTACGCATGTCACTTCCCTTCTCTTTATTTCCTTTAGACTTAAGTCCTGCAAATTGGTTGTTTAAGGTTGCTTAATTTCGCTTCTATTTTCGTCCTTTTCGTTTCTTCTCCTTGCTTGCATAGTTTGTTTATTTGTCTTTCGCGCCCTGTTAGATGGCGTCTTCCAGCTCGACGTCGACCTCGAGCTCGTCTAGCGAAAGTACGGGTGATACCGAGTCCTCCCGCCGCGAACTTAGCGCGGAAGTGTCCATTGGATCGGGGGTTGCTCCGCGAGTTCCAGAGCACAGCGGGAGCGTGTCTAATGATGGGGACTCCGGTTTGGTTTCGGTCCCGACGGATTGTTCTTTTTATCTCGACGTATCGCGAATGACGGCTGCCAGCTTGCAAACACTGGCCGAAAAAGGGCCTTTAAGGAGAGATCATCTTGCGAATTGCCGTGTCCCTGGGGACGAGGAAGTGCCTATTCCACATCATAACGAAGCCGTTGTCTTTCGCGACTACTTTGTAGCTGGTCTTGATTTTCCTCTCGAAGAATTCGTCTCGGATGTTCTGTCGGAGTTCGAAATACAGCTTCATCAGCTCACGCCGAATGCGTTTGCCAAGCTCAGTGTTTTCGCATATGCAATGAAGATGCTAGATTGCACCCCTCAGGCTGATGTTTTCGTGCGATTCTACGACATCCACCGTCGCCCAACGAAAGTGAATGATCCCTTTCTTGGATGTGAGCTACCCAGCGAGATTGGGTGTATCAATTTCGTTCCACGGAAAACACGGGGAAGTGTTTCCATTTCGCTCACATATCAGAACAAATGGGCGGACTGGAACCGCTTTTGGTTCTACTATCGCGTGTGCTCGGACGAAGCCGTTGCTGCCGAACTAAGTAAAGGGGCGAAGAAGGGTTCTCCGCTTGTATCGGTCTTGGAGAAATGCCCTGGGAGGCACCTTCCGCCTGTCGTTTTAAAGGACCCGGAAGCCATTCGATGTGGGGATGCTTTCGCGCTCACTGCGCGGTTTCAGATCAGCCGGGATTTGGTTGAAGAATGGATGGCCATCGGGATGAATCCGCTCTGCAGCGCAACTTCATTTGAAGGCTTTTCGGAGAAGGATGGTTATTGGGGCCCCACGCTACTGCTTGAGAGGCCTGCGGATTTCGATGATGATGAAATCTATGTGAAATATATCGAAAAGGAGGCCAGGAAGGTTTGTGGGCCATACTTGCGCAAGGAAAGCGAGTTCCAACTCGGCAACCTTGGCCGGAGTCGCCGCCTGAATCGAGCTTTCGACGCTATGGGTGTCGATTACGCTGAGAGGCCTCTCGTTGACGAAGGCAAGGAGGAGGCTGAAAGTTCGAAGGCTAAAGGGAAAGCGTGGCTCGGCGTGGTGGGCGGAGCGGCGTGGTCCCCCGGCGAAAGAGCACCGAAGTCGATGAAATTCGCATCGGGCGATTGATCGCCAAACTGATGCTTAAGAGCTGAGGGAGAGCGCTGGTGTCGATCCCTGACGTTGATCCTTTCGATCATCCGAGGGTGGTTAGTTTCTTTGCCTTTCGCTTCCGCTTGGGCTTCGCCTCGCGTGCATTTGAATTCGGCGTTCGCATCTTGTTAACGTTTTGGAACCTTTCGATCAATTGTCTTAATGACTATATGCATTTTTTACGTTTTATGTCTTTTTACAGAGTGCATCGCACGCTGGGGGTATGGCTCCGAAGAAGCCAAATGTGTCGCTTTCGCGCGCGGCGTTTGACGACGATGCCTCAGTCGCCGACATGCCAACCTTCGCGAAGGTTGGGGCTCGGAGGGCCTCCGGTCCGACCGAAACCACGGAGCGTCCGGCGAAAAAGGCGAAAACTCCGCGGCCGGATGCGCCTGCGCCGGCGGCGGGCGAAAAAGCCACTGCTGGCGAAAAGCAGAGTGCGTCCTTGAAGATGCCTGCCCCTGCCACCGTTGACAAAGGTAAGCTACACCTTTCGCCACATTGCATTCGACTAACACAGGAGATGGTGGAAGGGCAGCTTTTGGGCTTTGGTCGGCTGGTTCTCGACGGGGCGCCATCGGACTACGAGAACCCATGCTTTTATACTGGCTTGAGCTCGTCAAATGATACTGACGAGGCGAAAGAGGGATCTTATCGCATTGCTCGTACTTTAGGTGCGCCCTCGGACGCCCAACTCGCTTGCCGGCTTGACTATCACCGAGCCGGAATCCTTCCCGGCAGCAGCGAGGAGGCCACCAAATTTGTGGAGTTCTCGCAGAAAGCATTCGTTGCACCGGAGATGGAGAGAGATCTCCTGAAAGTGAGCAGCTTGAAACTCGACGATGCATTGTCCTTTCATCTGGCGAGCGTAAGTTTTGAACTTTTGTCGTTTTCTTCTTGATCTCTTTTCAGAGTTTTTGATTGCGTTTTACTATTATTCGCAGGCCGCTGTTGTCGCTCGCAGCCAGATCAACCAAAGGGACCTCTACACTCGCAAACTCGAGTGCGAGAAGCAAGAGCTAGATACCCAAGTGAAGAATTTCGATGCACAAGTGAAAAGACTCACCACCGACGTTGAGCAGCAAACCAAGAGGGCTGACGCCGAGCGCACCTCAAGGAAAGCAAGTCAGAGAGAGGTTGAAAATCTCAAGAAAGAGCTTTCGCAGCTACGGGCCGGCCAAGCCGAAAGGGAAAATCTTCTTTTAACTTCTGCTGAAGAGGCCGCGGCTCGCATCCGCGAATGCCTTCGCAGCATCGGCGTTGAGGCGGATGCTCCCTCAAAACGCAACGTCGATAGCCTCGTTGGCTGGATTCGCTCCGAGATGGAGTCGTTGGAGGGACACATGGCCCTTGGCCGAGACTACGCCGCCGTTACCGGCATCAAGGCGATCGGCCATAGTCTTGTGGACGCTGGCTGTTCCCATATCGCCGAGCTTTCGGTCAAGGAAGTTGACTACTATTGGCGCACCCCCGAAGCGGCGAAAGTCCTAGGGAAAAGATTTTTTGACGAGTTCTGGCTAGCTGGCGGGAATGATATGTCACTCATGCAATCCGCAGTGGCTCGCGGGAAGGTATTTTCTACCAACCACTTGAGATTTCGCTTGACTTCTCCGTCAACTATCGCTCTTTCTGCAGCGTCCTGAGGTTTAAGTATTGCCTCTTCTGAGATTTGGCTCCTCTACGCAGACTGCGGAGGAGAAGGCGCACATTCGGCAGGTGTTTTCGGATTATATTTCCGAAAAACGAGCGCGCGAGGCCGAGCCAGACGACGAGGCGAGTCCGCCCCCCTAATGATGGAGCCCCCGAGAGCTCGGCTGCCGCTGCTTCCCGCGACGCGAATGCTTCTCAAGACGCAGCGGTAGACGAATGACTTTTTCTAGGGCCCGTTTTTAATGCGATGGTAGTTTGTTCTTTGGACCTTGTGTAAGATTTGGAACTTAAGTTCGAATGTTGTATCTTGAACAGGGCGCGGATGCGGGAACGCCGGACGTTCTCGACATCTGCCCATTAATGATTAGGTCCGCGATATCTGTGTTGGTGGTGACCTATGGAGGAGTTTCCGATCTAGGTTTCCGATGGCATCGCTTTCGGCTTACATGAGAAAACGCGCTAAGAAACTTAGACGCGCAGAAGAGCGGCTACGAGCTTTTTATGATACTTTCGACCTAAGCGAACTTGAGTCGAGGCGAATGAAGCGCGAGGCTTCGCGCGCACCACCAGGCTTCGAGGGGGCCGCGTTTATTAAGTTGGAACCCGAAGACGCCGTGCCTTCGCCAGACGAAAGGCGATACAGCATTTTCCTTGGCCGCGGAAATAATTCGCGGCCCTGAATTACATTGTACAAACTTCACTTGGTCCAGTTTAATGGAAGGCGTCACCGAGGGCTCTGTCTTTCGGTGTTAGTAGTTGATTGCGGATACGCTTTCTCGCTCGCTTGTTACTTGGATAATTGTATGATTTGGTGCCTCGCGCGGATTGCTGATTTTCATTGTGTCTTTGGCTCAATAAATGAAGCGGGAATCTTTTGCCGAGTGATTTAGTCACTGTCGTCCTACCAGTTCGCGCGATAGCGCTTCCATTGCGGGTCCTTTTGGCCGATGGCTTGGACGCCCCCGCCTTTACACAATTAGACGAGGTGCATTGGCATTCGCGTGAGGGAGCTTTCGGTGCGAGCCCCTCGGCCGGTAGCAAAGACGCGCCCACCCCCACTCAATAAGGCGAGGGGCATTAGCATTCGCGCGAGGGAGCTTTCGGTGTGAGCCCCTCGGCCGATAGCAAAAACGCGCCCGCCCCCACTCAATTAGGCGAGGGCGTTAGCATTCGCGCGAAGGAGCTTTCGGTGCGAGCCCCTCGGCCGATAGCAAAGACGCACCTGCCCCCACTCAATAAGGCGAGGGGCGTTAGCATTCGCGCGGGGGAGCTTTCGGTGCGAGCCCCTCGGCCGATAACAAAAACGCGCCCGCCCCCACTCAATTAGGCGAGGGGCGTTAGCATTCGTGCGAAGGAGCTTTCGGTGCGAGCCCTTCGGCCGATAGCAAAGACGCGCCCGCCCCCACTCAATAAGGCGAGGGGCGTTAGCATTCGCGCGGGGGAGCTTTCGGTGCGAGCCCCTCGGCCGATAGCAAAAACGCGCCCGCCCCCACTCAATTAGGCGAGGGACGATAGCATTCGCGCGACTTCGCTCGATAATTCGGTTGACGAAAATGTCTTTATGAACACAACATGGGGAGGCGTACAATCGACTATGATTATGATATTGCTCCTGTTGTCATCTAGCAGCATGCTTGCTTTCGCTCGTCTCCTAGCCGCAGCTTAGGATGGATGTGTTACTTGATAGGGCCTTCGCCTAAAGTTACTGGATTGGTGACGGTAGCTAGACGCGACGCCGGTGACATAATCGTCAAAGCGAAACCCCGGTTCCTGGTGCCTCCTATTCGCATTTTGCTTTTGAGCCAACTTTTTGGGACTGATATTTGAATAGAATCGGTAGCTTTGGATGGCTGGGAGGCTTACAACTTGGTGTTTATTTATATCGCCCTGCCCCTGGTATGAAAGTACTGCGTTTAATCCCTTGGCTGTACTTCTGAACGCTTGGTAGGTGAAAAGTTAGCATGGCGTTTATGCTTTTGCAACTACTGGTGCCTGCCATGTGTCTTTGCTGATGTTGTGGACCCCATTGTGTTTTCTCGGCTTGGCTTTTACCGTCCTCCTGTATTGTTGGAGGGACGGTTTGCTTTGCCCGCAGGCTTCCGTTCCGCCCTCTCGTTTTATTGGAGGGTCGGTTTGCTTTGTAGCCCGAAGGCTTTCGTTCCGCCCTCTCGTTTTGTCGGAGGGTCGGTTTGCTTTATAGCCCGCAGGCTTTCGTTCCACCCTCTCGTTTTGTCAGAGGGTCGGTTTTTCATAGCCCGCAGGCTTTCGTTCCGCCCTCTCGTTTTGTCGGAGGGTCGGTTTTTCATAGCCCGCAGGCTTTCGTTCCGCCCTCTCGTTTTGTCGGAGGGTCGGTTTTTCATAGCCCGCAGGCTTTCGTTCCGCCCTCGCGTTTTGTTGGAGGGTCGGTTTGCTTCATAGCCCAAAGGCTTTCGTTCAGCCCTCTCGTTTTGTCGGAGGGTCGGTTTTTTCATAGCCCGAAGGCTTTCGTTCCGCCCTCTCGTTTTGTCGGAGGGTCGGTTTTTTCATAGCCCGGAGGCTTTCGTTCCGCCCTCTCGTTTTGTCGGAGGGTCGGTTTTTTCATAGCCCGCAGGCTTTCGTTCCGCCCTCTCGTTTTGTCGGAGGGTCGGTTTTTTCATAGCCCGAAGGCTTTCGTTCCGCCCTCTCGTTTTGTCGGAGGGTCGGTTTTTTCATAGCCCGCAGGCTTTCGAGATTGTCGCTGGATGTGAAGGGTCTCTTTTGCCCAACCTCCACGACATTCTCTTTTCAACACATTTTAATGACGAATGTCTCAACCTTATGTTTGGTTGACTTCATCTTTTACCGAGCCACGCGATATTTTGGGGGAATTATGTTTGCTTTCGCGATGTAGCGGTTACATTCGGCTGCCTCGTTAAAAAACCTCGCACCCCGATGAAGGGCTTCCCTGGCGAGGAAAAAGAGTGCAGCCGACCTTTGATTACAAGAATGGTGAAAGATGGAAAGGAAGTTTACATCGAAGTTCAAAAAGATAAGTTACGGGTAAAAACGGCGCAGATTGCTCGCATTCCATGTGTGGGCTGATTCTTCGCCCTTGTCATTCAACAACCGGAATACACCGGGTGCTGCCATACTTGCCACGATGAAGGGGCCTTGCCATTGCGATTGCAGCTTACCTTGCTTGACTGGCTGCCGAATGGTGACCATGTCTCCAGGCTTGATATCCTTTCGGACTATCGTCTTGTCCCTGTGATGCTTTGTTTCGGCATGGTACTTTTCGAGATTATCTGCAGCCTTCAGTCTTACTTCTTCAATAGTGTCGAGTTCGAGGTGTTTTTGTTCTTGGGTTGTTGGGGCCAACTCGGTTCGGAAGGAACCCAGCTTTACCTCTTCTGGTGTGACTACTTCCTCGCCGTAAAGTAACCTAAACGGGGTGAAGCCGGTAGCTCTGGACCGTGAGATGTTGTGTCCCCACACAGCCGTTGTTAAGGTGTTGGCCCACTTGCCTTTCGGCGAGCCGTATAAGGATTTCGAAATTGCCGAGAAGATTAGGCCATTCGCTCTCTCGACAGCCCCGTTTGCCTGTGGGTAATTTACTAAGGCGAAGTTAAGCTTTATGCTGAGCTCATCACAGAAACTCCTGAATTCGGCGCAGTCGAATTGCTTCCCATTGTCGCAGGTGATGAATGACGGAACACCGAAGCGACAGATTACCCTCTGCTAGACGAATTTGGTTAAGGAGGTGGAAGTTATGCTAGCAAGAGCTTTCGCTTCCACCCACTTGGTGAAATACTCGAGAGCAACTGCTGTGAAACGCAGGTTGCCCGGAGCTGCCGGTAGCGGGCCGACTATGTCGATGCCTCATCTTTGCAAGGGCCAGGTCAGTACTATCGGCCTGGTTTCATTTGCTGGGGCTTTCTGATTTTTGGCAAACATTTGGCAACCTTTGCAACATTTTACCAGCTCTCTGGCGTCTGATGCGGCGGAAGGCCAATAAAATCCATGCCTCATTGCTCTATGCGCTATTTCGTGAGGCCCTCTGTGCGCTCCGCACATTCCGGCGTGCATTTCTTCGAGTAGTTGAATGCCTTCGCGCTTGCTTGTGCATTTCAGAAGAGGAGCTGTTATCCCATTTTTGAACAATTGCTCTCCAATGATTGAGTAACCTTTCGCTCTGCTGGCCATCCTTTCGGCATCCTTCCTAGACTCTGGCTAGTATGTCCCGGATAGATAGACGAATATCTGCGACCTCCAGTCATCACTGGCGATAGCATGTACCGAACTTGGATGTTCTTCCTCCTCTTTCACTGCTTTGGCCGAAAGCACTTGATAGAAGACGTCTGGTGGAAGTGGTAGATTTTGTGCTGCGGCATTCGCCAGTTCGTCTGCCTCTGTGTTTTCGGCCCTTGGAATGTGACGTAAGGTGAAACTAGCGAAATACTTCTCCATTCTTCTGATTGCTGCCAGATACTTGGCTAGCTCTGGTTCTCTTGCTGTGAAATCCTTTTTGGCGTGACCGACAACGACTTGGGAATCTGACTTGACTATGCATCTTCTCGCTCCGATTGCTCGGAGCTTTCGTAAACCCAACAATACGGCTTCATATTCGGCGGTATTGTTTGTTGTGAGGAATTGCAGCCTTGCGGCAAATCTGACCTTCGGTCCTCTTGGTGGTGTAAGGATCGCCGACACTCCGGCTCCAGCCATTCCCATGCGCCGTCACAGTTCACTGTCCACATGGGCTCCTCGAATTCAAGTGTTGTGTCGAAAGTGGCGGGGGTCCAATCTGCTATGAAATCCGCCAATGCCTGCGACTTGATTGCAGATCGGTGTTGGAAGTCGATCACATATTCGTTTAGCTCCGCCGCCCACTTGCCAATTCGGCCGATAGCTTCGTTGTTGCGGAACAGGGCTTCCAATGGCTGAGCCGAAAGAACTATGATGTGGTGAGACTGAAAGTAGTGCTTTAGCTTTCTAGAAGCCATTACTACTGTGTAAGCTATCTTCTCCAGCTCTGAATAATTCAGTTTTGCACCTGAAAGGGCCTCGGAGACGAAGTAGATTGGGAACTGTGTCATCTTGTTTGCATGCTCCTTCTCTTCCACCAGTACTGCGCTTACGGTGGTGTGCGATGCTGCGAGATACAACAAGAGTGTCGCTTCCGGCGACGGCTTGGATAGCGTGGTCAGTTTTGTCAAATACTCCTTTAGTTGCTGAAAAACCTGCCGCTGCTCGTCCCCCCAATCGAAAGGGTCGGAGCTACGCAGAGTTAGGAAGAAAGGCAGCCCTTTTTCAGCGGACCTTGCGATGAATCTGTTCAAAGAAGCCAGCCTTCCTATCAACTTTTGCACTTGCTTTTGGTTTGAGGGCGGTTGCATGTTGATGATAGCCGCTATCTTGTCGGGATTAGCTTCAATTCCTCTTGCCGATACCAGGCAACCGAGGAGCTTGCCTTTCTTGATGCCGAAAATGCACTTGTCGGGGTTAAGCTTCAAACCACTCTTTCGGAGATTGCCGAAAGTCTCGAGCAAGTCTGCCTGATGATCTTCCTGTCTATCGCTCTTGACCACTATATCGTCAACGTAAGCCAACAAGTTTTTCTTTTGCTTCTGGTTTTCGAACACCTTGTCAGTCATCCGCGAGAATGTTGGGCCTGCATTCCGCAGCCCTTCCGGCATTCGTCGGTAGCAGTATGTACCCGTAGGGGTGATGAAACTGGTTTTCTTCTCATCGTCGGGATGAAGCCAAATCTGGTGATAGCCTGAAAAACAATCTAGCAAGCTCATTATCTCGCAACCGGATGCAATGTCGACAAGCTTGTCGATACGAGGCAAAGGATACGGATCCTTCGGGCAGCATTTGTTGAGGTCGGTGAAATCGACGCACATTCGCCATTTTCCATTCTTCTTTTTCGCCAAGACAACATTCGCCAGCCATTCGGGGTACTGGACTGGTCGGATTACTCCCGCATCGAGTAATCTTTCCACTTCGGCTTTCGCCGCGTCTGCCCTTTCGTTTGACATCTTTCTCAGTTTTTGCTTTCTGGGCTTAGCGCCGCTTGCGATGTTCAAACTGTGCTGGGCGAGATCTCTGCTAACGCCTTGCAAGTCGCTTGCTGACCAAGCGAAAATGTCATTGTTGTTCGCAAGGAAGGATGCCAAAGCGTTCCTTTCTTCTTCCGGCATGCTTGACCCAATGTGCACGGCTCTTTCGGGCCTGGAGACCGCGAGCGGAACTCTTACCATTTCTTCGGCTGCTCCAACCTTGCATTCCGACGGGCTGACGATAGCATGCTCTTCGGTGGTTGTTTGCATTTCGTCTTTATTGGCCACCTCATTGATAAGGCTGTAGCCTAGGGTTGGTTTTCCCTCAATTCTTCTAGAAGCTTGCTGATCTCCATGTATAGCGATAATGCCGAAAGGGGATGGCATCTTCATGCACAGGTAGCTTTGCTTGATGACGACGTTAAACTTGTTGGTGAAACCTCTGCCGAAAATGGCAGTATACGGATAGTCCATGTTTACTATGTCGAATGTCAGTGTTTCGGTGCGGACTCTTTCCCCTTCGGCGAGGGATACAGGGATTTGCTTTTTGCCGATATCATTGATCTTTCTTCCTCCGAACCCGTACAGTGAATTGCCAGCGGGGTCCAAACTGCGCCTGTCGAATCCCATCGCCTTGAAAGCTTTGACGAACAGGATGTCTGCTGAACTTCCGGTGTCAATCAGAATGTTATGTAAGGTGAAACCGGCCACATTGGCCGTGGCGACGAAAGCGTCACAATGCGGGTAGTCGCAGACTTTGAAATCGGATTCGTCAAAGCATATCGGCGCTAGCGACCAAGCTGGCCTGTTCAGCGGGAGTCTTGGTGATACCGTCTGGACTCTTCGTTGATAGTCCCTTCTTGCTCTCTTACTTTCGTGCTCAAGATTGGATCCGCCCGTGATGGCGAAAATGTGGCCTCTTGACGGAAGGATGTTGTTGACTGCGCTAGTTTCGTTTTCCATTTCCTGCCCCTGCTGGTAGCCTGGCTGTGCTTGCTGCCCCTGAGGTTGGGTTTGAGCCGGAAGCATTGGTGGCGGCGTTGGCTGACGCTGATAATGCATAGGTGACGAAACTGCCACCGACTGCGGCGCAAAAACCGGAAGCTGATAGCCCTGATACGCCGGATTGTACCAATGTAAATTTTGGGGGTGAATGTACTGCGGAGGATGCATGGGTGCGCCTGCGTAATTGCTGCATGCTGCCGCCAATGCTGTCGGGTCTTGCGAATTGTGGAAAACATGCTTTGAGCTTTCGGCAGAGGCTGAAACTTGATCCTTATCTTTCAGCTCTTTCGCCATCTTGCTGTATTTGTAGTCCCGAGTGGTGTGACAGAAATTGCCGTCATAAATGACGCAATATGGTGGCCTGGGTCCTCTTCCGCGGCCTCTACCGTCTCGTCCGCCGTGTCCTGTCCTTCCACCGCGCCCTCCGCGGAACGGTTGATCAAACCCTCTTTGGGGCTGAGAGTCAGCCATGTCAGGCCTCTCCGTGCCTGTCGCTGATTGTGCTGGTTCTTCCTGCAAATTGTTGATTGAACGAAAAGGCCTGACAATCCTTTGATTAGGCACGGGCGGTGGCCGACTTGCTTTCGTCGCTTGCCTCTGCGTCAGGCGGGCGGCCTTGCGTCGTCAAAAGTCATCATCCGACCTCGCGTACGCATTCATTACGTCGAACAATTCCTTGACATCTTTCGGCGGCTCCCTGGACAAATGAGCGGCGCACTGCCCAGTCCCCAAGCCTTCGATGGCCGCTGCGATCACCGCGGCTTCCGGCACATTCGGGGCTTGAGCTTTCAGCTGGATGAAACGTTTGAGGTACTCCGAAAGTGGCTCGTCATCTTGCTGGGTGCAATTCATGAGATCCCACGTGGTCTTGACATCCGGTCGAAATCCTTGGAAAGTGGCCAGCAGTTCGGCCTTCAGCTGCGCCCACGAATGGATAGACAATGGCTTGAGGGTAGTGTACCAATCGTGGGCCACGTCTTCGACCCAGGATGAGAGATTTTGCTAAAGCCTGATTGTCTCCGCCTGCCGAAAAACGGCTGTCTCGTAGCTTGCCAAGAACTTGCGTGGGTTCGCTTTACCGTCGAAAGTCGGAATGCGGGGCTTGTAATTGAGTGGCCACGGATGAGCTTGCAACTCCCTCGAGAGTGGAGAGGTTTCGTCGATGGCGTTGCCGAGAGCTGGCGGTTGCTCTCACCTTGGTATGAATGCGTTTTCTTGCGCTATCGGATTTGGGTCCGCCCTGGCCCTTTGCAGCTCCTGAATTTCCTTCTCGAGTTGCCTCCTCTGCGCCTCAGCTCGCAGAATGGCATTGCGAGTCTCGTCTTCTCTTGCTTTCGCCGCCAACTGCTGCTGCAGCTGGTCTCTTTGCAACAACAGCCTTTTGATTTCCCCTTGTTGCTAGGCCAGCGTCTTGATTGCTTGGGCGTGTCTTGTGATTTCGTCATCGTCTTCATCCTCATCATCGAACTCGTCCTCGATGTGCCCATCCGGCGTGCTGTCTCTGCCCAAAGTCCGTTGATCCTAAGGCTGCACGCCCTGGCTCGTCGATGCTCCCGGCGGCGGCTGCGCTTCTATCGACAGAGCGCCATCGAAAGGTGGTGGCTCTGCGGCTGTGTTTGGTGGAACCTGGCTAGCTGGGACTGAAACCGCGACGGTGCCGAAAGCATCCTTTCTCGCGGCGATCGTCTCCGGATTGTCGTCCGTCTTCGGCGCTTTCCTTGGCGGCATGGTAAGCTCGGGCGACAACCACGGTGGGCGCCAATGTTGTTTCGGGTCCGAGACCTCGAAACAGCGGGTTGTCGCACGAACGAATGCACAGAGCAAAAGCGGAAGTAAACGGAAGAGAGTGGGAAGTTGGGTGAAGTGAACAGTCCTCTCCCCCCCTCCCGCGGGGAGGTCGGGAGCTTTTTATATTGAACTAGATCCACGTGAAAGTACAAGATTACCCTTCTCAATCACTCTACTATAATTACAAAGATGTCCTATCCAACTACTCTGTAGCCGTTCAGCGCTCCCTCCCGGCGCTGGGGGCACCATTGTCACTTCGGCCTCTGGCGGGCCCAGCGCCCCCGGCTCTCTTCCCGACCGGTGGGCCCGCTCTCCCTGACCCATGCTTCCGGCGACCTGCGAAAACTCACGGACAAACAAAATCGTAAAGACGAAATCTCCCACCGGAGACGCTGGGTTCCTTTCGTACGAATGCTTCCTTCCGCACGAAGCCTCCGTCGTACGCCCGACCGCGATCCGAAAGGCGCGCTACCGCGCGAAAACACCCTTTCGCGCGAAGGCGTTGCCTTCCCTTGATCCGCGGGCCGAAAGGCGCGCTATCGCACAAATGTTGCGCCTCCGCCCGAAGGCGACGCCTTAACTTGGCCAGCGAGCCGAATGGCGCGCCACCGCGCGAGTGTCGCGCCACCGCGCGACCGCGCGAATGTCGCGCTACCGCGCGAATGTTGCCTTCCGCTCAGAGACCGTCGTCGCTCGGTGTTGCGGGTCGGAAGCGCTTGCTTTCGCGCGAATGGTACCTTCCGCACGAAAGCACCGTCATCTTTCGGTAAAATGCGGGTCGGAGGCGCCTGCGGTCTGGGTGCCGCCCCAACATCGATGAAGTGAAATTACTAAGGTAGCTGCCAACTCCATGACTTATATACAATCCCTAATATTGTTGAGGGCTTACACTACCGGAGGCAGTGCCTTTGCCGAGCGGCAAATATCGGGCGCTCGACAAAGATTCCCTTTGCCGAGAGTCGGCTCTCGATGAAACACAAGATATAGGCACATATAACTGCATGGACAACTCATGAGAGGTAAAAAGGCATTATTTCATGTAGCTAAACCATTATTCCATATATATGATGACAACCACCACGTGATCTTCGTACGAGCACTCGACTTCAGATAATATAGTGTTTGGATATGCATGCAAGGGGACGAGAGGTGACCTCTTCTCAACAATCTTAACAAAGCACTCTATTCAAACCGAAAAGCAAAATCTCAGATGACGACATGATCATGATCTGCCTTTTCCCTCTCTTGACGGTGGCAGCGGCGTCTAACGGTGTAAGATTCTTTGCCGAGAGCCTCTGTTTGGCAGTCGGCAAAGAATAACTTTGACGTGTGTTCTATTCTTTGCCGAGTGCCTATGGTAGACACTCGGTAAAAGGGTCGTCTTTGCCGAGTGTCTGTGACCTGGCACTCGGCAAAGAGACCCTTCGCTGTTTGCTTTTTCTTTGTCATGTGCCGCTCCGTGGGCACTCAGCATATGGGACTCTTTGCTGAGTGCTCGACAAAGTGCACTCGACAAAATACCAGGCACTCGCCAAATTAATGCCGGGGATTCCGGTAGTTTTGTTGGTATTTTAAAAAGTGTGAAGTAATAGTAACTAATTGAATACTCTTAAACTCTAGATCTCAGGGAACACATGCTCCTTACTGCTGCGCATCCATTTGCGACATAAATTGAACACACTGACGCCTGATCTTGTTGATGAAGTGAAATTACTAGTAGGCAGTTGGCAGCTCCAAGATTTATATAAGATCCCTAATATCGTAGAGCTTATGTGATGCTAGCCAACTTCAATAGTTGCTGCCAGAAACTTTTTCGACTCCATAATGATCACACACAGTTGGAATATGTATTACTCTTTAAAGTCTCAAGCATTTACTATCGCAGACAAAGTTTGAACCCCTTTTTATGATGTAGCCTTTCTTTTCACAATAATTATTGACTGATTCTCGTTTTGAAATTGTATTGTGAGGTAATATTTTTCTCAAACTATCTCCAAGAGAATTGCGCATCATTTCATTAAGAAAGAAAGGAACAAATACAGAAGATTAGATGAGACCTCCAAACCCTTGCACACTGCAACACATCCACCAGAATACAGAGACTAAAAAGTACCAAGAAAAAATTTACAGTCTTGACCGATAACCACGGCGCCAAACAAGCCGGCCAGGAGCACTGGACCTTTGAGGCCCCAGCCATACAGCACAAGTGCACAACAGGCAGCTCTCTTTCGCCACTGCTTGGATGAGAATTTGGATGCTTGGACGTACGCCTTCAAACACGCACAAGTTGTGGTGCTTCCAAACCTCGCTGGCCACAAGTATGTATGATCAGAGATTTCAATCCTTTCCGCAAATCTTTTGGCATTGCCCGGATGGTTTTGCACCTCCAGGCCAAGAAACTATAGAGGACTCTTGTGAAGATTAACGACGTAGAGGTTACCATGAAAACCTAACTGCTATTAGTTTCATATTATTCTGTGCGGTAATATTACTTTGTTATTGTCACAAAATAATTGGATAACAATAGAGAACACCAGGCCAGTAGAAAAAAAATATATATAAAATAAAAAGAAATGGGCACTGCACATTCTCAACTAGTTTGCTATGCCCAGAGCGGAGAGTACAGGTTGCTTCACATGCCGGAAAAAATGGCTGCCCAGCTATACATGTGCAGCGGGCCGAGAAAATCTGGATGCAGAGGATGGGAAAACAGCCCACGTGCAGCATACAGCCCCAGCAAGTCAAACAGAGTCCGTTGTCTCTACAAGCAAGTTGTTTTTTTAGATAAAGGATAGTTTATACACAGCTTTATCTATCAACAAATATCAGGCCAATTATTACAAAAGTCCGTCCTTTGGCAAAACGAAAGCCAAAAAAGTGTGTGTTGTTGGGGGAAGGACTATAGTTTCGGCCCCCCGGTAGCTCCATTCGGCTACCATCGCAGGGTCGAAAGGCTACCATCGCAGGGTCTAAAGGACGATAACGTCACCAGAACGAATGATATCATCAAAAGAATGCAATTCGATGGACGGAACAGTTTTTGTCAGACTAACGATGCAGAGACGTAAGCAAGCTATCGTCAGCTGGACGAAACGTTGCTTTCGTTCAGGCGTACCGAAAGACGTCTGGTCGCGCTCGGCGATTGAAATTGTTATCCCGTCGGCAGAAAGGTTGTTTTCGCCATGACGGAGAAGCATCGTGTATCGTTTCAGTTTCGTTTTCCAAATGAGATTATCCTTGATACTCACTCTTGCAGGGACAGCATCCGGCGACGGAGTTGATACGTTCGCAGAAGGATGAGTTGTGTTTGCTGTGCGTGGGCCCGCGACATGTCTTCGGAGGGTGTCGTGGTGTGCCTTCTTCCCCAAGGCGTCCTTTGAAGATCACAAGGGTGTTTTGGTCCATGTAAAAAATATGTGTACGTGTATAAATAGAGCCTGACAAGGGCATTGTAAGGGGAGAGGAACCCTAATTCTACAAGAGCAATATATATAAGAAGCATTTTGTATTGCCGGTTACTTTCTCTTTTCGTCTGCCCATTTGGGTGCTTTCGTTTGCTTCGGTGGCAACCATTGTTCGAAGGTTTCAGCCTAGAACAACATTGGCGCCCACCGTGGTTGTTGCCCCCGCTTTCCA
Source organism: Coix lacryma-jobi var. lacryma-jobi (assembly GCA_009763385.1). Classification (NCBI taxonomy): domain Eukaryota; kingdom Viridiplantae; phylum Streptophyta; class Magnoliopsida; order Poales; family Poaceae; genus Coix; species Coix lacryma-jobi. The sequence continues at coordinate 142,167,252 of CM019825.1, read as the reverse complement.
TGGCACCAAAGAAAGGAACAAGGTTAACTGGCGAATCATCCAAGGCAATAGCTCTGGCAGCGGCAGTACCAGACGAGGTACCGCCGACCGAGCCGGATGCCACAATTCCGCAGGACGTCATCGGGAATCATCCAGGCAATCGACAACCGACACCAGAGGGGTATTTGGAGGAAATACCAGAAGACGTAGAAGAGAATGATGGCAACGAAGAAGAAATCACCAATCGAGCAAGGCATCTCAAGACTCTGGATAACTTAGGTGCCTTTTACCACTACGCACAATGTAGCTGCAACTCTACTCCAAGCCGTCCTTTGTGATGAAGCTGGCGATTTTGGAAGCTAGTGTGCCTCAAGGATTCTTGCATTTTGCTTCAAAATATCCTGGCCTACAAAAAAAACTTCAAACCATGGTGCTTTGAGCTCGTACGAGTCTCATCATTTTATAGGCTTGTTTGGTCTGGACGTATAGACCAGTTATGAAATTACTATCCTACTAGTAGGCAGCTGGCAGCTCCATGACTTATATACAATCATCCCTAATACTGTGGAGCTTGTGTGATGCTAGCCAACTTCAATAGTTGCTGCCCGATACTTTTTTGACTCCATAATGATCACACACACAGTTGGAATATGTATTACTCTTTAAAGTCTCAAGCATTTACTTTCGCGGACAAAATTTGGACCTCTTTTATGATGTAGCTTTTCTTTGTCACAATAATTGACTGATTCTCGTTCTGAATCGCTCTATAATTTTGTCAGCTAAATTATTTCTGATGCTCTCCAGGCTTTCTGAGTAATGGTCCCATCTCCGAATTTACAATACAACTCAGTGATTTTTACTATGCTGAACAAGCAAATCATCAGGCAAAACATTCAAGTCTGCAATGTTTTGGATCTGTTTTTTTTTCTTTTGTCGACCAAATTGAACAACTCAAATTTTAGCAAGCAAGCAATAGCTCGGATACAATAAAAATAAATGAAGCTATCCTATTGCAGAGGAGATTATTATATCTTACAGAAATCCGATTGTAGGGTACACTACTGAATTTGGTTTCTTTGCCGAGTGCTGGTGCCACTTATCGGGCACTCGGCAAAAAAAAAGCACTCGGCAAAGTAAAAAATTGAAAAAGCCTGAAAAAATAGGGAAAATATTTTATTTAATTGGGAGAGGGCCCCACTGGGCAGCGCCCGCCCATCGCGTACGGTGAAATTCAAACTCATGACCACTCCCTCGGACGGAAGGTCCTCTACCACTGCATTACACACTCACATACGTTCTATTTCTATTTCGGTTTCCCATATATTGTACTAAACCGAGTGTGCTTTGCTTATTTGAGGAAGGACTCTATATGAACCAATTCTGGCAACATCCATGGGTTTTTGCTTACAAACGTCGTCTGTGTAGTTGGCTTGTCACCACTTTTGCACATAGGCCAAAAAACTGCAATAAAGATAAACAAGTTCTCGCCTTGAGGGTAAGGGATCGGAAGTTTATCCAGTAAAGCAACTTTCCATAAAGTTGACTCTACAACTTGGATTTGTTTTTAATAATCAGGAATGGTTTGTCCTACTAAAAATTTATTAATAGAAAAGAGGAGTGCCCAGTACAGGTTTAGGAAACAAGGAAGATAAACAAGGAAAATATAGTTAATTATTCCTCGGTTAGTGGCAAGTATTTTCTCTTTGCTCTTAGAATAACCAAGCAAATTCAACCTTGAACTGTGGTTTGCATCTTTCATCAGTGGATTGATGTTCCGTGAAAATGATTATTTCGGATCATCGAAATTGTGAATGATAAGAACCTTGTGGCACGTGCGGTTTTCAATTGTTATATGGGGCATAGTGTCAGCGCCACACCACTTCGGTGGTGTAGCTACAGGAGGGCCATGGCAATAATAGCGCCTCCGAACTCAAAAAATATTCACATATCATCTTCTGGGCAACCTTAATCCAATATGGATCGACCCAGTGTCGGCGCCAATAAGGACTATAGACCATGGTGTCATTCCTCGAGGCCCATGTGGCATGGCAGGACGATATGTGGCTAGATCTGGGTGCCGTCGATCTTTCTAAAAAATGGATTAAAAACAAAAAAAAAAACATCAGTCGGGCAGAAGTGGCCGTGAGCTATATCGACGTGGACGGCGTAATATGGGCGACAACACGTATTTATGACGATGCTTTATTTATTGATTTTCATAATCCTGATGCTTCAATAAATCATGCGTAATATGGGCGACAGGAAGATGTTTTATTTATTGTTTCATTTATCGACGTGGACGTTGTAATATGGCCGTGATCAGCTTTCCACTCATATATGTTTCAATCCTGCGGTGATGAATTGAAGATCCCATCACTACTACGGGCAATCACATTTGCTGACTCATATACAATGAGCCGAGATCGCAGCTTCCAAGCCATAGTGAGGAACTATCAGTATGAGTAATATTATTAACTGATTGATCAATTAATAAGCATCCTAATTCTCTAACAAATAATTATTATGATGAGTTTGATTAACAAAGGAGAACATACTTTGATTGGAAAGAATCACAATCATATAACCTGCAATATAAGGACTACGAATGCATGCATAGAATATCTGGCCTACTGAAAATAAATATTCAACAATCCTTTTGCGGCATATATATAACTTAACAGTACAACCCTGTTTCGCGCTTTTCGGCCAATATATACCAAAGCACCCTTTCTTCTAAGTGACAACAAGTTATCACTCAGAGAGAACTTTAGCTCTGTGCTGAGTTAAATGGAAGAACAGAGGGAGATGATGATATGATGGAAATGGGAGGTATCCGGAACCAAATAGCACTATACTTTTGTTGGAAGCTTTACCCAAAAAGTCCGCAAGAGCAATTTGAACAAAGGTGTAGACGAGTTTTGCTTGAAGCAGACACAGCCCATAGATGATTATCACTGGTGTGATGGTGAGCATAGGTCCGATCCATTAGAGACTCACCTGGTTCTGGTTTGACTCCAAATGGGGGAGAACAAAGCAATGCCTAGCTAGCTAGAAAACTTGGACACATCAGGGAGCAATGCTTAACAGCACATAATGCTATTGCACATCCATTTGCGACCTATATATTGAACACAATGCAAACGCTTTTGTCAGTGACATGAAAGTAAGTAGGCCGCAGTATTACTTGTATAGGATTCCTGATACTGTGTCGTTTATTCAATTTCATGATGACCTCACACAGTTGGATTGGCTAAACACTCTTTCAAGTTGCAAGGATTTATTATTGTTATCAAATTAAGTGAGAAGCTCTAATATGATAAATAATTAAATCACAGGCTGTCTGAAACTTATTTGATGTCATGGTAACCTCGATCACACAGTTGGAATGGTTCACTATTTCAAGTTGCAAGCATTCATTATATTGTGGACAAAATTAAGTCGGAAGCGCGATACGAGAAATAAAGTCACCTCTCTCTGTCCAGATAATAATTATCCGATTTCCATTTTGCCTTCATTCTGAGTAATGCTTTGGTTTGTAATGCAATAATACAGGGCGATCGTCAGGCTGCACAAACAATTAAATCAGCAAGCTACTTTGGTCGTCCAGTGCATAATGTTGGCTGGTTGTTCTTGTATTAAGCACCAACTAAATAATTAGTCTCGGTGAGCAATCCAAATAAATCAGGGTTCCAGATAAAACTTGGTAAAAGTAGTATTTAGTTCATCATCAGTTGGCCAGGAGTAGGACACAGTCACACTAGCTATTACAGCAGAAAGGATTTACACATCTAGCCAAATGGATTCCTAGACTCATTTTTCTATCTCTACCTAAATTACACAAGCGGGCCACCTCTTGATATGGTTTAGATAGGTGGACCATATATATGAGTCCAACACCTTTGGAAATTGATATTTACAATTAAAAATAGCTATAAAGGTACATTAAAATAAACTCGGGACAAGCCCGGCTTGTGATGTTAGCCTCTCTGATGTCACATCTGGGATCGGGTGCTGTTGGTCCGTCTCTGATGGTGTGTCTTCTTTGTACGTTTCGCCTACTGTATGTTCAGCATAATCTTGGTTGCATATTGCAAGTCACGTGATATATGTTTTGCTCCAATGGGAGCGATCACTAATGATGGGAGAGAAAAGGATGAGGGTTGTGTGCTGTAGACTTTTTTCCTCATGTCTCAAACGGGAGAAATGATGTATAAGGTACATGGATCCTATACTTGGAAAGACAGTGCTGCTTCTTGTCATTGAAGTGAAAGTAGTGGGCAGCCGACGCCACTAATTGGCGAACCCTCACCCAAATAGAAATGAGCGAACGATTCTCCGACAACAAATTTCTTTTAATAGAAAAAATTCATTCCCGCATGTTTCCTTAAAGGGAAGTTCTGTTCTGCATTCTCTTTTTTTCGCGCGCTCCAATACACATGCAGTTCCAAAAATTTCCCTTTTACACGCGTCAATATTTTCTTTTATTTTTTACAGCTCTCGAACATAAATTCTATTAACCGAGTTATACAACATAACTTATACAGAATAACTTGAACGAATAAGTTAACTGTATAAAGTTTACAAGATAACATTATATTTTTTAGTAGTAAAGTTTACAAGATAACATTATATTTTTTAGTTGAGACCTACATGTATATACATTTTTTAAAAATAGTTGCGAGAGAGACATTCACTTTTAGGATTCTAGCTATCAGTCTCTTTAGGATTCATGAGGAACTTTTTTTCAGAAACTAATTATTGGGAACATGGGATAGGGGTTAAAAAGGGTCGGGAAGGAAAATAAAAGTAACGTTTACACACTATAGTACACAACAAATTCCATAATATCATGATAACTTATAAAAAGTGCATAAATAATAGCTTCAAAAACTTCTACAAATATGATAGTCTCAGTATTGATGTCACTGCCACATTCAGCATATATTTGTCAACAGATTAGAAGATCTGCAAAATATTGAATTTTTAAATAATTAAGAACAATGTTCATAACAAAAAGAAACAAAAATGTTGTAAAAATAATTATGTAACATATAGTCTATGTACACTAAGTTATGAACTTACCCAAACTATGAGCAGACACTGAACATACAAGTTGAACGTAATAACTTTGAGAACAAACTTAGACATAAAAGCTAGAATGAGAAGTTGAACATAATAAGTTCCAAAATAAAACTTAATAACTTGGCAAAACAAACTTAATCAACTAAGTTAGAAAGACGTAAACATAATAACTTAGAAACAAAACTTAAACATATAAGTTAGAATGACATAAAATAGCTTCACAAAAAACTTGTATAAAAAACATAATGATAGAACTTAACAGAAACTTGGACATAGTAAATAGAATATACAAGATACATGCATATAACTAAAACCAAATTATATGCATAAAAATTAAAAAGCCAAAACACCATTGACTAAAGATTCAGTTATGTCATCCACACTATCATTGCCACTCCCATCATCATCTGAGCTGTTATGAGCAAAGCTAGCTATCACCACCACTTCGAGAAAAATGATTTTGCTAAATAAAACAACATGGTTAGCAAAAATAAATGTATCTACTAAAAACAAAGAAATTGACAAAACAAATTTCTTACATTATTACTATCAAACTCCTCCAGAACTTCTTCAATTGATTTGAATTTTGATCCACCACAATCACTATATGCATCATCAGCCATCTGAAAAACCAAATGAATTACAGTTACTACATAACAAGGACCCAAACTTATAATTAGTCTTCACCAATTCTGTAAGAACGAAAATAGCCAACTCAGGTAATCAAAATTATGCCACAACATATTTATTAGCTCAGCAACCATTCAAATCTATTGCTGCTTCACACTATCACGCTGTCTGTCACAACCATTCAGAACTCTGTTGTTGTCTGTCAATGCCAAATCTCTGCAACTCTTCAGGTGTCTGCCTATGCACTCAGGCAACATGTATCTAATATATGACTCTTTCTCCTCACCAAAGTTTTGGCGATGTAGAGTAATAATCGCAATGGCCAGACGGGGAACGGAGGGGCAGCTCCAGGATATGGACAGTCCAAGCCAAGGCCAAAGTCAAGGATGGTGAACCGGCGATGCCCGCACAACACAACGTAGGAAACTAGGCGCAGCGACGGCGAAAGGCATGGAACGATGGACACCATACAGATTCAGGAAAACTGAAAACCTAGAAAACTAATTCGAATCAAATCCACCAACAATGCAAAATCATGACAAAAAAGAGAGAGAAAAGAGATCTCAACAATACCTTACCACGAATCTGAGAGAACACGCACCAAATCGCAAATTAGTGGCGTCGGTCGACCAATGACCCCTTGAATCGAATCTCGGCGAGGTCAGACCAAAGAGGTGGTCGTGAAGGGCAGGGGAGGAATGTTGGGACGAGGGGAGGACCGGGGAGAAGACAACAGGAACCAAGGTCACGGTCGGGGACGGAGCTGCTAAGCCCGCAGCGGCCGTGGATGGCAAGAGAGCAATGACGAAGGAGGAGTCGGAGAGCCCGTGTGGTGGCCCTGTGCAGGGTAGGAGAGAGAGAAGGAAGAATGGAAAATAGAAATGACACTGTTTAAAAATGGTCCGCTTCGTTGGGTAAGCGCGTGGAAAGAAATTTCGGGTGTCGTTTGTCTCATCCCGTGGAGTTATGCACTAGATAGAAAAAGGAAGGAAAAACCAAAGAAAAATGGAAAGGAGAGGTGTGGTCGGACCGTTCCTCGAAAAGGAAATGGTGAACGCTCACCGTAATGGAATTGGGGTGCACTACGTCAAAATCAAATTTACACGGCGTTGTCAAAACCGGCTCTGTGGCAGAATCTTTTTTGCCCACTGCGGTAAATCTCTTGATTAACCGCATCGAACATTTTTGATTTACCGTGACGAGAATTTTGTCCGCTGCGGTTAATCGATTTACCACAACGGACATTTTAAAATGCCCGCCACAGAAAATACTCATTTACCGCAGCGGACAACATATATGGCCCCTCATGGTAAATGGCAAGGCCCATTAGGCCCAGGGTGAGGCGTCCGAGTATAAAATACACACTTAGGGTTTCATCGGTGGCAGACTTATCCTCTCACTCCATCTCTCTCAGCCGCCTCTCAGCGTTATCCTCTCACTCCCTCTCTCTCAGACTTCGCATGGAGGCGACGCGGAAGGTTCACAGCGGCACCGGGCGCGGCCTCCATGACGCTCGTGCAGGCGGGTCATGGCCTCACAGGGCGCGGCCTCCACGGGCGGGCCCTCCACGACGGCGCGGGGCGCGACCTCCACGGCGGCGCACGCACCGGCCTCCACGGGCGGGCCCTCCATGGCGGCACGCGGTGCGGCCTCCACGGCGGCGCGGGGCGCGGCCTCCATGGGCGGGCCCTGAACGGCGACGCGGGACGCGGCTTCCATGGGCGGGCCTTCAACAGCGACGAGGGATGCGGCCTCCATGGGCGGGCCCTCAACGGCGGCGCGAGCCACGGCCTCGCGGGGCGCATGGCGGAGCGGTGGCGGATCTACTCCGAGAGCGAAGCGCCGCCACGTCCGACCTGCTCTGCTCCATGTGCGTCGCATGCTCGGCGAGCTTGTCCTGGGTTTTTTCTTTTTTTTTGTTTTTCTGAAATTATTAACCGTGACGGGCACATTTAAGGTGTCCGCTGCGTTAAATCAATTTACCGCAGCGGGCAAAGGCGCCCGTTGCGGTGGTGGCCACGATTAACCGTGGCCTTATCATCGCAGCGGACGCCTTTGCCTCTGCGGTAAACCGTTTTCGCCCGCTGTGGTTAAAATTACTGTAGTAGTGGTGGGCAGCTCTTGAACTTATTAGCGTCAGATATATGATTTACTATATTGCCGTTTTCGCCCGCTTTCGCCCACTTTCGCCCGCTGCCTTTGTCCCTCTTGACGCTATATGTTTTTAGCGTCAGGACTTACAGCGTCTGCATGAGTCTGACGCTGTATGTTTTTAGCGTCAGATAGTCTGTCGCTGTATCCGCTTTTACCGTCACATCGTCCATCGCTATAGACGGTGTTGTGGTGTAGTAGACTTTTTCCTTAAAATAAACTCGGGACAAGCCCTGCTTGTGAAGTTAGCCTGTCTCTGATGTCACATCTGGGATCGGGTGCTGTTGGTCCGTCTCTGATGGTGTGTCTTCTTTGTACGTTTCAGGCCTAGTGTAAGCTCAGCATCATCTTGGTTGTCATATTGCAAGTCACGTGATATATGTTTTGCTCCAATGGAAGCGAGATCACTAATGATGAGAGAGAAAAGGATGAGGGTTGTATGTGCTATAGACTTTTTTTCCTCATGTCTCAAACGGAAAAAAACGATGGATCCGACACTTGGAAACACAGTGCTGCATCTTGTCATTGAAGTGAAAGTAGTGGGCAGCTCTTGAACTTATTATCCTATATATATAATATATGATCATATATATAGAGCGATGCTAACTTCAGTATGGTTCTACCGTACCTGAAATGCGAGAGGTATGATCAGTAGAATCATCTTGTCGTTTGAGATCGAGTGCATCATGTGGCTCAGCATTGCACTACGATGTGCAGTGAGGTCAGTGTATTGGAGAGAGACAACAACATTATCAACTGGTAAATTCTAGCTAGTTTCCAATCGAAACCGCGCTAGCTACTAGGAAATAGCAGAGCCTTGATCCAGCTGGGTTGTTGCATTACATTCCATCAGGGCCAGCCTTGTGCAGCAATGGCAAAGCTTAGTCGCACCATCTCGGGGTCACCGCTCATTGGAACGTTACGAATCTCTTCCTTCACAATATGGCAAAATGTGCTGGGACACACAAAAAGTGGCGCGCAAGTGGCGCGCATTTGCTGGAACACACTTTTTCATGTAACACTCACCACTAAAATAGTTGCCTTTTGTAAACCGTAAGGCCAATGCAAATGAAATTTTAACAACAACAAGATAGGATAGTTATCTACAAATCATCTAATACTCACTTCCATAGAAAATGTCGTTAAGGCCTCGTAACGGCACCACCAGCAAATAATGTCTGTTAAGGTTGCTGGTGGACAACGTTACAAGGCCTTAACGACATTTTCTATGGAAGTGAGTATTACATGATTTGTACATAACTATCCTATCTTGTTGTTGTTAAAATTTCATAGCCATTGGCCTTATGGTTTACAAATGGCAACTGTTTTAGTGGTGAGTGGTACATAAAAAAGTGTGTTCCAGCAAATGCGCACCACTTTTAGTGTCCCCCAGCAAATTTCCCCTCACAATATATACCTTCATTGGTCTACTAGGGAAAGGATTTGCAGTCGTCAAACACTCAAACCACATTTTTAGTCATGGTGGTCACAACCGGCTCTATCTACCATCTCTAGAAGTAAGAATTATTTGCAGAGGCATCCATCCAACTGCCACACCTATATACATTAATTTCTGAATGTTGAAAACATGGATGGACTGCCTCAACAAATGGACTAAAAACAAAAACACCGACGCTATCTGGGCCCATGCATGCCCTGCATCATGTGGTGGAGAGGTCATGCTTGTGCGCTTCTCGCCAGTGCCGCAAACAAGGCCGCTCAATGCGCCTTCTGGCAGGCCAATGGTGGTGGCATCTCCCGTGCCCACCCATTCAAGTCCACGTTCTCACAGTGGTTATGCTGCTGCCACTACTGAATTCATTTTTTTTTCTTTGCCGAGTGTTGGCTGCTCTCGGCGAAGGGCTTATTGCACTCGGCAAAGAACCTCTTGACAAAGGGTTCTTTACCGAGTGCCACTTATCGGGCACTCGGCAAAGCCTTCACCGAGTGTCAGTTATCACTCGGCAAAGAAAACGGCAACGTTATCTAACGGCGTCTTTGCCGAGTGTTGACATGGCCCGACACTCGGCAAAGATTTTTTTTAAAAAAAAATGCTTGGCCCAGTGCTAAGAGCTGGCACTTGGTAAAGTCCCCGCCTTCGCCGAGTGACAGAGTCCTGACACTCGGCAAAGCAGTCGAGCTGGGTTACTCCCAGCTTTGTCGAGTGCCATGACACCGGCAAAGCTGGGGAAAAAATCATTTTTTTTTGTTTTTTTTCACTTTTCATCACACAAAACACAATATATATCATATACATATCCATATTCCATCACAAAACATAATATATATCACATACTTATCCATAATCTATGCATATAATGTATATCACACACATATCCATAATCCATACATATCACACCAAACACAACATAAATCCATCATTCACAAAGTATGTCCATCCATCACAAGTCCAACAAATATGACATGTCCCTAAACCCATCACTGCAACCCTTGGCCCCCATAGTGTAAAGAACTCTCACCTTTCCAACCTTGTCAACCGTGCGAGACCCTAGCTACAGAGGACCACCTTGCCGACCTTGCCACCCAGGGGCGAAGTAGGGCCACCTGACCACCCGGAATACCTGGGCTGTGGAGGAAGGCGACCTGGCCACCCATACTGCGGAGGAGGGCCAAGTGACCACCCGGACTGTGGAGAAGGGCCACCTTGAGTACTCGGTTTCGAACCCTCTGACTGTGGCTGCAAATTCGTTAGTACCTGGATGGCCGCAAAAGCTAAATCAATAAACAAACATATATACTCACCGGAGTCCCTATCGAAGGGCTAGGAGGTGTACTGGTTTGTGAGAGCATCGTGCATGGCAACTTGCTCAAAACTTTCTCAAATTTTTACTAGAACATACGCATACGATATCATGACATCTCAATAAGTTTCGTGAGCATGTTTATCAAAATTTCGGGTCAATTCCTAGATTTGGCATAACCATACACTAAAGAACAAGAATAATATTTTTTGAATTATTGAAATCCATTATTTGATGCACCCGCAGTTCAAACTAATATTTTCTGAAAAAATCAACTAAAACAAATAAAGTTAAGAAATATAACAAAAAGCATTCAAAATGTGCCAAATTTTAACAAGTTGACCATGGTACTGTGGGAATGCTTCACAATAAAATTGGTGGCCAAAATAAAAAAAGAAATACTTTGTCGAGTACCTGCTCTGCCAGGCTCTCGGCAAAATATAGCCTTTGCCGAGTGCAATGGCCACTACACTAGGCCAAGCTAGGAACATGGCTGTTTTCGCAGCCCAGTTTGGCAAAGAGGGCATTTTTTCTTTTAGTTTTTCGTTTCATCAACATTCAGCACATATGCATATCACATTCATCACATATAGCACATATATCACATATACATATCACATTCATCACATATATGTCATATACCATATTCACCATATATATAACACATTATTGATCACGATGTATGAATCCAAATGAAAGTTTAGCATCAAAGTTACGAGGCATCGAAACATGATAAGTTTTGAATCCAAGCCGACACAAACACACTCACACTCACAACCAACCTGGCCCTAGCCACCCCGGAGAAGGAGTACCGCCTTGACCCCGGCCCCTGGCATGTTCCATCCAGGCGCGTGGCGGTTGTTTGAACCATCCGATGGAAGCTACAAAAGGTAGACGTCTATGTCAGACAAGAAAATGCAGAAATGAAACACTAAGCTATCGATACTCACAGGAGTAGCATTTGCATCGTGAGACGGCGTGGCAGTGGAGGAGCCATGATCACTGTCGGACATTAACCTGCATCCTTGAGATCTTTCCTAAAGAGGACGCACCCATTTGTTTATGCATGTATCTGCTCATATGACATCTTCAGTGCACGAAGCAGTTTTTGTGACTCGTACAGGCTCTTTGGCAATATGTGGCCATCCGGAAGCATGCTACCAAATAGGGCCAACATATCATCGAATGCTTCTCGACTAAGGTTGAACTGGGACTTGAACCCCATCACACGGCCATTGACATCCAGTTGAGAAATCGTTGTCCGATCATGAAGGGGTTTATGTGCCGAAGACATCATGTCGTAGAACGTCTTTGCAGTCTTCTTCATCTCCTCCTTCGTATGTCCTTGAGCATATTGTGCTTCTTATTGGAAGTCATCTAACATGTCTGCTATCTCGGAATATGCAGAGATCTCCTTTGATCATATGTGGAGATCTCATTTGATCATATGCAGAGATCTCAGGGTTTCCACCATCTTGCGCCACAACTTGCTCGAAGCATTCCCAAAATTTTTTTGATAACCTCTACATGCGATATCAAGGCCCCCTGTCTATTTTCGTGATTTTTGACACCGTTTGTATTTTTAATAATTTTAATTCAAATCTCACGCAACTTGGTCGCCGTGTCTCGTTCACGAGATGGTCGAGTTTCCGTATCTGTCCCTGGATATGGCGTCGAAATACCCTCGGAAGAATGAATACCAATTTTTGAATCATTGAGTTTTATTATTTCATGCACCTGCAGTTCAAATGTGCGTCTCGTGGAAAAAATAAAGAAAATATCCAAAAAAAAGAAAAAATCAAGAAAATGAAGAAATTGCGCGAAATATAGCAAGAAGAATGAAAATACATAAAATTTGAAATTTTGGCTTCTAGTACTATATCAAGGCCCTAGAAAAAATTAGGAGCAAAAAAAACAAAGAAAATTACTTTGTTGAGAGCTTCCTAAAGCTCTCGGTAAAGAGGCTCTTTGGCGAGAGCCTAAGCAAGGGCTCTCGGCAAAGAAATTTCAAAAAAAACACTAAAAGATTTTGTGAAGAGCCTACCAGATGGCTCTCGACAATGATGACGGCGCGGAGGGCTATTACCGGAGCCGAGCCTTTGCCGAGGTTTGTTTTGTGACGGCGTGGAGGGCTATTACCGGAGATGAGCCTTTGCCGAGGTTCATTTTGTGCCGAGAGCCAAGCTCTCGGCATACGAAATCTTTACCAAGAGCCGCTCGTTGCCGTCAGTCATGGAGAGCTTGTGTTTGCCGAGGGCTGGCTCTCGGCAAAGGACGCTTTGCCGAGAGCCTGATATTTGGCTCTCGGCAAAGCGTTTGACCATCGGCAAAGGTCCTCTGAACGGTAGTGCATGGAGAAACAACTAAAGCCAACATTGACTTTTTCATTTGAATTTCTTTAGCGTTCCATGTACTTTTTCAAAATCCGGGTAAGTTTGAGGGGAATGAATATGGTCTGTAGACAAGTGGCATTGGGATCTAGTTGTCTATATATTCAAGAACAAAGACGTGTATTATAGCTGTTAAATCTATCGGCAATTGATCGTGACGATGAGGCACGCTCTATGCATCGATCTGGGATGGAATGGTAAAAGAAATAAGTATGAAGTTTAACGATATAAGTTGAGATCAAGGGAGAGAATGTTAGATTGATCTCCACCAGTTAGGGCCAATGACTACATTGATCCCTGATCCGCCACTATGCCAACAGGGCTCTGTAGGGGCGGCTCTAGAAGCTCTGTAGGGGCGGCTGGTCCAACCGCTCCTATCAAAGTGTACTTACAGTGCACCCACTGTAGGGGCGGTTGGGGCAGCTGCCCCTACAGAGCAGCCGCCCCTACAGTGAGATCCACTGTAAGGGCGGCTGGTGATTGAACCGCCCCTTGTTGACGCTCACTAATGCTCATAATTAACCATCAACAAATATATGAAATGACACTAAATGAATCACAAAGCATAGTTGTAGTGTTTGAAACTAACAAGTTCCACGAGTTTTGGTACTCTCACTTGTTTTGTAGGACATCCATGTTTTTACCATATAAAAGCATCTCATGTGAAAAATTGGAGTGCACCATTGCGAAGAGCTCGTCGAGTCGATCGAAACGGACATATCATTTGCTATATTCGGAGTCCCAGATGAAAAGAAATTAATTTTGCAACGAAACCTGCAAAAGAAGGATCTAGAAAACACTAGAAGACACCACGAGGCGGCCCGCCATGGGGGCCCAGTGGCCCAGACCGACCGGTGGGGCCAGGAGACCGGTCAGTCGGCCACGGAGGCTGTTTTGCCTCCACCTTCCGGAACCTTGTTCCACCGCCTCCTAGGATGCATCTCCACCGTCCCTAAGGTCGGTTTGATCCAACGGCCATGGTTTCTCGCCCAGGGCTATATAAGCAGCCCCAGACCCCCCTCTCCAGGCATCTCCATCTTCATTATTAATCTCCACATCAGAAACTAGGGTTTCAATTAGAAGTAGAGGTCCCTCTAGATGAATCTCTTCTAGTTCATCTAGAATTAGATCTAATCCTAGTTCTTCTAGTTCTAGTTCATCTAGTTCTAGTTCTAGTTGTCTAGTTCATCTAGTTGTAATTAGAGATCGGATTAGAGAGAGGAGGACAGAACTGAGGAGGAGCCGGATCTGTTGGATTTTCCTCGACATTGTATTGGTGCAGCATCTAGTTCATCTTCAAGTAATCTCCAGGTTCTTCATTTACTATTTCCAAGTATTATATTTAATTTCAGTTCTTGCATAATTTATTTATTGGATCTCCGCTCGTATCGAGTGCTCTAGTTATCATATGTAATTAGAGTAGTAGACGTTAGTGTAGACGTGGTGTCTAGACTAGGGTTTACCTGAGTTTGCTCCCAGCCCCACGGATAGTTGTGGTAGCCCCAGGTGGTGACAGCCCTGACGGCCGACGTAGTCCACCACGTTCGGGTTGGTGTTTGTAGGACCATAGTCGGACCTTCCTAGCCCCTTTCTCATCTCTTTCTATGGCTAGTGTTTTGATGTCCCGAAGTAAGTAAAGTATAGTGAGCCTTTAAATAGATAGACCTGCTTAGAAAACCCTAAATCTCTCTCTATCCACATTATCGTTCTTTTCTTGGACAACTTGCCCCTTGATTAGTACACTTCACGTTCCCCGTGGAAATCGATACCTTGGAATACTCTCGGGTGAAAGCTACATCGGTATTCGTGCGGTTGTGGATTTTTCTGTGTGCGTTTAAAATACCCAACAAGCTTTCTGGCGCCGTTGCCGGGGAACGGTAGTTGTGCTAGTTTCGAACCAAGTCGTCTGTGTTTCTTTTCTTTTACCACCTTTTTCTTTTACCACCACCTTTACCTCACCACCACACTTTCTACCAGATGAATTCCACTCCTATCTATAAATACTATGCTCCAAAGGGCAAATTGTTGGAGCCACCACCATCATCACATCCTATTCTTACTGATGGCTACCAATTTCGTCCAGGCTTTACAACCATGGTTCGGGAGCAACCCTTCTCTGGGCTAGATAATGAAAACCCTCACACCCACCTTAGGGAATTTGAGCAATTGTGTTCTTGCTTGTCTATTGCTGGCATGACACAAGAGACCATTAAATGGAAATTGTTTCCATTCTCCCTTTTTGGAAGAGTGAAACAGTGGTATGCTCATAACGTAAGAGGAGTAGATGGAAATTGGGATGAACTTCGGGACAAATTTTGTCTTCCTTTCTTCCCTCTTTCTCGAATCACTGCCCTGTGAATATAAATTCTTACCTTTCAACAAAAAGAGAAGGAGACACTAGGAGCAGCTTGGGCTAGGTTCAAACACCTTACCAATTCTGGCCCAAACCTTTCCTTGCCAGACCATGTCCTACACTTTCACTTCTATCGTGGTCTTAACAAGGAAGCTGCTCTACATCTCGATTTAGCTTCTAGAGGATCATTCTCACATAAAGTTGTTAGTGAAGGAAGCGACATCCTAGAGAAAATCCTTGAAAACACTCCTTGCACTAGCACTTTTGACGAATTCCTAGAAGAAGTCGAGCCCAACCCCGACCAACACGAGGAGGAACACACAACCAAATTTGAAATTCCTTCAAATTCTTCTAATAATTTGGTTGTCACCGAACCTTCTCTAGAGAAAACACCCCACACTTTAGAAAATGATAAACCCCATCCTTCGGTGTTCTTCTCTGAAATCGAGGAAGATGATATCAAAGAGCATGGAAGCTACTTCATAAACACCTCTTTAAATCCATGATCATATTAGACATCTCCTGGTTCAATTGGTCTGTCTAACATTGTCACACTCGAGATTTTCAACCCCCTCACACTTTCTATTTACAAAAACTTCAAAAGGGTGGCTGTAGATGCATATGTATATCACAAATGTTGTAGATCTTGTTGTGCTCTTAAAGTTGATGTTGGAGGGGAAACCACTCACCAAATCACATCTTGAAGGTTTCCCAAAGACAAGCTCAGTTTCCTAAACAAGCACTTTTCAGATCAGTGTTCACCTTTCTGCTGCCCTTGTGTAATGAGCATAGGGATATAATTGTTAAAATATTCCTTTTCGGTATTCTTGTTACTAACCTTTGCAGGCCTGGAGCAAAAATGTTCGAAGGAACGACAAACACAAGGTATGTCCAACCAATCATCATGCAACATTGAATTACAGTCATCCAATCTTGATGTTTGCAAAATCTAAGTTTGGGGGATACACTTACATACAAACATTCCTTACCATGTTGCTATCCTGGTTAGCCTTACCTTTAAGTCATGCTCATGTGCTATACACTAATCATGCTCTCTCATCACCATTTGAGTAAATCTCTTTAATGCTTTAATACTACCTTCATCTGCTATAGTATATGTTTAGGTTTGAAGTACTTTCATACATCTCTTAAATTGAGCATGGTGCCTAGTTTAGGAGTGTTGATCTTGCTTTCAAAGGTTTTTAAATTAAGCATGGTGCTTCGGTTTAAATGTCTTCCTAAATCAAATTAGACATGGTGTCTAGGTTGGTTTTTGAGCCGATAGTATGCTATAGTGGATATTGAATATTTTGTTGGACTAACCCCTGCAGGAAAACTTTCAATATCAATTTGGGAAAGTCCTGAGATGAAGGAAAGTCCTGAGATGAACTCACACTGGAGATAAAGAGACACATGAACTTCAACAACTTGCGCAAGGGAGACACAACTCACTGATCATGGAGAAATGAGATCCATAGAAGAAGATAGAAGATGAGTGCCACAAAACAAATACCTACAATCAAAGCACTCACTCCATGGAAATAGGTGAACAAGTCTGAGCTCGGCCACTTGAAGATAGAGACCATCGTGTGGGCTCTCATCTCGGAACCCTCAGATCAAACAGTACAAACACAAGCAGTGGGAACTAGTCCTATCTTCCAATTAATGCAACACAAGAGCTAGTTTGGAGGATGAGGTGGAATCACTTCAACAACACCAAGGTCTACAAATTCAACACATGAACATGTTATTGAAGAAATTTGGGCAACCACCTACCTCACAAGCCAGCTTGGGGGAGACACAATTCCGTTGTCTAGATCTGCTTAAAGGGGAGGATAGAGAAATCCAGCTTCAACACTTTGATCAGTACAAGCCACTGGACGCTATGACAATCAAGAAGAAGAATATGATCCACCACTCATTCTTGGAAGATCGTTCTTGAAAACCTTCAATGCTGTCATCTATGTCCGAACTAGAGAAATCCACTTTTGGATCTTTGACCAAAAGGTTCGCTGCTTCTTCAACAACTGCACCATTTATGAGCAGCCAAAGAAAACCAAGAGAAGACGTTGACTCAACCGACAAAGGAAGAACCAACTACCAGGAATAGAGGGGATATCATAAAGGATGAAGCTACTGCACCGCAAGAATCCGAAGATGTAGACATAGTACCCGAGCCTACAAATCAAGAAAATAGTTGACAAAGTCTCCATCTTCTGGACCTGTTGAGAACAAGACTCAGTTGGCCCACTGTGAGATAGGCAAGAGAAGACAAGCTATTCATGAAGAACAACCAGCCAGACAAGAAAAGCTTCCACAAGGTGGTTCGGCACATCACTCTTCAATGATAAGGGTAACATCTCAAGGTATGTGATATCACTTTAAAAGCTTCTCCTTAATTCTGGTATGTGCATAAATAAGAACCAAACATGTTTCAGTTGCACCTCATTTGATCCATCCTAATCAACTCAACATGTTCTGTTCTTTACTCTTTGTTCCTAGCTTTACCCTCTTGAATCTCACTATCTTAACCAATGAGCTAAAATGTTATGCATCTAACCTTTGGAAGATGATATATCACAATCATGAAAATATCAACACATTAAGCATAGATTATCCTTCCTTGGGTTAAGTAATCTGATCTATTAAATATTTTATGATGCTACTTTCATGCTCATCTTTTGATCCTATCACTCATGTTAAGATTGAATAGAATACATAAACAACAAGTTTATCTTGCTCGATGTGCCTAAGGTTAGAGAGGAATGAACAAAACTTTTGGTTCTGTTGGTGTTTTTCCACCAACAGAGCCCATGCACTTGATCTCTACCTTGTCTTTATGAGCAGGACACACTCTTGAGCAAAACATGGAGGAGTTTTGTCAACTCCCAAATTCTACAGAGTGAAGGTCCTAGATCTACAAGAAGATGTGCACTAATCAAGATGCTGCCAGCTTTCACAACTAATGCTTCACTTCAAATTGCTGGGCGAATGAAGAACATGAGTGACGCCATATCAAGAGGTGTAGTTATCAAGGTCTACATATCTAGATCAAATGATGCACCTCAGGAATGAACATGGTGAGAAGTCCTGTTCAGAGGACTTAAAACATTGAACCTTTGTCGAAAGGTAAAATCGGGAGTTATCCATATTTATCTTTTCTGCATTAGTTTCTCCCTTTGCATGTTTACTTTCCATTATCATCTCTTCATAGCATATTTACTTCTTTTGCATTAGCATTGCATAAAAAAATATTTTACATATTGTACTGCATCATAAAACCTAAAAGCCCCATGTGAATAATTTTATGATGTGTAAAAACCCGCAGGGATATTCACCGTGGTGGCATAAAAATAAAAATGCATTCATTTTGTTAGACTGTCATTGCATCATAAAAATAAAAAAAATATTGAGAAAGAGATCTTGCTGAAACTCAGCCTAGAAAGCATCAAGAATAATCTCAAAAGCATTCACAGGATTTGAGAGGCCAAGACAAGCTGACAAGCAAGTGAATATTTCATCCAGTGTCGGAGCACTATCCAATAACCATCAACATCAATCAAAGCTTCGATAAAGGAAGAACATTTTTACTGTCAGTCCGCTGCATTATAAGATCGAACGACTATGTCAACATCCAGCTTGGAGGCACCCTCACATGTATCCAGGTAAGTATCTTCTTAAGTTTTCTTTCTATACATAAATAAAAATAAAATAAAATAAACGCAAAAAAAAAGTTAGCACATGAAGGCTCACCATTAATTAAAAAGAAAAAAATATATATGGGCACATGAAGGCTCAGCGCTATTAGTTGCTCTATCTAATTTCTTTCAAGTACCTAGCCTTCAAAGCATGAGTTCTCTTAATTAATAATGATGGTTAAAAATGAAATTAAATGCATAGGTAGCAAATGCTTGACCTAGAGTCTAGGTAGTTGACAGATATGACATGTGATGATCTAAGCTGCTATTACCTTGTTCTAAACAACACTAGAGTTTCGGAGATTTCTCAATATAAATATGACTAGTAATTGCATTGAGTTGAATTAAGCTTTGTTGGCCCTATGAGAAGTTATCATGCTATTGAATTGAGATCACTTACACATTTCATCCATTTTCCGAATAAATGCTCATGATTATTTGTTCGTAATCTCTCAAAAGTTTGTTGGAAGCATGTGGCTATTGAAAAAAAAAGAAAAAAAATCCGAGGAAATAAAAAGGGACAAGTGTCCGAAACCTCAAAAAGAAAGATCCCGAGGAAATAAAAAGGGACAAGTGTCCGGAACCTCGAAAAAAATGATGAAAAAATTGAATATCAGAAAACAAAATGGGCATGTGCCCGCTAGTAGAATTAGCCTGATAGTCATGTGTCTCTGATAAACAGAAGAGAGTGATATATTCAAAAGAGCATCCGCCTCCATTTTCCATACACATGCACTTCTCGATTCAATGGTGTGGTTGACTTTCTCTTTAGATCCATTGTTTAATTTGACAACATATGTTTTAAGCTTTTTAAAAATTCATAAAAACTCCGGGATAATGGTGAAGTAAAAGAACTAGAGACAGTGTGCTTGATTTGATCGTTCTATCTTTCAATTACTCAAGATTCAAGGTAAAGTACTAAGCTCTGTGATAAATAATATGATATCTTTATAAGAACTTTTGTTTAAATACATGTGTACTTGTTGGAAGTGAAGATATTGCAGCAACTCCTGATCCATTGTTGAGATTGGCTTTGCTCGGGACTAGCAAAGGTTAAGCTTGGAGGAACTTGTTGACGCTCACTAATGCTCATAATTAACAATCAACTATTGCATGAAATGACACTAAATGAATCACAAAGCATAGTTGTAGGGTTTGAAACTAACAAGTTCCACGAGTTTTGGTACTCTCACTTGTTTTGTAGGACATCCATGTGTTTACCATATAAAAGCATCTCAAGTGAAAAATTGGAGTGCACCATTGCGAAGAGCTCGTCGAGACGATCGAAACAGACATATCATTTGCTATATTCGGAGAACCGGATGAAAAGATATTAATTTTGTAACGAAACCTGCAAAAGAAGGATCTAGAAGACACCAGAAGACACCACGAGGCGGCCCGCCACGGGGGCCCACTAGGCCAGACCGACCGGTGGGGCCCGGAGACCGGTCGGTCGGCCACGGAGGCCGTTTTGCCTCCGCCTTCCGGAACCTTCTTCCACCGCCTCCTACGATGCATCTCCACCGTCCCTAAGGTCGGTTTGATCCAACGGCCACGGTTTCTCGCCCAGGGCTATATAAGCAGCCCCAGACCTCCCTCTCCAAGCATCTCCATCTTCATTATTCATTTCCACATCAGAAACTAGGGTTTCAATTAGAAGTAGAGATCCCTCTAGATGAATCTCTTCTAGTTCATCTAGAATTAGATCTAGTTCTAGTTCTTCTAGTTCTAGTTCATCTAGTTCTAGTTCTAGTTGTCTAGTTCATCTAGTTATAATTAGAGATCGGATTAGAGAGAGGAGGAGAGAACTGAGGAGAAGCCGGATCTGTCAGATCTTCCTCGACATTGTATTGGCGCAGCATCTAGTTCGTCTTCAAGTAATCTTCAGGTTCTTCATTTACTATTTCCAAGTATTATATTTAATTTCAGTTCTTGCATTATTTTATTTATTGGATCTCCGCTCGTATCTAGTGCTCTAGTTATCATATGTAATTAGAGTAGTAGACGTTAGTGTAGACGTGGTGTCTAGACTAGGGTTTACTTGAGTTTGCACCCAGCCCCACGGATAGTTGTGGTAGCCCCAGGTGGTGACAGCCCTGACGGCCGACGTAGTCCACCACGTTCGGGTTGGTGTTTGTAGGACCATAGTCGGACCTTCCTAGCCCCTTTCTCATCTCTTTCTGTGGCTAGTGTTCTGATGTCCCGAAGTAAGTAAAGTATAGTGAGCCTTTAAATAGATAGACCTGCTTAGAAAACCTTAAATCTCTCTCTATCCACATTATCGTTCTTTTCTTGGACAACTTGCCCCTTGATTAGTACACTTCACGTTCCCCATGAAAATCGATACCTTGGAATACTCTCGGGTGAAAGCTACATCGGTATCCAAGCGCTTGCGGATTTTTCTGTGTGCGTTTAAAATACCCAACACCCCTACAGTGGGTCCACTGTCGGTTCGGTTCAATCACCAGCCGCCCTTACAGTGGATCTCACTGTAGAGGTGGTTCAATCTAGAGCCGCCCCTACAGTGCATTTTTCAGCAAAACAATAAATATTTATGTAATTCAAACCACATCACACCACAACATATATATATATATAATTCAAACCACAGCACAACATATATATAATCCAAACTCAAGAGAAGTGCTACACCTGTTACCTTGGGATAGATTACCAGAACTAAGTGATGTATTGTTTGAACAACACCTAAATATACACTTGATTGTAGCTAAAGAATATTATTGCCTCCTCCTCGGTATTCTGGTCATCAAAGTTGTGTGCTTCCCTAGATAAATATGTGAATGGATGAATGACATTAACATGCAAAGAGGGAAAAATTATAGCTGGCTATGTACATTACAAATAGTATAACTCTAAGTAACCAAACCAGCATATTAGGAATACAACATAATCATAAGGGTCTTGAGTTTGGAGTAAGGTAATAAAGGATATACATTCTTCGTAAAAGGTTAGAAGACCATACCAATTAAGTAGGAGCAAATAAACAAAGTCATTTAGAGGATCCTTATGTATTCCACTAATTACATATAATTTTCAAGGCCTGGAGAAAAGAAATATAGACATTCAGGTGAAGTTGTAAAGCATGCACCCATATTGAATTATATATATGTTACATATATTTAATTATAGACATTCAGGCCAAGATAGGGAAAAATAAAAGAAAGAATATGTTACATGACAGTTTTCAGAGTTAAACCATATTGAAAATCAAGCTTTACCATCAAAATACTTCTACTTCTTCTCAACGACAGAGTATCTAAGCAATAAATACGAAAAGTCTGAAAAATGAGAACTTAAAGTATCTAGGATATAGGAAGCCAATGGCCACAAGAGCTCCAGGTCCAACATGGGTCAAACACTAAAACAAATACTTAAGCATGAAGAGAGTTTGTGGTGCACAATTTACTATGAAAATACCAATAAATGACTCAACATGTGTGATTCTGATGACACATGATGACTGATTAAATTAACCATAGCACAATAGGATATCAACTTTCGGTTTAACATAGACCACTGTATTTGCGTTGCTGGGCAGAAAACATAAGCTTCAAGCTACAGGACAGGATTGGTAATCACTAATCATCACTAACTGGCTTGAGTAACAATAATATCCAAAAATGAAAGATAATTTTAACCTTACCTTGCACTACGGGAAAATCAATCTTTGCCGAGTGCATGGGGCTTTGCCGAGTGCCAAATTTCGGGCACTGGGCAAAGAGCCTCTTTGCCGAGTGCCGGCCAGGTGGCACTCGGCAAAGCGCAAACACAAGGCAAAGCATGCTTTGCCGAGTGCCACGTGGCGGGCCCTCGGCAAAGAGGGGCTCTTTGCCGAGTGCCAGCCACGTGGCACTCGGCAAAGCATGTGGCCCCGAACTGTGCCACGTGGGCGGTTCTTTGCCGAGTGCCACGTGGCGGGCACTGGGCAAAGAGGGGCTCTTTGCCGAATGCCAGCCACGTGGCACTCGACAAAGCATGTGGCCCCGAACTGTGCCACGTGGGCGGTTCTTTGCCGAGTGCCACGTGGCTGGCACTCGGCAAAGAGGTGATTTTGCCGAGTGCCAGCCACGTGGCACTCGGCAAAGAATGTGGCCCCGAACTGTGCCACGTGGGCGGTTCTTTGCCGAGTGCCACGTGGCTGGCACTCGGCAAAGAGGTGCCTTTGCCGAGTGCCAGCCACGTGGCACTCGGCAAAGAGCTTTTTGCCTAGTGTTTTTTTGACACTCGGCAAAGCCAGTTTTTAAATTACATTTTGAAGTAGTAAATTAATCCAAATGAAAAAGTTTTTAACTGCAAAGTTGGTTAACTTATCAAGATAAACAATTTTTGTTTTGGTGATTTCTTCATTTGACAAACTTAAAATAAATTCGTTCACAAAATCTTACGCATCTCTCCGGTAGTTTATAAAACTACAAGAGTGATATATAATGTTTGTGAATAATATTAGAACCACAATGTCGGATGCACAATAGTCAAACAATCAAAATAAACTTTGTAGATCTTGACAAATTATGAAAGTTTGCAGTTGATAACTTTTTAATTTGAAGTCATCTAGTTATGCAAAACTGCGTCGAATTTGAAAATTTTAAAATTCAAATTTTTCAAAATACTTCAGATGGAGAAATGACCAAAATGAAAGTTGTAGATCTCAAAAAGTTATGAAACTTTGGTGTTGACAACTTTTTGATTTGAAATCATCTTGTCAACGAAAACTACGTTTCAAATTGTAAAATTTGAAATTCAAATTTTTATAAACGACCTCGGATGGAAAAACTAAAAAAATAAAAGTTGTAGATCTTGAAAAGTTAGAAAACATTGTAGTTTACAACTTTTTGATTTGAATTCGTTTAGGGCCTCAAATAAGCAAGTTAAACTTTGTAGTATAATACATGGGTAATCGAAACGGAGATGGAACGTACTTGAGTGTGTAGTGCAGTGGTAGAGTAGGCTCCGCGCGAACAAGAGGTCGTGAGTTCAAATCATGCTGACTGCGTGAGAGTGTTACGAAACAACATGCCTGTTCACTACGAAACAACATGCCTGTTCACTACAGGCGTCAGTTGATGATCTCATCCATCCGTACAAGATTAGAGGACAGGATTAGAAGTTAATTACGGATTAGCAGTTAATCACTTGGCTTAGTAGTTAAGCGTATCTATACGGTTGCCAACATAGGCAACCGCCTGTTCTCATCCAGTCGCGTCCGTACGGCGCGACTTTCCCCTTGTATATAAACTTTTCAAAGATCAATGAAAGATATGGTTCCAGATCTCTGTTCATTTACATTCACTTTACAACACGTTATCAGCACTTTGTTCTACGAGAACAGAGAAGAGGAGAGCGACGTCCACGGTAAGTCAACATGGCGAAGATCGACTTACCGACTGATGTTCTTCGTCGTTTGTTCTGTGCCCTTCGCCGCGCCGGCGGAGTTCGTCGCGGTCCCGTTCGCCACCACGGCCACCATGGCCCGCGCCGTAGCGTCTTCGAGCGCCTTGGGCCTCGCATTCGCCGCGACGTCGTTCATGGAGGTCCTAGGCGCTTCGGCCGCCTCTTCAACTCTGCCGTGCGCGATCTTCGTGGACAGGCCGTACCACCTCATCGCCGTTGGGTCCCTCGTTGGCGCCGTCACGCTTCTCCCCGCATCGTTCGCCTGCAGAGCCAGCCACCATCTCCTCACCGTGGTGGAGACGGCGCTGGCCCCAGCAACCCGCCCGTGGAGGATGTCGTGGCGCCGCCCGTCGCTGCAGCACCGGCTGCGGTGCCGGCATACGCTCCCATGGAGCCCATGTCCCCGGCACCGGTGACGCCACCTCCGCGCTTCTGGTGTGACTTCTGCAAGAAGTTCACACCGACCCCGCACTCGCTGGAGTTCGCCGCACCACGCCTCCCTCCGCTGGACCCATGGCTGCTTGCGTCGGAGGCCGCCCCTGCGCTCAACACCGAGGAGTCCAAGCCCGACCTCGACCTCGGCGACTACTTCAACACCGCGGCACGCATCGGGGCTTCTCCGTACTCACTGATGGCAGGTCCTTCGGCTCCGCCTCCACCCTCTCCGCCACGAGCCCCACCGGCGTGGGCTCCTCCGGCGACCAGCGCGGAGGCCGCGGCGAGGATGAGGGCGGCGGCCCTCCCTCCATCTCCAACCCCACCGGCGTGGGCTCCTCCGGCGACGCGCGCGGAAGCCGCAGCACGGATGCGGGCAGCGGCGCTTCCTCCACCTCCACCTCCGGCCGAGGGGATCGCCACCACCCCGGACTCCATTCGCAGGCTGCTCGGGAAGAGGGTGGCGGCGGTGGACCGGCGCCCGAGCGTCCATCGGCCGCCGACGGAGCCCCCGGTGCTCGGCCTTCCCCGCGCGGAGGCCCTCAACGACGGCGGGTGGCGGCTTCTACTCCCCCGGCGAGGGGGAGTCCTCCTCCACTTGACTCCAGCGGACGGCGGCGCACAGGAGGTGGTTTCGGGTGTGGCGGATCTGCGCCAGGCGAGCGGATCGATGGGCGGCGGCCTTGCTGCGGCGGCTGCGGGAGGCTGGTTCGGGTTCAAACCCTAACCGCCCCACCCGAACCGGTCAGCTTATATAGGCCAGGCCTATTTGGGCCGCGCAGCCCACGACTTCGCCCCCACCCCTGCTGTGCGCCAGCGTGGCCGGCTGGGCCCAATTCCTGAGTTTGTGTTTCCTTTGGCCCAGCTGGTCCTTAATCCTTTTATTATTTATCTATTTTAGCTTTGATCCGTATAAGACTCTGCCAGTCCCTATGATTAAGTGTTGTAAATTAGTACTTTTATGTTGAAGTCACTGACTTCATATTGAGTACTCTTGTGGTATTTTATATCATTGTAATATATCCACCTATAATATTGCCCAAAGTATTTGCCCCCCTATGTATAACAAATCCAATATGCAATATTTCTATCTTGCCGTTCGTAATTTATTTCGCAATCGATCATATTATTATTTAAGCCCTTATATGCTTTAAAATTAAAAGCATTATACGCTTAAATATGGGATGCAACATTTTATGTGGATTTTCTCATTAAAAATATATAACGCGCATGTTCTATACTTGTTTTGTTGGCCACTCCACAAGGTAGCACCAAAGTTGCTACTGCGGGATCTACACTAAGTCTACAACTTAGTGACTATCCTCAACGTGCGTACCCAACATCCCAAGTTAGAACATTTGGTCTACATCTTTTCACAAAGATGATTACCATTAATTTGCATTCCTATTGGCCACTCCACAAGGTAGCACCAAAGTTGCTACTGTAGGGTCTGCACTAAGTCTATGACTTAGTGACTACCCTCAACGTGCGTACCTAATTGGTTTACAAATTAACTAAGGTCTACATCAATTTTTGATGATTACCTTCAGACGCGTTCATACAACATGCATAATTACTTGGCATCTACTGTTAACACAGATTATGCCTATTTAGAGGTCTACGCCCCCCTTTGGCGACTACCTCCTAAGTTTTATGATTATGCATATGAGATTTTTACACTATTATTAATACAAGTTTAACTTGTCTATTTTGCATCCCATATTACAACACACCACGACATTTTAATAACTTAAAATGTTTCGATGGTTTGCCCCATGTAGGATCAATGACCGTCAAAGAGTTTGATTTGTTAGCTCTAGATGGCCACAACTATCCCACATGGGTCGTGGACGTAAAAGTGAGCCTTGCGTCCCGTGGACTTTACCGAGCAGTGTTACCACCCGAAGAGGGTGTTGCACCACTCGAAGATCAACATGTATACACGGCTCTATATCTCATTAGGAGCCACATTCATCCTGACCTTAAGGCTGAATATTTGTTGGAGGAAAATCCACGAAACCTATGGAATTCTCTTAAGCAACGCTATGAACAGCAAAAGGCCCTCGTTTTGCCTGCGACAAACTACGAATGGACTCAACTTCGCTTACAGGACTTCAAAACTGTAAGTGACTACAACCATGCTGTCCATAGGATTTGCTCAAAATTGCAATTCTGCGAGAAAGAACCTTCAGATGCGGATAAGATAGAAAAAACTCTGTCTACTATGCTTCCCGCTGAAAGGATTCTTCAACAACAATACCGTGAACGGCGTTTCCAGGTTTATTCTGAGCTTATACAAACTTTACTTGAGGCCGAAAAACATTCTGATCTTATGGTTTGGAATAATCAGCAGCGCCCAATTGGGTCTGCTCCATTGCCTGAAGTACATGCATATACTCAGAATAAACCCAAAAACAATGATAGATTCCCCAAGACCTATCAGCAGGGAAACACCAGGAAGGGTAAGCAACAACGCAGACGCAATAAAAAATTCCAAAATCGTGTCCCCAACAAGGGTAAGAACATTTCCAAGCACAAAAATGACAAACTAGTGTGCCAAAAATGTGGTTGCTATAGCCACATCACAAAGAAATGTCATACCCCGAGTCACCTTGTTGATCTATACTTAAAGTTCGTGGGTTGTGAACGCGTTGCAAAAGGACAGAAGTATGAAGCCCACTTCAATCTTCGACCTGATGATACCAGGGGAGAGGCTGGTTGTTCACGATCAGTTCCAGTGGAACCAAGTAACAACAACATACCTAAAGACGAGGATCTCAACAACTCAGGGAATATGATTGTGGAATACGCTTCCAACGACATATTTGGAGACTTTTCTTAAAGCTCCCAATCTCTTAGATTCTGAAGTCCATAGTCCTATGTAACTATAGTTATAAGAAACTTTTTATGTCCTAAGTGTTGTAAATAAGTTTATTATAAGTGCCACTATATTTGTTCGATATCCAATAAATGTATGATATTCGATTAATAAAGTATGTATTCTATATATTGTTTAGAGAATTTCATATTAAATTCTTTATTCATATATAGTTTTATACGGGGGTCAAACCGATGGAGGAGGAATTATGCCTAGTGGACAGTGGCACCACTAATTCTATTCTTAGGGAAACAAAATATTTCCAAACTCTTGTTAAAAGACAAGGAAATGTTTTGACAATCGCTGGGCGCGATGCAACGATAGTTGGTTCTGGTCGTGCCACTATCGTACTACCTATGGGTACCCAAATTACAATCGAGGATGCACTATTGTATCCCGATTCATTACAATCGAGGATGCACTATTGTATCCTGATTCAAAGCGTACCTTACTAAGTTATAGAGATATCCGTCAAAATGGTTTCCATATAGAAACCCATTATGAAAATAATGAGGAAATCCTCCTTGTTACTCAAACTAGCGGATATGGCAAACGCATTGTTGAAAAAATTCCATCTTTCCCGTCTGGTTTGTACTACACATACATCAAACCCGTACCACATGTTGCATACAAGGTAATTTTTCAGAATGTTGATGCATTCAAAACATGGCATGATCGCCTTGGTCATCCCGGAGTCGGGATGATGCGGAAAATTATAAGCAATTCTAATGGTCATGAGTTAAATATTGCTAAATTCCTGAAATCTTCAGATTTTATGTGCACTTCGTGCGCTACAGGAAAATTGATTTTACGTCCATCGCCTGTTAAAATCCAAAATGAACCACTCAAATTTCTTGAACGCATTCAAGGCGACATATGTGGCCCTATTCAACCAACGTCTGGACCGTTCAGGTATTTCATGGTTCTAATAGACGCATCTACTAGATGGTCTCACGTGTGCCTTTTGTCCACACGCAACCATGCATTTGCAAAGATTATTGCCCAAGTTATTCGACTTAAGGCTAATAACCCTGAACATCAAATTAAATCGATTCGAATGGACAATGCGGCCGAATTTTCCTCTAAAGCTTTCAATGACTATTGTATGGCTCTTGGAATTCAAGTTCAGCACTCTGTCCCATATGTCCATACACAAAATGGTTTAGCAGAATCTCTTATAAAGAGAATTAAGCTCATTGCAAGACCCTTATTACAAAATTGCAACCTACCAACTTCTTGTTGGGGTCACGCAGTCTTACACGCTGCTGACTTAATTCAATTGCGACCAACTGCATATCATGTAGTTTCCCCAATGCAATTAGTACGTGGGAATATGCCTAATATTTCCCATCTGCGAAAATTCGGTTGCGCGGTATACGTACCGATCTCACTGCCTAAGCACACCTCTATGGGTCCACATAGGAAACTTGGTATTTATGTGGGATATGAATCTCCATCAATTATCAAATACCTCGAACCCCTTACAGGGGACTTATTCACGGCCCGGTATGCTGACTGCATATTCAATGAGGATCATTTCTCGGCATTAGGGGGAGACTACAAGTACCAAAACGAATGCCAGGAAATCAACTGGAATGCCCAAGGCATTTCCCACTCAGATCCACGTACTCAAGAAACTGAACAACAAGTTCAGAAAATCATAAATTTGTAACATATTGCAAATAACCTGCCAGAAGCATTTACTGATTATAAGGGTGTCACGAAATCCTCTTATCCTGCTCGTAATGCGCCCGAAAGAGTGAAGGTACCAATAAAAACCATTCAGCCCCCACTTCCAAAGAAGAGGGGGAGAAGTACGGCCGCTCCAAAGGATAATGCTTCAAATAAGCGTCCGAGGATACCGAGGACTAAATCCTCTAAATCAGTAAATCCAAACCAACCTCAAGTTGGTAGACACCCGACAGTGGATAAAAGTCCAACACCAGGACCTAATTCACAACCCGGATCAACGGTGCACCCAAACACTGATCCTGGGACATCGAAACACCCTGACTCCATAGTTTTGGGAAATGTTGAGTCAGTATATGGGGTGAAAGAAATTTCCATCAATTATATTGAAATTGGAGAATCCTACGATCGTAAGACTACTGTTGTCGACATGTACTTCTCTGCAGCAATTGCAGAAATCTTTCTCAATGACCCAGAACCTAAGACCATGGCAAAGTGCAAAAAGTGCTCGGACTGGGCTCAATGGAAAGAAGCAATCCAAGCTGAGATAGCCTCGCTCACTAAAAGAGGGGTATTCACATCTGCGATGCCCACACCCTCCAAAGTCTTTCCTGTAGGCTTCAAATGGGTTTTTGTCCGGAAACGAAATGAAAACAATGAGGTGGTGAGATATAAAGCTAGGCTAGTAGCACAAGGGTTCACACAGAGACCCGGCATTGATTACAATGAAACATATTCTCCAGTAATGAGTGGAATTACTTTCCGATACTTGATATCATTGGCAGTTCAAAATCATCTATCTATGCAGTTGATGGACGTGGTGACAGCATATCTATATGGGTCACTTGATTCGGACATATACATGAAGGTTCCCGATGGAATCCAAATTCCGAATCCAAACGCAAATCGCAACATGTATTGTGTAAAGCTACAAAAGTCATTATATGGCTTAAAGCAATCGGGTCGGATGTGGTACAACCGACTGAGTGAGTTTCTCCTCAAGAAGGGATACTCCAACAATGATGATTGCCCATGTGTTTTCATTAAGAAATCTCCGACGGGATTTTGTATTATATCTGTATATGTTGATGATTTAAACATCATTGGCAATCCAAAGGATATAAGTGAAGCACGTAATCATCTCACGAAGGAATTCGAGATGAAGGATTTGGGTAAGACCCGGTATTGCTTGGGCTTACAAATTGAGCACCGTCCTACAGGGATTTTAGTGCATCAGTCAGCCTATGTCCAGAAAGTTTTGGAGAAATTCAAAATGGACAAATCATACCCCATCAAAACACCGATGGTTGTTCGTTCCTTAGAAGTAGGGAAAGATCAATTCAGACCACCGGATGTTGGTGAAAAGATTTTGGGACCAGAGGTTCCATATCTCAGTATCATTGGCGCACTTATGTATCTTGCAAATTGCACCAGGCCTGATATCGCATTTGCAGTAAACTTACTAGCTAGGCATAGTGCGAAACCCACTCACCGTCACTGGACGGGAGCGAAGTGTATCCTCAGATACCTTAATGGTACAAAGGATCTTGGTTTATTCTTCAGGAAGAATCATGATCCCAGTATGATTGGCTACACAGATGCCGGTTACTTATCTGATCCTCATAACGGAAAATCCCAAACAGGATTTGTATTCCTTCGTGAAGGTACGGCTATTTCATGGAAGTCATCTAAACAGACCATGACGTCCACCTCTACTAATCATTCTGAAATCATTGCTCTATATGAAGCATCACGTGAATGCATATGGTTTCGCAGAATGATTAACCACATACAACAATCATGTGGCATTGGTTCTATTGAATCACCTACAATTATCTATGAAGATAATTCTGCTTGTGTTACACAGATGCAAACAGGTTATATAAAGAGCAATATCACTAAGCACATTATTCCTAAATTGTTTTATCCCCATGAACTACAAGAAAGTGGGGAAATAGACATCTTACGAATCAAGTCTTGTGATAATCTTGCAGATCTTTTTACTAAGTCCTTACCATATTCTGTATTTCATAAATTGGTACATGGAATTGGTATGCGACGACTTCGAGACTTGCAAGAATCAGGGGGAGAGATCTCCTAGATATCACCTGTACTCGCATCATGTTATACTCTTTTCTTTAACAAGTTTTACTCACAAGGTTTCTTGTTAAAGTTTTTAATGAGGTGATGTTAATACAAGCATGTGTCATATTTTCTTTTTTCCCATCGGGGTTTTTATAGTAAATATCAAAGACACAAATTGCCCTCACAATTATTCATGGTTTTTCCCTGAAAAGGTTTTTCATGAGAGTTATCCTAGAGGCAATACCAATGATATGTCGTCATATTTTCTCCTGAATTTTTCCACTGGATTTTTACAGGAGTTTTAGCGACCTATCCATATCATAATGCTCCTCATTTTTCCCTAAATGGTTTTTGAAGGAGTCATATATATATACATATTCCTCAGATTTTTCCCATAGGGTTTTTCGAGGAATCCAAGCTTACAACATCATTGATCTTAAGGAAGATTCGATCAAGGGGGAGTGTTACGAAACAACATGCCTGTTCACTACAGGCGTCAGTTGATGATCTCATCCATCCGTACAAGATTAGAGGACAGGATTAGAAGTTAATTACGGATTAGCAGTTAATCACTTGGCTTAGTAGTTAAGCGTATCTATACGGTTGCCAACATAGGCAACCGCCTGTTCTCATCCAGTCGCGTCCGTACGGCGCGACTTTCCCCTTGTATATAAACTTTTCAAAGATCAATGAAAGATATGGTTCCAGATCTCTGTTCATTTACATTCACTTTACAACACGTTATCAGCACTTTGTTCTACGAGAACAGAGAAGAGGAGAGCGACGTCCACGGTAAGTCAACATGGCGAAGATCGACTTACCGACTGATGT
Source organism: Coix lacryma-jobi var. lacryma-jobi (assembly GCA_009763385.1). Lineage (NCBI taxonomy): Eukaryota > Viridiplantae > Streptophyta > Magnoliopsida > Poales > Poaceae > Coix > Coix lacryma-jobi. The sequence goes on along the minus strand of CM019825.1, from coordinate 142,134,877 downwards.
TCTTCGTCGTTTGTTCTGTGCCCTTCGCCGCGCCGGCGGAGTTCGTCGCGGTCCCGTTCGCCACCACGGCCACCATGGCCCGCGCCGCAGCGTCTTCGAGCGCCTTGGGCCTCGCATTCGCCGCGACGTCGTTCATGGAGGCCTTGGAGATCCAATAACCATCAACATCAATCAAAGCTTCGATAAAGGAAGAACATTTTTACTGCCAGTCCGCTGCATTATAAGATCGAACGACTATGTCAACATCCAGCTTGGAGGAGGCACCCTCACATGTATCCAGGTAAGTATCTTCTTAAGTTTTCTTTCTATACATAAATAAAAATAAAATAAAATAAACGCAAAAAAAAGTTAGCACATGAAGGCTCACCATTAATTAAAAAGAAAAAAATATATATGGGCACATGAAGGCTCAGCGCTATTAGTTGCTCCATCTAATTTCTTTCAAGTACCTAGCCTTCAAAGCATGAGTTCTCTTAATTAATAATGATGGTTAAAAATGAAATTAAATGCATAGGTAGCAAATGCTTGACCTAGAGTCTAGGTAGTTGACAGATATGACATGTGATGATCTAAGCTGCTATTACCTTGTTCTAAACAACACTAGAGTTTCGGAGATTTCTCAATATAAATATGACTAGTAATTGCATTGAGTTGAATTAAGCTTTGTTGGCCCTATGAGAAGTTATCATGCTATTGAATTGAGATCACTTACACATTTCATCCATTTTCCGTATAAATGCTCATGATTATTTGTTCGTAATCTCTCAAAAGTTTGTTGGAAGCATGTGGCTATTGAAAAAAAAAGAAAAAAAATCCGAGGAAATAAAAAGGGACAAGTGTCCGAAACCTCAAAAAGAAAGATCCCGACGAAATAAAAAGGGACAAGTGTCCGGAACCTCGAAAAAATGATGAAAAAATTGAATATCAGAAAACAAAATGGGCATGTGCCCGCTAGTAGAATTAGCCTGATAGTCATGTGTCTCTGATAAACAGAAGAGAGTGATATATTCAAAAGAGCATCCGCCTCCATTTTCCATACACATGCACTTCTCGATTCAATGGTGTGGTTGACTTTCTCTTTGGATCCATTGTTTAATTTGACAACATATGTTTTAAGCTTTTTGAAAATTCATAAAAACTCCGGGATAATGGTGAAGTAAAAGAACTAGAGACAGTGTGCTTGATTTGATCGTTCTATCTTTCAATTACTCAAGATTCAAGGTAAAGTACTAAGCCCCGTGATAAATAATATGATATCTTTATAAGAACTTTTGTTTAAATACATGTGTACTTGTTGGAAGTGAAGATATTGCAGCAACTCCTGATCCATTGTTGAGATTGGCTTTGCTCGGGACTAGCAAAGGTTAAGCTTGGAGGAACTTGTTGACGCTCACTAATGCTCATAATTAACAATCAACTATTGCATGAAATGACACTAAATGAATCACAAAGCATAGTTGTAGGGTTTGAAACTAACAAGTTCCACGAGTTTTGGTACTCTCACTTGTTTTGTAGGACATCCATGTGTTTACCATATAAAAGCATCTCAAGTGAAAAATTGGAGTGCACCATTGCGAAGAGCTCGTCGAGACGATCGAAACGGACATATCATTTGCTATATTCGGAGAACCGGATGAAAAGATATTAATTTTGTAACGAAACCTGCAAAAGAAGGATCTAGAAGACACCAGAACACACCACGAGGCGGCCCGCCACGGGGGCCCACTAGGCCAGACCGACCGGTGGGGCCTGGAGACCGGTCGGTCGGCCACGGAGGTCGTTTTGCCTCCGCCTTCCGGAACCTTCTTCCACCGCCTCCTACGATGCATCTCCACCGTCCCTAAGGTCGGTTTGATCCAACGGCCACGGTTTCTCGCCCAGGGCTATATAAGCAGCCCCAGACCTCCCTCTCCAAGCATCTCCATCTTCATTATTCATTTCCACATCAGAAACTAGGGTTTCAATTAGAAGTAGAGATCCCTCTAGATGAATCTCTTCTAGTTCATCTAGAATTAGATCTAGTTCTAGTTCTTCTAGTTCTAGTTCTAGTTGTCTAGTTCATCTAGTTATAATTAGAGATCAGATTAGAGAGAGGAGAGAACTAAGGAGGAGCCGGATCTGTCGGATCTTCCTCGACATTGTATTGGTGCAGCATCTAGTTCGTCTTCAAGTAATCTTCAGGTTCTTCATTTACTATTTCCAAGTATTATATTTAATTTCAGTTCTTGCATTATTTTATTTATTGGATCTCCGCTCGTATCGAGTGCTCTAGTTATCATATGTAATTAGAGTAGTAGACGTTAGTGTAGACGTGGTGTCTAGACTAGGGTTTACTTGAGTTTGCACCCAGCCCCACGGATAGTTGTGGTAGCCCTAGGTGGTGACAGTCCTGACGGCCGACGTAGTCCACCACGTTCGGGTTGGTGTTTGTAGGACCGTAGTTGGACCTTCCTAGCCCCTTTGTCATCTCTTTCTGTGGCTAGTGTTCTGATGTCCCGAAGTAAGTAAAGTATAGTGAGCCTTTAAATAGATAGACCTGCTTAGAAAACCTTAAATCTCTCTCTATCCACATTATCGTTCTTTTCTTGGACAACTTGCCCCTTGATTAGTACACTTCACGTTCCCCGTGGAAATCGATACCTTGGAATACTCTCGGGTGAAAGCTACATCGGTATCTGAGCGCTTACGGATTTTTCTGTGTGCGTTTAAAATACCCAACACCCCTACAGTGGGTCCACTGTCGGTTCGGTTCAATCACCAGCCGCCCTTACAGTGGATCTCACTGTAGAGGTGGTTCAATCTAGAGCCGCCCCTACAGTGCATTTTTCAGCAAAAAAATAAATATTTATGTAATTCAAACCACATCACAGCACAACATATATATATATATATATAATTCAAACCACAGCACAACATATATATAATCCAAACTCAAGAGAAGTGCTACACCTGTTACCTTGGGACAGATTACCAGAACTAAGTGATGTATTGTTTGAACAACACCTAAATATACACTTGATTGTAGCTAAAGAATATTATTGCCTCCTCCTCGGTATTCTGGTCATCAAAGTTGTGTGCTTCCCTAGATAAATATGTGAATGGATGAATGACATTAACATGCAAAGAGGGAAAAATTATAGCTGGCTATGTACATTACAAATAGTATAACTCTAAGTAACCAAACCAGCATATTAGGAATACAACATAATCATAAGGGTCTTGAGTTTGGAGTAAGGTAATAAAGGATATACATTCTTCGTAAAAGGTTAGAAGACCATACCAATTAAGTAGGAGCAAATAAACAAAGTCATTTAGAGGATCCTTATGTATTCCACTAATTACATATAATTTTGAAGGCCTGGAGAAAAGAAATATAGACATTCAGGTGAAGTTGTAAAGCATGCACCCATGGTTAACACTCTTAATCTCATAACCTCATAAGGGCATAACAGAACAGAGAGGCCAAGATAGGGAAAAATAAAAGAAAGAATATGTTACATGACAGTTTTCAGAGTTAAACCATATTGAAAATCAAGCTTTACCATCAAAATACTTCTACTTCTTCTCAACGACAGAGTATCTAAGCAATAAATACGAAAAGTCGGAAAAAATGAGAACTTAAAGTATCTAGGATATAGGAAGCCAATGGCCACAAGAGCTCCAGGTCCAACATGGGTCAAACACTAAAACAAATACTTAAGCATGAAGAGAGTTTGTGGTGCACAATTTACTATGAAAATACCAATAAATGACTCAACATGTGTGATTCTGATGACACATGATGACTGATAAAATTAACCATAGCACAATAGGATATCAACTTTCGGTTTAACATAGACCACTGTATTTGCGTTGCTGGGCAGAAAACATAAGCTTCAAGCTACAGGACAGGATTGGTAATCACTAATCATCACTAACTGGCTTAAGTAACAATAAGATCCAAAATAAAAGATAATTTTAACCTTACCTTGCACTACGGGAAAATCAATCTTTGTCGAGTGCATGGGGCTTTGCCGAGTGCCAAATTTCGGGCACTGGGCAAAGAGCCTCTTTGCCCAGTGCCGGCTAGGTGGCACTCGGCAAAGCGCAAACACAAGGCAAAGCATGCTTTGCCGAGTGCCACGTGGCGGGCCCTCGGCAAAGAGGGGCTCTTTGCCGAGTGCCAGCCACGTGGCACTCGGCAAAGCATGTGGCCCCGAACTGTGCCACGTGGGCGGTTCTTTGCCGAGTGCCACGTGGCGGGCACTCGGCAAAGAGGGGCTCTTTGCCGAGTGCCAGCCACGTGGCACTCGACAAAGCATGTGGCCCCGAACTGTGCCACGTGGGCGGTTCTTTGCCGAGTGCCACGTGGCTGGCACTCGGCAAAGAGGTGATTTTGCCGAGTGCCAGCCACGTGGCACTCGGCAAAGAATGTGGCCCCGAACTGTGCCACGTGGGCGGTTCTTTGCCGAGTGCCACGTGGCTGGCAATCGGCAAAGAGGTGCCTTTGCCGAGTGCCAGCCACGTGGCACTTGGCAAAGAGCTCTTTGCCTAGTGTTTTTTTGACACTAGGCAAAGCCAGTTTTTAAATTACATTTTGAAGCAGTAAATTAATCAAAATGAAAAAGTTTTTAACTGCAAAGTTGGTTAACTTATCAAGATAAACAATTTATGTTTTGGTGATTTCTTCATTTGACAAACTTAAAATAAATTCGTTCACAAAATCTTACGCATCTCTCCGGTAGTTTATAAAACTACAAGAGTGATATATAATGTTTGTGAATAATATTAGAACCACAATGTCGGATGCACAAATAGTCAAACAACCAAAATAAACTTTATAGATCTTGACAAATTATGAAAGTTTGCAGTTGATAACTTTTTAATTTGAAGTCATCTAGTTATGCAAAACTACGTCGAATTTGAAAAATTTTAAAATTCAAATTTTTCAAAATACTTCAAATGGAGAAATGACCAAAATAAAAGTTGTAGATCTCGAAAAGTTATGAAACTTTAGTGTTGACAATTTTTTGATTTGAAATCATCTTGTCAACGAAAACTACGTTTCAAATTGTAAAATTTGAAATTCAAATTTTTATAAACGACCTCGTATGGAAAACTAAGAAAATAAAAGTTGTAGATCTTGAAAAGTTAGAAAACATTGTAGTTTACAACTTTTTGATTTGAATTCGTTTAGAGCCTCAAATAAGCAAGTTAAACTTTGTAGTATAATATATGGGTAATCGAAATGGAGATGGAACATACATGAGTGTGTAGTGCAGTGGTAGAGTAGGCTCCGCGCAAACAAGAGGTCATGAGTTCAAATCCAACTGACTGCGTGAGAGAAAATTGCCTAAAAAATAGTAGAACTTACGATTTCGAAGGTGACGAGTGGACGACGCCCAGTGGGCCCCTCCCCCAATTAAATAAAAAAATTTCCCTATTTTTTCGGGGGTTTTTTATTTTTTTCTTTGTCGAGTGCCAAATATGTCAGCACTCGGCGCCCGATATTTGGCACTCGGCAAAGAACCCTTTGCCGATATTTTCTTCGCCGAGTGCGGCATTCGGCGAAGCCTTCGCCGAGGACAAAAGGCTCTTTGCCGAGTGCTGCCAGCACTCGGCAAAGAATGATTCTGCTGTAGTGTTGCTAGGCTGTTGAGGCAGTGGAAAGGGTGTGTATGGTTTCTTCTCCTTAGTTTGAGGCTTCTGCTGCTTGACAATCTTCCTGCAAAATATATATAAAAAAGGTGATAATCAGATAAACACAATATACTTGATGTTGAAACTCTAATAGAAATATGATGCATGCCCTTACTTCTTGAACTTTGGGAGAAATATATCCTAGTTTTCAGTGGCTAGAGCAGGATTTTTTGCTAGCTCCCGTTTGATTAGTAGTTCCTATACAGTTAAACAGTAACCAATAAGCACCCAATAATCATTTCTTGTGAACACCACATCAAAATAACGTCAAGGAAGGGTGAAACCAATCACCTTGATGTGGTACACTGGATGCTTTACATTCTTTATGCAATCCTACAATCTACAATCCTTCTCACTTGTTTCAGTCCCCTTCCCCTATAGTTGCCCATGATTAGCCTCTGCGATGTATGTTAATGCTACTCAAGTGTCGTAATAGATATGTTTTAAGTTTTCAATAAGCAATTAGCTCGCATGAGATGGCAATCTGAGTTTGTTTTAGCGATTAAACTAAGTAATTTGGGTTAAGATCTTACTGTTAGTTCACAATTAAGATTAATCTAAGCAATTAGTCTCGAATTAGTTTAATTCTCAGCGATTAAGGGTGTTTTCCACGAAATTAATCCGAGATGAGCATTGAGGAGATTAAACCAAATCTGTAACAATAAGGAAAATCCCCAAAAGTCTTCCCAAAATAATGAACCCCAACCTTAAGCAATAGAGATCGAGTGCTCAACTACGTGGTTCGTACCCGGTGTGGAGGCCAGGTCGCCATCAGCAGCGGGCCTCACCTTCAGGTACGCTTAAGGGTGGCGTGGCTCGTACACGGCAGCTAAGACCGGGTCGCCACCCGCTGCCGGCTCGGGTCCGCCTCCGTGCACGACCTCAGGGCAGGCCGCCGCCACTGTGCTAAGAACCACATCGGCCTGAGGGGCCAAGCCACGGCCGTAGCGCCACTAAGGGTCGGAGCCGTCGACGACGTGCGCTCCTCCACGGGTCGCCGCCGCAACTCCACTCCAGGAAACTCGCTCCACGGCCTTAGGGCACCGAGACCAAGCTCGACGGAGCCCCGCGCGGCCTTGCCGCACGCGTGCGCCGGCGAGCCGGGTACCACGGTGCCATCTCCATCGGGTCCGGCGAGCCCGACCGGCCAGCCGCCGCCGCCACCGCTCCCTCAGTTCCTCGCTGTTTCGGCGGCTGGTGAAGGGGAAAAGGAGAGAGTGTGATAAGAAATTTAGGGTTTTCACCCTTTTATATGAAGCTCGCTCTGTCCGGACGAGTTGTGACCGTCGGATGAGATTGAACGGCCCAGATTCGCTGTGAATTAGGTTTACGCTAATAGGCCGTTGCTGGGCCATCAGGGGAGAAGCCGATGGGCCTAACAGGCCGCACGTGCTCCATGCACGGTCACATGCTCCACTGGGCTAATTCCGTGTTAAGGCTAAAAGTTTGAGTTTAAGTTCCTTTTGTTATTTGTTATTCTCAATATAATATTTAAGCATTTTCAGTTAAGTTTTGAGCCGATTAATGTTAATTATTATTTATTTATTTTTTGCTCATATAAACTTGCTCATTGCTTATAAATTTCTATAAATGGGTATTATTGCAATAAGGAGCAGAAAATAAATAAGTAATTAGATATTAATATTTTGGCCAAATATTTACCATGAGCTTTTGTCACGTTAAATTCTATTTTTCGAGATCATCCCACATACTAGATTTTTCATTAGTGGGTTGTTATTAATTTGGCAAGATCTATAGTTGTTATATTGGTCATTGTTGAATTTGGCAAAGTTTGAAAGAATCATTTGACAACTTCAGACCATTATTTGAAACCCTAAATGGTTTAGGCTGTAAAAGTCATAAATACCAAATTTGTTAAGCTCATCAAGATCTACAATTGATATATTGGCCATTTTTTAGTTTGGCAAAGTTTGCATGATTCAAATTTTGAATTTCAAAATTTGACAAATTCAAACTACTATTTAAAACCCTAAATGGTTTCGGCTGGAAAAGTCATGAATACCAAGTTTGTTAAGCTCAATAAGATATACAATTTATATTTTGGCTATTTTTGAATTTTGCAAAGTTTGCATGATTTAAATTTTGAATTTCAAAATGTGACAACTTCAAACCACTTTTTGAAACCCTAAATGGTTTTGGCTGGAAAAGTCATGAATACCAAAATTGTTAAGCTCATCAAGATCTACAGTTGATATATTGGTCATTTTTGCATTTGACAAAGTTTGCATGTTTTAAATTTTGAATTTGAAAAACTGACAACTTCAAACCACTTTTTGAAACCCTAAATTGTCTATAAGGGCGGTTGGAATAACATTTTCTTACCTTCTCAAGCTCTCCATCAAAGTATTCGAGATCAAAACCTCCCCCCTTAGTAGACCAAGTTTTAGGAGGAGCCCAAGGCCTCCCAACCTTTTTTTCTCGGGTAGAAGAGTGTCCCGAGGTCGAAGAAGGGTGGTTGTAGGCATTATTTGGATACCCACTGTAGGGGCGGCTGGTGATTGAGCCGCCCCTACAGTGGTCCACTATAGGAGTGGCTCAATCATCGGCCGCTCTTACCGTGGAGCACTGTAGGGGCGGCTCAATCACCAGCCGTCCTTACAGTGATGTGCCACTGTAAGGGCAGCTGGTGATTTAACCGCCCTTACAGTGCACCACTGTAAGAGCGGTTCAATCACTAGCCGCCCCTACAGTGTTTTGTAGGGGCGACTGGTAACGATGGGCACGAATACGCCACTATAAGAGCGGCTCCAATACTAGCCGTCCCTATAGTGAAAGGGGCCTCGTACTTACAGAGCTTTTTTCAGGTAGTGCGTATCCTGATCAGGGATGTCAAGCCCAGTCGTAGGCTGGTGGACCCCTATTGCACAGTGCCTATAAGACGGAGTGGGGGGCCACAACTCAAGATACGAGGTTCCTCTAAGCCGTCATCCCACTCCAAACTCTAATCCAATCATGAGGATGGCACTGCCAGCGGCGGAAAGCACCACCAGCAGGTCCGCCGCCGCCTCTGCACCACACTGACCTCCACCACTGCTGGCGCGCCACTGTCAGTCCATCCTCACCATCGGAAAGACAAGACGTCTCAACCCCTCGGTAACGAGTTCTTCAATCGAGTTATGTTTTTTCCCCACCTGGTCTACTCATAGTCGATCCTAGAAATACAACAGTCTGATGTTGTGACTTCCTGATGCTTCTGAATCCTGAATGTGTTATTTAAATTATAGAGAAGATGCTCTGGCATGCTGCATCATGTAATTTCCTTCACCACACAATTGTGCAGTGACTTGGCTTGTCACAAAGAGCCTCCTAATACCATATAGCAACTCGCGTCTCTCACACAGCGTGCAATAGAGTTGGCTTGTCACAGCACAAACTAAAGGGTCCTGAAACGACCCTAGATATTGGTGCTTGAGCTTGTACACACAGAGATCATTTTATAGGCTTGTTTGGTCGGTATCCGTACCAACCAATTATTATTGGTACTTTGTTTTTTTGGAATCGTGCATTGCACGTTCTCCATTTAGAGAGTATTGGTACATTGCAGTAATTATGAACTAGCAACAACTACATCAAAAATTCAAAGTCCGGACTTCAGGGCGCAAAGCACATGCTAGATATAAATTAAACAGACTGCTGTCTCCCATCAGTGAAGTGAAAGCACACAATATGTAGCTCCAAGCTTTTATATGATTCCTATGATTCCTCCCTGATAAAGTGCGGTTTGTGATGCTAACTTATTGGATTCTGAAGGACCGAGAAGCAACCAGAAAGCGACCAACTTATTGGATTCTGAAGGACCGAGAAGCAACCAGAAAGCGACCAGAGGGGGGGTGAATGGGAGCTTCAAAATTTCCTTTCGAAAACTAGTAGCCACTGTCCCGAGAATCACCCCAAAAGACAAACCCTAGAGCTTGCTAATGTCCACGACCCTATATGTAGGGTGGATGCTTCCGCGAAGCACAGCGGGACACTACACAACTCTATAAAGCCAACGCAAAAGACGGAAACCAAGTCCGACAACGAACGAACGAACCGCGAGTGAAACAGCACAAAACAGCAGTGACCGGACTCTGGCCTGCGTCCAGTTAGTGAGCACCGGACGCGTCCGGTCTGAAAAATTCCTCTCTCGAACCTTACTGTTCGTGACCGGACTCACAGACAAGGAGCGTCCGGTCGTGAACAGAGCGTCCGGTCAGTAGCAAAGACGCAAATGAACAGTGATGGAGGCGCGTCCGGTCACATCCTGAAGCCAGCGTCCGGTCAAGGTCACAGATGAACACGCTGAGCATTCAACGACCGGACGCACAGGGTCAGCATCCGGTCAGCACGTGCCCAGCGTCCGGTCACCCCAAAACAGCGCTGTTCGTCCACCAATTCGACTCAATCTCACCCAAAACGAATCCTCTAGGGATCAAACTTGGTGAGAAGAGTCAAAAGGAGTATAGTGAGCTATCCCTAAGAGATCATGGCTCGAACCTATCTCCAAATCGATGAATCGAAGAATTTCGGGGGAAAGGAGAAAACTTGACCCGAAACGAAAATCGATCGATCTCCTAGACCGTGAGGTTAGAGATTAATTTCTTCGGTGGAAAGAAGTGCCTCACGATCTAGAACAACTTGGTTCAAACGGTTTTGAAAAAGATGAACCGAGCAAAGAGATCAAGCGACGGGAAAATCGTGGAGAAAAAGGATTCCGTGAAGAACACAAACGAGACGCGAATCACACCACGAATTGCAACCGTGTGGCTACCACACGCTACAACAGTGAGGATACGGTCTTACTTCCTCAAAATCAACAGTACACAGAGGCAAGTCTCTCTGCGGATCTCAGCTAGCTACAACAGGGGACGGGAGAGCAGGAAACCCTAAGTGCGAAAGAGCAAATGACTGAGATAGATGGGAGGAGGGTGTCTCCCGACTACTTATCCTACTACTAACCTAAGTCTAATTCCTACTCTACCCCTCTCTATTCTAATTACAGAGCGAACCAGCTAAACCCTAGGGTTATTCTGGACCAACTCGGTGGTAGGTGTATCCGACGGCCACGCCCGCACAAACCGAAGTGTTGCCTCGACGCAACCTCCCGATTGCCGCCACGTGCCGCCCTCGCTCTGCACCCCCGGTTTTGTGGCCCAAACCGGGAAACCAGCCTTTTCCAGCCAACCCCCGGTTTTGAGGCCCAAACCGGGAAACCAGCCCACCAGCATCTGAGTTTTGAGGCCAAACTCAGCAAACCCTCAGAGCCCAGGTTCTGAGGCCCAAACCTGGAAACCGTCCTCAACCCGAGTTTTGTGGCCAAACTCGGAAACCGTCCACGCCCAGGTTTTGAGGCCCAAACCTGGAAACCGTCCATCTGATGGTTTTTCCCTGGCTCTACCACCAAACCGACGTCGTAGATGGGATGCACCTCCGTGCACCCCGTCCACCGACACGTGTCCCCGAGTCTACGACTCAGGCAACACATGACCGCACTTCTTCACTTGTCGTCGTCACAGGCTGTCAGCCACCACAGCTGATCCTCGGGCCTCTGGTCCCTCAGTCCAAGCCTCACGTCCGCCCTTCGCCACGGCACGTCTCTACTTGACCTTCACCTCGCCTTAGATCACTGCATCCAGGCTCTACACCTGCACAACACAAGCCAAAGAACATGCGCATCATACCAGTTGACAATCACTCATCACTCAGAGACCCGACATACACCCATGTATCCGCAATCTCCCCCTTGATGAGTGCATTGTCAACTACCAACACAAATCATAATGGAAGAGAGAAGAAGGGAGAAGGACAAGAGAGAACTCGACCAAATGACCCAAAAGCATAGCAGAGCCAAAGAAGGTCAAGTGGAAAGAGCGAAAGAACTTGATCCCCAAAGACATGGGCAACGGCTCGACGCAACCAAGCAAAGCAAAGCTAGCCCTCAAGAAGAGGTAGAACAGGCTCAACACCGCTAGCAAATCCCAAATGGAAAATCGAAGCAAAATGCTAGTCCCTCAAGATAGAGGCACAAAGGCTCAACACAACTAGCAAGGAAAGTTCGATACCAATGTCTTTCGGCCAGCAAGAGATAGCAAAACTCCCCCTTAGTTGAACATCCAGGAGACATGCAAACTCTCCCCCTGGAAACTCACCCTCAAATGAACACTCGGGAAGCACATACACTCGGGAAGCACAAATGATTTGCAAATTCTCCCCCTTAGTTGAAAATGCACGAATCAAGTAAAAGGCTCTCCCCATCATAAAATGCACCAACAAAAGTGCTAACAAGAGAGGTTCTCCCCCTTTCAACATGCATATGAGTCAAAATGCAAGTTAGCAACTTCAGGCATATATTCAGGAGAATGCAAAGATGCTCTAAACAGTATAACTCCAATGACTCAACAACAGCACACAAGCTCAGCAAAGGCTCAAACTGATCACCAGATATGAAATATGAACATATGAGCAGAAATGAGCAGTTTTGAGTCAAAAGGTATTCACCATCAAAATAGCACTAGCAATGTATAAACAGGAGTCTGAACAAGTGCTAAACATGTATACAAGGTGAACTACCCCTAGCAAAGTTCAATCATCATGCTTAAGAATGTAACATACACTTGTGAATTCAAATTCAGATCGGAGTTGCAGCGGTGAAATTACACAAGTTCAATTATTAGCATGTGATTGCGAGAGGTTGAAAGCTTGTCAGTGCCTAACTTTTCAACCGGGCTAAGCTTATGCAACAAAAGCAATCGGAAGCTTAAAGCACCAGTTTCGGTCTTACACTACACGGCTCAAGTTTAACTCAAGGTGCAATGAGAAACCGTCTCGATACCGTGATGTGTTGACAAGCAATCCCATCTCGATCTTTTCAATTCACTAAAACTTGGTTCAAATTTTAAACATGATATGAACAGACTAAGCAAGTGAATGACTCAGAACTAGAGACATAACAACCTAGCATATATGAAAAGCACGAGTAAACTCAACACATCCTACACATGCTAGTTGCATATCTTAATGGTGAACATTTTCAGATTGTAAGTTATTAAGCAAATTCACCATTTCAAAAATAGCTCAGCTCACAACATGTACTAGTGATCAGAAAAAGCATAAGCTACAAGCATCATCATAAGCATCGGAGCATACTACATAGAGCATAGTTACATTCTAGTGATTATAGACATGAAGCTCAGAATGTAAATGCGTATGCTAAAAAGCAAAAGAAAAGAAAGACAAACGAAAAAGAGTCCGTCTACTATACAAGATCCAAAGTGTTTTCCCCATCTAAAAGGGGAAACACACACCAAGATCACCCCTCAACCGATTAAAGGTTGATTCGTCTAAAGGCTTGGTGAAAATATCAGCCAGTTGATGATGAGTATCGACATGGCGAAGGTCGATATCACCCTTCTCCTGGTGGTCTCAAAAGAAATGAAAGCGCACATCAATGTGTTTGGTCTTCGAGTGAAGCACGGGGTTCTTAGCAACGCTAATAGCACTCGTGCTGTCACAAAGCAAAGGAACATGAGTAAGGCTCAGACCAAAATCACGCAAAGTGGCCATCATCCAAAGCAACTGGGAACAGCAGCTAGCCGCAGCAACATATTCAGCCTCTGTAGTGGACTGAGTGACACTAGACTGCTTGCGAGAAGACCACGAAACAAGAGAAGAACCAATAAACTGGCAAGTCCCAGAAGTGGACTTGCGCTCAATACGGCAACCGGCAAAATCGGCATCCGAATAACCGCAAAGGGAGAGGGTAGAGGAAGCAGAATACCAAATCCCGAACTCAGGTGTGAAACGAAGGTACCTAAAAATCCGCTTCACCGCCTGACGGTGAGAAGTGCGCGGCGACGCCTGAAAGCGCGCACACAGACACACCGCAAACTGGATGTCCGGGCGTGTCGCCGTCAGGTAGAGGAGCGACCCGATCATGCTTCAGTACTCCTTCTGGTCCACTGCTTCTCCATCCACATCCGCATCCAGGGCAATCGTCGTCGACATGGGTGTTGAAAGAGGCTTGGCCTCACCCATATCGAACCGCTTCAGCAAGTCCTTGGTGTATTTGCCCTGGTGCACAAACGTCCCCTCTCGGGATTGCTTGATTTGCAACCTAAGAAAGAAGGTCAGCTCGCCCATCATGCTCATCTCGAACTCCCTGCTCATAATATCTGCAAACTTGGCAACCAAGGCGTGAGAAGAACCACCGAAAATGATATCATCCACGTAAATCTGGACCAAGAGAGTGTCTTTGCCTTGCTTGAGGAGAAAGAGCGTTTTATCTACACATCCCATTTTAAAACCCTTAGCAAGCAAAAAGGTTTTCAATCTATCATACCAGGCTCTAGGGGCTTGTTTCAAACCATATAAAGCTTTATGAAGTTTAAAAACATGGTTTGGAAACTTGGGATTTTCAAAACTGGGGGGTTGCTCAACATAAACCTCTTCTTCTATGTAGCCGTTTAAGAAGGCACTCTTGACATCCATTTGAAAAACTTTGAAACCTTTGGATGCAGCAAAGGCCAAGAGTATCCTAATTGCCTCCAAACGAGCTACAGGAGCGAAAGTCTCCTCATAGTCCATCCCCTCCTTCTGACTATAACCCTTCGCTACAAGCATGGCCTTGTTTCTAACAACGTGGCCATCCTCTCCTTGCTTGTTTTTAAAAACCCATTTTGTCCCAATAGGCTTACACTCAGGAGGAGGTAGAACTAGAACCCAAACCCGATTTCGCTCAAAATTTTCTAACTCCTCATGCATGGCATTGACCCAATCGGGATCCGTCAAAGCGTGTCCAACATCTCGGGGCTCAAAATTAGCAACAAAAGCAGAATGAGCAAAGTGAGAGATACGAGACCTGGACCGAGTGACTCGTTCGTCAATGTCGCCGATCATATGCTGAGGGGGGTGCTGGCGCTGAATGTGTCATGGCGCCTCCCTTGCCGAAGTGACCTCCCCCTCAACAGCAGCTGGTGCCTCCCCGGGTACAGAGGGTACCGCTCGGGGTTGCGGATCCCACGGCCCCCAGGAAGAAGATGTGTCGAGGCCGTGAGTCATCGTAGAAGCCGCTCTTTGCGGCACAGCAGGTGGAGGCAATGCTGGGTCATCTATGCCTTCAGCATCCTCGTCCTCATCATCGAAAAGAGGCTCACCAACCTCATGATCACCTACTCGCTCAAAACGAGAAGAAGGACAAACGAGAGTCTCGTCGAAGGTGACATCTGATGTCTCCATGACTCGGTTAGTATCAAGGTTAAGTACACGATATGCGCGAGTGTGAGTGCTATAACCCAAAAATACACCGTCAGAAGAACGAGACTCAAACTTGTCCAGGTTGCCTTTCTTCAATATAAAACAATGGCAACCGAAGACTCTAAAATAACTCACCTTGGGCTGTCTACCAAAACGCAACTCATAAGAGGTCTTCTTCAAGAAAGCTCTCAGAAAAATGCGATTTGAAATGTAGCATGCAGTGTTCATAGCTTCGGCCCAATATCGCCTAGGAGTCCTATGCTCGTCGAGCATCGTCCTGGCCATCTCAACAAGGGTTCGATTCTTCCTCTCTACAACACCATTCTGGGGCGGTGTGTAGGGGGAAGAAAACTGATGCTCTAAACCCAAGCGGTCACAAAACTTCTCAAAATCCGAATTCTTGAATTCGGAACCATTATCACTTCGAATTGCTCGCATCGAGTTCAAAGGGAACTCGTTCTGAAGATGCAAGATCAGATTACGAGCAAAGGAGAAAGTCTCGGTCTTCTCAGCTAAAAAGAAGACCCACGAATATCTCGAAAAGTCATCAACAACAACAAGCACATACCACTTCCCCCCAACCGAGCTCACCCGAGCCGGACCAACAAGGTCCATGTGCAAAAGCTCTCCAGGGCGCTTGGTCATGACCTGAGTCACTGGATGGTGGGGAGCGGCAACCATCTTCCCGTGTCTACAAGAGTGGCAAACAAGATCCTTCTCCATATGCAACTTGGGCAATCCTCGGATTAGGCCAAGTGAACTAAGCCTTGCAAGCAAGTCGAAGCTCAAATGTCCAAGTCTCCTATGCCACTTCCAAAGATCGGAGGAGGAAGGTCCAGCCACAAGACAACGAGAAGTACCAAAAGACTCCGAGAAATTCGCACGAAAGACTTTTCCAAAGGGCGAAATCAAACATACAAGATTGCCCTGAGGATCCAAAATACGACTGAGGTTCGGTTTAAAATGAATCTCATAGTCCTCGTCAAAAAGTTGCGAAACAGAAAGAAGGTTAAAATGCAAGTTAGAAACAAGAGCAACATCGCGCAACACAAAATGCTCATTAACTCGCACCGACCCACGAGACAATACCTTACCTTTGCTATTGTCGACGAAGGTTATGAACTCCTTTCCGGCAACAGGGCTAAGGCTGGAGAACCACTTGGCGTTTTCGGTCATGTGCCTCGAGCAACCGGAATCCACCAACCAAATGTCCTCCAACCATTTTACCTACATCAATAAAAAGACATAGGGTGAGCATACGGTCCAACACTGGGGTTAGTGAAGTAAGGGGAATACCAGTGTTGGGCCGGCTGCTCAAAAGAACGGTTAGCAGAAAAACCATTCCTAGCACGTCTACGCGAGGAGCGATCACCACGTAGAGGAAAACGTGGTCCGCTAAGGGAGGAGCGTCCATCGCGATACTCAAAACGCGGTGAGGGAAAACGCTCAACTACAAAGCCTCCGCCACGGGGTCCAGAGCCTACAACTGCAGACTCCCGCCGGGCACGCTCTCTATGAGGCCTAGGCCCAGCAACTTGAGGCACTGCGCCTCTTGGCCTAGCTTCTCTCCTCGGAGCTCTCTGCTGCCTAGGCCTGGGAACTTGAGGTTCTGGACCTCTGGGCCTAGCTGCTCTCCTCGGAGCACTCCTCTGAACATTCGGCACATGTACATCATGGAAAGGATGGTACATATCCGTGTTGTTCATCTCCCTAGCACGGCACACCTCTCTCTTGCGCCTAAAGCAGAACTCGCTCAAATGTCCATCTCTCCCACAGAAATCACAATGATACCTCACCGCATCAAAGGGGGTTGTTGGTACTCATGGCTGTGGGTGTGGATCACTTTGCCCTTCTGTGGCAACTCCTCCTGGATAGGTGGCATTGTATCCAGCTTGTTCTTTAGGTGGTTGGGTTTGGGATGCCACACTTGGTTCTTGGGTGGAGCTCTCGGAGGTTCCTCAAATATCCCATCCTTGGTGTTAGGTTTGAGAGGCTCTTTGGGTGGAAGCTTGGTAAGTTTGGGAGTAGTGGTGGAGTTGGGCTTCTCACTCGAGTTCAGACCACTCGACTCTCCAAACTTCCCAAAAGCAGAAAGATCAACACCCTGAGCAAAACCTACACCGGGACCTCCAGCAGCTCGCTTGAATTGGGAGATCATCATCCCAAGCTGCGGCTCACCACAAGATACCCATGACAAGATGGTCCGAAGGTATGTGTTTTCTTCCTCGGTTTGCATCTTGTCATGCTTCACATTGGCTATCTCCATCTCCAAGCCCTCACACAAGGCACACCTAGCCACACAAGTGCTACCTGAGTTGGCCTCCTCAAGAGACACAATCTTGACATTCTTCTCTGCCAACTCAGATTGCAAGACAGGACAAGTCTTGCACGCACCCAACAGAGAAGGTCTAGCCTTCAGCTCATCCACCTCTCCTACCAACGCAACATACTTACCTCTCAAAGTGAGAAGGTCAGTCATGTGCGTGGTGCACATCTCACACTCAACCTCCTCCAACACGACCACGGTGGACTTGGCAAACTCAAGCTCTCTCACCGTGTCCTCCCACTTCTGCCTAAACTCCTTGCGCTCTCTAGCGGCACGCCTAAGCAACTTGTCCTGACTAAGGAGCGCGGCAGTAAGCTTCTCGACCTCAGCAGAAAGCTCGTCGTGGGTGAGAGATACCTGGGAGGTGTCGTCGTCGTCGTTGTCCTGAGGGGAGTGCTCCAGCTTGCCGTCGACCTCATCACCAAGCGCCATGGTGCAGAAGCCGTTGTCGTCGGCGAAGAAGCAGAGACCGTTCAGCTTGTCCTCGATCCTCTTCTTCTTCTCGGACTCGTCATCGCTTGAGAAAGCGGAGTCGTCATCCGAGCCGTCGACGTCGCTGAGCGTGGCGAAGAACGCACGCTGCTCAGCCTGGGCCTTCTCCAAGTACTTCTTCTTGATGTACTCCTTGTCGAAGCCGCCCCTCCGCTTGTGCCTCGCGGGGACGTACTTCTCCTTGCGCTTGCCGGAGTCGTACTTGTGCCCATGATCGCCCTTCCGAGATGAATGCTTCTTCTTGGGACAGTTTGCGATGAAGTGATCGGGGTCGCCGCACTCGTAGCATCCTGAGCGTCCTCCTCCGCGGCGATGATTCATGCGGTTGTTGTGGAACCGCGAGAACCGGTTGGCGAGCAAGGCCAACTCATCATCCCCCAAAGACTCAAGCTGGTCCTCTGTGACAGAAAAGAGAGACGAAAGAGCAAAACCTCCAGAGGAGTTAGAAGAGCCAGAAACCAAAGCCATAGTCGGGCCAGAAGGATTCTCATAAGAAGCCCTCGACATGGCATCAATCTCACTAGACTTGAGCTTACTAAAGAGCTCGTCGCAAGTGAGGGTCTCATAGTTAGACGATTCGATGATTGCCTGGACCTTTGAGTCCCACACTAACCGATCAAGAGTGTGCAAAAGCTTCAAAGCCCTCTCATGATCGTCAAAAGGCAACAGCTCCTTGTTCGCTCTCATCTTGTTGACAATAACCTGAAAGCGAGCGAATAAACTCTCTATGCTCTCACCAGGCATATGTCGAAAGTTCTCGTACTCCCGCTTGTGCGACTCGTAGAGACGAGATTTGACTTGAGAGGTTCCCTCATGGAAGCGCATGAGGGTAGCCCAAATCTCACGAGCCGTGGGGAGGTGAGAAACTCGATCAAACTTAGACATGCTCAAACAGGAGAAAAGAGCGTTACGCGCTCGGCTATTGGCATTGTGCTCATCTATCTGAAGCTGAGTAACATGAGCAGCCAAGACAACGTAATCATCCCTGTTGCAAATCTCCCAAACAGAGGAGCCCATGCTCTGGAGATAGGCCGACATGCGTATCTTCCAATACGCATAGTTCGTCTCATCAAAGAACGGCGGTTTGCCCACGCCGCAATCCATGTCGCCTTCTGTGGATCTGGAACCGGCTAAGGTGGAAGATCCTTAACCCGCTCCGATACCAATTGAAGGACCGAGAAGCAACCAGAAAGCGACCAGAGGGGGGGGGGTGAATGGGAGCTTCAAAATTTCCTTTCGGAAACTAGTAGCCACTGTCCCGAGAATCACCCCAAAAGAACAACCCTAGAGCTTGCTAATGTCCACGACCCTAGATGTAGGGTGGATGCTTCCGAGAAGCACAGCGGGACACTACACAACTCTAGAAAGCCAACGCAAAAGACGGAAATCAAGTCCGACAACGAACGAACGAACCGCGAGCGAAACAGCACAAAACAGCAGCACCGGACGCGTCCGGTCTGTGAGCACCGGACGCGTCCGGTCTGAAAAATTCCTCTCTCAAACCTTACTGTTCGTGACCGGACTCACAGACAAGGAGCGTCCGGTCGTGAACAGAGCGTCCGGTCAGTAGCAAAGACGCAAATGAACAGTGACGGAGGCGTGTCCGGTCACACCCTGAAGCCAGCGTCCGGTCAAGTCACAGATGAACACGCTGAGCATTCAACGACCGGACGCACAGGGTCAGCGTCCGGTCAGCACGTGCCTAGCGTCCGGTCACCCCGAAACAGCACTGTTCGTCCACCGATTCGACTCAATCTCACCCAAAACGAATCCTCTAGGGATCAAACTTGGTGAGAAGAGTCAAAAGGAGTATAGTGAGCTATCCCTAAGAGATCATGGCTCGAACCTATCTCCAAATCGATGAATCGAAGAATTTCGGGGGAAAGGAGAAAACTTGACCCGAAACGAAAATCGATCGATCTCCTAGACCGTGAGGTTAGAGATTAATTCCTTCGGTGGAAAGAAGTGCCTCACGATCTAGAACAACTTGGTTCAAACGATTTTGCAAAAGATGAACCGAGCAAAGAGATCAAGCGACGGGAAAATCGTGGAGAAAAAGGATTCCGCGAAGAACACAAACGAGACGCGAATCACACCACGAATTGCAACCGTGTGGCTACCACACGCTACCACAGTGAGGATACGACCTCACTTCCTCAAAATCAACAGTACACAGAGGCAAGTCTCTCTGCGGATCTCAGCTAGCTACAACAGGGGGACGGGAGAGCAGGAAACCCTAAGTGCGAAAGAGCAAATGACTGAGATAGATGGGAGGAGGGTGTCTCCCGACTACTTATCCTACTACTAACCTAAGTCTAATTCCTACTCTACCCCTCTCTATTCTAATTACAGAGCGAACCAGCTAAACCCTAGGGTTATTCTGGACCAACTCGGTGGTAGGTGTATCCGATGGCCACGCCCGCACAAACCGAAGCGTTGCCTCGACGCAACCTCCCGATTGCCGCCACGTGCCGCCCTCGCTCTGCACCCCCGGTTTTGTGGCCCAAACCGGGAAACCAGCCTTTTCCAGCCAACCCCCGGTTTTGAGGCCCAAACCGGGAAACGAGCCCACCAGCATCTGAGTTTTGAGGCCAAACTCAGCAAACCCTCAGAGCCCAGGTTTTGAGGCCCAAACCTGGAAACCGTCCTCAGCCTGAGTTTTGTGGCCAAACTCGGAAACCGTCCACGCCCAGGTTTTGAGGCCCAAACCTGGAAACCGTCCATCCGATGGTTTTTCCCTGGCTCTACCACCAAACCGACGTCGTAGATGGGATGCACCTCCGTGCACCCCGTCCACCGACACGTGTCCCCGAGTCTACGACTCAGGCAACACATGACCGCACTTCTTCACTTGTTGTCGTCACAGGCTGCCAGCCACCACAGCTGATCCTCGGGCTTCTGGTCCCTCAGTCCAAGCCTCACGTCCGCCCTTCGCCACGACACGTCTCTACTTGACCTTCACCTCGCCTTAGATCACTGCATCCGGGCTCGACACCTGCACAACACAAGTCAAAGAACATGCGCATCATACCAGTTGACAATCACTCATCACTCAGAGACCCGACATACACCCATGTATCCGCAATCTCCCCCTTGATGAGTGCATTGTCAACTACCAACACAAATCATAATGGAAGAGAGAAGGGAGAAGGACAAGAAAGAACTCGACCAAATGACCCAAAAGCATAGCAAAGCCGAAGAAGGTCAAGTGGCAACTGTTTTAGTGGTGAGCGTTACATGAAAAAGTGTGTTCCAGCAAATGCGCGCCACTTTTTGTGTGTCCCAGCACATTTTGCCTATTATTAACTACCTTTGAAAATGAAGGCATTTTTAGAGGTGATTGGCATTAAAGCCGCCTTCCAGAATCTTCTTTTAGCGATGTCCGGTTGCCACGGCCTCCAAAGGCATCTCTATAGAACTGGAAACGTGAATTTTCCTTCTAACAGGGAAATATTATATTTTTCTGAGGCGTAACAACAGAAAATAACCGACAGAATACTGAAATTGAATTTTCCTATCGGTTCACCATCACAAATACTTTCCCTGTCGGTAATACATGCATAGGGAAATTAACTTTGTTTCTTTTTAATTTCTTTTCTCCTGTGCACCTGCACAAACAGGAAAAATCCTAAACACCAATAGGGAAAAATTCCCCTGCCGTACAAACAAAACTGGCAGGTAAATCAATAGCAAATGAAAGTAAACCTGTAGTCAACAGACTGGTCATCAGGATTAATTTGGTTCACTCACATGGCAGCTTTATTCATACAACATACGACAACAGAAAAATTCATCACCCATAGGGCAATCCCCTTTTCCAGTAGTGATAGAACCGTCTGTAGGGAAAAAAAAGGTGGTGCCTCTAAAATAGGTTTCTGTAGTAGAGTTGTTTCTGCCATGGTTTTTTTTGCTTAGCTTGTCGTTTTAGCTTTGCTGCGTCCCAAACGAAGGATGTGTCAGTTCAATTTTCTTGTCATATTAATTGATTTACCTTCCTAATAGTTCTTTAGGGATCAGTTTTGTTGAGCTCAATTAATAATGGAGAAGAAAATTTGATAGGAAAGATGGCCTACACACATACACTGCCATTCTTGATGTAGTTCTTTCCAGTGATGTGTAGTCGGTTTGCACATTAGAGATAAGAATAACACAAAATTTAAAATTAAAATTTCAATATTAATATGAGTCAGATATATTTGTTTTTCGATATTGGATGGATTTATCTGATAGTTTCACAGATAGACAAAAATTACTTATGCCATTTGCATACACACCCATGAGCAAGATTTGGCCAGGTTACCCGGCGGTTTGGATCCTGCTTGTAGTATTCACTCACTACTATACAAAACCGAATTTCAGCAACGGTAGACTTTTTTTTGGTGGGGTTGATAACTGATTGAGTAGAGGTGGCTGTTGTTCCCAGCTGCTTATAGAAGGCTTATTTCTAGAGGCGGCTCGGGCACCTGTATCTATAAATCGTCAATTTGTAGAGGCTGGGTGCATGCTTAGAGAGAACAGAAACTTCGGCTGGTGTCCACGTCTCTAAATCAACGTCCACCACACTGGGATCTCATTAAGTGGCTCAAAGCTAGCTTTTAAGATGGAGCTGCTGCATACTAAAGCCACTTTGCCTTGACTACAAATCCGACATTAGCCGACAAAACGGAACCAGGCCAGGGCATCGCGGGTCCTGATGCTTCTCAATCCTAGTCAACAAAAACACAATCTTGCTGCATTTTGCTTCGTCATATCATTTGCTAACAAAAAACTTAGCTCCTATACTAATTGTGCCTTGTCGCAACCTAAGATCCGGAAACTCTGCTACATATTGGTGCTTGAGCTTCTCATTTTGTAGGCTTGTATGTCTGCATGAACAAACCAATTCTTAATTATTGGTACTATATACAGTTTTGAAACTAAAGACTGAACTGACAGTAACTAATTCAAAAACTTGAACTACTCCGGACCACATTAGGGACCACACTGCAGCCTCTTGTTGCTGAAGTGAAAGCAGTAGGCAGCTCCATTTGATTCCACGATGATGGCAAAAAGTTGAATTATTGATTACTCTTTAAAGTCTCACGCATTCCCGTTGCGCATTATTGCTCCTCAATTCCGTGAGCTAAACATTTTATAGTGCATTATAGGCATTCTGAATAAGGGGGGAAACTCTACAATTACAATTGTGTGATTTTCATTAGGCTGAACCAGCAAATCATCTAATAAAAATGACTCTTGTTTTTATTGTTTTTTCTTTTTAGAAGGATAATAAACCTGCTTTTAAGAAAACACAATCTCACTTGTTTTTTATTTCTATTATGCCAGTTTCCTTTGAAGTACTATGTTTTTTTTGTTTGGCATTAAAAATCCACCAAGGAACACCAATTATCTTTCTTCCAATAGTTGGTCAAAGCTATGGCCATTATGTCAGTTTTCTTTGGAGTACCGTGTTTGTCTTGTTTGGAATTAATAATCCACCAAGGAACACCATCCATCTTTTTAAGGGAGAATTATGTGGAAGGTCTCGAAAAAAAATCGGTTTAGATATCATGCCTTTTCTTTTTCGAATTTGGGTGGAAGACCCTAAAACAAATTTTTCTTAGGTGGAAGGCCTTCTGTCCATTTTCAGCACTTGACGGTGTTAAGTAAGGGACAAAAAGACGATTTTATCCCTGAGTCAAAAAAAATAAAAAAATAATTCCAATTGTTTATAATATTCTGAGTATATGTATATATTTATATTATTCTCCGTAGTAAAAAAAATAAAATTATTTTTTTTCACTACAGAGAATAATATAAATATATACATATACTCAAAATATTATAAACAATCTGAATTCTTTATTTTTTGACTCAGGGGTAAAATCGTCTTTTTATCCTCTACTTAACACCGTTGAGTGCTGAAAATGGACGGAAGGCCTTCCACCTAAGAATATTTTGTTTCAGGGCCTTCCACCCAAATTCAAAAATAAAAAGGCCCGATATCTAAATCAATTTTTTCTCGAGGCCTTCTAGCTAATTGTCCCTCTTTTCAATAGTTGGTCAAAGCTATGGGTTGTGAAAATAATCATCTTTTATTGACTAGGGCCGCGGCTTTGCTGGGTAATATGGATCACACAAACAATGTGGTCTGGGATAAATGTCACCTAAAAACATTTTTGCATGTTCTTTTCAGGAGGATACATTGGTTATGATATTGGCCGGGCTCCTCCTAAGATTGTGATCATGCATCTTGTTTATGAAATTAACTGTATAATGTCTACGTCTCAAAAAGAAAGCAACTACGTGTTCTCTGCCACTTAAAGTACATCACGTTTGATCAAGTTTCTAGTAAATGATATTCACATTTATGGCTTCAAATTAATTTGTTATAAAAATACATTTCGTAACTAATCTAATGATATATTTATTAATCTCATAACTATATATTAGTACTTTTTTATTTATAATTGGTAAAACTTAAGATACTAATACATGACAATGTGCTACAATTGTATTTTTTTTTTCTGGAATGGAGGGAGTACCTAGTAAAACCATTCAAATTTCTATGCCTTCGGAATGTCTATTTCAACCAAAGCCTACATACTCTGCTCTATCTGTTCTTGGGTGCCCATGTTGGCCCAACCTTCATATCCATAAACTCCAATTTTGGGCCACAAGTTGCATCTTCCATGGTTATAAACACTCACAGGTTATGGTTGACCAAGGATATTAAATATATGCTTATGTGTTTGTGTACAATGATATCACATTGTAACAACTATGGATAAGGGCCAAGACTAACATGTATCTTGATTCAGTCAGTGTAATATTGTGTAGATAATCTGCTGTAACAATGTAACAAACTCTTTGTCCTATCTTTCTCTAGTTTGTTGCCTACATGCTCCATCCATTCTAAATTAGGCCAGTCTCAGTGGGGATTTCATCTCCCAGTTTCCAATACATCCAGATTTTGGAAACAGTGCATAAGAGTTTCATAAGGATAAAACTATCTCTACTCCCATGAAACTCTTGTCATCTCCCCTTTTATTAATATAGCGCCATGTCAGCGTATTAAATGCCCATAAAACTCTATGAAATTTCAACTGAGAATGGCCTTATAAGTCATTCCAAGAATCTTGGAGAGTCAAACTTTTCTAAGTTTGACTAAATCTATACAATTTATATAATAATATATTAACACTTAATACGAACTAAGTATCATTAGATTTTTTATTAGCTATATATTTTCACAATATAACTATTTTATATCATAAATTTTTATATTTGTCTCTATAATTTTGGTCAAACATGAAAAAGCTTTGAGTTTTCAAGATTGTTGAAATGACTTATAATTTGGAAACGGAGGGAATAATATGTAAAGCTGCCTAGGGGGCTAGGGGCTATTCTGGCTATTGAGCAATACGTACCTAGCTACACGCACATCCTGTCACACATGCATGTGTTCACCGTTCGGACAACTCTGTTATCACTTCTGAAGAAATGCGTCTGGTATGGGGATGGTAAGTCACCGCATGCATGAGGCTCATGTTCTCTATGTCTAAGCTATGCTAAACCACATAATTAATAATTAAACAAAGACAACATAAATTGTTTAAATTTGTTTAAGTTCACATACGTTCTATTGTGGGGCCTTTTTTCTTAATGTTGGATTCAGAACATTTTATTACTCTAATGTCTAACTAATCCTGCTAGCGTGCTGAAAAATGATCTGAGATCAAAACTCTGCAAGACTAGGAACTCCACTGATTGAACCGCACAGCAGGTGCGCTGACAAGCGCAGTCCTGAGCGTCTTTGTGTCTGAGGCAGTGTGTCCTGCTGCCAAACATTTTACAGCAATGTGTCAAACAACTGCAGCTTGAAGCCAGATCTAACGCAAGCAGCACCATGTACATACACAAGCTAGCTATTATGGATCAACGTGTACCAGGCAGAGGTGTGCAAGTGAAACGGGAGTTTGAGGGTGTACAGAATTGTGGCTTCCTGATGCTTCTCAATCCTGATTATCGTCTTTATATATATAGACAAGATTCTCTTGCTGCCTTTTGCATTTTTTTCATCGTTTCCTATCCACTAATGATCTATGTGCTCTCACACGCACTATATGTACATTGCCTTAGCATGTCGTGACCTAACATTGAAACTAAACTAGTGGTGCTTGAGCTTGCTTTGTACAAGTCACTTTATATATAGTCATACCTAGCCTAGTAGTACAGCAGAAACAAAAAATCCAGACATCGGGAGCACAAGTCATATCGGTCATACTACTCCACACATCCATTTGCTTGGGATATAAATTGAACACATCCCAAAGTCTCCTATGGAAGGACCACAACGCGCGCACGTTCAACAACATCTCCTCATCAGCGCAAAGTCTCCTTTTGCTGTTCCAGGAAGAGCTTAGTCTATGGATCGCGGCTGGTGTGGTAATAGGCACCTGGCGGTCCTTGATCACTTTCGATCGTCCATGGCTTACTCTGTAGTGCTTTAGGGACACTACTACAGAATATGGTCTTTGGCCGATTCTCAAAATCGTCTTTAGTCTCGGTGTTTTTGCCGTCCGGGACTAATAGACCCTTTAGTCCCGGTCGGTAACACGGACCGGGACTAAAGGGTCTGCCCCAACGGCTATTACGCAGAGCTGTTAGGGCGGGGACCCTTTAGTCCCGGTCCGTGTTACCAACCGGGACGAAAGGGCACTCTTCAGTCCCGGTTGGTGCCACGGACCGGGACTAAAGATTTAGCCACGGTTTGTGGCTTGCCCCGGGATAAATGATCATCTTTTAGCCCCAGTTTTTAATACAAACCGGGACTAAAGCTCCCCAGTTTTTAACCAGCCAACTTCTTCCTCTCCCGAGCCAGAGACATTCAAATTTCAGTGAGCTTCTTGCTTGTTCTTGCTGTTGCTATTGCTTGTTCTTCATTTGTTTTTCATTGTTCTTCGTCTCCGGCGTCAATTGGCGATCTTCTTCGACTCCGTCATCGTCTCTTTGCATTTAGAGGTAACTATTTTCATCTCCTACCATGTCTTTTGAATATATGAGAGGAATTTAATTAAAATATATAGTTTGCAAGAAGCATAGAAAGTTGAGTAGTTTAAATTGGTTCATCACAATCATTTGATAGTTTTCTACTGCTAGGTAGTATCCATTCTATATTTCATACTTATGCAAGATGAGTAATATTGAATTTTAGTGTCTTTTTAGTTTATTTTCTTTAGAAAAATGTGGAATTTATAATAGTTTGCTACAATAAATATAGAGAGTAGACAATGTGGAAATTGGTATTGTTATATCATATTTTTCGATTATCTAAACAAATAGATAAATTTAGAATCTTTTTTATTTATAATTGTTTAGAAAATTAGGAATTTGCATGTAATAGTTTAAAAAATGAGCATGGATATAGTAGATGGCAACCGTGACCGGGTCCTCAGCCCCTCATCATCGGGATCCGAAGCGTTTGCGGCCGGATCTTCCTCTCATTGCTCGGCGAGTGTAAGCAGAAGATTGTGAAGGAGTACCGAGTGAAAAAAGAGGGAATCAACAAGGGTCGTATATTCTACAAGTGTCCGGACCATCAGGTGGGTTATTATTTACCCACATTTAATTAATATGGTTGATTCGTATCGGTTTTGCTTGATGATGTTGTTTAAATTTCTTATTCTTTGTTCTAATTGCAGTGGGAGGGCAGCGGCGGATGTAAAGGTTGGTACTGGGAGGAAGATTACGTTCAACACTTACGAAATTCTGTTGCACAAGAGGTTGTCGTTGAAGGTGATGAGGCAGTGAGTCAGCGGCAGCAGCCCATCCATGCTGATGAAGCGAATGATCTGTCTATTTTAGTTGGGATTGGACGCGAACTAATTATGTTGCTTAAGTGCATTTTACTTTTACTTTTTTTAGTGCTAGCTGCGATAGTCTTCGTTGTAGTCAAGCTTGCTTGAATTAATCAATCATGTGATGTCATGAGTGTTGTGCAATAACATGAGAAACTACTAAGTGCATGGTTATAATATTTAATGCAGATGTTGTCACACAATTGGATGTATAATGTCGATCGCCGCTCCAAAGAGTTCATTGCTGGCGTGCACTATTTCTTAGGTGTGGCTGAGGCAAACAAGCAGGATGGTTTTATGTGCTGCCCATGCGTCGTCTGTAAGAATTTGAAGGAATATTCATGCCCAAGGACTCTTCATACGCATTTGTTGAAGTCGGGTTTCGTAACCAACTATATTTGTTGGACGAAGCATGGAGAAAGGGGGTTGTAATGGATGATGGTGAAGAAGGTGAAGAAGAATTGGCCCACGCTGATATTATTGCTCAGTATGGTGCCTTTGATGATGATGCAGTGGGGGGGGGAGATGGTGAAGAAGATGCGACAACGACAGAAGATGTGGCAGCTGATGTTGATGCTCTTGGTGATGCCATTCGTGATACACAAAGAGAATGTGAAAGTGACAAGGAGAAGGTCAAGTTCGAGCGCATGCTAGAGGATCATAGGAAATTGCTATATTCCACTGCTGAAGATGACCAAAAAAGCTGGGTAGTACACTGGAACTGCTGCAATGGAAGGCAAAGAATGGTACATCCGACAAGGCATTTGGGCAGTTATTGAAGACAATGAAAAAGATGCTACCGAAAGCGAATGAATTGCCCACCACTACGTACAAAGCAAAACATGTCGTCTGCCCTTTGGGATTAGAAATCCAGTAGATACACGCATGTACTAATGACTGCATCCTGTACCGTGGGGAGGAATACGAGAATTTGGATGCATGCCCGGTCTGTGAAGCATCACAGTATAAGATAAGGCAAGATTATCCTGGCGACGTAGAGGGTGAAGAACGTTCAAGCAGGAAGAAAATCCCTGCCAAGGTTATGTGGTATGCTCCTATAATACCATGTTTGAAACGTTTGTTCAGAAATAAGGACAATGCAAAGTTGTTGCGGTGGCATAAAGAAGATCGTAAGGTAGACAATATGCTGAGGCACCCAGCTGATGGATCCTAGTGGAGAGCGATAGACAGAGAATTCCCAGAGTTTGCAGATGAGGCTAGAAACTTGAGGTTCGCTTTAAGTACGGATGGTTTTAATCCTTTTGGGGAGCAAAGCAGTAGTCATAGCACTTGGCCAGTTACTCTATGTATCTACAACCTTCCTCCGTGGTTATGCATGAAGCGGAAGTTCATTATAATGCTGTTGCTCATCCAAGGGCCGAAGCAACCTGGCAACGACATCGATGTCTACCTGAGGCCATTAGTTGAGGAACTTCTACTTGTATGGAGCAAACCAGGCATACGTGTGTGGGATGAGTACAAACAGAAACACTTTGACCTACGAGCATTATTGTTCGTAACAATCAATGATTGGCCGGCTCTAAGTAATCTTTCGGGCTAGACAAACAAGAGATATAATGCATGCACACACTGTTTCGAAGACCTTGATAGTTTATTTTTGAAAAAGTGTTGGAAGGTCGTGTATGTTGGGCACCGTCGATTTCTTCCCATGGGCCACCCAGTAAGAAAGAAAGGCAAACATTTTAAAGGTAAGGCAGACCACCAAACCAAGCCTCGTAACCGAACCGGAGATGATATACTCGAAATGGTGAAGGATACAAAAGTAGTATTTGGAAAGGGACGTGGCAGCGAACCTGTTCCCAAAGACGCTTCGGGACACGCACCCATGTGGAAGAAGAAGTCCATATTCTGGGAGCTACCCTACTGGCATGTCCTAGAGGTCTGCCATGCGATCGACGTGATGCACCTGACAAAGAACCTTTGTGTGAACCTGCTTGGATTCATGGGTGTCTACGGAAAGCCTAAGGATTCACTTGAAGCACGACAGGACTTGCAGCGCATGAAAGAATGAGACAACTTGCATCCGGAGAAGACAGATGACGGGCGCCAGTACCTAAGCCCTGCTAGCTACACTCTTAGCAGAGAAGAAAAGGAAAGCATGTTTGAATGCCTTAATAACATCAAGGTCCCATCTGGATTCTCCTCCAATATAAAGAGAATCCATGGTCAACCAGTGCCAGCCGGATACGCTAGCGTCTCGGTGGATAGGGTTGAGACAGGTTGTGGCAGCGTGGCACTGGAAATCGAAGGGGGAGATGGGGAGAAGACTTTAGGTGAAGCGGAGAAGACATTTATTTGCTGACGCAAGCGCTTCATTATTATTCCTAGAGTGTAACCGCCGCAACCTTCTGCTACTGATCAAGATCCTCACCATAGGTAGTGTGCACGTGAACGAGAAACAATTTTTATTACACTAACTTCCTATATGTATATATTAATTGGATGCTCACATCATTCGTTGTTTTGTGTAGCAGGAACTATAGTCCAGTTCGTCATTATTCCCCAGCGCATCAGAGTGCTGCGGGCGGTGATGATGTGTTGGAGGACACGGCTTCAACCCCATCTCCTGCACAAAGATCTCCACTGCGGGCTCCAACACCGCCACCGGCCCCACCATCTCCTCCACTGCGGGCTCCAATGCCACAACCTCCACCGCGGGCTCCAACACCGCCACCGGGCCCACCATCTCCTCCACCACGGGCTCCAACGCCACAACCTCCACCGCGGGCTCCAACACTGCCGCCTCCACCACGCGGCCCTAGAAGCGGTCCACCGCCATAGAACCAAAGGCCCCACCTCCAAAGAAGAAAGCTCCTGCATTAGGAAAAAAAGCCCAAGAGAAGTTAGCTTATGAACAGACTGATGAGGAGTTAGAAATTACGGTGAAAAAAGATGTGCGAAAATTTTTAGATGAATGTGACGTCGCTGCTAAAGCGAAGAGGAACCCAGAGAAGCCTTACCTCTTGTTAAACCCACAGGAGTTAAGGAAAATGGTGGACCAACATGGTATCAAGATGCGTGAAGCCCGAAAGGCTCCGCGAAAATCAGATTACGATCGCTCTCTTATGAAGTCCGCAAAAGAACAACAATCCAGCAAGAAGAAAATGAGAAAGGGTGGTCCACAGCTCGGGGAAACATCAAGACCTTTGTCCCCGTTATTTGTGCAAAATCAGTTTGGTTCAAACATGTGCAGAGTAGAGTAGAAATCTGGAGAGACCACTTTGTCTGAGATGGACTCAATTGAAGATTTTATCATCGAGAGCGGTCTCTCGTACGACACGATTAAAAATATTGCTACTGGGCCGGAGTTTCCAAGAGCGAAAGTAGTTGATGAATGGAAGAGAAATTTTGCACCGGGAAGGAGTCTAATGAACCCCAATCACTTACATGTACTTGGTACGCAGATGTTTGCAATCAACAAATGGTGCATGGAGGCTTCTAATAAAGACGGTGATGTCAATTGGATTTCTGTCCGAATTCGGAACCATCACTACTTCCGTGGTGATGACCTAATCTTAGTCCAGATGGAGGAATTACACCAGCTATGTCATATGGACGCATTGGACAAATCGCTCCTTAGCTGCTATTGTTTGTAAGTGTTTCTTTTATAGTTTTCATTGAACTCTCTAGTATGTGTATATAGTACGTAGTATTCTTACACACATACTTGTGGATCGACTCGATATTTTGCAGGTATCAGATGACTCAGCTCAGAGATAAACATGACAATTCTGTTGGGTTTATTGATCCATATGTTGTTTTCAAGGCTCCAAACCCTTCAGCGACTTGGAGCGATGAGTCGTGTATGAATCTCATGAGGTTCTTTGTGAACCAAAAAGATAGAGAAAGAATTCTCTTCCCATACAACTTTAAGTGCGTGAGACATATATAGTTAATAATAAGTATGTGCACATTTTATTTTACATAACCCTAATAATATATATATATGAATCATGTGTATGAACAGCTATCACTGGATATTGATGGTCATCGATCTCAAACACAGCAATGTGTTAATCTATGACTCGTTGAGCAAACCGCAAGAAGATTACCAATATATGATAAACATCCTCCAAAGATAATTTTTTGATCCCTAGCTTGCATGCTTAAAGTATAGACTAAGCTTGTATATATGTAAACTAATTAAATAATGATCCAACTATTAATGTTTCATTGGTCGGATTAGGGTTTGGGAAAAATTCATTGCTCGGGAACATATGAGTCAACGTAAGCCGCCACTTACAATAAAGCCATGACTACCAGTAAGTTTACACCTTCGTCAATGTACGTGTATCTTTATTATATCATGTCATATATCATATCTTTATTACGAGATGAATCTTTTCATTCTACAGTGGATTTTGAGACAAAAACAGGGTACCAACTTATGCGGATTCTATGTTTGCGAGTACATGACGATAGAATCAAATAGAATTCCTGAAGAAATCATCAAAGTACGTAACATGTTTCTTTTTATTTTTTATAGACTTAATATTGATAATATAGATATAACTAATATCTTTTTAATTCCAATTGAAGACTGACTGGTTGAGCAAAAAAGTGATGCTACAAGGCTAGTTGAAAGCAATACAAGAGACAATAGCAGGATTTCTTTGGGAACAAGTCATAAATCCAAACGGCGAGTTCTACTATAGTACCAACGAGAAGTTGATTCCAAACAATGATGATCATTTGTTTGCCCTGTAGATCTTTAGATGGAGTACAACTTGTGATAGGTTTACGGTACTAACTTTGGAGTACAACTTGTGTAGATAGATATTTAGACAACTCCTATATGTATATTGTTTGTAATCTTATGTACATATATTTTTATATATATATATATATATAGTTCTATAGTTCAATTATATATGTATGCAATAAGCTTATTATGTTATGCTGCTAATATATATAATTATATATATTAGCAGCAAAGAATATATATTGGAAAACCTATTAAATAAATAAACAAAACTAAAAACAGAACTGAAATGAAAATAAAAAGGAAAAACTAGGGGACCCTTTAGTCCCGACTGGTATTACCAACCGGGACTAAAGGGGGGCTTTAGCCCCGGTGGCCGGAGCCGGGACTAAAGGGGGGGGGGGGCCTTTAGTCCCGGAAGCGTAGTCCCGGCTTGGCAACCGGGGCTAAAGGCCCTTGCCTACCAGGGCTAAAGCCCAATTCTGTTGTAGTGGCACCTGGCTCTCGGGTTTCCTATTTGTTGCTCCTTTCATTTGGTTAGCTTAGGCTAACTGCTTGTCATTCTGAACTATATTTGCTTTCTGCTTAATGAAAAACATGCCTCGACATGATCAAAAAAAATTGAACACATCGTCCCAGACACTGGTACCTGTAATGAGATGTATCAGTACAGTAGTCACCCGTTTGGCAGTGCATCATGCGGCCAGCAGTTTCATTTCTGTGGCCACCTCCATCATCCAGTTTATGTGCCTGACAGCACGGATTTGCAGCAACCATATGCGCTGTGTTGGAGACGACATCATCAAAACTCAACTTCTGGTTTCAATCGATGCCACACTGCGTAGAACTAGAAGGCATTGGTCCAATTGCAGTTGCATATTAGTTACATATCGAGCTAGGTTTTGTGCAGCAACTGCAACCTTACATGCACCATCTCAAGTCACCTCTTATAACAACTACAAAAAGAATTTGTAGCAACGTCTCTTTTTTTAGGGGCGTCTCAATACAAAACCGCCTCTACAAATGGTTGTCGAACGAGCTGACCCTAAAAATCGATTTGTAGGAGTTGCCAGCACCATGAGCCCCCTACAAATCGAGAAAACCTAAATGCCCAGTCAGATTCTTTCATAAATAATGAAATGGACAGAATTTTGAGCCCTCTACCTTTCCTTAGATTGCTGCCTTGCAATTGGAAGAAATTCAGAAAACTCTCCAGGCTATATCTTTGAATGAAACCATCAGTGACTCATGGACAGAGCTGGGGCTCCAAGAAATACAGGAGTAAGAAGGTTTACTCCATTCTGATTGGTTCCAATCCTACTTCTCCTCACTTCAAATGGCTTTGGGCCTCCAGTAATCTTTGCAATCACAAATTCTTATTCTAGCTTCTTCTAAGAGACAGACTGAATAAAAGAAACCTGCTGAGGAGAAAAAATAGAACCCTTGAGGTATATAATTGTGTTATTTGTGATCAGGCTGTGAAGAAACCAGTTTTCATCTCTTTTTTGAATGCCCCTTCAGTAGGGACTGCTGGTCTACCATCCCAATCAACTGGAACAAAATCACTGCTTGTTGGGCTGGTTATTTGGATCACAAGGAACAAAATCATCTTTGACAATGGTCGGAAAAACATTAATCATTGGAAAAGACTTTTCAAGGAGGAACTCAGCCTGGTGTGTGCATCAAGGCCAAATCTCATACTAGTGCTTTTGCTTAGTGCTTGCAGAGATACCTATTTGTAATGTTTTTTTCTTTCCTTCTTTTCTTCTTCTTCTTGGGCCTAGATGCCCTGTACAGTTCATTCTTTCGTTCTATTGAAAATAAAAAAATATATAGGTAGAGGGGCTCCCCTGCTGATTCAGCTCAATAAAGAACAAAACAATTTGTAGGGGTTGCTGGTATCATGAGCCGCTCCTACAAATTGATTTGTAGGGACGACTGGACCTAGAGGCACCTCTATAAATAGTTGCTGAATAGTAAAATCCAAATTTTTCAAATGACCTTAGATAGAGAAATGATCAAAATAAAAGTTGTAGTGCTAAAAAGTTTTGGAACTTTGTAGCTAAAATTTTTTATTTGAAATTGTCTATGCATAGGAAATTACATTTGAATTTGTCACATTTGAAAAGTAATTTTCAAACAGCGCGCCTAGGATGGATAAGTGACGAAAACGGAAGGTGCTGCAGATCTCGAAAAGTTATGGAACTTTATAGTAAACTCTATGTACATTTGAAATCATCCATTTTGCTATGTATGTAGATCTAATATATGTCTAGATATATAGCAAGCTCTATATACCAAAATAGTTAAAGAGACTTATAATTTGGAATGGAGGCACTACAAAGCTCATACATATCCTGCAATTTTGATGCACAAGTTGCATCTTTCTTGGTTATAAACTCCAATTTCAGCAAGAACTGTATTAGTTCAACTTCTGGAGAACTCCAATAACATTCTCAACCTCATAGGTTATGGTTGACTAAGGATGTTAAGTATATATGTTCATGTGTTTGTGTGCAATCATATGACGTAGCAACAGCTATGGATAAGGGCCAAAGACATGTATCTTGTTTAGTATATCCTTGAAGATAATCTGTAACAAACTCTTCGCCCTATCCTTTTCTAGTTTGTTACCTGCGTAACCTGTAAATAAAGCCACTGTGGTAAGTTCAAAGGTTCTATTCTGGGGCATTTTTCATAATGTTGTATTGAGAATGTTTTATTACTTGAAATGCCTAACTAATCCTACATTCCTACGTGTGCTGAAATTTGATCTGAGCTCAAAGCTCTCCGGGACTAGGAACCCCACCAATTGAACTTCACGGCACGTGCGCTGATAGTAGTTCTGAGCGAGCATCTGCGTGTCTGAGTCAACATGCCTTGTGCCAAACATTTTACATCAAGGCATCAAACACAGCTGAATTCAGGTTGAAGCCAGAACCTGACGAAGGCGCTGGTATATACACAAGCTAGCTAGTGCGCGTCAACATGCCAGGCTGTGTGCTAGTGGAATAGAAACTGGAGGCTGTGGGGCATTATGGTTTCTTGATGCTTCTCAATCTTGAATGTCCATGTAAATAGAGAGAGAAGGATACTGCTACTGCATTTTGCGTTTTTTCATCGTTTCCTTGCCGATGGTCTATGTGCTCTTAGACAATGTACATTTTCTTGGCTTTGTACAAGTCATTCATAGTCATGCCTGGCCTAGTTGTACAAATCCAAAAATCAAAACATAAACTCCACATCCATTTGTGTATATATATATGTGTGAAAATAAATAGAACCACTAGCAGTAGATCCAGAGGGGAACATACAGAGACATATACACGGATCCTAATATGCATCTAGAAGAGTAGAGGGAGATAGAGAAGTAGGTAGCAGACCGAGGGAATCCATGGGTGTCGTAGTGGTGCAAGCGCCGGCCACGGGGTTGGGAGAAGCTCCATGGTCGCCGCTGCCGTTGCTCGGAGTCCCGGACATGTTGTAGGTCGCAGTGAAGAGCGTCGGTGAGGTCTTCCCGCCGCTGGCAGCGCACCCAAGAGATCGGAATAGGGTTTGGATGTCGGTGGGGGTCTGGCGGCGCGGTGAACCTCGTACCGTGTGCCCCGGCCCCCACCTTTCCTTTATAGCGCTGGGCGACGGGGGCCCACCAACCACCAGGTTGGACGCCCCCGATCAGGGCGCGGATGAGAGGCCTGTTAGGCCGTTGGGCCTAACGGGAGGAGATCACAACCCAACAATATGATCCCAGACACTGCGACCTGAAATGAGAGGTATCGGTACAGTCATCCACTTTGCAGAGCATCGTGCGGCCACCATCCTAGGCTTTTTCGAAAATCAAAACATATAGTTGATGTTTGTCGAAAATTATTATCTTGAGATAATCCAAATTAATTGGTGCATAACAATGATTTATGACTTCCTTTAGAATGCTCCACATAATTCATTGTTAGGTACTGTACTAACATTAAAATCCAAATCTTTAGTAAGAACCATGAGGTATATTTAGGTCCTTTTAAATTTCTTTTCTCATGTGCACCTTTACCGACAGGAAAAAGCTTCTCTGGCGTACAAGACAAACCATCAGGTAAATTAATATGAAACGACAGTAAAATTGTAGTATGTCAACAGACTTATCATCTATTTTAATTTGGTCACTCATATGGTAGCTTAATTCATACAACAGATGACAACAGACAAAATCATCACCCAAAGGCCCCATCGGCGGTAGATATATCACCTCAATTTTCATGTCATATAAATTGATATTGATTTACCGTCCTAAAAATTCTTTGCAAAACAAATTTTGATGAGCTAAATTAATATGGAGCAAATGGTAGTAGGTTTGTTCTGTACTGAGAAGGCACCCTGCTTTCCTGTGAGCAGTATAAATTGTTACTGATAGGGAACGTACTTTAGCTCTGTACTGTGTATTATATGAAATGGAAGAATGAAAGGAACACTGAGATGGAAATGAGAGGTATGGGGGAAGCAAATAGCATAGGCTTTATGGTACAGGCTTTGGCTGAAATATCCACAAGAGGCATTCGAAGGTGTCCACGAGCTCATCATCAATATCACCTTCAGCAGCGGCCTGTGTAGCCATTGGTTCAGAGCTTACCTCTCCACCAGCACCAGCAGTAGCAGCTTCCTCGATATCAGCTGCTGCATCCGTGTGCAATGCTGTTGCAGTGTTTACTCATTAGCGGCGCCACTACTGTACTGCATCATGCATACTCCGCTGCCACGTCATCATCGTCCTAGCTGATCCAGTATGCAAGTGGGTCACACTTAGCTAGTTGTCCCAAACACTAACCTAATCTACCCAATTAATTTTTGCGGGGGTTTTGGGTTAACCCAACTGATTTCTTCCTTGACCTTCAGTTTCTCCAGAAAACACCAAAACAAAAATAAACAGAAGATTTCAGTCACCAAATTAAGCCCAAACCATGGTATCTGTAGACATGTATTGTAGACATTAATGATCCAAACAAAAACGAGGAAAAGAAAAGCATCCGGGCTCGACCATGGTGAGTGGTGAGGAAATGGCTGTAGGCGGCAAGGCGTAAGACCAGCACAGGTCTGTCTGCCGCTGCCGCTGCCGCTACCGGCCACCGTCATCGCATGCAAGGCCTTTGTGCTAATTATGTCAATGATGATCAGATCTACCATCATCTCGACTTAATTAGCTAATAGCTGGAGTGATAAATTAGTAAGTTGTACTCCAATTGTTATAGCTATAGTTAAATAGATATGGATATTGGGAAGTCAATTATATTATATATAATGGAATCTGGCCACATTATTACAAGAGAGGTTGTCAAACTTATGTTTCACTATGTAAAAAACGTCATTACAGACGCGCGTTCATGCTTATTATGGTTCATTTGCGTCTATATATAATAAGGTCTTATTACAGAAGCGCTTTTTGGAGCATGTGTACAACATGCATGCGTCTGTGGTGTTCGAGAAATGTGTCCCTGATTGTAAAGGCCCTATCTTTACAATCGATGGTATAGTGGCGGTTTCATTCCCTCAACATCATTTTTGACTGTTAGCAAAAAATAACAAGTGCGTCATTCTGGGTGGAGTCAACTCTATGAATCTGCTGTTCCCAACAAAGAGCTAGTGTGCTTCTACCAATAAAATTACTAGTATATTAGAAAACAAATTTTATAACATTTTTTTTGACAACAAAGAAATTTTATAACATTGTCTAATAAATGGCAGGAAGCCTTGATAGCAAGAATCACAATCTTATTTTCCGTGACCTGATATTATCAAATGCACACGTTTAATGGCTCACTCTGGCTGAAAATGAAGGCAGCACCAATTGTTTGTGAAACAAACATAAAAGCAAAATAAATTTTGTGGTCATTCTTTTATGCCCAATATATACCATGGCACCCTCTTCTGAGAGCGAATACTGTTAGCTATTTAGGCAATTTCAGTAGCAATTTTATCTAGAAAAAAATAATAACAAGCTTTTTTGTGAATATTTAATAACAAGTTTGTGGACTCATATATGTGCATGTGTGATCTAATTAAGTGATAGGAACATGTAGCTGACACTAATAATCATGAGTTTAATCACTAAAAATAGGGGGATGAATTAGAACATACCCAACCACACCAGAGTAGGTTGTGCTAGTCGACATAGCGCCACCAAGCACCAGTATACAAAAGTCTTTTAGGGACAGTTAAAATGGGTTTTGAGGGGCGGTTAAAAGAAACGATGCAGGTCTCGCGATTGTAAAGATAAGTGTTTCCAGTGATGGTCTTTCAAGAACAGTTCCCTTACTAATGCCTGTCTGTATAAATCATTTTTAGTGGCGGTTGCTGCACTGCAACCGTTCTTGAAAATGATTTTATCAGAGATTGTTGTTGTGCTTTGCAATCGTCTTCAAAACTGTTGACCAGAAGCAACAAAGCAAACCACATCTGAAAAACATTTCCAAACTTTTAAATTAATTTATATTTTCCACCATATTTAGAATATTCTCTTGCCACCAAATTTGAAATATGATTGCAATTGATTCAAATAAACTTATAATATACTCAGAGTACTGCATCGAAGTGAACTGCTACATACACATGAAATTTATACCATAATTCCATATGCATTTTAGACTACACATTAAGATTAATCGGCGTCGGTCATGAAGAACCAGCCCTCATCATGCAGTTGACCTTCCTGAATATCATTATGTTCAATGTTTTTTGAAGATGAAGCACGGTTCCAGGTTTCTGCCTCGAGTACTACTATAGGCCTGACATGGAAACAAAACAATTAAGTCAAATAAATATAATATTATACATAATAATCAAATGTTCTCATTGATTGGGTTACAAAAATTGTAGTATGTATCAAGCCATCTATCCATTGAACAAGAAACCCTAGCATTAAAAGCACATTCAACAAGAAAGCAAAAATAAAAAAAATATCAAATCACAGAAAATGGGGATTGCAGTGTCGATAGTAACTTGCCAAACCTTGCACGAATCTAATTTCAATGTACAATATAGTGGCTAGGAAGGACAAGGCCGAAGAGAATATCACAATAACTGAAAACACATCATTACGATATTTCCTACGGCTTGACATCCTTTCCCAACCAAATCACAGACTCCACATTCATCTGTTAGGGCTTTTCTTTCTCTAGCTGCTTGTGATCCGCAGAGACGGCAATTTCTCTGTGCATTTTGTGATTCAAGGAAAAGGGACGGTAATCCCTTTATCTCCTCGTTGGAGATTTTCGCAAAATTTGTTGATTCGCGTTTTGCTCTTCGCGTTCTTCTTTTCTCCTCTTTTTGATTCGTCATGAGATTTCTTTTTCTGAGGAGTAACTCAAAAATCTGTTTGAACCATCTTCTAGTACTTCGTGAGAGACATTTTTCCACCGAAGTGTTTTCTCTAATTCCTCACGAGCTAAGATCAGGCAGATTTGGTTTTGGATCGAGTTCTTGCTCCTTTGCCCCGAAATTCTTCGATTCACCGATTAGGAGTTAGGTTCGAGCCATGATCTCTTAGGAGTAGCTCACTAACATCCTTGTGACCCCTCACATAAAGTCTGAGCCTTATAGCTTTTGATTCGAGGGAGATCGGGTTGAATCGGCCAAAGAACAACACAATTTCAGGAGCATCGGACACTCGTGTTCTTGGCATCGGACACTGGCCCGAGTAGCATCATACGCGCAGTTGCCACATGTCAGTTTCTGTGTTTTTGAAGGGGCATCAGTCGCTGGCATTGGACGCTACAGTGCAGCGTCTGATGGGGATGCAGTGAGGATCCAGAAACCCTCATTTTGCATCAGACGCGTCAGGTGATAGGGCATCGGACACGCCGACCCTACATCAGACACAAGAATCAGACACTTAGTGATCACTATAGCAGTGGAATTGAATAACCCAAGGAATTGATAATCGTGGGAATGAGAGGCATTGGGGAACAAAGTAGCTACACTGGCTGCAGCAGCATGCAGTTCCGTGTGGCACAGAAGGATGGGGTTGCCCGATCTGGAGCAAAATGTCGTTAGGTAGGCACTTGTAACCAGATTTCACTGGCATGTCTTATCTTGCATCCAGGATTGATGTTTTGTTAGTCAATTTACTATTCTTCATGCATGATCGAGTTTCTGGCCAGCATATATATATCATCATTCCATGCTTGCATCATGTTATATTAGTCACTTGCACGTAGAGCTAGCTTGTTAGTTTGTGCCTGTTAGTGTCTCGCTCCTTAGAGAATAATTAGAGTGGAAGCTAGTATCTGCATCTTCTTGCGGACGTACACGTGACGTGAGTGCGCGTAGTGTGAATGCAGAAGTCGACGACGGCTGGCCATTGTTTCTATTCCTGAAGATAAATGTTGTACGTCTTTGATTCACCGCACGGTGGCCTGTTAATTTGACTGCGGCAACCTCTGCATATTATTTGAAGCTTTCAGTTCTCTATGAGAACTACTTTTATGCCGTTGTTCACAGAGGTATGTATCGTCGAGCGCTCGACGATATATGTGCATGATCACGCATGTGCTTGGTCGATCATCTCGTTCTGAAGATCAAAAGAAAGCAAGGTGCAACCCGTGTCAGCAGCCTGGCAGAAGTGGAATGGAAGCTCAGGCTTTGTGGGTCCCTGATGCTTCTCAATCCTGAATGTGATGAGCTCGAAGCCAGTTGGATGGAACCTTTTACAAGAACATGCTGTGTGTGATAGCTACGCAAGCTGAAGTGCACTTTTGTCACAGAGTTGTGCGAGTGGAAGGGGAACTCATGCATTCTATGTTCCTAACGCTTCTCAAACCTAAATGTTTAAATATAGATAACATGGTCGATCTTGCCGCTTTTTAGTTTATCATTTCTGAAACGACCTGATTTCCGCAAAGGGAAAATCCACAGTGTCGAAATGTAATAAGACCATTTCGAATCATAGTACCTAGAACTACAGTCGAATATCATAATCCATACAACGTTACTCAGAGTACATAAATAGCGGAAAATATAATTATTACAACGCCACGAAGCGGAAATTTAAATAAGATAACATCCAGAATAGCTTGCGGTAGATGGAACGTCGAATCGAACTCCAAACTTGAGCGTAGGCACAAAACCCTACTCGTCGAGCGTAGGCACATCATACGACCCCTCTCTCTCTGTGAACTTGGTCACTACACAGGAAAATCTGTCAACACCGTGGGAGCAGGCTGGCGATGGGTGGCAGTAAGGTACTGGCCCTTGAAAGTGTGAATGCCAAGCAGGTCAGCAGCCTGATGCTTCTCAATCCTGAATATGTGATGAGCTCGAAGCCAGTTGGATGGAACCTTCTACAAGAACATGCTGTGGTAGGTACGGAAGCTGTAGTGGACTTCTGTCACAGAGTTGTGCGAGTGGAAGGGGAACTCATGCATTCTATGTTCCTAATGCTTCTCAAACCTGAATGTTTAAATAAATATATATAACATGGTCGATCTTGCTGCATTTTGCTTTATCATTTCCCAGCCAGCTTAAACCTTAAAGCCCCTTACATGATGTGCAGTGCCTTATCTTGTGCCATCCTATAACGATACCAAAACTGAACTACTGGTGCTTGCGCTTGTACATATGTGTCATTATATAGGCATACCTGTCCTACAAACAGAATGTTATTGGTACTATAAAGTGTAACTAATAATTAATTCAAGACATAAACTCGGACATCAGGGAGCACATGCTCAGCAGTTATCATTCTATATTGCACATCCATTTGCGGTCTGAATTGAACACGCTGCTGCCCCTTTAATTTTGTTGTTGAAGTGAAATTGTTAGTCAGCCATTATATTATAACCTCTGTATGTGATTCCTGAGACTGCTGGTTCTGATGCTAACTTCAAAAGGGTCTGCCTGAAACCTATTCAATTTCTTGATGATCCCCGACACATTGATTTGTGGTTTACTCTCTTTCGAATCATAATCGTTTATAATATATTGTGGACAAAGCAAGAATCTCTGCAAATTTGGGAGCTAAATACACTACACCGCAACACTTAAACAGCATATCTGAC
Source organism: Coix lacryma-jobi var. lacryma-jobi (assembly GCA_009763385.1). Taxonomy (NCBI): domain Eukaryota; kingdom Viridiplantae; phylum Streptophyta; class Magnoliopsida; order Poales; family Poaceae; genus Coix; species Coix lacryma-jobi. The sequence goes on along the minus strand of CM019825.1, from coordinate 142,092,526 downwards.
GTCAGTTGCTGCTAAAGATAATAATTAACATTGGGCAACTGCTAAATGTTTCCCTCGGACCGTCAGTTGTTAATATTGAATGCTTCGATTGATCCTCTGTTGCTAAAAGTATTTTGCTTTTGCGTTGGATTATCGGTCGCTGTTTTCTACTAACTGATGAGTCGGAACATCAATCGCAAAATACAAGTTTCCTTTGGTGCGATGTTTTCGGCTCGATCCCATGAAATTTTTTTGCCCAAAACTGAGATGTAAACCCTTGTTCAACACCAAGGCTACCAAAATCAATCCACGCTCCTCTCCCTGTGCTCCCATTGCACCCCTCCCCATGCTGCCTCTGCTCCCATGATGCGCCCCTCCGCAAGCTGCTGCACACGCCGCCGCCCCGGCCAAGCCCACCCGCCCGCTGCCCGCCCTACCTTACAACTGCTAGCCTGCCGTCCTATGGGCGTCGGCCCATCCCTGCTTCCGCTGCGCCCCTCCGTACACCACTGCACACGCCACCACCCTGGCTGAGCGCCTAAGCCCACCCGCCCGCTCCTGCCCCGTCCCTACCGGCTGGCTGGCTGGCCCCGCCCCTGCCCCTGGCAGATGCCAGCTGCCGGCACGTCGTTGCCCGTGTCGGCCAACAGCCCAGCTCATGCCCGAACATCAGCCTGCCTGGTCTCGCGAACAACCTCCGCTGCATGGCCTAATCGCTCCCACTGGACGCCCCACGCTGGCAGGGTCCCTCTGCAGCTCATCACCACAAAATCTTGGGAAGGTAAATACGATATCTGAAACAGATGCAAATACAGGCAACAGATGGCGCTTATATATAGCATCGTTTTGCAGGATCTATTTTTTGGGGGGATTGTTTTCATCCTCAAACTTGCTCGTTCTATTGGTTGTTTACACCTGAATCTACTTGCCACATTCATTTTGTACGCGCACCGCCCATTTCAATTTGTCTCTATATTAGTTTTTGTCTTGTCAAAATCGTATTAGAAGGTAAGAAAGTAGAAAGCTATGGATCCTTGGTATAACCTGAGAGCTTAATTAATTCCTTAAATTATTATTCTTACCATTTGGCTCAAGTTCAAGTTGATGCACTCCATTATGTTAGTAACTATGAATCAAGGCATGCAGACGTAATTTTGACAGTGTTCTCACACTACTACAGAAAAAGGTCTTTGGCCGATTTTCAAAATCGCCATTTGTCTCGCCGTTTTTGCCGCCCGGGACTAATAAACCCTTTAGTCCGGGCCTGCCCCAACGGCTACTACGCAGAGTTGTTGGGGCAGGGACCCTTTAGTCCCGGTCCGTGTTACCAACCGGGACTAAAGGGCACTCTTTAGTCCCGGTTGGTTCCACAGATCGGGACTAAAGCTTTAGCCACGGTTTGTGGCTTGCCCCGGGATAAATGATCATCTTTTAGCCCCAATTTTTAATACAAACCGGAACTAAAGCTCCTCGGTTTATAACCCGCCAACTCCTTCCTCTCTGACCCAGAGACATTCAAATTTCAGTGAGCTTCCTTGCTTGTTCTTGCTGTTGCTATTGCTTGTTCTTCATTGTTCTTCGTCTCCGACGTCAATTGATGATCTTGTTCGACTCCGTCATCGTCTCTTTGCGTGGATAGGTAACTATTTTCATCTCCTACCATGTCTTTTGAATATGAGAGGAATTTAATTAAAATATATAGTTTGCAAGAACAAGCATAGAGAGTTGAGTAGTTTAAATTGGTTCATCACAATCACTTGATAGTTTTCTACTGCTAGCTAGGTAGTATCCATTGTATATTTCATAATTATGCAAGACGAGTAATAATGAATTTTAGTGTCTTTTTTTTGTTAATTTTCTTTAGAAAAATGTGGAATTTATAATAGTTTGCAACAATGAATATAGAGAGTAGACAATGTGGAAATCGGTATTGTTATATTATTTTTTTCGATTATCTAAACAAATAGATAAATTTAGAGCCTTTTTTATTTATAATTATTTAGAAAATTAGGAATTTGCTTGTAATAGTTTAAAAATAAGTATGGATATAGTAGATGGCAACCGTGACCGGGTCCTCAGCCTCTCATCATCGGGATCCAAAACGTTTGCGGCCGGATCTTCCTCTCATTGCTTGCGGCGAGTGTAAGCAGAAAATTGTGAAGGAGTACCGAATGAAAAAAGAGAGAATCAACAAGGGTCGTATATTCTACAAGTGTTCGGACCATGAAGTGGGTTATTATTTACCTGCATTTCATTAATATGGTTCATTTGTATCGGTTTTGCTTGATGATGTTGTTTAAATTTCTTATTCTTTGTTCTAATTGCAGTGGGAGGGCACCAACGGATGTAAAGGTTGGTACTGGGAGGAAGAGTACGTTCAGCACGTACGAAATTCTGTTGCACAGGAGGTTGCCGCTGAAGGTGATGAGGCAGTGAGTCAGCGGCAGCATCCCATCCATGCTGATGAAGCGAATGATCTGTCTATTTTAGTTGGGATCGGACGCGAACTAATTATATGTTGCTTAAGTGCATTTTAGTTTTAGTTTTTTTAATGCTAGCTGTGTTTGTCTTCGTTGTACTCAAGCTTGCTTGAATTAATCAATCATGTGATGTCATGAGTGTTGTGCAATAACATGAGAAACTACTAAGTGCATGGTTGTAATATTTAATGCAGATGTTGTCACGCAATTGGATGTATAATGTCGATCGTCGCTCCAAAGAGTTCATTGCTGGCGTGTACTATTTCTTAGGTGTGGCTGAGACAAACAAGCAGGATGGTTTCATGTGCTGCCCATGCGCCGTCTGTAAGAATTTGAAGGAATATTCATGGTCAAGGACTCTTCATACGCATTTATTGAAGTCGGGTTTCGTAACAAACTATATTTGTTGGACGAAACATGGATAAATGGGGGTTGTAATGGATGATGGTGAAGAAGGTGAAAAGGAATTGGACCACGTCGATATTATTGCGCAGTACGGTGCCTTCTATGATGATGCAGTTGGGGAGATGGTGAAGAAGATGCGGCAGCGGCAGAAGATGTGGCAACTGATGTTGATGCTCTTGGTGATACCATTCGTGATGCATAAAGAGAATGTGAAAGTGACAAGGAGAAGGTCAAGTTCGAGCGCATGCTAGAGGATCATAGGAAATTGCTATATCCCACTGCTGAAGATGGCCAAAAAAAGCTAGGTACTACACTGGAACTGTTGCAATGGAAAGCAAAGAATGGTACATCCGACAAGGCATTTGGGAAGTTATTGAACATAATGAAAAAGATGCTTCCGAAAGTGAATGAATTGCCCACCACTACGTACAAAGCAGAATAGGTCGTCTGCCCTTTGGGATTAGAAATCCAGCAGATACACGCATGTCCTAATGACTGCATCCTGTACCGTGGGGAGGAATACGAGAATTTGGATGCATGCCCGGTATGTGAAGCATCACGGTATAAGATAAGGCGAGATGATCCTGGCGACATAGAGGGTGAAGGACGTCCAAGCAGGAAGAAAATCTCTACCAAGGTTATGTGGTATGCTCCTATAATACCACGCTTGAAACGTTTGTTCAGAAATAAGGACAATACAAATTTTTTGCGGTGGCATAAAGAAGACCGTAAGGTAGACAATATGCTGAGGCACCCAGCTGATGGATCCCAGTGGAGAGCGATAGACAGAGAATTCCCAGAGTTTGCAGATGAGGCTAGAAACTTGAGGTTCGCTTTAAGTACGGATGGTTTTAATCCTTTTGGGGAGCAAAGCAGTAGTCATAGCACTTGGCCAGTTACTCTATGTATCTACAACCTTCCTTCGTGGTTATGCATGAAGCGGAAGTTCATTATGATGCCGTTGCTCATCCAAGGGCCGAAGCAACCTGACAACGACATCGATGTCTACCTGAGACCATTAGTTGAGGAACTTCTACTTCTATGGAGCAAACCAGGCATACGCGTGTGGGATGAGTACAAACAGGAACACTTTGACCTGCGAGCATTATTGTTCGTAACAATCAATGATTGGTCGACTCTAAGTAATCTTTCAGGCCAGACAAATAAGGGATATAATGCATGCACACACTATTTCGAAGACCTTGATAGTTTATTTTTGAAAAAGTGTCGGAAGGTCGTGTATGTTGGGCACCGTCGGTTTCTTCCCGTGGGCCACCCAGTAAGAAAGAAAGACAAACAGTTTAAAGGTAAGGCAGACCACCAAACCAAGCCTTGTAACCGAACCGGAGATGATATACTCGAAATGGTGAAGGATACGAAAGTAGTATTTGAAAAGGGACGGGGCAACGAACCTGTTCCCAAAGACGCTTTAGGACACGCACCCATGTGGAAGAAGAAGTCCATATTCTGGGAGCTACCCTACTGGCATGTCCTAGAGGTCTGCCATGCCATCGACGTGATGCACCTGACAAAGAACCTTTGTGTGAACCTGCTTGGATTCATGGGTGTCTACGGAAAGCCTAAGTATTCACTTGAAGCACGACAGGACTTGCAGCGCATGAAAGAACGAGACAACTTGCATCCAGAGAAGACAGATGACGGGCGCCAGTACTTAAGCCCTGCTAGCTACACTCTTAGCAGAGAAGAAAAGGAAAGGATGTTTGAATGCCTTAACAGCATCAAGGTCCCATCTGGATTCTCCTCCAATATAAAGAGAATAATTAATGTGCCAGAGAAGAAGTTCCAAAACTTGAAGTCCCATGACTGCCATGTGCTTATGACCCAATTGCTTCCTGTTGCTCTAAGAGGAATTCTACCTCCACATGTACATCTAGCCACCGTGAAGCTATGTGCATTCCTCAATTCAATTTCACAGAAGGAAATCAATCCAGAGGAACTTTCTACTTTGCAGAATGATGTCGTTCAATGTCTCGTCAGCTTTGAGTTGGTGTTCACTCCATCCTTCTTTGATATCATGACACACCTCCTAGTTCACCTGGTCAAGGAGATCATTATTCTCGGTCCTGTGTTCCTACACACCATGTTCCCATTCGAGAGGTTCATGAGTGTCCTGAAAAAATATGTTCATAACCGTTCTCGGCCTGAAGGAAGCATCGCCTAGGGCTACGGAACAGAGGAGGTCATAGAGTTTTGTGTGGACTTTATTCCAGACCTTGACCCGATTGGCGTTCCTGAATCGCGACACGAGGGCAGACTCAGTGGCAAGGGAACACTAGGGAAGAAAACATATATCGGTACAGGAGACGATTGCTTCAATAAAGCACACTACACAGTTCTACAGAACTCCTCATTGGTCGATCCATATATCGAGGTACATAAGGATTTCCTTCGATCTGACTGGGCCGGGAAGAGTGAATCTTGGATTACACGTCAGCATATGCAAACCTTCGGCGATTGGTTGCGAAAACAATGTCAGGGTGATGACAACATAGATGAGCAGCTTTATTTGTTGGCCAGACAACCATCGTGGTATATCAGCACGTACAAAGGGTACGAGATCAATGAGAATACATTTTACACACTAGCCCAAGACAAAAGGAGCACCAAACAAAACAGTGGTGTACGCGTGGATGCCACGGATCCAAATAGGAACAAACAAACATATTATGGCCGCATACATGACATGGGAACTAGACTACGCACCTAATTTTAAAGTCTCTTCGTTCCGGTGTAAATGGGTCAAGATGACCGGTACCGGAGGTGGGGTAACAGTCGACAAGGAGTATGGGATGACATCAGTGAACCTCAACAATATTGGGTACAAAGATAAACCATTTGTCCTTGCCGCGGATGCGAGTCAGGTGTTCTATGTGAAAGACATGTCTACAAAACCAAAAAGAGGGAAAAATGATAACAACTCGATCGTCAACAAGCCAAAGCGCCACATAGTTCTTTCAGGGAAAAGAAACATTGTCAGAATTGAGGACAAGTCAGACATGTCAGGTGATTATGAAAGGGATGACCAAATTTCGCCATTCAAAGTGAACAAACACCCAAGCATTTTGTTAAACAATGAGGAAACTCCATGGCTAAGGAATGATCATAACCAAGGGACATATGTCAAGAGGAGGTTCACAATTGTGCCCGCTAAATAGTGGGTTGTAAAGATATTATGTAATAATTAATTAATTAAGACTTCATTTATTTGATAATGGATTTATATATATTTAGTAGTGATCATTGATTTATGTGCTCCTCTAGATGTGAATCATCAAAATACATATAAGAAGAAAAAGTATATTTTTAAAAGAAAACTAAATTTAAAAATCTAAAACAATTTTTTAAAAGAAAGTATATCAAATATTTAGTTTTCTGTTAAATTAGAAAGATTTAAGATATATTTAAAAAGAAAACTAAATTTAAAAATCTAAAACTACTGCATCTGTCGGGTAGAATGAAATTGGGCAATGATTTTTTAGGTTATAAACAAAAGATTAACGTCCAAATGATATGAAAATAAATTTTCTATTGAAAGCCAATAATTTTTTTAATTTAAATTTAACATTATATTTTTGCATTAACCAAATATGAATGGTTATTTACATTTATATTCGTTATTATAAAAAAAAAGAATTTATGCTACAAAATTTTCTACTATACAATAAGGTCAAAGGAAATATAACTGTTATTTTTAAGTAATTTTATGCATAATGTTAACAAGAATTATAACATATTTATATAATGAAAACTTAATAAAAAAACCCAAAATACTGAAAACCCAAAATTGTGGCGGGAAAGGACCCTTTAGTCCCGGGCGGTGGCATCAACCGGGACTAAAGACCCCTTTAGTCCCGGTGCGTAAGCCCGCCTGGGACTAAAGGTCCAAACATTTAGACCCGGGCCGTCTTACGCACCGGGACTAAAGACCCTTTAGTCCCGATGCGTAAGACGTCAGTTGCGCCGCCGCCTCCGTCCGCACCGCCCTCGGCCTCCATCGCCGTCGTCCTCGCCGCTCCCTCGCGCCCGTCGTGTCCTCGCCGTCGAGCTCTGCGCCGCCCTCAGCCTCCCTCGCCGTCGTCCTCGCCGTCGTGTCCGCGTCGGCCATACGTCATCCTCGCCGCCGTCGCGCGCCACGCCGCCCTCAGCCTCCCTCGCCGTCGTCCTCGCCGTCGTCGAGAACTCCGTCCTCAACGCCGTCGAGCTCCGCCGCCGCAGTGTGCGTGCTGTGCAGTGTGGTGTGTGTGTGTGCAGTGCGTGTGTGTGTGGTGCGTGTGTGTGGTGTCCGTGTGTGTGTGAGTGTAAAAAAAAGAAATGAAAAAGTTAAATAGAAAATAATATATATAGAAAATGGAAAATTGATATATATATAGAAAATAAATATATATATTTAGAAAAAGAAAGTGATTATAAAATAAATATAAGATATATTTATAGAAAAAGGAAAATGAATATGAATATATGAATAGATATATATTTGTAGAAAAAGGAAAATGAATACGAATAGATATATATTTATAGATAATGAATATGAATAGATATATATTTATAGAAAAAGGAAAAGGAATACGAATATGAATAGATATATATTTATAGAAGAAAATCATATATATGTTTAACCTAACAAATATATGTTTACACATGTAGATAAAAAGTGACAGGTCGCGTCGACCTATAGTCCTGGTGTCCGCTCCACCGACCTCGCCGCCGTCACCGTCATCCACACCATCGTCATTCTCGCCACCGTCCGCTGTCGTTCTCGTCCACGGTGTGTAAAACACGTGACAAGGATATGTTTAAACATGTATTTACTCTTAGAAATATGTGTTCATAGAAAATCATGTGTCATGTTGGAATGTCATAGAAAATCACTTGGATATGTTTAAACATGTATTTACTCTTAGAAATATGTGTTCATAGAAAATCATGTGTCATGTTGGAATGCCATAGAAAATCACTTGGATATGTTTAAACATATATTTACACTTAGAAATATTTTGATAGATATGCTTCTTCATGTTATTTTTAATGTTGAATTGCCTCTTTACGAATTCATATGTTATTTTTAATGCTGGCGATTACATGTCACCTAAAACGTGAAACCCTAAAACCCGAAACCCTAACACCTAAACCCCAAACCCCAAACCCCCAAACCCCAAACCCCGAAACCCTAAAACCCAAAACCCTAATCCTAAACCCCAAACCCTAAACCCTAAACCCCTAAACCCTAAACCCTAAACCCCTAAACCCCAAACCCTAAACCCTAAACCCCAAAACCCTAAACCCTAAACCTATAAACCCCTAAACCCCAATCCCTAAACCCTAAACCCCTAAACCCCTAAACCCCAAAACCCTAAACCCCTAAACCCTAAACCCCTAAACCCCAAAACCCCAAACCCCTAAACCCTAGAACCCGAATATATGTTATTTTAGGGTTTTAGTTTTGGTTTCACATACATACATGTATAAAGCTCCTCTAAGTGTTCGATCATATTGTATATATATTTTAATATTCGCAGAAATGGCCGACCCAAATGAGAACATGGAGGAGGAAATGATGAATATCATCGCCGGCGGCGATGACGGGAGTCAATACTTATTGAATTACGAAGAGATGACCATGCACGATGAAAATCCCCCTGAAGAACAAGTTGAGATGCAAGAAGGCAATACAGACGAGGTATACATACAATATGTCGTGTTAGGGTTTACATTTACTTTATTACTTGATTAAGTTTTATTTCAACTTGTATTAGGGTTTCATATTCGTGTCTTTACCTATATGTAGCCCTCTGGATCGACGTCTGCGACAGGGCAGAGCAGACCAAAATAAGGGCCGAAGAGGCCGTTGAAGGGCCGTCATTTAATCTCCGAATTCGATATGGCTACAGGCCAACCACTAGGACCCCATGCACAGAAATATGTCTTTCACTGTGGGTTCCTTGTGAGAGATCGGATTCCGATAAGTGCCCGTGAATGGAAAGGGAGGCGAAGTGCTCCCGAGATCAGTTATGTCTCCAATCGTGACAAGCGGCTAGTCTGGGAAGACATCCAAGCTCATTTCTCATTCGAACGGATGATGAGGAGTTGCAGAGGCGAATTCAGGAGTGGACAATGAAGAAGATGGCCACAATTTTTTAGGACTGGAAGAAGAAATTGTACCACAAGTTTGTGCTGAAGAACGAGACGCCAGATTTCAACTCTAAGGCGTATGTCAAGATAAGGCCCGATTGGGATGAATTTATACAGTACAAAAGATCACAAGAGAGCGAGACTCGTATCAGAGTAAACAAACAGAATGCAGCTCAGAAGAAATACCACCATCATTTAGGATCAGGTGGCTATAAGATTTCCCTTCCAAAGTGGGAGAGACAGGAACAGGAGATGCTTGCCAGGGGGTAGTCCCAAAGACAATAAGAAGAAATTGGAGTGAACGGTCCAGGAATTGATTCTACGCTCATGGGGGAACCATAAACCCTAATGACGGGGAGCTTGATTGGGGCCCGGAAATTTCAAGAGCAGCACAGAGGCTAGTTCAAGCACGAAGTGTGGTGTTGGCTAGCGAGTTCAAGCCCAACAGAGAGAAGGATAAACTCACGTACGCGCTGGATAATCCTGAGCACGGTGGGCGTACGAGAGGCTTTGGGGCCGTTTCGTGGCTGCATTCCTTCGAAGGGGATCGAGAAAGTTACAGAAGCCGCCAGAGAAAGAAGGACGAGGAGGCAGAGTGGATCTACAAGTTGGAGGAGTACGTTCTTCAAACACAAGAGCGTGACAAATCTCATGAAGAATGGATGCAGGAGGAAATCAAAAGGCAAGTGCAAGTGGCACTTAGTCAAATGACGAGTGGGCAAGGTACATCATCACAACAGCCTCAAGCGAACATCCCCCAGGTCAGATGAAAAGCAATTGCGCCTCCACGGAAGTACCAACCATTCAAGATGACTCCAAGCTACGCTTCCCTGTGGATGACGTCAAAGAACCTTTTACTACTTGTGAGCTGCACATTTTAGATGGAAATGCCACGAAAAAGGTGGCTGTCGGTGTTGTAAACCCTATCGACCGCACAAGAACACCAAGAATCCATGGTCAACCAGTGCCAGCCGGATACGCTAGCGTCTCAGTGGATAGGGTTGAGACAGGTTGTGGCAGTGTGCCACTGGAAATCGAAGGGGGAGATGGGGAGAAGACTTTAGGTGAAGTAGAGAAGACATTTATTTGCTAGCGCAAGCGCTTCATTATTATTCATGGAGTGTCACCGCCGCAACCTCCTCCTACTGATCAATATCCTCACCATAGGTAGTGAACGTGAACGAGAAACAATTTTCATTACACTAACTTCCTATATGTATATATTAATTGGATGCTCACATCATTCGTTGTTTTGCGTAGCAGAAACTATAGTCCAGTTCGTCATTCCCCAGCGCATCATAGTGCTGCGGGCGGTGACGATGTGTTGGAGGACACGACTTCAACCCCATCTCCTGCACAAAGATCTCCACAGCGGGCTCCAACGCCACAACCTCCACCGCGGGCTCCAACACCGCCACCGGCCCCACCATCTCCTCCACCGCGGGCTCCAACGCCACAACCTCCACCGTGGGCTCCAACACCGCCACCGGCCCCACCATCTCCTCCACAGCGGGCTCCAACACCCCCGCCTCCGCCGCGCGGCCCTAAGAAGCGGTCCGCCGCCACAGAACCGAAGGCCCCACCTCCAAAAAAGAAGGCTCCTGCATCAAGAAAAAAAGCCCAGGCGTAATTAGCTTATGAAAAGACTGATGAGGAGTTAGAAATTTCGGTGAAAAAAGATGTGCGAAATTTTTTAGTGAAATCAAAGGCCGCTGCTAAAGCGAAGAGAAGCCTTACCTCTTGTCAAACCCACAGGAGTTAAGGAAAAGGGTGGAACAACATGATATCAAGATGCGTGAAGCCCGAAAGGCTCCGCGAAAATCAGATTACGAACGCTCTCCAATGAAGTCTGCAAAAGAACAACAATCCATCACAAAGAAAGTGGGAAAAGGTGTTCCACAGCTCGGGGAAACATCAAGACCTTTTTCCCCGTTATTTGTGGAAAATCAGTATGGTTCAAACATGGGCAGAGTACAGTGGAAATCTGGAGAGACCATTTTGTCTGAGATGGACTCAATTGAAATTTTTTTCATTGACAGCAGTCTCCCGTACGACACGATTGAAAATATTGCTACTGGGCTGGACTTTCCACGAGCGGAAGTAGTTGATAAATGGAGGAGAAATTTTGCACCGGGCAGGAGTCTAATGAACCCCAATCACTTACATGTACTTGGTACGCAGATGTTTCCAATCAACAAATGGTGCATGGAGGCTTCTAAAGACGGTGATGTCAATTGGATTTCTGTCCGAATTCGGAACCATCACTACTTCTGTGGCGATGACCTAATCTTAGTCCCGATGGAGGAATTACACGAGCTATGTCATATGGACGCACTGGACAAATCGCTCCTTAGCTGCTATTGTTTGTAAGTGTTCTTTTATAGTTTTCATTGAACTCTCTAGTATGTGTATATAGTATGTAGTATTCTTACACACATACTTGTGGATCGACTCGATATTGCAGGTATCAGATGACTCAGCTCAGAGATAAACATGACGATTCTGTTGGGTTTGTTGATCCATATGTTGTTTTCAAGGCTCCAAACCCTTCAGCGACTTGGAGCGATGAGTCGTGTATGAATCTCATGAGGTTCTTCGTGAACCAAAAAGATAGAGAAGGAATTCTCTTCCCATACAACTTTAAGTGCGTGAGACATATATATAGTTAATAATAAGTATGTGCACATTTTATTTTACTTAACCCTAATAATCTATATATATGAATCATGTGTATGAACAGCTATCACTGGATACTGATGGTCATCGATCTCAAACACAGCAATGTGTTAATCTATGACTCGTTGAGCAAACCACAAGAAGATTACCAAGATATGATAGACATCCTCCAAAGGTAATTTTTCGATCCCTAGCTTGCATGCTTAAAGTATAGACTAAGCTTGTATATATGTAAACTAATTAAATAATGATCCAACTATTAATGTTTCATTGGTCGGATTAGGGTTTGGGAAAAATTCATTGCTCGGGAACATATGAGTCAACGTAAGCCGCCACTTACAATAAAGCCATGACTACCAGTAAGTTTACACCTTCGTCAATGTACGTGTATCTTTATTATATCATGTCATATATCATATCTTTATTACGAGATGAATCTTTTCATTCTACAGTGGATTTTGAGACAAAAACAGGGTACCAACTTATGTGGATCCTATATTTGCGAGTACATGATGATAGAATCAAATAGAATTACTGAAGAAATCATCAAACTACGTAACATATTTCTTTTTATTTTTTATATACTTAATATTGAGAATATAGATATTACTAATATCTTCTCTATTTCAAATTGAAGACTGACTGTTTGAAGCAAAAAATAATGCTACAAGGCCAATTGAAAGCAATACAAGAGACAATAGCAGGATTTCTTCGGGAACAAGTCATAAATCCAAACGGCGAGTTCTATTATAATACCAACGAGAAGTTGATTCCAAACAATGATGATCATTTGTATGTCCTGTAGATCTTTAGATGGAGTACAACTTGTAATAGGTTTACGGTACTAACTTTGGAGTACAACTTGTGTAGATAGATATTTGGACAACTTCTATGTATATTTGCTTGTAATTTTATGTACATATATTTATATATATATATGTAGTTCTATAGTTCAATTATATATGCATGCAATAAGCTTATTGTGTTACGCTGCTAATATATATAAAATATATATATTAGCAGCAAAGAATACGTATTAGAAAACCCTATTCCGCTGGCAGCACCCTTTAGTCCTGGCTGGTATCACCAACCGGGACTAGGGGGGCTTTAGCCCCGGTGCCCGGAGCCGGGACTAAAGGGGGGCCCTTTAGTCCCGGAAGCGTAGTCCCGGCTCGGCCACCGGGGCTAAAGGCCCTTGCCGACTGGGGCTATAGCCCATTTCTGTTGTAGTGAGATGAGGTGTCTTCAATTGCCCATGGCTGACAATTTAGCATATATGCGCACGAAGATTACATGTCTGTTATTATATATTATAGACACTTCTTAATTCAGCATCACTACATGGGCTATATATGCTTTGTGCAATTTTGGCACAGTGGGGGTTCCCTCATATTATGAATTTTTTTTAAAAAAATATAACACTAAATTTGAAATTAATATTTCAATATCAGTTGGATATATTTTTTGATATCAAGTATATTTATCTTACCCTTTTTGGACAGAAAAAAAATCGCCATACTGTTTGCAAACATGCTACTGAGCTGAGCATGGACTGGCCACCGGGTAGCCAGGATCGTGCTTGCAGTATTCACGGTGGATGGTAAGGAATCTCGTGTTGAAGCCATCACAGCTTGCTAGGTCCTTGACAGTCGACCGAGCATGGACTGCATACTGACGACCGTGTGACTAGACTACACCGAGGCATGAAGGGGACAACATGATCTACGACTTTTGTTTTGGTCATTCCTTCATTTAAAACTGTTGTGTGTCTATATTTTGTAGACACGAGCAAATAAAAGATGCATCACGCATAGTAGATCAGGAGCGTAGCACACAAGATGATAAATATTAATACTATTTTGTGGTATTTATATCATAAAATATATTTTTATAATATACTTGTTTTATGTCAATATACTTTTTTTTTCTAAAAAATAGTTAAAATTATAAAGTCTGATTAATATGAATTTTAGAAATTGATTTATTGAGACATAGAAGGAGTGCTAGGATATCACTTTCATCAAGGGGGAATAGGTAGATGAATAATATCTCCTTTTAATTTAGCCATTATTAAAAATTAATTTTCATATTACTTCTTTTAACTTCTCTTGTTGTTTAATTTGGTCACTATCAAAGTCTTCGTATTCGTTGATTTTTCATTAAAAAAGCTTGTTTTTCTAGAGGGGTTCTAAAACCCACAAAGCCAGGGCACGCACTCTCTCTCTCCCTGTCTCCCACTTTCCCCAACCCACACCAGATCGAGCACCGATCTAGGGTTCCACCTCGTCTACCGCTTGCCGCTTGCCGGTGAGGAACCGTTCGGGACCCAGACACGGCGAAGGGAGATGAATCTCGCGGGGCTCAAGTCTGTTGACGGCGCCCACGAGGAGTCCATCTAGGTGACAGCGTGGGCGCTCGTCGCCGACCACCGCCCCACGGCAGTGCTCCTCACCGGCGCGCTCGACGAGACCGTCCGCGTTTGGCTCCCCGATGACCTCGCCGACTTAGGGCCCCCACCCGGGGCCACGCGCTCGGAGTCGTCTCGCTCGCCGCTCACCCTGCCGGCGCGCTCTCCGCCGCTGTGTCGCTCGACAGCTTCATCCGCATCTTCGACGTCGACACGGGGGCATCCGTCGCCACTCTGGAGGCGCCGCCGTCTAAGGTCTGGGGCGTCCAGTTCCACCCCAAGGTGAGCGAGTGGCTGGTTCCCCCCTAGTCTGGGGCGTCCAGTTCCACCCCAAGGTGAGCGAGTGGCAGGCCCAAGGTGATGCGCCCATTCTACTATAGTAGCTAGTTAATTCTAACATGATAGTTGCATTGCCTTGCTTTGTATTTTTGCTGGTATATATAATTGGTTGTGCCTTGGTGCCACTGTAAAGATCAGCAAAGTTGCTGAACTCTAACGTTCTAAACAAATGTGCTTTTCTCTATTTCAGCTCTTCAGCAGGGGAGCTACTCCATCCAGAACAACAGGTAAGACATCTGCTTTATTTTTGTGTTGTAAAGAGTGTTGGAACAAGCAAATTAAATAGTGAGATGACTGACCTTAAACTAAAACCCACTTGCAACTTATGCAGTATGAATGTCCGATCACTCCCCAATCCCAAGCAGCAGCACCAATAAGATTGATCAATCTAGTAGCTTTCTTCTCATCGATATATGTAGTATGTACTCTGAGAATGAATGTGTTTATCACTTACCAACTTATGCAATTGTACCAATATTATGTGTTTTTTCTGATTTTTGCAAAAAAAAACAGCTAAATATCTCAACAATATGTACTGCAGATGCCATTTTGAAGTCGTTAGCCTTACACAAGTTCTCAGCAATATGTACTTTGATTTTTGTAGTGGTAGTACAATGTCTGATCCTCTGATCCTCATACTACAGGGCCTAAAACTCTTATATACATTAGTTGTGAGTGTGAAAGTTTTAAGAGGTACAATATATTTGTTATCAAGCCTAAGAAGAGTTGCTCTGCCCTTTTTCAGGAAGTGCTGGACAGATGCCTTTGGCTTGAGTTTCTGGAAAATTATTCATGTGCTCTAGTTTTGGTAAGTCACTCCTTTTGGGTTTTCAGTTCCTAGAAATGATTTTGTGCACAAACCTTAGGTTGTGAAATAAAAGAAGTACTAGTATTGTTTGCTGAGATCTGCACAATTGTGGCATAGGAAACTATAAAAAATAACCTGTTTGATTTCAAGATGGAAACTTTCCCGAGCAAACTAGCTGCATTGCTACTCACTGTGACTAATTTTCATGTTTTTGAGTTGAGGCTTACTGTAGTTCATTTAACCTGATGATGTATCGAAGCCTTCCTCTCTTTTTAAGGGCTACTTTTTTTTCTGAACATGCAACTGCTGCAGATCTGAACAGAGTATTTTTGTTGGTTCATATATAGTTATATGCTACCTTCAAAATGTCCCATACTTGGATAGTTCGTAAGAATCTATCATGTATTTTTGTTTTAGGTGCTGATGTGCATTGATATTGCCTTGCAGTAATCGAACTCCGACAGACACAAAGCTGATAGGATGGCAGTTCTTTCGCCTTCGAAATTGACTGAACCATGCTTCTACGCTGTCATATCTCCAAGGCTAAACTCTCCAATTACATGTCAAGGTGGGTATCCCTGATTTTCTAATATCTAATACTTCTCCATCAATGCTAACATTTAATGCGCCATTTCTATAGTTAGCCTGGCTTTTATTACCATCTAGTGTCGTTTTTTAGTTTCTATGAGATTTCCGTTATTGGTTTTTCAGTGATCTATATTTTTGTGGGCACATAGGTTATCATGATCCAATTTGCTTACCACTCCAAAATCTGTTCAATGGAAACCTGTTATTTCGGACCTCTTGAGCTGGCTCAGCTTCCTGCCTGTTTCAAGTAGGATTTCCCTTCTCCTTTTTGAAACAGGATTTCCCTTCTCTTTTCACTGTACCCACTCCATCTCCAGTCTATTTTTCTGTGTACTGTCATTGCCTTTATTCTTATAACATCCACTGAATTATGATGTATCTGCAAAAATGTGGATTATTTGATGATTGGTTTTAAGTGTGGTGACTTATATATTATATTGCTACTGCAGATGCTATTGGATTCCTATATGTATGCTGTTGTTGTTGTGGATGTGTATATATATATATATATATATATATATATGTACTGTTGTGGTCAGATTTCATATAAACATATTTATTTTTTTTTTATTTTGAAAATGCACTGTAAGGGCGGTTGGTGATGGAACCGTCCTTACAATTGGTGATGGAACCGTCCTTACAAATGCATTTGTAAGGGCGGTTCTATCACCAACCGCCCTTACAAATCGACGATTCGTAAAAGCGGATGCACAAGGGCGGTTCCCCCAACCGCCCTTACAGTGCATCACCAACCGCCCTTACAGTGCTCTTGTGTTGTAGTGTCGGACATTGTGGGTTCTTGATGTTTCTCAATCCTGAACCTATTTCATTTATATGGATGATGCCCTTGCTGCATTTTGCATCCTCATCTCCAGACAACAAAAAGGTTCCTAACATAGTCGCAATCTAATGATCCTGAGACTACGCTACATATTGGTGCTTGAGCTTAATTGGACAAGTCTCATTTTATAGTCATGTTTTGGTCTGTACATATAAATCAATTATTATTGGTACTATATATACAGTTATGAAAGTAAATGAGCGAACTAATATAGTAACTAATATAAAAACATAAACTCATGACATGTTCCATGGGCAAGCTATATTGCACATCCATTTACGACTTAAATTTCACACACTGCTGCCTCTTTTCAGTGAAGTACGTGATATCGTGGCAGCTGTCAGCTCCATGACTTAGCGTCAACCAAACTGAGGCCAGGTTCGGTTCGCGAAATGTCCCCAAATATTTTGCGCAGTACCCGTTTTAGACGCATGCATGAAGCATTAAATGTAGATAAAAAAATAACTAATTGTACTTTTAGTCTGTTCATGTCGACACGAATCTTTTGAATCTAGTTAGGTCATGTTTGGACAAAGTTTGTCAAATAACAACGAAAGTGCTACAGTTACTTTTCGCCAAATATTTTGCGAACTGAACAAGCAGGCCTGATAATACGTACGGATCCAAAATATGAAATGTGGGCAATAACGTCGGAAGCTCACATAATTATTTATTAGGATGTGTACCTATATTATTATGCAAATTGTTAATAAGAACCATGAGGCGCACGTGGATGTTTCAATTGCTATAATGTGCAGCTCATTACAGTTACATGACTTTGATGTCTTAATTGATTATTTTTTTACTTCATTTCTTCTATTATTATGCACCCAATTGCTTTGGAGTGCAGACAGGTGGCTTCAGTTTAGCCAAAACGGATCGTCCAGGTCACCGGGGGCCAAAACACTCTTCTAGGCCAAAGGGCGAAGTGAGGCCAACCAAGACGTCCATGCAGTGTCAAGGCCCCATTCATGATCAAGGCGGACAGCGATTAAAAACAACTGTTTTTTCTCAAATGTGCAAGAGGACTGTATATTATTCTATTAAAGCAGGATAAAACATGGTTTGAGTACATGCCAAATCCATAGCCTGATTTAGTTTTAATTTCATTCACACCAGTAATGATCCAAGCAACCATATACCTGCTCCAACGCCTTCTGCCCGACATGCTATACTGATGGGCTATACCTTTCGAAGATGCAGAAGTTCTTATGCTTCCACATCATCCAAGCATAGAGAATGACTAAGGAGTTGAAGCCCTTTCATCTGATCTTAATTTAGTGTGTGTGTACGTGGTACTCAACAAAGCCACAAATCCCGGAAAACAACATGATGTGTGTTGAGTGCTGACAATTCTATCCTAACTTTAATCAAGACATGAAACCAAACCTGTCTATAGGTAGGATGCAGGATGCTAGCTAGCAAGTGTTGGATTGCACAGCTGACACAACCGACACATGTTTGGTAGCTAGCAATGTTCTGGCGAAATTGTGGGAACTCAGGCATTGTGAGTTCGTGATGCTTCCTCGTGCTGCATTTTCCATCTTCATTTTCCGAGCCACCTTAAACCTTCCTCTCACAGTAGTAACTCATCTATTAACACAAGCAATATGTACTGATTCAGATTGTGGCGACCAAATGATCCCAAACTAAACAATCGGTGCTTCAGCCTGTAGCTGACATTTTATAGGCATGCCTGGCCCATAAACCGATTATTATTATTATTAGCACTGTGTAGTCATTGAAGTAAAGAGTGAACTCATAATAAATTATTGAAAACACAATCCCGGAGATCAGGTAGCAGATGCGGAGCAGTCATATATCAAGCTAACACACTGCTGTGATTCCCCTTTCGTCAGTGGAGTGAAAGTAGTAGGAAGCTTTATGACTTGGTATATATATATATATATATATATATATATATATATATATATATATATATATATATATATATATAAGTTCTTGTACCGGCTCCTCGCTAGGAGCAGGGATGTCGGGTCAGGCTCGAGCTCCCATCATTCGGTAATCGGTAGCCTGGTGCCATAGCCATGCCCCAAGCCCCGAGCAGTGACTGTGGGCATGCTCAGGCTCGTCCTAACTCCACTGGAGGTTACGCGCAAGAATTCCTGATGAGTATAGCCCATGTGATCCTTGGGCCGGATCAGTTTTGGTGTATATATATATCTTACAAGAATGCCAACCTTTTTCATTTGAATTTGTTAGTAATCCCAAAATTATGTTTCAAGTGCTCATAATTTGAAATTTAAAATTTCCAAGCGCCCATGGATGGGGAGATAACTAAAAGAAAAGTTGTGTGCCGCGCCGCCGATACACAAAGGCCCTAGAACTGCTGTTGGCAAGTGCCAAGAGGATGCTCCGCATAGTGATGACGGCGCTTGTGCGGGAAAGGGGAGGAGGCACAAGGCCCTGGAACTGCTGTTGGCAGCGGAGACCTCATGCATTCCGTGGACTGGATTGGAGATCTGGGCAATAGGTATGTGGACATGTAACCAAATTAATACCGTACGCCCAGTGGCCCATCCCCATACCCCATTTAAATTGGTACACACATGCTGTACCCATTTGTCATGGGTGTGGCTACGGGTAGCGGGTATAGGTATACCAAATTTGATATCCTAAGAGAAGCCTCATGTTTCAATTGCTAATGTCATGGTTTCTTTCCAATTAAAGCTAGCATTCTTATCCTTCGCAGAGAAGTTGTCGACGAAATATGGTCGATAGTCTACCGAGGGGTATGCCCAAGGTAGTAGATTGAGTGGTGGAGGCGTGCGAGACGTCTGCAAAGCGTAAACACAAGGACGAGAGACGGCGATTTAGACAGGTTCGGGCCGGCTAGTCGCCGTAATACCCTACGTCCTGTGTTCTGGTGGCTGGTTTGTATTGATGGGTTGGAATATGGCGTGAGTTTGGAGCAGGGTTACAACTTGCCGAATCCTAACAGATTACAATCGGTTCCTTTTGGTAAGGAATCCGGGTCTATCTATTCGGATCTTCCTTGTCGAGCAAGTCATCAGGAGAGTCCTTGACGGTCGCGACGGCCTGGTCGCGGGCCGCAAGGCCTTCTGGTTGGGCCATATCTGTAGAAGAGCCCAAGTTGTGCCATGGGGGTATACGGGTGTAATATCCCCACAGCTAGTCCGTGAGCACTTTGCATCCATTATGCTGGGCGTCGTGAAGTCTTCCGAGCAGGTCGAGTCTGGTTGTATGTTGGTGGAAGGCGTCCTCCGACCAGGTCGCCTAGTCGCGGTTGCACTTGTAGGCTTCCGACCAGGTTAAGCTGGTCGCGAACGTAGCAGCCTGAACTGTAGCCAAAGTGCAGCCGGGTGGAGTATTCTGCGTCGTTCTGCAAAAAAGGATGCAAGGTGCTGCAAGAAAAAACTTGAAGATCTTTCATCCGGTAAAGTGTATCCACTTTGGACGCAGCTAGATACCAGTAGCCGATGGCGTTCCGGTTGAAGTCCGAGCTAGTCCATATCAAGCTGTAGAAGAGAAAAGATAAAGAATACATTCACCGCTAGGTGAAGTGTATCCACTTAGTCTCCGAGCTTGGGAGTAGGTGTTGTAGGCATGTGGTGCCAAGCTTGTAACTGTTCTGCATGAAACAGAGTCATTTTTACGAAAGAAAAAATGACGTGTGTACACATAGTCCCCGGGCCTGCTGTAAGAAGCAGTATAGTTCTTGTAGCAGAGCCAAAGAAAATGCATTAGTATAAATATGAGGGTAGAGTCCCCGAGGATGAAGTTGGGGATCTACATTCCCCGGGAGTTACTGTAGCACCGACCAGGAGTTGTAGAGCTTACTGTTCGCCTGAAATGAACATTAGAACTAGGAGGGGTAGTCAGTCCCCATGCATTAGTATCGCGTTTACTGGCACAAAATAATTGAAATTTGAAGAAATAAAAGACGGCGAACGGACAGGCCGTTTTGTCAAACCAATTGTCCGGCAGCCCAATAAGGCGGATGCTGGGTCGGGTGCGCGCGTGCGGTTGCCGCAGGCGACGTGGCAATCGTCGGAATGGTGGGCACGGGCTCCCAGGAACCCTGGAGGCAAAGGGTCGGGCCGCACCATATAAAAGGGGAAACGGGCGGCGGCGGTTCCTCACTTGCCTCTTGAGCTCCCGCCTCGTAGCCCTCGTCTCCTCTGCTTTCTTCGAGCGCACGAGCGATTCCGAGCACCAAAACACTGTAGCCCCAGATCTAGATCCGAATGCACCCCTCGTCGTCGTCAATGGCGGGCGGAAAGCGAACTCGCGGCGGTGCGGCGAAAGGGAAGAAGGTGGCGAAGGAGGGATCTGACGACCGCATCGAGGTGCCGAGCTGGGCGCGCGGGTGGACGCGGAGTGTTGTCCGCCGGGAGAATCTGGAGGAGCTCGTCTTCGCCGGCCTGCTGCTCGATAGCGTCACCGGCGGCTGGAGGGAGGCGTACCTGGAGGATTGGCCGACGCCAAACACTTAGGTGCGGGTTCGGGGTCCCGGTCCACCCCTTCCTCCATGACCTGCTGGAGTACTACCAGGTCGCCCTATGCAACCTGACGCCGAACACCATGCTGCACATCTCGATCTTCATCCACTACTGCGAGGCGTATCTGGGCATCGAGCCTCATTTCGACCTCTTCCGCCACTTCTTCCGCTTGAAGATCAATGGCACTGGAGTATCGAACATCGTCGGGTCGGTGTATCTCCAGCTGCGGGACGGAATGGCGGAGAAGTACATTGCCATGCCGCTGCACTAGAAGGCGATGGAGTACAAGCCCAAATGGTTCTACATCCATCAGGAGGCGCCGAGGCCACCGTGCGACCCGGCCTTCGAGCCGAAGGTGTTGTCGTCGTGGTCGGAGCGTCCCGGCGCGGCGGCGATGGAGCAGGTGGAGGAGCTCCTGAAGCTGGTTGACAAGCAGTGCGTCGACGGGGTGGCGGTGGCGTCGAACTTCATCAAGCGGCACTGCTAGCCCTGCAAGGAGAGGGCGCACCCGGCGTACGAGTATGCCGGGGACGCGAAGGACAAGACGCGGGAGGCGCCGGAGGCCATGTTGTCGAAGGAGGTGTTCCTGCGGGTCGATGTAATGTTCGACCTGCAGAAGAGGAAGAAACTGGACTACTTGCGGTAGTCGTACTCCCTGGAGTACCCTCCGCCAAAGGTCAGTATCTTTGCCCAGTGTGTGTTCGTTAAAATGCATAAGTAGATACTCAATGTTGAAAAGTGTAATGCAGGGTCGGGCGACATTCGTGTCGCAGGCGCCGTCGAAGGCGTGGCCGATGGGTGTTGACCCGCCATGGGATAGTGTCGACGATGATGATCGCGGCGCGGCGGAGGTCGACATGGAGGAGATCGAGGACAGTGGGGATGAGGGGAGCCGAGTCCCCGAGCCCTGGTCTGGTGGGTGGCGGGCCCACGCTGAACCGAAGGGAAAGCGCCAGGCCGCCCCTGCAAAAAAGAAAAAGAAGGTGTCGCTGGAGACCGGTGGCGCCTTCGCCATTGACGAGGAGGCGGCGAAGCGTCGCCGGGTGGTCTTCGACGCGTCTGACATTGACGATGAGGTCCCGCTGAGTGCCCGCTTCGGGCAGGGATCCTCGTCTGGTTGCGGAGCGGCGAAGGCGAAGGCGAAGCCGAAGCCGAAGGAGGCGCCGCAGCAGGCGTCGGAGACCCGGGGGTCGTTTGGCGGGGCGACTGGTGCGCCCAAGCCGCAGGAGGAGTCCGCAGGCAGTGGCGCGCGTCCGCGCTCTCATCGCTTCTCTCGAGAGAAGAAAGTGTCGGACCTGTAAGGGACCCCTGCTCATCTCATGCTTCTTACCCTGGTCGGATCTGAGTGTTGACGACGTATCCATGCTCTTTGCAGGTCGGCTTATGCCGCAAAGGTGCCGGACACCGAGGACAGTGGTCGGAGGGAGACAAGCCCTCCGGCGGCGGATATTGGCGGGTCGTTGAGGTCGGCCACGCCGGAGGGGGCATCAGAGGCGGCGGTGGGCATCGAGGCGTCTGCGGTCCCCAAGCCTCGGGGGGCGGAGCAGCCGGAAGCGTCGAAAGTCCCCGAGCCTCGGGAGGCGGAGCGGCCAGAGGCGTCGGAAGTCCCCGAGCCTCAAGAGACGGAGCGGCGAGCGTCCCCAACGCCTGGGGGTAGTTCTGGAGGAGGCGTCGCAGCGGGGAGTGCTGCGGCTCCGGTTGCCGGGTCCCTGGGTCGTCACGCCCAGGGGACGAAGAGGAAGGTGGCGCCGCCTGCCTCGCCGGAGATCGAGGAGATCGAGCATCCGGAGGAGGACCCGCATCGGCGTCCTGTGCGCCGTTTTTGTGTTGATGGCGACGAGGTCGTCGAAGTTGATTACGAGGCGGCTAGCGCGGCGACGGACGCCGTGATCGGAGATGCATCGAAGTTGCTGGAGAAGATCCAGGTATGGATGTTTACCTGATATTGTTTACCTTTAAACGACTTTTGTTCATTCTGGTCGTCATTCCCCTGCAGTATCTGTTGAAGGTCGGGGAGGAGCGTAAGCTCGCCCTTGACCGGATGGCGCCGATGGCCGAGGAGAACGAGCTGCTACGGGTGGATGTAAAGCGCGTCGAGGGCCAGTTCGCTGGCTTTGAGGCGCATCTGGAGGATGCCCACGCGCGTTCTCGACAGCTTGAGGAGATCATCCAACAGCAGGGGCAGGAGAACTTCCAGCTTCAGCTGCGGGCCGATAAGGCTGACGAGTTCGCCGCTCGTAAGTCGGCGATGCTGTACTTCCTTTTGCTTAGTACGCCATCTGGTCGGAGTCTTGAATCTTGGTGTTGTCTTCGCAGAGGCGATGCAGGCGGACGAGGAGAAACGTCTCCTGGCCGAGGAGAAGGCGAAGTCCGACGAGGAGTTGCGGAAGTGGCAGGCCATGCACGCCGGTAAGTTTCCTTGGTGAACCGTGATCAGAGGTGGTCATCGTCTTACCCTTTGCTTTGGCGTTTGCAGTTTACCGGGAAAACGTGAAAATGCAATTTGCAGATCTACAGCGGCGTATTGATGGTTACCACGAGCGCTTCTGGTCGTTGGCGGAGGAGGTGGCCCCGTTGGTGCAGTGCATCGATGAGGAGCCTTTCTTCCCGCTGGAGAAGGAACGGTGAATCGGCGACCATGTCGTCCAGAAAGCGCGTGGCCTGTGGGGGCACTTCCAGGCATACACCAAGGCGGCAGCGCAAAGTGTGGCAGCTCATGGCCTCGCCATTCTTCGTTTGCATTATTCGCGGATGGAGATGTCAAGGCTGGGCGCAGGCTTTGCGGCGAACACGTCGGAGGCCGAGATGGAGCGTCTGGAGGAGGAGGCCGAGCCTGCCGCCGAAGCCCTTGTCGGAGGTGTAGACATGTTCGGTGCTGGGCACCAGTAGTATGTATATTAGGAGATAGTCTGTAAATAGACTCTTGGGCAAACTGAATCAAAACTTGAAGCGAGTCGGCGTGTTTTGTTCGTTCCCCGAATTCCGCAGACCCAATAGTCGTGAGCCGTAGCGATGAACAGTTCGGCCTTGGGTTATCCCAAGATCCATAGTGTAGAGCGCGGAGCTCGTTTGCGCGTAGGAGTCAAGGGCGTCACCCAAGGAACCTCTGCTGGCATCCCATAGCGCAGAGGGCGGGCACTCATGCACGCGTAGGGAGGTACCACGGCCAGGGTCTTTTCCGAGAGGCTCGATCGTGGCGTGACATGGGCGAATGGCGACCGTTGTCGAGCGCGTGGGTGGCGCGAACGCGAGGAACTGAGCTTATAACCTCAGAATTCTCAGCCCAAGTTAGCCTTTCCTTCATGGCGCAGAGGGCGGGCGCTCATGCACGCGTAGAGAGGTCAGGACGTCACCTGGGTGAACTGTTGGCCACCATAGCGCAGAGGGCGGGCGCTCATGCACGCGTCCGATGCTGACAACAGCCCCGGCTCTGAGTTTTCGTCGGCGTTAGTCAGGCTGCTTGAAGACCGAATGGAGAACATGCGCATGACCGGCGCATACAGGCACTGGGCGTATAGCCTCCGGAGGACTCAGCCCAAGCGTGACCTTCCCTTCATAGCACAGAGGGCGGGCGCTCATGCACGCGTAGAGAGGTCAGGACATCACTTGGGAGGACTACTGGCCACCATAGCGCAGAGGGCGGGCGCTCATGCATGCGTCCGGTGGTTACAGTAGCCCCTGCTCTGTGTCTCCTTTGGCATCAGCCGGGCTGTTTGGAGAAAATGGCGAGTCGTCCGAAGACGATTTGGGGAGGTCGGCGAGCCGTCCGGAGACGGGTGTAGGGGTCGGCGAGCCGTCCAGCGACGGGTGGAGATGTCGGCGAGCCGTCCGGAGACGGGTGGAGATGTCGGCGAGCCGTCGCTTAAGCATAGAATTTTCTAAGGTGCTCGATACTCCAGGAGTTGGCACGTCGATGCCTTCGAGGTCGGCGAGGCGATAGGCGCCTGGTCGGGTAACTTCCTTCACCGTGTAGGGGCCGTCCCAATGTGAAGATAGTTTGTGTAGGTCGTCGGTCTTGAGTTTCCGCTTGAGGACGAGGTCGCCGACGATGAAGGATCGGTCTTTCACGTTTCGGTTGTAGTAGCGGCGAACTCCTTCGAGATACTTGGCGGTGCGGAGGCAGGATGCCAGGCGCTCTTCCTCTAGGCGGTTGAGGTCGTCGCAACGAGCCTGGTCGGAGGCTTCCTCATCATAGTTCTCGACGCGCGGAGAGCGGAAGGCGATATCGGCGGGGATGATGGCTTCAGAGCCGAAGACCATGAAGTACGGCGAAACGTTGGTGTTACGGCTGGGTTGAGTCCGGAGACCCCAGAGTACGGAGGGGAGCTCGCGCATCCATCGACCAAGGTGCTTCTCGTCTTTCTGGTAGAGGCGTTTCTTCAGGGCGTCGAGGATCATGCCGTTGGCACGTTCGACTTGGCCGTTGGCTCGAGGATGGGCGATGGAGACATACTTGACGAGGATGCCGTGGCTTTCGCAGAAATCCCAGAAGACGTTGCCGGTGAAGTTGGAGCCGAGGTCGGTGATGATGGAGTTCGGGAGTCTGAAGCGATGGATTATTTCGTCGATGAAGGAGACGACGTTTTCGGCGGTCGCCTTGGTGATTGGCTTTGCTTCGATCCACTTGGAGAATTTGTCGATGGCGACGTATATCCACTTGAAGCTTCCCGGAGCTGGTCGGAAAGGGCCAATCATGTCGAGTCCCCAGCAGGTGAAGGGCCATGAGGCCGGTATTGCTTGAAGCGACTGCGCAGGAACGTGGGTTTGTTTAGCGAAGAATTGGCACCCCTCGCAGGTGCGGATGAGCTGTTCGGTGTCGGCGACCGCTGATGGCCAGTAGAATCCTACACGGAAATCCTTACGTACCAACGTCTTCGCAGCCACATGGTTCCCACATTCGCCGGCGTGGATGTCGAAGAGTATTTCGAGGCCATCTTCCCTGGAGACACATTTTTGGAGTACCTCGTTTCTGGAGTTTTTGCGCATGAGGATACCATCGACCAGGATATAATTGTTGACGCTGTGAATGAGGCGCTCAGCTTCGGTCTTGTCAGCAGGGACAAGGTTCTCGGAGAGATATTTGATGAAGTCATCGCGCCAGTCGGATGGCGTTGAGGGAACGACAGCGACCAGTGGTTCTGTCGGCGGAAGTGGAGTCGTGGCGTCCGTGGATGAGCCGAAGCCTGAGTGGTCGGCGATGGAGGGCTCGAGCAGATCGTGGACGAATACGCCGACGGGGGCCGGAGATCTTGACGACGCTCACTTGGAGAGCTCGTCGGCCGCTTGGTTCCGATCACGCGGTAGATGATGGTATTCGATACCGAAGAATTTACCTTCAATCTTCTGGATGGCGGTGCAGTAGGCGTTCATCTTGTCGTTGGAGCAATTCCAGTCCTTGTTGAGCTGGTTGATGACGAGGGCGGAGTCGTCGTAGACCATGAGGCGCTTGACGCCTAGCTCGCTGGCGATGCGTAAACCGTGGAGGGCGGCTTCGTACTCGGCGGCGTTGTTGGAGGATGGAAAGAGTAGCAGTAAGGCGTAGCGGAGCTTTTCACTGGAGGGAGATGTGAAGAGGAGACCGGCGCCGGCGCTATGCAGGGTGAGGGAGCCGTCGAAGAAGAGGGTCCAATGTTCTGGCGCTTCCGGCGGTACTGGAGTTTGGAGATCCGCCCATTCGGTGAGGAAATCGCCGAGTGCTTGTGACTTGATTGTTTGGCGACCTTGAAAGGCGATGTCGTAGGAGCCGAGCTTGATTGCCCCCTTGATGATGCATCCCGTAGCATCCTTATTGCGGAGAATGTCCCCGAGGGAGAATTCTGTGACGACGGTGACCCGCTCGGAGCTTTGGAAGTAATGGCGTAGCTTGCGTGCAGTAATAAGGACCGCGTAGAGGAGCTTTTGTACCTGAGGGTATCTAGTTTTGGAGTCGTTTAATACCTCGCTGACGAAGTAGCAGGGTCGCTGGACGGGGTAGGTATGACCGTCTTCCTCACGTTCGACGACGATAACGGAGCTGACGACCCGGTTTGTGGCGGCGATGTAGAGCAGCAGGGGTTCCTTCTTCTTAGGTGCGGCGAGCACAGGAGGCTGCGTGGGGTACTTCTTCAGGTTGAAGAATGCAGAATCGGCTTCGGCGTCCCAAACATACTTTTCGCCAGCCTTGAGGAGCTTGAAGAAAGGTAGCCCCTTTTCACCGAGCCTGGAGATGAAGCGGCTGAGGGACGCCATGCACCCGGTGAGCTTCAGGATGTCCTTCACATTAGAGGGAGCTCGCATGCGGAGGACGACCGAAGTCTTGTTGGGGTTTGGGCGAATGCCGTCGCGGCTGACGATGTTGCCGAGGAGGTTTCCAGATGTTACACCGATGATGCATTTATTGGGGTTGAGCTTCCACTTGAACCTGTTAAGGGCCTTAAAGGTTGCTTCGAGGTCGGAGATGAGCTCGTCGGTGGTGCGAGTCTTGACGACGACATCATCCACGTAAGCTTCGACTTTCTCCGGGATGAGGTTCTTCAGGCAATCCTGGATCGCACGCTGGTACGTGGCGCCTGCGTTCTTCAGCCCGAACGACATGGTCATGTAGCAGTAGGCGCCGAAAGGCGTGATGAACGCCGTTTTAATCTGGTCTTCGACCTTCAAGGCAATTTGATGGTAACCGGAATAGCAATCGAGAAAGGAGAGAAGTTCGCACCCGGCAGTGGAGTCGATGACCTCATCGATGCGAGGGAGGAGGAAGGGGTCCTTAGGGCAATGCTTATTGAGATCGGTGTAGTCAACGCACATACGCCATTCTTTATTCTTTTTGAGTAAAAGAACCGGGTTGGCAAGCCAATCCGGGTGATACACCTCTTTTATAAAACCGGCAGCTAGGAGCCGGGTGAGCTCAACCCTAATTGCCTCCTTCCTATCTGGCGCGAAGCGACGAAGCTTTTGGCGAACCGGCCTGGCGGTTGAGGAGACATTCAGGGAGTGCTCAACGAACTTCTGTGAAACTCCAGGCATGTCTGCTGGTTTCTAGGTGAACACGTCGACGTTGCTCCGTAGGAAGCTGACGAGCGCGTCTTCCTATTTAGGGTCGAGGTTGGTGCCGATGACGGCAGTCTTCTCCGGAGCACTGTCCACCAGGGCCACCTGCTTTGTGTCCTTCGACTTCTTGCTGGAGCGCTGGTCGGAGGTCTCCGGGATCTCGAGATCGTCGGGGCGGAGCTTAGCGGCGTCGGTGATGCAGTCTTGGGCACCCTGGAGCTGTTGGCGTGTCTCGGCGGAGTTGATTGTCTCCTGCTCGCACTCGTATGCCACATGGAGATTTGCTCGGACACTGAGGACGCCTTTCTTCGTTGGCATCTTGAGTACGAGGTAGGCGTAGTGTGGAATAGCCATGAGCTTTGAGAGCGCCGGGCGACCGAGGATGGCGTGGTAAGCGGTGTCGAAGTCGGCGACGATGAAGGTGATGTACTCCTCGCGGAAGTGGTCGGAGGTGCCGAACTGCACTAGGAGGGTTATCTGTCCAATGGGCATGGATGGTTTACCTGGTACGATGCCCCAGAAGGGGAAATTCGCCGGGAACAAATCCCGCTTGGAGTAGTCGAGCTCGCGGAAAGCCGATGAGAAGATGATGTTGAGGGCGCTTCCATCGTCGACGAGGACTTTGCGGTAGCGGCAGTTGGAGATCACCGGGTCGATGACGAGAGGAAAGCGCCCGGGATACTTGTCGTCCGACCATTGGTCCTTCCTAGAGAAGGTGATGGGGCGCTCCGACGAGTCGAGGTAGCGAACGTTGGCGGGGTCGTCGGTGATGGCCGCGACGGAGGCGATGTCGCGTCGTACTTGGCGCTGCTTCTGCTCAGTCTCGATGACGACGTTGCCGCCAAAGATGGTGAGTGTCCTCGCTGGTGCACGGAAGGCGGGCTCGTTGTTGTCGGCGTCCTTGTCCTTGTCGTTGTCGATTCGCGGTCGCTTGTCGTCGCTCCCACGGACGTTGCGGGCGATGGTGTCGCACTCGCGCATGGAGTGTCTGGCGCCTTTGTGGAGAGGGCACGGGCCGTTGAGGAGCTTCTCGTAGTCATTGTCGTAGGTGCGCCTTGGCTGAGTATTGGTGTTGGCGATGTAGCGGCGGTCGGCCGACGGTGATCTGTTCTCGGACGGGAAGACTCTAGCCGATCGTGCCGGCGATCTCGGTAGTCGCAGTGGTCGCGCTGCTTCGAGCGATGGTCGCGTCCTTCATTGTGTTGTTCATTGTGACGATCGTCCTCACGGCGACGCTCCTGGGACCGTGATCGGCGACGCGGGCGTTCATGATTGCGATGGGCGTCGTCGGCGTCGGTGTAGGAGTTGGCGATCGTCATTAGTTCGGTGACCGTGGTTACCTTTTTCCGGATGATCTTGTCGCAGAGCTCCTTATGGCGTAGTCCGTTGGAGAACGTAGAGATGGCTTCAACATCGGCGATCTCCGGAATCATGAGCCGCATGGTGGAGAATCGTCGGATGTAGCTTCGGAGGCCTTCGTTGTGCTCCTGGTGGACGTTCTGGAGATCATAGCGCGTTCCTGGCTCAACGCAGGTGGCGCTGTATGTCTTGATGAAGACTTTCTTCAGTTGCTCCCAGGTGTCGATGGTGTTCTCGGCGAGCATGTGGAGCCAGCTGTTAGCCGAAGACGATAGCATCACGGGGAGGTACTTGGCCATCACGTCGGATCCTCCGCCGGCTGCCTGAATGGCGATTTCGTACGTGGTAAGCCACTGCTCCGGGTTGGTCTTTCCATCGTACTTGTCCATCGTGGTGACTTTGAAACCTTGAGGCCATTGGACGGCTCATAGCCGGGAGGAGAAAGGGCGTGGCCCTGTCGAAGCGTCGGGAGCCGGAGCTTGATCGCGAGCGCGATTGCCTTGGGAGACTTCCTGGTCGCGACGTGGCGGCGATCTCCGTCGGCGTGAAGGATGTGGGCTTGGAGGCGTTCCGCTGTACGACGATTCGGAGGGTGAGGCGTAGCGGCCTCTCTCATTGCACTATACGGTGGCGGCTTTGACATGGGCGACTACCTTCTGTAGCTCCGGGGTCAGCGGAAGCTTGGAGAGTTCGTTGTAGACGACGGCGAGGTTGGCGCTTGGGGTCAGGTAGACGGGTTGATCATCGACCCTGTCGAACTCGTAGATGAGGTCACGGCCTCCAGCTTGGTCGCGCTCCCGACGTCGCTCGTTGTCGCGGTGCTCCCGGTCGTGGCGCTCCTGGTCGCGTCGTTCGTCGTCCCTCCGGCGTTGCCGGTCGATGTTGCGTTGCTCCCGATTGGCGCGTTCGCCTTCCACTTCATTCGGCGATGGGGGGCTATCGGCAGAGATGTTGAAGACGAAGCCGCCGCGATATGGCGGGAAGTCAGCCCCTGAGTCGGTGGAGATGACGGTCGTAGACCGTGTGGAGGTGGAGCCGTTTGTCGTGGTAGATCGGGACGCCGAACTTTCTGGCACAGTGTCACCGGAGATCTCTTGTAGAGTCACCATGCCGACGAGTGGAGGTGGAGTCATTCGATCGCGCTTGCTGGTAGGAGCCATCTGGTCACAGCCGAGAGATTGGAGCTAGTCGGAGAGCCATCGCAGCACTTGGTGCTAATATGTAGGAGCCACACCGCGTAGCCCGAAGGGCATGGACGTTGGAGACGAGGCGCGACGGTGAGTCGGATGCCGATCCGATCTGGGGCGGCGGGCGGGTCGCGCGCTTGAAACTCCCAATGGTGTACCTAAAAATTGCTCAAGGCAAGATTGGTCGGAAAGCTGTATACGAGCTACCTCGATGGCGTCAATGCATTCTGCAAGTCCTTGGTTGGCTCGGTCGATGGCTTCGATCAGGTCGTCGCAAGGGACGATTCTTGGGGGACGGCGTGTCGGCTTGGTGACGCCGCGGATGGACGGCAGAGCGTCCGGTGCAGGAAGCTGCGCAGATTCCATGATTTCCGGAGCAGGAGCGTGGTCGCCCACGGTCCAGATCATAGATCCGATCTGAAAAGTGGTGCCCGATTCCGGAAGAACCATGAAGCGAGGGAAAGTAACCGCTTGACAGATCATGGTGTCGTAGCACACACCTCCTACCTGGCGCGCCAACTGTCAACGAAATATGGTCGATAGTCTACCGAGGGGTATGCCCAAGGTAGTAGATTGAGCGGTGGAGGCGTGCGAGACGTCTGCAAAGCGTAAACACAGGGACGAGAGACGACGATTTAGACAGGTTCGGGCAGGCTAGTCGCCGTAATACCCTACGTCCTGTGTTCTGGTGGCTGGTTTGTATTGATGGGTTGGAATATGGCGTGAGTTTGGAGGGGATCCCTGCTCGCCTTATATAGCCGGGGAGCAGGGTTACAACTTGCCGAATCCTAACAGATTACAATCGGTTCCTTTTGGTAAGGAATCCGGGTCTATCTATTCGGATCTTCCTTATTGAGCAAGTCATCAGGAGAGTCCTTGGCGGTCGCGATGGCCTGGTCATGGGCCGCAAGGCCTTCTGGTTAGGCCGTATCTGTAGAAGAGCCCAAGTCGTGCCATGGGGGTATACGGGTGTAATATCCCCACAGAAGTATCAAGAGAAAAATGACCACCAGACCCAAACTTCTCTCCATGCAAACTACGAGAATAGGATGCTCATGGCTTCGGATATTTTGTAATACAAGGTTGTGTAAAGTCATAGCTGGTTGACAATTTGTTGTTTGCTCATCTTTTCTGATAGAGGACAGGCCCAATCTTCCGAGAGGTAGACGGTAAGTTCGACTTGTGGAGATCTTGACGTTGGCGATACCGCTTTAAATCAGACACGATTCGATCCCTGCAACCGTTACACCACTGCTCCGTTGGTTATCAACCAAGCACAGCTAGGTTGACCTCGCCAAGAAGGCTTTTCCTGCAAGCGAATCAAAAAACACAAGCAAGAAGGTAAAACACGCAATCTGAAATTGCAAACATGAATGACAACGAATATCAATAAAGGGTTCAAGAACTCGGTTCAAAAGGACTAATCGATCGACACCGTGGAGGAGATCAAGAACGGGGGCCCTGGATCACTGTAAAAGGATTTGTCACCACAGTTACAATGAACGATTCAGTTTCTCGATGAAAAAATAAACTCTAAACAAAACCTGACTATCTAGCGGTGACGGCGGCCGTGTTTATAGTCTAAGACTCGACCTAGGGTTGGGGACGGCTAGGGGTTGGGCACCCACAACTTGGGCTTAAGGCCCGACATGATACATGGCCAAGTTGGCCCAAATAGGTGACATAACACCTTGTCGTGGTCACACAGAATGATCCACAGACCTTCTGTAGATGGGACTAGATTCTAAACGACGGCGTCGTCGTCCTCTTTCCAACGCATCCAAGATCGCCCCGTTTCGACGTCATATGAGGAAGTTATGACCGAAACAGTGATGACATGTCTACTGAATCTGAGGGTGACGTGGCAACTGAGTTGGGACGAGTTGAAACATGTGGAAGACCATGGCGTCGGTGTGCCCAACATAGCGATGTCCTCATCATCCTCCCCTTCTTGAATTGTATTCGTCCTCGACTCCATGTAGCCTATGTACTCATCATCCCCTCCTCCTTGAATTGTAGTCGTCCTCGACTCCATCTCATCACCAAGCTCCTGCAAAAGGTTAGTGACCGCACAATGTGAAACACAAGGTATAGGATCATGTGTAGCATCATTAACATGTCGACAAAGCATAGTATTACAAGGAGCATCATTATTATCACATAACTCAGCAGTAGCAGAAGTTGTAGCAAGAAAAGTACCTCCTTTTAACATAATCCCATTGTTTTTAGCAATGTCTATCGGGGGTTTATTTTTATTTTTAATCTCATTAGATGTTTAATAATATCCGTAGGAGACAAAGGCAACAAAGTAATTTTATTGTCCTTATGTATGATAGTGTATGTATTAGTTTGACCATGGTGTAAAACATCATTATCAAATTCTCATGGGTGACCAAACAAAAAAGAACAAGTTTGCATAGGAACAATATCAAAATCAGCAGTATCATGATAAGAGCCTGTGAAAAAGCTAATGTGTGCTGATTTAGTTACCTTAGTCGTACCATTATTATTGAACCATTGAAGTTTATATGGATACAAATGTTGTCGTGTGGTCAAGCCAAGCTTCTCAATCAAATCTGACCTCACCAAATTATTGCAATTCCCACTATCAATGATAGTAAGAACACGACAACCCTGCAAAATGAGATACATGTGGAACAAATTATGGCATTGGATCTTCATCTCTTCATCATATCCCACACGTGTACTCAACACACACTGCACAAGAAGGCCAGGGTAGTCCGCACCAGCAGCCACAGTGTCAATGATGATGGTCTCCTTGTCTTCATATCGGCCTCGGTGGAATCTGCAATAATGTTAGCAACAAGGGTTACATATCTATCCTCGGTAGTAATGAAAGCGCGCGCGACGACTGGGGGCAATCCTTCATGACATGTCCCATGCCTTTGCATCGGTGGCAAATGATTTTAGAGCTGGACGAGGAGGAGCTAGTAGAAGCACCCAGAGTGACTCCTTACGTCAGCTGGGGAAACTGCACATTAGACAATTTACTTACCCCGGAAGATGTAGATGGTTGTGGTGCAACCAGAAGCTTTGGCGTCTCTGGCTCGAAACGCTGCTGAAAAGTCCTCCCATTGTTAGACCTGAAAGGCTGGTGTTGTTGTTTGCGTCCCTGTACTTCGCGTTCAGCTTTAAGAGCAAGATGATATAATTGGCTGAATCTGTTCCAATCTTTGTAATCAAGAATATCCTGATTATCACGATTCAAACCACCAAATAATCTAGCACTAGCATCATTATCATCTTCATGTATACCACAATGTGCTAAACCAATAAACAATTCTTGATAGTATGCTTTTACTCCTTTATCACATTGTTTTAATGTTTGTACTTTCAAACGTAAATCATGTTGGTAATAAGGAGGAACAAAACGAGATTTCATACGTTGCTCTAAAGCATTCCAAGTTTGAGGCATAATAGCACCATTATTAACATTGCAAATATCACTGCACCAGAACAAGGAAAAATTAGTAAACTCACTAGTAGCAAGTCTAACTCTATGCTCAGCAGGAACATTATGAGAATAAAATTTTTATTGAACAGCAAGCTCTCAATCTAAATATGCCTCTGGATCTATATTACCAGCAAAAGGAGGTAGGCTAAATTTAATTTTAGCAAAAGGATCATTATTACCATGATTATTACCTCCAATACCGCGAAGATTGAAACGGAGGCGGCTACGAGCAACATCATCATCATTCGTATCTTCATCACCAAAAGCATCCGCATCTTCATCATCATCATGATGAGGTTGAGGGCGTTGCTCAAGCTGTTCAATGTGGTTGACCAGATTATTCACGTTGCGCGTCAGTGCGGTCATAAGATTGCGTTGTTCAGTCATGAACATTGTAAGCTTGTCCTTGGACACACACTCATTGAAGTCCATCGGAATTCCTATCATGGTTAGAAGATAGAAAAGACAGCGCCAAAGTTTTATCCCTATCAACTAAAAGAAATCAAGTGGTGGTGGTGAAAGTTGAATGCAAAATCACAAGTGGTACCACCGTCTTGCCTGTATTCTTACCGACGCCAAACAAGAGCAAAACCAAAGTGACAAAGCAATCTATTGTTGAGCGTGGGTAACAGTTGCAAGATGAACCTGTGCTAACAGAAGAATATGTGGAGCTATGGGTAGACACACAATATGACAGCAATGATTAGCAGTTAATGAATGCAGATCAACTAATTTTAATAAGTATCCAAAGTACAAGTCACAGGTGCTGGCTAAGACGTGTCAAGACATAGCGCAACAAGGTGAAAACAAAGCACGATGGAAAGAACTCACAGAACAAGCAAAGAACCCGAATTTTCCTTTTTCGTAAATTTTTCCCAGATTTTTCCAAAAGGCACTAGTAGAAATCAAACTTTTTTATTTTTTCACTATTTCTTTATATTTTTATTAGAACAAGGATCACAAAAGATACAACCACAGAAATTGGCACCTACAATAGAGGTGGGATGTGGTCTATAGAAAATCAGCAATTTCTCTAAAAAAACGTGCAGAAACTTTGACAATTTTTTTCTTTATTTTCCCGAATGTTTTTGGCAATTTTGATGAGACCAAACAGGGCGAAGCCAATTTTGGGTCGGCTCCAAATGGTGTCAAGAAGCTCCAGTAAAAATTTTAGATTTTTCTGATAATCGAGCTAAAGTTAATCCTGTTTTACCGAAGGTATCTCAAGTTAGGGTTTCCGGAAAGGCGCAACGCGGCAGCGGTAGTTAGGGCAAAGCTTCCATAAACTTAACAAGATTCGCGTGACGATGTAACAACAGTATGTATGCGCCTGATGATGTAAGGAGGGCTGCGATGCAGGCAGAAAAAATAAGAGCGGTTGACAACCTATCTAGGGTTTGCGCGGCGGCGAGAAGTTACACAAGGCAGCTAGGGCAAGTCGAGTAATGTGGTGGCTTCGACTTGTTATTTGGGAAATTGTGGATGGGATAGTGGCGGAAACAAAGAAACAACTACGGGCACGTTAAACTACGACGACGAACACAACTTAAACCAGCAACAAGACTCGACCACAGACACAAACTCAACAACGCGAATGTGAAACGAAATTGCAAAGGCACAAAGGGCGATAGGACAGCGAAAATTGAAATATTTTTGGGCTTTTTGTGGACTCTAGGTAAAGAACAAATACGAATCTAAGGCAAACCAGATTATACCTCGCGGTAAACCTGAAATATCCTATACCAATTGATGGAGGACATGTCTGATCTTCCGAGAGGTAGACGCTAAGTTCGACTTGTGCAGATCTCGACGTTGGCGATCCGGCTCCAAATCAGACACGATTCGAACCCTGCAACCGTTACACCACTGCTCCATTGGTTATCAACCAAGCACAACTTGATTGACCTCGCCAAGAAGGCTTTTCCTGCAAACCAATCGAAGAACACAAGCAAGAAGGTAAAGCACGCAATCTGAAATTGCAAATATGAATGACGCGAATATCAATAGAGGGTTCAAGAACTCGGTTCCAAAGGACTAATCGACACAGTGGAGGAGATCAAGAACGGGGGCCCTGGATCACTGTAAAAGGATTTGTCACCACAGTTACAATGAACGATTCAGTTTCTCGATGGAAAACTAAACACTAAACAAAACCCGACTGTCTAGCGGCGGCGGCGGCGGCGGCCGTGTTTATAGTCTAAAACTCGACCTAGGGTTGGGGACGACCAGGGGTTGGGCGCCCACAACTTGGGCTTAAGGCCCGACACGATACATGGCCAAGTTGGCCATAATTGGTGACGCAGCACCTTGTCGTGGTCACACAGAAATATCCACAGACCTTCTAGAGCTGGTACCAGATTCAAAATGACGGCATCGTCGTCCCCTTTCCAACGCATCCAAGATCGCCCCGTTTTGACGTCGTATGAGGAAGTTATGACCGAAACAGTGACGACATGTCTGCTGAATTTTGGGTGACGTGGCAGCTGAGTTGGGGACGAGTTGCAACTTGGGGAAGACCACGGCGCCGGTGTGTCCAGCATGGCGATGTCCTCATCATTTTCTCTCCTCTCCTCTCCTTCATCTCAGCACTAATTGTTGGCGCAAAATCTGGTTCGCCGCGCCTCACACACAGCAAGCCGAAAAGCTAGCTTCAATCGGGTGCCAGGAGTATGTTGAATCCGGAGACGTGCCAGTCGGTTTGACCTGAAAACCAAGAAGGGATAAAAACGTGAGAATACCTCTGGAACATGCCGGGTGAGACCAGACAGTTCTATATGTACGGCTTTGAAAGCCAATCACGACGGCACACAGCTATAGAAGCTGTCTGTCAAAACAGATTTTATAAAGTCATTCGGCAAGTATAAAAGAAAGCATGTAAACATGTTGATTGCCGAACGCATATGTAATAAAAGAAACAGGTAACTTGTAAATATAAATCTATTCAAACAAAACATGCATAGGCTAATCCAACTAGTCTGTCGCACGTCTAGTCTTCATAAACCCGTCAAGCGTAAACTTGAGTGAAGCTAATCCACCGCATGATACCACTTGCTACAAATCTACACCACTCCTTATAATTAGATTAATCGACCGCATGATACAATCTAATTATAAGAAGCTAAAAGCATGCATATATCTGAACAGATCTATATATACTCATTACTTAGGTAAGCTTAACCAAGATCGGCAAACTAGCCGATTTGGGGTCCATGAACAAGGAACATACAAACAAGCATGATCAAACCAATCTAAAACCTGTATCTGCCGCACGATACCCAGTTCCATCAAAGCCTAATCGTGATTGACATGCATGAACCCACAACATGTGACAATCTAGATTGAAAGTTGATCCGGCCATCATGATCTTATGGTTAACAAAACACAAGCGAGTTTGTGAAACAAGGCCGAACAAAGATCAATCTAGATTGGGCAAAAGAGTGTTACAAGAATTAAATAATAAAACACATAACACATGATAACTTAATGAATCTATTAGATCTGCCAAATCTAATAGAGCCGATAACTATTTTTACTCATGACTTAATCCACCGCACGATACAAGGCACAAGCAAAAACCTCCTGTCATAAGCTTAAATCTGCCGCACGATACTAAGCTTAACGTACGAGACTACTTGCATCATATCTAAATCCACCGCATGATACTAGACATGATAACAAGGTTGTCGGGACTTACGAAGGTCGACAGATCGATGATTCCTCTCGAAGAACTCAACGGCACGACTAAGGACTCGAAGGTGGCACGGGGCCGGTTTGTATTGGTATGGTTGTGAACAATTTTACAATGGTCGAGGGTTTATATTTATACCCTAGACGAAACATGAGTCCTAAACGATTACGACTTACATAATGATATCTGGAAAAATACAGATCCTATTCCTATTCTTTTCGGCGTCCTTCATCGTCACGTGTCTTCTTATGCAAGCCAGCTTTACTTGCCATATCCATCGAGGGTTTATATTTATACCCTAGACGAAACATGGAGCCACCGTTTTTCGCAAAATAGCCGACCACACAGGCATTTACCGAAACCCTGAGGACCAAATAATCGCCCGACTGCTTACCGAATCCTTTCTTCACTGCTGGCTAGGCCCACTTGTCATACCCTCGTGCGTGCGAAAATCTGGTGTTAACACATGCCCCTAATTTTGGGATAAATATTTATTCCAAAATTCCTTTTTCCTTGTGCACCGACGTAGAACCTCCGAAAGCATCCACCTTCACACGCCATAATTGCCGTACTTGCCGATTCATCTCCCGATGCGCCTTCGGGATCCTTTAAAGTCCCCTTTCACTCTGTTCCGGCTTGTGCATTCTGAACTCCCCTGCTTCAATCTCAAAACTAGAAAACCCTCTTCTCTCTTATCATCCCTCACTCTAGAGGATGTCTTCCGCAGCGAGTCGACACAGCTCCGAGTTTGGTGCTTCTAGCACCTCCAAGAGAAGGTTATTCCCTTCTTCTTTTTCCTTGTCTCAAAATGAAGCAGCCGGCTTTACTTTGTTACTTCCGTTCATGAAGACCGGCGACGACCTCCCCGAGGATTTGACCCAGAAGATCATAGATCTTCAACTCGACCTAGAGGGGAAGGATCGGGAGATCACCCAAATCTCTCGGGAGCGCGACGTCGCTTGGGAACGAGCCATCGGTAAGTATTTTTTCGTCATTTCCTTCTTTATTCTCCTTTTCTGCCTTTATTCACTTTTCCTCCTTTCAGCTTTGGCAGCCAAACTCCATGCCCTTGAAGCCGCCATCACGAAGCTCGCCATCACGGCTGATGTAGCGGATACGACGCCCCTGAAGCGGGTGAATGAGGTTAACCGAATCCTTCCCATCATCTCCAGGGCCGGCATGGGGTACGGCGCGGCGCTCGCTTTCAATGCCGTGAAGATTCACTCTGGCGCCGATTACCGCAGATTTGATGTCTGCGAGCGAGAGCTAGAAGATAGAGTAGAACATTCTGTAGATGACATGAAAGAAGCCGGAACAGATCTAACCGATTCCTTTGATCATTTTCTCCCGATTAGGCGTAGGATGGAGTGGATGAACTGATCCTCCTTACTGTAACCTTGCTTCTTTTGTAAATAAGAAGTTCTTTTGTTCGCTCCTTCGAAATTGA
Source organism: Coix lacryma-jobi var. lacryma-jobi (assembly GCA_009763385.1). Taxonomy (NCBI): domain Eukaryota; kingdom Viridiplantae; phylum Streptophyta; class Magnoliopsida; order Poales; family Poaceae; genus Coix; species Coix lacryma-jobi. The sequence continues at coordinate 142,053,187 of CM019825.1, read as the reverse complement.
TGTGTGATTGATCCTTCGAGATCAATGTGTGCTCTGTCATGTGTATTAGTTACTGACCTCTTATTTTCGCTTCAACGGCGATGCATATTACATCGGCTATCAACAATTATACCAGTCACCTTTGCCTTGCGGACAATTGTTGTAATCAGTTATTTTAGATCCAAAGTTCCGGTTTTCTCTTAGCTTTCCGATCCATGATGACATCAAGGTAGTATCTCTTAAGGGATTTTCCGGTCTTCAGCTCTCTGCTCCCAGTGTCAATCGGTAACGTGAGTTCCCAAACTACTAGTTAAAACTGAACAACTCTTAGCCGAATCCTATCGACTTTCTGATTATGGAGTCATGACCTCTTCCAATCGTCAAAAATCCGGTCTGGCCCAATAACGGCCCATAAGCCATGAAAACCCTACTCCGATGCTTGGTCCTCCAGTGTGCAAGCCATGATTCTATAAATATGACCCTACACAAGCTGTCACTCTTATCTCCAGTCAAATAGTTTGACTCGCAAAAATTTCCATTTCTCAGCTTTGGCTCAAACCAGAGAGAAAATCTTCTGCTTGTGTTTCCATCAATGGCAGGCAATGGTGACCACGACAGGCATTACGTTGGAGGCAAAGTAGGAGGAAGCCGAGCATCAACTCACTGGCGTTATGGGTAAAAACGGATTCCCTGTCCCCTTGCGGTAGCTTTCTTGCTTGTCTATCTCTGATTCACTGTCCGCTCCCTCTCCAGAGCGGGATCCTCCTCCATCCGAGCTTGGGTTCTTCCCCAAGAAACGGTAGCTCCAATAGTTTCTTTCAATCCCTTCTCTAAGCCACCAAATTCTGAGTTTGATGATTCATTCCAGTAGACCCATTTGGACGCTCTTTGGTACCGTGAGGAAAGGGATAAATCCCAGAAGGAACTGGAAAATGCATCCAAGAAGCATAGTATCGAGGAAGCTGAATGGGCAGACCAACGGAAGCAACTCTGCAGCATCATCACAGGTTAGCAGAGCCTTGGTCCTCTTCTTCTAGTTGAGCTTTCCTTGCTTGACGCATCCCTTCTTTTACCAGCCCTTTCTGCAGAGAATGACCGTTTGAAAATAGCAGCGAACAAAATTGCCCTCAAGGTGAATGCTCATGGGGACTCAGCCGAAGCCCGTCTTGACGCCGTGGATGGTCGCATAGATGAGGCCGTCATCCAAGGTGTGCATGCCGGGGTTTCCCTCGGGCTATCAGCAATGAGTTCTTGGACCAAAGAAGATTACTCCTTCCTACCAGTTGGCTTCGCAGGCGGGGATCCGGATGGATTTGAAGACCTTGAGATCTATGATAACCATGCCGCTGCTATTACCGAGATTACTGACCCGCAATCCATTGTGAACAAATTATTTCAAGGGTAGTTTGTATTAGGACAAATCTGTGAATGAAGCTTGAAACTTGTTCCCCTCTGAATAATGTCTATCTGCATCTCTCAATTCCTCAGTGACTCTTTCCTTGATTGCAACATTTCTTCAGAAGAACGTTTTCCGAACGCATGACGTCATTTTAGCCGACCAGATCTCGTTTTTGATGTGCCATGTCACTCGGCATCTTACTTACTGCACTTCACCTTTCTCTTTTCCCGATAAACCTGCCAGCTCGAAAAAATGCCAAGGTTACCAGGGTCATGAATATTCTTGTGCTAAAGACGATATAAACAATATCGGCTATAACTTAAACTTCTTGGAACATTTTTTCTGCTAAAGGCGATGTTTTTACATCGTTTGTATACAAATATTCCTGAATCTGTCTCGCATACAATTACCACGCATTCGGCTTTTTAACAAATAGTGCTGAGGCTTCAGCTCATCAGTAACACAAAAACATATTTACAACCGAATACCTGTTTCTGGGTCTAACATTTTCGGCTAAGGCAAGTTATTACTCATCTTTTCCTTAAAACTTTAATATGAGGGCCGATCCTATTGCAAGGCTATCGGCCGCCACGTACAACTTGAAATGATCACCAAGTTGTGGAAGAGCCTTCATATATTTTTTTCAATTTTATCAAAAGCTTCTATTATACGTCACCTTGTACAAATCCCTCCTGGTCTTTCTTGAGCTCTGGCAATGGAGAAATAAACAGAATCCTTTCAAAAGTTCATCAACTTCAAAACACGATTGAGACCCAAACTTGCACACATTGGTCCTATTTCAGCTTCATCATCAACACTTTATTCCTTATCAGCCGATGCGAAACTTGGTCTCAATTTTCCTCCATTACCATTAGTTGGATTATTTATTCAAAAATTGCTCTGGGAGCCGATTGTTTGAATCGGCTGTTGGTCCTCGTCGAAAACGTTCATATGACCTGCTTCCCAAGCTCTTCTAGAGAAACACTCGACACCATCATATTCCCAGTAGATGGGCTCCGTATTAGCAACACTCACCGAATCATCAGCATGGACGATTTCGATGGCATGATATTTATGGCAGCCCCTCCATCAATGAACATCTTGGTTAGTGGCTTGCCATTAACATACCCCCTCATATAAAGTGGCTTCAAGTGTCGATGCTTAGCTGGTTTATCAAATACCGCTCGTTGAGCCAAGACAAGATGAGCCAACAAATCTTGAAATTCATTTTCGTCGAAATCTGAATACACTTCCCCCTGGACATCTTGATCTTCGAGAGCTATAAATTCAGATGGAAGGAAGAAAGCCATGCATGCATCAGTCGAACGATTACTTCCATCCGGCTTCTCTTTAAGACGCCAAATTTGTTTCATCCTGGTGCCTGCTTGCGCTAACTCTCTGTTCCTTAGGCGCTGCACTCTCCTCTTCTGGCTTTTCCTCAATCCTGGTGGACACCACTGTCCCTTCTGCCAGACATACTCACTGTACTCTTCTTCTCCGGTGCGAGCCCAACTTCGATCGGCAAATCCTCTTCCCTGCCGATTCTCAGAATTATTTATTTTTAAGCGTCGATCGCCCTTAGGGATTCGTGCCCCAAGCCTTTCATGGACTGAACGGTGGTTGACATGAGACTGCCTATACTCGGGATCACTGCATTCAGGGCAGTTGTTTTTAGCAGGCAGCTTCAAGCCTTCGTTCCAACAATACTTGAAAAATGAGCATTCCCAATGTGATTACCCTTGTTCTTTCACATGTTCTCGTTCCTCTCGGTATATCTCTTCTTTATACCTCTGTTGTGATGGCGGGAAAACGGGCGGCTATGACCCGCCTCCGCGTCAGCAGAGACAAATTTAATTTTAGTTTAATTTAATTGGGACAAAAAGAAAAGAGCAAGTATTGCGAGTCCATACTTCCATAATTCTTATATTTCCATAAAAAATATGTTAATTACATCTCCGTAGAGAACACCCCTGATTAAGAGTTCCAACATGAGTACATAAAAAAGAAGATTACATCATATGACTTCCTATTACAAACTACGGAAGAAAATAAAGTCTTCAGTCTTGTAGTCGCCGATGGGCGCATATGCATGTCCGACGTGAGATTGGATTTGATATTTATCATTTCTTTTCAACATGGCATGAATTCATTGGGAAGTGAACATATACTCCTCGTATATGTGATTGGTTGTTAGCTGATGTAGCTTATTAGCCAACCGTGATATGCATGTATTTAATCATGCATATGAATATTTTGTTATTTATTTAAATCATGATATGGCACCAAGTTTAACTCGTCACGAGACATCTTGATCATGCAGTGCGACATATATGCATGTCGACCGAGAGAAAAGAATTTATTTGATCAACAGTTTATTGGGATGGTGCATTATCTCCATGTATATGCACCTAATTTACTTGAGAGACTAAATTTGATAATCTTGTTATGTTAGATGAGATCGTAGATCAACAAGTTCTGATATATATAATGCACTTATTATTTGGTGCAATATTTTATTTGGGTTGAGGTGAGATGTTTATTTTGCCATTGCTCTGGAAGATATATTATAGCGCCAAACTTAGATGTCTTGCATGGGGACAATTTATTTTATCAAAATTAGCATGCGTGTTCATGATATAATATGCCACCATAATCTATAATTTAATATTCACAGTGTTATTTGTGTTAACCTGACTAGACACGACCTTTCATATATTGAATCTAACTAAGTCACAATATTTAATTTACTTGATGCATGACATTTTGAGTCGTAATTGGCATGCAGGTTTATGTGAATTTAGGATGGAGATGATTAAACTTACTTGGTTTAACTAAATCTGTTTGTGGTATTCCGACTATTTTGACCATGGCACCATAGTAATTAAACTTAGCGTGGGCGGCCATGACTTGGCGATATTTAGCGTGAATAAACTAAATTTGTTTAGTTCATTGTGTGGTTTGGCCATAATCTGGTATGACTAAACTAATTTTGTTTAGTTTAGCCGGACATGAATTTAGATGTATGCCATCTAAACACATAAGGAAAGTATTATTTTATTTATTAATTATGGCTAGAACAATAGCCATCAGAGTAACCGTTTGACTCTATCTCTGCATGTATATCAGATTTAAATGCATTATTCATATTAACTTTGACGCAACACTAGATTAGCACATTTAATTTATTTCATGCAGGTGGTTTGATCTTACTGCATCTCATGCAAACAGAGAAAACGGGGTGTACGTATGTATGGCTTGGACCTGCCATGACATGAAGGCGCTAGTTGGTTTAGTGCAGATAAGATGCATGATCTCAGTGTACAACACAATAGTATTTGTTTTACCCATCGTATATGCGCATTCAGCTATTTCCTTGATTTCATAATAACCGATATATGAATTTTCCTAATGGCCGTAACATGCAAGTTATTTGTTTTGTTTTAATGGATGATATGAATATAAACAGGTTTGGCGCTACCGTGGCCAAATTTTACGTATGCAAATTTATTCGGATATGGAACCGATTTGCATCCGTACCAATTTTACTATGAACCGGGTGGAGCCAAAGCGCGTCCACCATTTTTTTATACCATGAACCATAATTGAATGAAGCCAAAATCACATCATGAATTATAATTGGATGGAGCCAACACGCGTCCACCAATTTACCACAAATTTCAACCAAGGAATGGAGCCACGACGCGTCCAAACCCAATTTACCATTAATTCATGAGCATAACCGGGGTGGACCCAAATCGCGTCCGACCCAATTTCAACCGCGGGAAGGAGCCAACACGCATCCAAACCCGAATTTCACCGAGGCACATATGCTGGCCTTTTACACCTTTACCGGGGCATCAAGCCCATGCGCATGAGCGCAGCCATCACTGGCTCTTTTACCTTTTGTTACCGGGGTATTATAACCCATATGCACCGATGTTGGCCCTTCTACCGGAACATGAGAAGGCCGTAGAGGCTGGATGATGACGTTGCCGCGCACTAGCACGAGAGGCACAGATAGGAGCGGAGCTCCTAGCTGCTTAATCTACCTCCGGTAACCAGAAGTAGCAGGCGCCAGAGGAGTCACCGCGGATGAACTTTCTCACCTTCTCACACTGCCTTCACAGGAAGTCCGACGTGCAGCGACCAGTTGCAGAACCTCCGGAGTTGGCTTCGGAGGTCACGGCAGTACGCAGATTTGGAGATGGTGGTGGTTTGCTTTTCTCTCGTTGGCTCTCAGCACGGCAGGGCGCAGCCTGGCGATGTGGATGTTAATCGATGGCAAGAGCGGCAGCCTGATGGCGAAGTAAATGAGCCGGGAGGAACCTGTACGCCATAACCTTCTATTTATTTATAGAGCAATGTAACCAGCAGTTCTCAGGTGATTTCGCGCTCTTCCCATTTGATTATGCGGCGCGGGCGGCCTTGTTTTAATTGCCGAGCGCGCTGATCGTGCAATCGTGCATAGACTTGGTCACGGTGACCAGGCGTTACCAGTTTCTTGCTTCGTTTGAAAGTCATACGCGCCATTTAGTATTTTCTTCTCCATTTCTTTCTTACTCACAATGATTAAGAAAATGCAGCCGCGATCGATGCATTTTGTTGGCACGCTCATGATGCGTGTGGTTCTCTTTTTATTTGTTACGTGTACATAGTTAACTAATTAGGTGAGACATATACAGTTAACCAGTACATATATGCAGGAAAGGTAGCATGGACGTGCATGCACCCTCTTTTATAGTGCTAATCACATGCACTTCTATGCTATCACGTTATTATTTCACATGGTTGATTTATCATTTACTTATCATCCAACGATACACCTATATTACTTTTATTTAGTATGGAATACATATTTTTCACATATTTTGGATGAGATAGAATCTGACCATCAATATTATTTTATTTAATAAATATTTTCACATATTTTGGATGAGATGGAATTTGACCATCCATATTATTCTATATTTTCACATATTTTAGATGGGACCAAAATCGTGTCAACATGTTGTTCCTCTAAGAACTACTGTTCTTCATGAAACCTCTGCTTTTGGTACCGCTCTGGTTCCCGACGCCATTTATTCAACAGAATGCGCGTTGTGACCCTCGGCCTGGAAGCTTCGTCCTTCTCAATTCAGCTATTTTGGAAATGAACTCGTTGCCGAAATTCCTTATTTGTAATTTGTGACAGAACCGACCAATTTATAAGAGCACAATTACGAAAACCTCTGCCGGAGCAGCCGAATTAGCACACTTGAGCCCATATAAACCCGGTAGTCCGTGAAATCCTGAGCGATTTCAAACTTTTCCAACATCTCAACCAAGATCGCATGGTCAAGCAAATACAAATCATGTTCACGGAGTTTTGCAGCGGAAATAAAATTACAATAGAGTTCACAAATAATAATACAAGTGGAGTTCCACTTAATTTTAGAAGACACAACATAGCTTTGAAATGAATACCATAATATAAGTTGAAATACTTTGCTAGCTTGAGTGACACCCTCCAATAACAGCATAAAGAGAAGAAGTATGGAACTGCCGAGCCCACCGGCACTGGCCATCACCTTTCGGCAGACCTAACCTTCACCTGCAACAAGGTGGGATAAACCCTGAGTACTCGAATGTACTCAGCTAGACTTACCCATCGGAAACCAAAAAATAAAGAGACACCAAGGAGTATGCAAGGCTGATATAAACAGTGGAGCTGGCATAACTTTATTTGCAAAAGAAGCTTGAGATAAAGGGTTCATCATTTAATTATTGTAACACCCGGTTTTAAAGAACAAAACCAGGTACGCCATATGTGTGCCCAGGAAGTCCACACATACAACCACAGAAGGAAAAGATATCAAAAACAGTGTTCTAGATATCGAAAACACAGCTATAACTAAAACTTACATCAAAGTTAAGCGGAACGAAAACTAATCTTCTCATCAGACTCCATTCTTCACAGGGACAGTTGACTGGGGGTAACATACGCCTAGCACTTCTGTCAGTATTCTGGAAACTCATCTGTGTCTTCACCGCGCTTCCGCTGCGCAACTCTGATGGAGACTGGGGTGTGGGGGAAATAGCAAGGGTGAGCACATGTCGTACTCAGCAAATATAACATGAGGTTATGCAGCTCAAAAAGGCTTGACTCTGGTTTACTGCGATTAGCACTTTTAGTTAATCAAGATTTTAGCTTTAAGTAGTCATCAAGTTGTGCTTGCAAACCCAATTAAACCACATGAGTAATAATATGAGCAACATCATCAGAACCACAAATATGATAGTAACGTGAACAAAAGTAAATTTCGTTTAAGTTATTAGCCTGTGAGTTTTCCGGGCCGCTCGTGACCGTGAGCACGGCTGATATATCAGTTTATTACTCTGCAGAGTTTGTACAACTTTACCCGTGAGCCGTGATCCCCATATGCCAGGGGTTGCAAATCTCATATCACCTCTTCCAAGGAAGTGCGGCAGGGTACACTATGAAGTCTTTCGAGGTTCTCCTAACAAGATAGTGGCCACTAGGTTTCCAATCGGCAAGCAGATATAGGAACACCCCTTTCCGATGGCACATTCCTTCCCGGCTATACACATGAGGTCAGGCGGCCGTCCTATACCCGAGTCGGCGAGCCCCTTTTGTGCTCTTTCGGGTAACCACCATCAAGCGAGGAGAGGTCCTCGAACCAACTAAAACCAGAGCCATGTAGCCCTCACGGTTGTACTGTATGTCCCAGCTTTTGCCGACAGAAGATCATTTAGGGAGGGCCAAGAGCACGAAGGCTCCCACGCCCGGGGTTCACATTACCAAGAACAAGATAAAAACAGACGTTGCGCATATCATTAATCATTTTATTAGATCATAGTTATAGGTTTACCGCACTAGCAGATCTATCCAAATGCACATATCCCACGGTAGCAAGGTACAGGTTGAACATCTAGTTAAAAACCTATGGTTATCATTTGACACATGCACATGATTGGTAGATTAAAGTGCGTAGGTAACAAGGATGATCCCATGTATACTTGCCTATTACACTTGACCAATTCTCACGTCGTCAGCTTTTGGTCGTCATCTTCTGATCTTCAGCGTCCTCAAGCAGTCGTCGTCTACTCGTAGCAAGCACCACGACAAACATACAAACATACAACAAAGAACTAAGAACAACACAACCGAGACAAAACAACGTACTAAAAGAGAGATCGCTGCTACGGTCGTGGGATCGCTCGAAAAGGCACGTTTAACGAAAGTTTATATTATAAAAGTAAGACCTACCGACTTGCTTTATTTTAATTAAATAAGATCATGATAAAATATTAATTCAAATTAGAGAACAACATATTTTAATTTTAAAGCCGGATTAGACTAATCATATTTTATTCATAAACAATTCTATAATATTAATTAAACCATTTAAGCATTTGTAATTTTAGAAAACATAGATCATATAAGAGCAACTAATCGAATCATGATATATGTTTCGTGTTTAAATTAATCAAATTATAAATTAAAAACATATTTACACTAGTGATTAATCATATTAACATTTATGTATAAAATATCGAAATATAAACCTACATTAATTTTAATTATAAATCCGTGGAAGGTTTATTAATCAATTTAATATTTAACTTTATATGAAAAAACATGTGAGGTGAAAAGTGTTAACACTGCTGCGTAAAACACGTCGACATGAAACTAACGCAACTGAAACGGACTAAAACGGAGATTAGATGATTCAACAGTGGAGATTAGAAACCAGTGGCAAACTTGTGATTATCTCATCTTCCTCGTTGGAATTCTCACATACAGGACACGGAGGCCATCGATGGCTGGCTGCTGCTGTGGAACTCGTACTGGGCGATGAAGAGCTCCAACCGGGATTAGGCAGTCCGCAGTGGCGACGCAGCACACCAAGCCATGGTGGCGCGGGTCCCATGTGGCGGGGCCGGCAGTGCTGCCCTGCACAGCAAGGGCGTAGCGGTGCACCGGAAATACAGGGCCGAGGGTACGGTGTGCTGGTGATGGCATAGGTGGAGGTCGTAGTGGCGCAGGTGAAGCCGGTGGCCGAAAGGGAACCCAGCAACGCAGTTCGCCGGAGAAGTACACCGGAAACGAAGAAACAACGGTGATGGATTCGTGAAGAGAAAGTTATCACGGTGTAGCTAACGACGAGAGCTACCTCATAGTGGCGACGGTTTTCTCCGGGACGCGATGGTTTGACCGGAAACGCTCGCCGGAAGTTCGCCGGAGCTTATGAGATGCGAAAGTTCGGCTTCAGATCTGGGACGATAGGAGTGGCGGCTCGCGAAACGGACCGTACTTTTGGACTCCTCACGACGAGATGAACACCGACATGTATATATATGTAGGGTTTGGATAAGTTTGAAAAACGGGATATTTTATTAATTTCGGATTTAATTAATTTCGGGATTAAAATAATTTCAGAAAAGTCCAGAATTGTTATTTAAGTCACGAAAAATACTCCGATGACTCCGAAAATTTTAGGAAAATACTCAGAGACACTTTGAAACATGATGAACCCAAATAAAATATTTAGAGCTCATGGATAAATATTTTGGAGTATCTAAAAATTAGATTATGCTCGCTGAAATATTAGAAACTCTTCCGGATAAAGCCAGAAAAATTCCCAATAAGTTTATAGAGATATTATGAAGGATGATGAACTTAAAGAAGTAATTTGAGATATGAGAAAAAGAATTTTAGAAAGGTCCAACAAGAGGATAGAGATGGAAATGATAAATTTGATTTCGAAAGAAGACAGAAACGGACTGGATATAGAAAGACGGCCTACCAAACGTGTTTTAAAACTCTACCGACTCACAACACAAGGTCAAACAACAACCAACCATCACATCAAACATAACCCATCAAATTAGTTTAGGAAAATTTTGAAAATTCTTGTTTTACTACGACTAAAGTGGCACAATCTCCGACCAAACTTGATCAATTATATACAAATATTAAAATTATTTATTTTATTTAGTGTTTTCTACTCACACCAAAAATCAGAAATTTTGGGGTGTAACAATTATATGAGCAGTCATCTTTTATCCTATTCCTTAAACTCTAGGTTTTGCACCTGTACTAGAGCACTCACTTGAATCTAGCAAACAAATATATAATGCCATATCAGGCTTGGTTATCAATATTTTAGTTGAACCAACAAATGTCACATGGAGTTGTATCGTGGTGAAGCTCGCCATAGTTTTCCACTAACCGGGGGAGACGGCGACTCGAATCGAATTCCAAACCAGCTGGTGAAAAACCTTTAATACCAACCCACACTTTCCCCGTCAGGTCCATGCATTGGGTAACCGCTCGATGCTTGTTCGTGGTGGTAATCGTCGCGATTTAAGCACGGACTGGCCAATTGGAACCTGGCGATGGCCACGCGAGGCAGATTGCATTTCCATACTAGTGGGCACGACACGGGTTGAGACCGGCCCGAGCAGCGTCTAACCGGCTTTGGGGTCGATGATTACGACACCGACTTATCCCTAAGTAAAAGAGCGCTTTCAAAAATGAACGAGGCCAACATCGATACAAACCTACACGATCCAACGGACGGACTGCCCCCAAGTTCCAACTTGGTGCCTTGCCTTCCAGTTGACCGTATTTCATTACTACTGAGGTTCTTTTCCACGATAGCAAATATAGCCAACCGTGATACGGTAAATACCCACCAGGGGCATTACGGTAACATCCTTTCTTTACTACTTTATTAAGCAGGCTAAGCAATTCTACGTATAAGTAAGTAACAGGATAACAAGGCAGTTATAGCAATAATTCAAGGAAGGATAATGCAGCAATTAGGAATCAATCAACTCCTATACCTAATGCATCACAATATAAAAATACTCAATTAAATTAATTGTAAATAATTGGAGGCTTAATATGCTCCGGGGCTTGCCTGGGAACCAACACTAGGTTAGTGTTTGTTAGGTGATACTTGCTTGGCAAGCATCTCCGTTGTAGCACTTGTTTAACTCCGTATCTTCGGGATAATCCACCAAACACCGTCTTCGGGTTTAGCCACATCATCATGTCCTTCACGATATATCTATCATTACCTAAATGAGATGTGCAATGCAAGCGTATGAATGCAAGGGAAACGCTTATGAAGCAAACGTAAGGCGCACAACAAAAACATTACTAATTACTTCGCATAAGTAATCAGGATAACTACGAAAAGAAGGCATAGCTCTTAACACACAACATGTCATGATCACTCCAACAGGTTATTATTAAAGCAATGTGTGACACACGGTTCAATAGGCACTCGCAGTGCCTAACTATAACAATCAATCAAGACTATATCAGACATCACAAATGGAACACGTGTATGCACATATAGCTTCTACTTTAGTTAAGCAAGTCAACCATCATTATCTAACATATTTATATAATACATAAGGTTAATTAGTTTAATAACATGAAATGCACAATCTGAACATTACCAAGTCATGACATAGCATCAAAGATTACATAATCAACATTAAGCTATAGCAATCAAGTTCGGTTCATATATACAGTTTAGACAGCCACACACCAAGTACTTTAAATAGATATAACTAGAGCTGCACATTTCCAAACAAGGTGATCCTAGACTTTCTGGAAAGCTAACAAGATTATCTACAACTTTGTTATTTACCACAAGAGCTAATTCAAAGGTTATCTAACTCAAAAATAGATAACTATGCAGCTCTGTCCAACTGTTGGACAACAGGACTGACAGAGTTTCAGAGAAGCATAATTCAAGATACAAACATCGCATGAGCATGCAATTAGACATTATAGAATGCTTACAAGGTTATCTAAATCTTTCTTATTATTATTTCAAGGTGAATCAATCATTAACAAAGACAAACAGCATGATTAGTGCAGCTTTGTCCACACTTGGACAGAACTAGCCACACATCAACAACAACAACTTAAAACAACCATAACTAAAGATCTATAGCACCTGGGAACTTTCCCCTAGACTTTTTAGAAAGGTTATTAAGTTGTCTACAAATCATCTATAATCATCTTAAGATGATTCATAAGTTAACAAGATCTAATTAGTATAATTAGGCACCTCTGTCCAGACTTGGACAGATTTACCCATCTACACTAAAACAGCTATAACTCAAGTTATAGAACTCCAACAAACATGATTTAAGACAATTTAGAAAGCTTATGAAAATCACTACAACTCTTCTATAAACACCTAAGCATGAAGTATAACATAACTAGGTGTAACAAGCCAAACATTCAGATCTGGACAGAATGTAGGCAAAGCTTGACATTCAATTTGCAAGTTGCAACAGCCATATCTCTTAAACTATTATGCCTATGGCCATGAAATTTGGTGACAAGCAATATTAAGATGTTATATACAACTTTCATATACAACACTTTCACAGCAAACATTATTATCTTAATGAAAACATGCCCACAACACAAACTGCACAAGCATGATCATATTAACACTATTTATCCTTTGCTAGTATATATATATATATATATATATATATATATATATATATATATATATATATATATAGCCTATATAGATATTTAGGAGATGACAAGCACACATGCATCATAGCTCCAACTTTCAGAGATGAATCATAGTATTAGTATGTGAGCAAAGCTTGGAAAGTGACATGCATGCACGCCATAGTTTGCCAACTATATGTTAAACTAGTTTCTATTTATAATTAACCATGTGAGAGTAAGTTAAATAAGAAACTTCAGATTTTATATGAACACATGACCATATTAGATATACAATGGTTACTACAACATATTAGCAAGGTCATGGAACCATCTTTTCCATTTTTACACACATGCATGACACATTTAATAATTAAACCTATTTAATCGGTTGGGAGCAAGATTACTTAATATCTCTAAAACTGTACACCACAAATTACCAAATTATTCACAGAGTATCTACATCATGTCAGGAAGCTACCATAAAAATTTCACATCAAATGGAGCAACCAAACAGTGGCAACATATTAAACCCTAGATAGCAAAGATCTATTTTTCACGCAAAAACTTTCTACTGGAAGCTATCATATTATTGCACCAGCATGTAGATCTACTCAAGGGCTTTCGAAAAAGTCCTCATTTGCTATTTTACGATTTTCCTACAATTAGTTATGATTTTCCAAAGTTTCAGCCACATAAAAGGAAAAAGAAAAAGAAAACACTGTTGGCACTATTCATCTGAGTCTATGACTTCGCAGAGAACCCCTGAACTTGGTCGTATTGCTGCGCAAAGCCCTTGACGCGATTTTGAACAGAGGAAACCTACTAGGGTTCGTCGGAATCCGGCCGGAGAAGCCCGTTGTCGCCGGAGAAGTGGGGGAGTGGCATGGGGGCTCTAGGCCGCACCCATGGAGACTCTTGGCTCGGTCGGAGAGGGCTCGTAGCTGCGCGGCCACTCATGCCGGCGACGGCGTCCATGGTGGCGGCGGCCATGGCTGTGGCAACAAGGAGCAAAGGAGGGAGTGGGAGGAGAGGACGAGGCGCTGAGGGAGTGAATGAGGGCGGTCTGAGGCGCTCCATACATCCGCACAAGTAAGAACAGAGGAGGTGAGGCGCGTGTCATCCATGGTGGGGCGAGCTCTGGGCATGCCAGCCACGTTGCCATTTCGTCGAACACGTGGTGCGCGACGACTTGGAATCTTGGACGGCCGTTTGCGGCATCTTTCTGGCATATTCGGGTCCGATGCTTGTAAGCGAAGTTGTAGGTCTCGTGCTACTCTCCAACTTTCTTAAGGACACTCAGCCATTAGACTTACAGATCAGCGGGTAATTATCTCCCAAGTTGACAGTGTCAATGAGTTAATTAGGATTTACCTTGCTGCGATTAAATCCAAAGTTCGCAGTCCAAACTTGGTCAAATCGAGTGCAACTTTTTGTATCCTCTTCTCCAAAGGATTACCTACAACTCTTATTTTTGGACCAACTTGAGTTGTTTAACAAAATTTGGAGAACGCGGCTTGCCAACGTGATTGACACTGCATTTCAGACGGCCAATATTTTTCCTGTTGAAAATAGCAGCAGATTCAGACTTTGCTCCTCTTTTTGACATGGTTAGAAATGGATTCAGCTCTGGATCCTTTAACAAAGTTTGTTGTACACGTCATGATCTATAACTTTGCTTAAAGGTCAAATCTCAGAATATGAATAGAAGCTGTACTTTCATGTTGGTCAAAGCAGCAAGTTGATATGACCTTAATTTAGAGTTTTAGGCCGATTGAGGCATTTTCTTGACATTTGCTCAACACAAACCTTTCATAACTTTTGTTCGTGAGTCCATATAGAGTTGATTGGGCATAATTGCAAGACTTGATTGAACTCAAATGATCTCCTTCGCTTAATAAGCCATTATAGGCAAAGCTGTGACTCGTCATTTCATGTGACTTTTTGATTCCAAACTTCATGAAACTTTTTCACCAGTTACTATAGACAGGAATGGAGGTGGGTCTCATGAAAAATCCATGTTTAGAATTAATCCTGACTATTCACCAATTAGCGGTCATTATTAACTCACTCCATTAGTTATTTCCCGGATAATTCGAACTGAGGCTTTGTTTCCGAGGTTGATTCCAAAACCTCTGTCGTCATTGATAATACTAGAAATTATTTCTCAATCATCGCCTGATAGAACATGTCTGTGTTAAACTGTCTGCTCGACTGGCGTCAAACACCTGGGGTGTTACAACCCCTCCCCCTTAAAAGAATCTCGTCGCGAGATTCCGGACGAAAGACATTTCAAGGGAAGAGAAACATATCACTTATCCTTAGTGGCTACTGATAACTCAAGATATACTGACCCTTCAGCAGAAAAGAAATTGTTAGGAATAGAACAACTTTCCGATCTTTCAAGTCATTTTCCCGTTACTCTTGTCTGAAGAATTTCCTTTGCTGATTCCTATCGAGCATTGAGATACACTCAAGCCACTATTGATAAGTCGATATGGAAACCAAAATTGTACTGCTACTTTGGTAGGAATCCAAGATAATATTGCCAAAATACTAGACCTTTATCTGGTTGATATAATTACAAAGCAACTTCCTTCGAGACTAGGAGGAACTGGCTGACCAACAACCACTGTGTATACCATTGGTAAATGTACGTTCTTGCAGATAGTAGTCGATTGAAAGCTACATAAAGTTCAATGTGTGCAGTTCTCTTTCTCTGATGATAACACTGTATTATCTGAGTCTGTTGAGAGAGTGGTGAATGTGATAGCTGACTTTATCGATTCTATGTATTTACTGATCCTTCTTTACATGAATTCTCATCTTCCAAAACAACGACAATCACTTAAGCTGAATTGGATGCAACCTCTTGGGTAAAAATACCAATCTACCACTGAGCAGATTAACATCGTCCTTCTTCATGATGTAGTTGCAATGCAATGAAACTGTCTTGTTGAACTGCCTTGGGCATAGAATGACTTTCTCAAATTCACTCAGCAATGCAGGAACACAATCTGAAATCTGTTGTTTGACACTTTACTCTGTCATCAATTAGCACTTCTTGGGTTCGATTTTGTAGAATACCTTGATTGCTCAAAATAAGGGACTGGTTCTGTGTATCCTTTCTGTTCTTCATTTAATAGAAGCCAAAATAAATCTTCCCATAGCACTCTGATGTATTACTAGATAGTCCTTATTCGAAGTATAATTTTGACTGAGTTACTAGGCCAGTGTAACATCTGGTATTATTAGTGAAATTTCTCCTGGATATAGTTGGCTGGAACACGACAAAGACTAGGATGTACGAGTACCACAAACAACATCAGTTGGTTTACAGATTTCTGATATAACACTATTCTGTGAGACATAGCCTTCATAGCTCCAAAGAGTCATTTCGGAACTTGATATTGGCCTTTCCATGGTTCAAACTAATCAGCTATCTCTCAACACTAAAAAAAGTTCCAAGGTTTTAACTCTTACTGCAAGCAATGCTGGATATCAATGCACGCGGTCACCACCAAAGTCCACAGAGAATCGGACATATCTAGGAGGATTGAGTTGCTAAAAGATCATCATGCAGATATATATTAAGTTCATGTAGAAAACTTTTCGGATCTTGAGTATCTTATCCAATATCACACCATCTCTGTTACTTATCCCGCAGCTGGTACTTGTCCATCTTAAGTATTCTGTGCCACTTTGCTTCACTATGACCATATATGATGCTCGATATTTGCTATCGATCAAACAGAGTCCTTTGTCTACCATCCCTTACAGTTTGTTACTGCTTTCATTACTGACTGATTCTGGAAAAGGTAATCATCTCTGTCATCTTCAAAAAGAAACACTGCCACATCTGATCTGATATATGGATTTTTGTGAAGGAATTTAGAAGATAACAAGGAGAAAGCTTCATGAAAGATAACACATTGGCGTAGTTTCGATAATAGATCTTGATCATAACCCATGGTACCAGCGCGTGCTGAGCAGCACAAACTTGTGTCGGCCGCCACAAGCGGCTCTCGGTTTCGTCGCGGCACCATTAGTTCTTAACCAAGACACTATCATCGAATCCACAACCAGTGAGAAATAGCACATGACGCAGATAAATCTTGCTTGAACAGAGCATCACAAGCAAGGCATAAGCTTAGCAAAACAAGGATGATCACAAGGTTCGAAAATCAACAAGGAAGTGATTTCAAGGACAAAACATGGCGCAAGACAACAAGGGTACGTCTTGTGCACATCTAGGTTATGGCAAGCAAAAGATTTCAAGAACTTGACTTGGCCAAGCGGCAACAGAAGGGCAATCGAGGGGTACAACAAGGGTTTGGGCATGGTCTCCACAACTGGGCAGGGCAAACTATGGTCAAGAACTGGTGTTGACAGGAACTTAGCTAAGCTGGTCAAACAAACAGGGGTCTTCAAAGCAAGGGATACAAAACATCCATGGCTTAGGAAACACTTACAAGAGGGCCAAGCTTGTGTCTACAGGTTAAGCAAAGGCATGGCTACACAACAAGCATAGGCATACCATGGTTTTGGATCCATGATTCTAAAAAGGTTAACTTGGGCTAGCCGGTCCAACAAAAGGGCATGGACAAGCATCGGTGCAGGTCTTTTGCACCAACATCCTAAACCATCAGGGCTAAACACCACAACAAAGGCCTTTAAGCAACAAGGGCTCTACTAAAGGCATCTCGGAAGGCCAAGAGGGCTTGGTCAACAAAGGCTTAACAACCACTCATGTACTCACTGAGGACAACAGTTGACTGAACTAGGGTTACACTTCGGTTACAGCATATCTACACACACAGCCTAACCAGCATAGGAAGAGACAAACAAACCACTCAAGCAACCAACATTAAGCACCAAACTCATACTAGACAAGCATCTATCTATAGCACACAAGCACACATAGACATTGAAGACATGGTAGACAGATGTTGTCATTCATTTATTTCTTGTTTACTAGGTTGGAGCATAACTCTTTATCTACAAACAAAATGACCTGATTTTCCACGAAGGGAAAATCCACAGAGTCAAGTGTAATAAAACTCTTTCGAGTCAAATTACCCGATAATCCAGTCAAATATCAATAATCCATACTTCGAATAAAAGCGTACTTAATACGATAATACATTTATTACATCGCCAACAGGCGAAAATTTAAATAAACAACATCCGGAACAGCTTGAAGTAGACGAAGAAGCGCGATCGAACTCCAACTTGAGCGTAGAAGCGAAAACCCCCTATTCCTCGAACTCCTCGGAGTGGTACTCCTCCTCGGAACCTGAAACCTCAATTTTCAGTACGATTTGTACTGGCCACACTTTCCCATCCTATATGATTTATATGTGGTAGTGGATGCAATAGTTAAATGAAATTCAGACCTAGCAGGCTGGGTTTTCCTATGCATAACAGTATAATAATTATGTATGTTTATCATGTTTCACCATTTTAACTTATCACCGTCATCACCAATTCACCATTCCCTCACACACACATACTCTCGCTCAGTCGACAGAGGCCAGCTCCCTCCCAGCCTTTGTCTCAACGGCCCGCAGTCTCACCTGACTCACGGCCGGCACACTCTTGCCAGAGGGAGAAAAGAGAAGCTCTCACTAGTCGGAAACAGGTCAGGGAAAAAGGTCCGCGGCCAACGAATTGGCCAACGTATCGATCGATCAACCATACACTCTGCAGAGGTTCTACAATATCCACAAGATCGCCATCATCAGCACCCCGGATGTGCCTAGGCGGATACCGGCCGCTTGCCAGCCTAGAGTAATGCCACCCTACCACTCAGCCCTGGATTCACCTCAAGTATGTCTGGGTGGCTAAGTCTGTGAAGTCATGATCCCTCTCCCGAAGGGGGAGCCGTGATCGTCTCGGAAGGGTGTGGGACTCTGATTCCCGTACCTTCCTCGCACTCTCTCGCCTAGCAGTAATGGCATTACCCTACCAGGTAGTCCGACCGTCCCCGTCCATAAGGAGCGAGTGGCTTGTAAAGGTATTTCCCCGTGGTCCAGATCCCACACCAATCTAGGGTGACTAAGCCGGAATGTCTTCTCAAAGGTTTTCATTATATGTGCCACCACAGCACGCTCCTGATCTGGGCTCCACCAGCGGCTCACACCCAGATCCACCTCATGTCACCATTTAACCCGCCACAGGTTTCACACCACAGGGGCATCCAGATATGCCCCACGGCAAGACTCGCACCAGGCTCGTCATATATTCCAGCTTGGTCGACACAACCCTCACCACCATACTCACCCAAAACACACGCAGCACACTCCCCGATATACACCGTATAGCATTATGCACCGGTTTTCACCGTAGCACAAATAAATATAATCAAGATAGTATTTACAGCGCGTGTGTCTATCCTATCAGCTGGGTAGCAAGGGATAGGTTGCGTCAAGGTATGGGCTTACAAGCAAATCTATCATGCAAGTCCTATACGAGGTGGGATCTACGAGGTTGGATGGGCTGTGGCACCTTGAGATTGATCGTTGCCTTGTTCCTCCTCGTAGTCGTGATCCTCGTTGTCAGGCGTCCCTTCCGACTCTGAAAACGTACGAAAACGGTCGCATTAGCGACATCTATAGAATAGCACAAAGAACGAATGAAAATTCAAAAGATCCAAATGCACTCAAACATGGTACCATTAGGTAGATCTCGATTTTAGATGAATTTAGCAACTTGAACCACTATTTTTGGAGTCTGTATGAATTAGTTATGAATTTCCGAAGTTTATTCTATTTTCTGAAAATAACAAAAGATAGGTTAAACAGGGTGACGACACGTGTCGCTCTATGACTGGTTAGTTCGGAGTTAGTGAATGACAGGTGGTTCCGCGGTCAGCGTTGACTTGGTCAACGGGTGTTGATGTCAGCATGACGTAAGCATTACGTCAACTCGGACGCTTCTGTTCGCGTCCCTCGAGTGAGCCGAGGCCTCCCTCGGACGGTGATGCTGAGGGCGCTACCCTCGAGCCTCGGGCGAGTCGGTGTTTTGCCCCGGGGCCTCCCTCAGCCTCGAGCCTCGGCGAATCGGTGTTTTGCACCGAGGCCTCCTTCAACCTCGAGCCTCGGGCGAATCGGTGTTTTGCACCGAGGCCTCCTTCAACCTCGAGCCTCGGGCGAATCGGTGTTTTGCACCGGGGTCTCTTTCAACCTCGAGCCTCGGGCGAATCGGTGTTTTGCACCGAGGCCTCCTTCAACCTCGAGCCTCGGGCGAATCGGTGTTTTCTCCTTTGTTTTGTTACGGCGGCGCTCCGCCAGCGGCGCGCTTGCGCCGATGCTCAACTTCGCCTCCCCGGACTCGATTCTGTGCTTCAACGTGCTCGTGCTTCTACGGCGGATCGATCCAAGCCACCAATTCCGTGATCTGGTGATCCTAGCGGCCAGCGCGGGTGACTCGGCGGCGGAGCCGCGGCGGTGTTATGCCGTTTGGCTAGCTCCGCTCCTCCCCAACCAAATTCAATCATACGATCTCCTTCCCATCTCCTCTACTGCCTCTAGATCATGCTGCTGCCATCAGTAATCCCGGCAGCAACTCCACGCGTATGATCTCGCACGGCGGCACACAGCGGCGCGACCATGCGACATCGGAACGAGCTCATTATCGGTCACCAGTTAGTTCTACGGCGCGCACGGTGTTCCCCATCACTCGGTGATGCTATGCGGCCAGTTAGTTTCCCAGCTCGAGGCCCGTGGCAACTGGAGCACAGGTTCGCCACGGCATGCCCAGCCGCGACGTCGCGCATGGTCATGAGGTCTCACCCTCTCGGCTAGAATGCTCCCCGTTCTATGGCTTCAACTAGAGTGTGCACGGGATTCTACTTCGAGTGGTGATCACCATCGGCTATCCAGCAGCGTCTCTTGTGGGCTATAGCGTTTGGGTCAACGTTTCGCCGCGGCGCATCAGTTCGCGGCGACGTGCATGCGTTTCATCGCCGTGAGCTCGGTCTTCCTACCTAGTTCGGAGTGCGGTTCATGAGGCATCAACGTGTGCGCGGTGGTGTGGGTTCGCTCCGAGCCGGTAGAGGCTCTGGCCTGCGCGCTCCGGTACGGGCGCCATGGCCGATGCAGAGGACGAAGATGGCGGAGGCGGCATGAGGCTTACCGTGGTGGCGGTGAAGATAGGATAGCGGTGCAGGGCGATTCGAGGCCGTGTAGCTCCGGTTGCAGTGCCGTGCAGCTCCTGGTTCACCCCGTGCTCCGCTTGCGGTCCTCTTCCTTGGCGCCGACGAATTCCGCGGCGGCGCCCGATCCTCCACGGCTCCGCTCCTTCGCTACTCTCTTCTCTCGGCTGTGTGGTGTGGTGAGTGTGCCACGGTGTGGCGACGCTTGCTGGGAACCCAGGGGTTCCGGTGAGGGCTCTGCTTTTATGGGCGCAGGGTGCCCGTCGCGGTGGATGGCGGATCGACCATGCAGCTCGATCCGAGGGTCGCGAGGCACTCCGATTCCACACGCCTCCAATTCAATCGCAGGGGGCAAGATTCCCTAGTTTGTTAGGGGTTGTTAGCCGCGGTCGGCCGAGGTGGCACGGTGGGGGCCGCCGCTGTTGCCGTGCTCTGTCTTCCGGCTTGCGCAAGAAGAAGAACAGAGATGGTTCTCGCTGACGCGTGGGGTCGGGTTGTTGGGGTCTCGGCGCGGAGGCGAGCGGTCGCACGCGATGGCAGGGCCGCTCCGCGCGCGGTTGGGCTATCCGCGAGACCGTGCAAGCGCGCGCGTTTGGACCGGCCGCGTGGGCCGAGTGTGTGCGCAAGTTGAGCCGCGCGGGTGCGTGTGGTGCCGGGCCGAAATGGCCGCGCAGGTGGATTCACTCCGGGCGGTTAGCTGGGCTGCGCGAAAGGTTTCGGCCCAGTCAGTCTGTTTACCTTTTCTCTATTTCACTTCCTAATTAGCTTAATGTTAATGTTAATCCTTATTCCAAATATTGATCTTAAGTTATGGGTTTGTCACGTAACATGCTTTGCAAAGTTTATGTATATGTATTGATGCATTTCACACAAGAAATCCAAGAAGAGCCAAATCACATATGCTTATTAATAAGTTATTTAGTTACACACTATGCACCTTACCTAATGGTCAAGTATGAATGTTAATGCATATGCTTAGAGATTGACGCACAAGTAAGTTGTCTCACTCATCATGCAAGATAAAAGGAAAAGAAAAATTTTGTGGTTGGGATTTTTGGGGTAGAAATTTGTGGGTTGTTACAGTCTCCCCCCCTTATTAGGATCTCGACCCCAAGATTAAACCGATACGTACCCGATGAATAGGTAGGGAAATTGCTCTCGTAGATCGGATTCTTTCTCCCACGTTGCTTCTCTTTCAGTGTGGTTACTCCACTGAACTTTACACATTCCGATAATCTTACTTCGGGTCTCTTTTGTGTCCCATCCCAATATCTTGACTGGATGTTCTCTATACTCGAGTGTATCTTGTAAATCAAGTGCATTAGTGGGCACAACCTCTTCTGGTACTCGTAAACATTTACGTAGCTGAGATACGTGGAACACAGGATGTACCCCTATTAACTCTTTAGGTAGGTCCAGTTCATATGCAAGCTTTCCAACCTTCTTAGTAATTTGGTATGGTCCCACGAATCTTGGTGCAAGCTTTCCTTTCTTATGAAATCTGACGGTGCCCCGAAGTGGAGATACTTTTAGGTAAACAAAATCTCCTACCTCAAATGCGAGGTCTCTTCGCCTTTTATCTGCATAACTCTTGTATCGAGTTTGTGCTATCTTTAGATTTTCTCGAACCTGATTCACCCCTTCCTCTGCTTCCTTAATTTTTGCGGGTCCGAAGAGTGATCTTTCTCCAGGGTTAGACCATATTAACGGAGTCTGGCATGGTCTTCCGTACAAGGCCTCAAATGGGGACATCTTAATGCTAGCCTGGTAGCTGTTGTTATATGCAAATTCTGCATGTGCTAAGCATTTCTCCCAATCCTTGCCGTAATTTAGCACACTGGCTCGGAGCATATCTTCCAGTATCTGATTTACTCTTTCTGTTTGCCCGTCGGTTTGTGGGTGGTAAGCTGTGCTGTAATCAAGTTTCGTCCCAATTGCCTTATGCAAGGATTTCCAAAATTGAGAAGTAAATTGTGGTCCTCGATCAGACACGATGCTTGATGGTGCTCCATGAAGCTTAAGGATATGTTCCACGTATAACTCTGCTAATCTCTCAGTAGGATAAGCGGTCTTAACAGGTATGAAATGAGCCACTTTTGTCAACCTCTCCACAATCACCCAAATGGAGTTGTTGCCTTTTTGTGTCCTTGGCAACCCAACTATAAAGTCCATGGTTATGCATTCCCATTTCCACTGAGGAATTTCTAGTGGTTTAAGTAATCCTGCGGGTCTTCCATGCTCAGCTTTAACCCTACTGCACGTGTCACATTTTGCCACGTGCTCTGCTACAGAGGTTTTCATGCCCTTCCACCAGAAGTGTTTCTTCAAATCTTGGTACATTTTGGCTCCTCCAGGGTGAATATTATACTTAGAGTCATGTGCCTCAGTCAATATTTCATTACGAAGCCCCGAGTTATTGGGTACACATATTCAATCCTTGTACCAAAGAGTTCCTTGGTCATCTTCTCGGTGATCGGTGCGACACCCAAGCTTCATCAAGCCCCGGATATACTCCATTTCCTCACAATTCTCCTGAGCTTTGCGGATTCTATCTGTGAGGTTGTATTGGATCCGTAACTCATTCAGCATTCCATGCGGTAGGATCTCTAACTGGAAGTGATCAATTTCCTCCTTCAGTTCAGCTGGCATAGATTCCGCTATTAGGGTGTGACAATAACTCTTGCGACTGAGTGCATCTGCCACCACATTGGCCTTTCCTGGGTGATAGCGAATTTCTAGATCATAATCTTTAATAAGTTCGAGCCATCGGCGCTGCCTCATATTTAGGTCTTCTTGAGTAAAGAAATATTTCAGGCTCTTGTGATCGGTATAAATATCGCACTTGTTGCCTATCAAATAGTGCCTCCAAATCTTTAGTGCATGTACTACAGCTGCAAGCTCGAGATCATGAGTGGGATATCGCTGTTCGTGATCTTTTAGCTGTCAGGAGGCATAGGCTATAACCTTTCCATTCTGCATCAAAACGCATCCAAGTCCTTGACGGGAGGCGTCGCAATAGACTACGAAACTCTGATTGATGTCTGGCAGAGCTAACACAGGGGTGGTAGTGAGTCTCTTCTTTAGCTCAAGAAAACTATTCTCACATTCATCTGACCATTCAAAGTTCTGTGTCTTTTTCAACAAATTGGTCATCGGGCGAGCGATCTTTGAGAAATTCTCAATGAATCGGCGATAATATCCTGCCAGTCCCAGAAAACTTCTGATTTCACCCACATTACGAGGTGATTCCCAATCTCTGATAGCTTCTATTTTCGTGGGATCAACAGCTACTCCTTCAGCTGATAGTACGTGTCCCAGAAATGTCACTTCTTCAAGCCAGAACTCACATTTGCTGAACTTAGCATAAAGCAGATTTTGTGCCAATCTTTCAAGTACAGTCCTCAAATGCAGCTCATGCTCTTCCGCTGTGGCTGAGTATATAAGAATGTCGTCAATGAATACTACGACAAACTTATCTAACTCCTCCATAAACACCTTATTCATCATGTTCATGAAATAGGCAGGTGCATTCGTGAGTCCAAATGGCAATACTGTGAACTCATACTGCCCATACCTCGTGACAAAAGCTGTTTTGGAAATATCAATTTCTCTGATCCTCATCTGATGATACCCTGATCGGAGGTCAATCTTGGAAAAGTACTTAGCATTTCGCAATTGTTCAAGCAGGTCATCAATCCTCGGCAACGGGTATTTGTTCTTGATAGTCACCGCATTCAGGCTCCTATAATCAACACACATCCTCATTGTGTCATCCTTCTTCCTCACAAACAGTACAGGAGAACCCCAAGGTGATGCACTAGGCCTGATATATCCCTTATCAGCAAGTTCCTTCAATTGTTTCTTTAATTCAGCCAATTCATCAACAGACATGCGATATGGTCTTTTGGCTATAGGCCCTGTTCCCGGCAATAAATTGATCACAAACTCCACTTCCCGTTCCGGAGGCATCCCTGGTATTTCTTCCGGAAACACATCGGCATGGTCTCTGACTATGGGCACATCATCTACTGTCAAAGGTTTGTCCCGGGGTGTAACCTTGGTTTTAAGGGCACATAGAAGGGTAGTAGTTTTCTCGGCTTGGGGTGTGCATCGAACGGCTTGGCCTGTTGGATGAGTTATTTGAATGTATCTGGGTGAGCAGGATATAATACTCCAGTGCTTGGTTAACCAGTCCATTCCTAAAATAACCTCTAAGCTGGTAGAAGGTAGTAGGGTTAGGTCGGCTGTGAAAACTAATCCCTCGATGGTTAATTTCACTCCCTTACATATATGGGTACTCTTTAGGTCTCCTAAGGGTGAGCTAGTTATGATTGGAAGTTGGCGTGGGCTGACCGGAATGCAATGCTCATGTGCAAACTTTGATGATATGTAAGAACATGTAGCTCCTGAATCGAAAAGAACTGATGCTCTAATGCCGTTAACCAAAAACATACCGTACACCACATCTGGGGCATCTTGGGCATCCTCAGCATTCAGGTGAGTAAGGCGACCACGGGAAGCAGATTCCCGGGGTTGAGGTTGAGCTCTTGGTGGTGCCTTCGGGGCTTTGGCATTTTCTGGACAGTTGGCAATCTTGTGGCCAGGCTGTCCACACTTGAAACATGTCCAAGGCATACCACTGGTGGAAGTTGGTGTGGGTGCCTTCCAAGTAGATGCATTCTGTGTAGTGCGATTCTGAGCAGTACGGTCTTGTGACGCACGAAAGCTCCCTGAACGATCCTGACTACGAGCCGGAGTACGGTCTTGGTATGAGCGAGAGTATTGGGCAGCATGTGAGCCTCCGCTCCTACCGGATCCAGGGCGAGAGTAGCTGGTCACATGGGTCATTCGTGCCTTCTTGCGCTCAGGGTGGCGAAAGGAACCATCTGCTTTGCGCTTCCTCTCTCTGAACTCTTCTCCAGCTTCATTCCGATCCTTTTCGATCTGGATGCTGCGATCTATGAGGTCGCGCAGAGTGTGACTCTTAACTCCTCCCATATTCACCTTGATGCGAGAACTGAGACCCTTGCGGTAGTAGTACAACTTCTCTTCTTCGCTGGTCACTATAGAAAGTGGCGCAAAGCGAAGTAAAGTGGTGAAGCGAGTGGTATACTCAGTAACCTTCTCATTCCCCATCTTAATGTTACGAAACTCTTCTGCCTTAGCTTGCATCACGCCTTCAGGGACGTGATAGTCAGTGAAAGCTTCCACGAACTCATCCCAAGTAATCCCAGCTGGATTCTCATGAGAGTCACTGAAACTGTCCCACCAGGCGCGGGCTGCACCAGTGAGCTGATGGGTAGCGGCTCCAACACACTCTTCATCGGACAGCATGGTAAGGTCGAGCTTCTTTTCCATCTCACGTAGCCAGTCGTTGGCAGCGAGTGGATCAGGATCGGTGCCATCATAGGTAGGTGGCCTGAGTTTGATGAATCCTTCAAGCTTCCTTTGAAAGTCATTGTATTGACCACCATTGCGACGATTTGCACCCTCTACGAGTGCAGCTAGCAGCTGAGTCTGTTGAGCCATTACTTCAGCCAGACTTGGTGGTGCTGGCGGTGGTGGAGGCGGTGGTGCCGCGCCGATTGGCACGTGATCATCAGCGGGAACATGGTCATCCTCTGCTGGTGGTGGCGTCTGCTCCATATTGAATGGTACTCCACGTCTTCCTCCACGGCCACGACCGTTTCCCGCTCCGCGTCCTCGTCCACGGAGTCGCCCAGCTCTTACAGCGGGTTCAGGAGTCAGATCACGCGGGTGGCTCAGACGTACTGAGCGGCGTAGCGACATCTGTGTCATAGAATAGATAGAGTTTTAGTATATATATATTAACTGTTTAAACATTGCTTTCAAGTTTTATTAGAGTCAGTTCAACGATTTACAGAAAAACATTATTCTATCCTGCACTCAAACAAAGAAGCGATAAAGATCCATAAGACGCAATAAAATCCGAACACTCATAACATGTTTGTCTTATTTAATAATTAACTTATTCGTACTACGCATCGTGGGTACAACTCGGGAATACATCTCATGGTGACACACACTGGAACTCATCACATGACCACGCAGGGTCATCAGTCACACCTACTCCTGCCCGTACACTGCTTCCGGGAAGCGACTGTCCTCAGCTTCGATGTCCTCGTTAGTCTTGTGGAGTCGGGCTACATACTTAAGCGCTTTGGCAAGCTCTTCAGTAGGCTTGGCTCCAGGTAGAACAGGGCAAGCGTCGAGGTTGAGTCGGGTGGGTGCCAGCTCAAAATCCTCAGTCCTGGGTCGGATTTTGACGCGTTCTTCTTTGGGTAGTTTCTCCCAGATGCTCTTCATCTCCCTGAGTCGTTTTCGGTCTGACTTCTTCCAGGCATCCCGAGTTCGTTCGCATTTCTCTTGTAAGTACTCAGTGTTCTTGACATATTCTATCAGGTGGCCTTGGTTACGTAACGCTTTCACCTGCATCTCCTTGACTTCCTGTTCCAGGGCCTTCACCTTATTTTGAAGTTTTAGAAACTCCATGCCTTGATTCTTCTTTCGGTTCCAACTCTGGTTCAAGGCTTCGGTCCTTTCTTCTAGATTTCTTTGCAATTCCAGCACTCGACAGTCCAGATACCAGTTGTCGTTTCCCAAATCTGCAGCCTTGTATCGCAGATCTGCCACTTCCGCCTTGTGCCTTTCCTCTTGTCGCTCCAACTTGTCTTGTAGTTTTGCTATAGTAGCTCTTAGTTCCTCCTGAACGGATCTCTCAATCTTGGTCGCTTCCTGGCACTCCATCAGGTGGTTGCGAGCTGCAGTCTGTTTGAGCTCAAGGTGACTTGCATAGCTGTTCAGGTCATACAAATGGTAAGCTGTGGTGCGCAGGCAGGGATCGGCTTCGGCAAGTACAGTCTGGGTATAGGCATGCTCCTGCTCAACCTGAGTGAGGTGAGGGTGTAAGGCCTGGGGTAGTAATCGGAACTCTGTATTCTTCAAGTGGTCTCTGTTGTCTCGTGTTACAACCTTGAGTGCTTGAAAGGACACTGCCTGCACGCACTCATCAATGGTCTCTCCAGTCACCATCTCTGAGTAGGCTGGAACGGATGGCAGGGTTTGACTTGCGGGTATCTCCAGTCTGGCCACTATAGGTGCCCTGAGTCCGCCCTCAAGTGCTGGCTCTCCAAAGCAAGTATACAGAATTTGATCAACTGGGACTCCTAATGCCACAAGGACTTCACGCAGGGTAAGTGGAATTCCTGCGATCCCTTCGCCGTTGGAAACACACTTTGCAGTAAGGCTGAGCAAAGGTCCTAGCGGCGGATACACTGGGGTTGTCTCCATGTGCACGTATCAAAAGCTAAGGTTAGCAAGTCCATAGTAAGATAAGCCTTGCATTGAAAAAAATAAAATGCAGGGTCGGTATATAACCGAAGGAGAGTGGCTTCCTGTTTCTAACGTCCATTTTCTAGGGGTTTCGTCCTAAGGTCAAGTATGGCTCTGATACCAACTGAAATGACCTGATTTTCCACGAAGGGAAAATCCACAGAGTCAAGTGTAATAAAACTCTTTCGAGTCAAATTACCCGATAATCCAGTCAAATATCAATAATCCATACTTCGAATAAAAGCGTACTTAATACGATAATACATTTATTACATCACCAACAGGCGAAAATTTAAATAAACAACATCCGGAACAGCTTGAAGTAGACGAAGAAGCGCGATCGAACTCCAACTTGAGCGTAGAAGCGAAAACCCCCTATTCCTCGAACTTATCGGAGTGGTACTCCTCCTCGGAACCTGAAACCTCAATTTTCAGTACGATTTGTACTGGCCACACTTTCCCATCCTATATGATTTATATGTGGTAGTGGATGCAATAGTTAAATGAAATTCAGACCTAGAAGGCTGGGTTTTCCTATGCATAACAGTATAATAATTATGTATGTTTATCATGTTTCACCATTTTAACTTATCACCGTCATCACCAATTCACCATTCCCTCACACACACATACTCTCGCTCAGTCGACAGAGGCCAGCTCCCTTCCAGCCTTTGTCTCAACGGCCCGCAGTCTCACCTGACTCACGGCCGGCACACTCTTGCCAGAGGGAGAAAAGAGAAGCTCTCACTAGTCGGAAACAGGTCAGGGAAAAAGGTCCGCGGCCAACGAATTGGCCAACGTATCGATCGATCAACCATACACTCTGCAGAGGTTCTACAATATCCACAAGATCGCCATCATCAGCACCCCGGATGTGCCTAGGCGGATACCGGCCGCTTGCCAGCCTAGAGTAATGCCACCCTACCACTCAGCCCTGGATTCACCTCAAGTATGTCTGGGTGGCTAAGTCTGTGAAGTCATGATCCCTCTCCCGAAGGGGGAGCCGTGATCGTCTCGGAAGGGTGTGAGACTCTGATTCCCGTACCTTCCTCGCACTCTCTCGCCTAGCAGTAATGGCATTACCCTACCAGGTAGTCCGACCGTCCCCGTCCATAAGGAGCGAGTGGCTTGTAAAGGTATTTCCCCGTGGTCCAGATCCCACACCAATCTAGGGTGACTAAGCCGGAATGTCTTCTCAAAGGTTTTCATTATATGTGCCACCACAGCACGCTCCTGATCTGGGCTCCACCAGCGGCTCACACCCAGATCCACCTCATGTCACCATTTAACCCGCCACAGGTTTCACACCACAGGGGCATCCAGATATGCCCCACGGCAAGACTCGCACCAGGCTCGTCATATATTCCAGCTTGGTCGACACAACCCTCACCACCATACTCACCCAAAACACACGCAGCACACTCCCCGATATACACCGTATAGCATTATGCACCGGTTTTCACCGTAGCACAAATAAATATAATCAAGATAGTATTTACAGCGCGTGTGTCTATCCTATCAGCTGGGTAGCAAGGGATAGGTTGCGTCAAGGTATGGGCTTACAAGCAAATCTATCATGCAAGTCCTATACTGAGCATCATTGAATTAGAAATGTAGTTTAGCATGCGTAATGGGATCTACGAGGTTGGATGGGTTGTGGCACCTTGAGATTGATCGTTGCCTTGTTCCTCCTCGTAGTCGTGATCCTCGTTGTCAGGCGTCCCTTCCGGCTCTGAAAACGTATGAAAACGGTCGCATTAGCGACATCTATAGAATAGCACAAAGAACGAATGAAAATTTAAAAGATCCAAATGCACTCAAACATGGTACCATTAGGTAGATCTCGATTTTAGATGATTTTAGCAACTTGAACCACTATTTTTGGAGTCTGTATGAATTAGTTATGAATTTCCGAAGTTTATTCTATAAAAAATTTGTAATCAACTGGGTTCGAACCAATGACCTTCAGAATGGTATCAGAGCCGACTCTCGCGGTTTCACGGGCGCGTGTGTCGCAGTTGCTCAGACATGGTGGTCATGGCTGGTGTGGACCCGGAGTGGTCACACAGCATGGCACATGTGCTGGCACTGGACACACGGACGTGGCCAAGAGAGGAAGTTCCTGGCTTGGGATTGATCGACGAGGACGTCGATCTCTTAAGGGGGTGAGGATGTAACATCCCGGCCTAAGGCTTAATAGGAATAATAGGATACTCATACCAACAAGTTGCAACTTCTTTTTCGGAAGCCCGTCTCCAAAGAACTCTAAAGTTAAGCGTGCTTGGCCTGGAGAAATTTAGGGATGGGTGACCGACCGGGAAGTTCTTCCCGGGTGCGCACGAGTGAGGACAAAGTGCGTAGAAAAGACTGGTGTTGGTCTGTGAGGGAAGTCTATGTCTAAAAAAGCTGCCATATGTAAGTGGTCCCGGCCGCGTGGAGGCGGGACGTTACATATACCAAGCAAACTAGGATATAAATGTTTGTTAACTACCAACAGTTCACAACTTTAAGCTAACAACTCACTTATTTAATCTAAGAAAAATAACAAGAAGCAACAAGCTCATGCATAGTCTACCTTCCAAAAAGGAATAAACAGACACTAGGTAATAACAATTAACAAGACACATACAACAACTGAATCTCGGGTACAAGCAAGCATAACAACAGTTTAAAAAACATTCTAAACATGCTATATATGATAAGATTGCAGTCCTTTACAAGTATTTAGTTCTCACAAGCATATGACTCGTAAAGATTAAAACTAGATTAGGGAACAATTGTAAAGCATGGTGCACATAAAAACATAATTCTAGGCATAACCATGCATACAACAGTTTATATACATCTTAACCATGTTAGAGAAGTTCATGATTAGCTCAATTAAATTCCTGACATGCACTTATTAATTTCCTTAACTTAACAAAGTGAATTAGAGAGCGATTCAAATCTATACCCAGAGAATTCTGGAAGATTAGAGCAGCTCACTCCTGCTTTTAGTAGGCTATTACAAGCAATTCCGTATTTTGAAGTAAGTAAAACAACCTACACAAATCCAGCAAGTAAACATATATGCTTAAAACAACTTAAACAAGTTCAAACTATTTAATGTTATCAAGCAACAAGCTATACATTTTCCTTACAATAACATGAGACTAGAAAGCTATGGAAATTAGTTTCACAAACTTTTTATTCGTATAACTCTAGTTCTTATTTTTTTGCAAGCAAGCAAGCATGCACATGATTACATTATTATAGCATGGAAAAGCATTTAAACAACATGTTTAGTACATTTCCTTACTAAGCATATTAACACAACTATCAAAACTAGAATTTGTAAACTTTTGACACTCTAAGTTTCATTACCACATTTAATAAGTTTAGGAAGCATTTAGCAAACTCAAACAAAACTGCATACAGAACAGTTTTAAACAACAAGTTTTATTATTTCCTTGGGTAGAGCATTCCGAGACAAAACTAACTCAAAACATTGAATTAAAACTTTAGCATAGTTTTACCACATAAGTAGAACAACACCACACAAGTCATTTGGTTACGACAAGGCATTTCAACATAGGGGGAAAACTTAGCCATTAGAGGCTTATTGTCTAACTATTCTTCTAGCAAACATCAAGTAGAGCAAGACAATCACACAACATGATGATCTAGCAGGGTTATCCAGACACTTATCATACAAGGTAATTGCTTCTAGCCTATAACAAGCAATCACGTTTTTAGCTAACAAAGAAACCATCCATATAAAACATTGCACACTACCAACCATTAAGAACAAGAGCACATTACATCTAGCTCAGATCAACACACCACCTCAAACAAACTAATTGCTTCTTACCTTTGCAAGCAATATAGCATATCCCATAGAAGCACTAGTTCACAACAAACTTCACCATTACAGGAACAAAGGTGGGGAAAGCATTTCTATGCACAAACAACCATTCGTGTTTTATCATTATATTAGTCACACTTGACAACAAGTGGTTTCTTATTAGAACAAAGGTGAGAGAAACATGTTCATGAGGAAAGCACAAATAGGATGCATGCTCGTCCTACACGTCCTCACAAATTGCCAGCCTGAGTCCCGTTCTAGGTCGGTGGCATAACACGCACTCTCGTTATAACTAGTCGTCAACTATGCATACGCATTCGAGGTTAGTGTACCTGCAGAAAATCCCATTTCAGCCCATTCCCACAACAAATAAAAATACATTGCAGGAATTTAAATCTAGATACTATCTTAGGTGCATACCCAGTATACACGTAAGTAGTATATGCACCCATCGGAATAGTATTACTCCCGCAATTAAATACCTTCACCCGCATTCGTGTGCTTACGAGTACAGGTTACAGTACCAAACTAGCTCTCCCCTAGACCAACGGTTGTTTGGTCATGCTCTCACAACTTACACTTACCTGAGCGTAGGTGTGACATTGCATAAAATAAATTCAACTACCCCACATATATGAGTACATCATATGTGAGGGCTACCTCCAACATTAGACCACAGGGTAGCATAGTATGGTCATCTATACGTACCTTTTGAGTCGACGTGTCATTGCAAGAAAGTAAAACCCCCAAAGTTAGTATTAGTTAACTAAGCCACCTGAAAGTCCTAATTGGGCATAACTTGAGGTTGTCGCTAGCACATAATTTTATAAATTAGGTTTTGACAAACTTGCCTACTAGCTAAAGGTTTTTAGATAAAATAGGCTTTTCAAAACCAAAATTTTGTTTTAAAACCATGCACACGATAGTATTATGGTTAACCTTGCTCTGATACCAACTGTGACAGAACTGACCAATTTATAAGAGCACAAGTACGAAAACCTCTGCCGGAGCAGCCGAATTAGCACACTTGAGCCCATATAAACCTGGTAGTCCGTGAAATCCTGAGGGATTTCAAACTTTTCCAACATCTCAGCCAAGATCGCATGGTCAAGCAAATACAAATCATGTTCACGGAGCTTTGCAGTGGAAACAAAATTACAATAGAGTTCACAAATAATAATACAAGTGGAGTTCCACTTAATTTTAGAAGACACAACATAGCTTTGAAATGAATACCATAGTATAAGTTGAAATACTTTGCTAGCTTGAGTGACACCCTCCAACAACAGCATAAAGAGAAGAAGTATGGAACTGCCGAGCCCACTGGCACTGGCCATCACCTTTCGACAGACCTAACCTTCACCTGCAACAAGGTGGGATAAACCCTGAGTACTCGAATGTACTCAGCTAGACTTACCCATCGGAAACCAAAAAATAAAGAGACACCAAGGAGTATGCAAGGCTGATATAAATAGTGGAGCTGACATAACTTTATTTGCAAAAGAAGCTTGAGATAAAGGGTTCATCATTTAATTATATGAGCAGTCATCTTTTATCCTATTCCTTAAACTCTAGGTTTTGCACCTGTACTTGAGCACTCACATGAATCTAGCAAACAAATACATAATACCATATCAGGCTTTCTTATCAATATTTTAGTTGAACCAACAAATGTCACATGGAGTTGTATCGTGGTGAAGCTCGTCATAGTTTCCCACTAACCGAGGGAGACGGTGACTCGAATCGAATTCCAAACCAGCTAGTGAAAAACCTTTAATACCAACCCACACTTTCCCCGTCGGGTCCATGCATTGGGTAACCGCTCGATGCTTGTTCGTGGTGGTAATCGTCGCGGTTCAAGCACGGACTGGCCAATTGGAACCTGGCGATGGCCACGCGAGGCAGATTGCATTTCCATACTAGTGGGCACGACACGGGTTGAGACCGGCCCGAACAGCGTCTAACCGGCTTTGGGGTCGATGATTACGACACCGACTTATCCCTAAGTAAAAGGGCGCTTTCAAAAATGAACGAGGCCAACAACGATACAAACCAACACGATCCAACGGACGGACTGCCTCCAAGTTCCAACTTGGTGCCTTGCCTTCCAGTTGACCGTATTTCATTACTACTGAGGTTCTTTTCCACGATAGCAAATATAGCCAACCGTGATCCGGTAAATACCCATCAGGGGCATTACGGTAACATCCTTTCTTTACTACTTTATTAAGCAGGCTAAGCAATTCTACATATAAGTAAGTAACAGGATAACAAGGCAGTTATAGCAATAATTCAAGGAAGGATAATGCAGCAATTAGGAATCAATCAACTCCTATACCTAATGCATCACAATATAAAAATACTCAATTAAATTAATTGTAAATAATAGGAGGCTTAATATGCTTCAGGGCTTGCTTGGGAACCAACACTAGGTTAGTGTTTGTTAGGTGATACTTGCTTGGCAAGCATCTCCGTTGTAGCACTTGTTTAACTTCGCATCTTCGGGATAATCCACCAAACACCATCTTCGGGTTTAGCCACATCATCATGTCCTTCACGATGTATCTATCATTACCTAAATGAGATGTGCAATGCAAGCGTATGAATGCAAGGGAAACGCTTATGAAGCAAACGTAAGGCGCACAACAAAAACATTACTAATTACTTCGCATAAGCAATCAGGATAACTACGAAAAGAAGGCATAGCTCTTAACACACAACATGTCATGATTACTCCAACAAGTTATTATTAAAGCAAAGTGTGACACACGGTTCAATAGGCACTCGCAGTGCCTAACTATAACAATCAATCAAGACTATATCAGACATCACAAATAGAACATGTGTATGCACATATAGCTTCTACTTTAGTTAAGCAAGTCAACCATCATTATCTAACATATTTATATAATACATAAGGTTAATTAGTTTAATAACATGAAATGCACAATCGGAACATTACCAAGTCATGACATAGCATCAAAGATTACATAATCAATATTAAGCTATAGCAATCAAGTTCGGTTCATATATACAGTTTGGACAGCCACACACCAAGTACTTTAAACAGATATAACTAGAGCTACACATATCCAAACAAGGTGATCCTAGACTTTATGGAAAGCTAACAAGATTAGCTACAACTTTGTTATTTACCACAAGAGCTAATTCAAAGGTTAACTAACTCAAAAATAGATAACTATGCAGCTCTGTCCTACTGTTGGACAGCAGGACTGACAGAGCTTCAGAGAAGCATAACTCAAGATACAAACATCACATGAGCATGCAATTAGACATTATAGAAAGCTTACAAGGTTATCTAAATCTTTCTTATTATTATTTCAAGGTGAATCAATCATGAACAAAGTCAAACAGCATGATTAGTGCAGCTTTGTCCACACTTGGACAGAACTAGCCACAAATCAACAACAACAACTTAAAACAACCATAACTAAAGATCTATAGCACCTGGGAACTTTCCCCTAGACTTTTTAGCAAGGTTATTAAGTTGTCTACAAATCATCTATAATCATCTTAAGATGATTCACAAGTTAACAAGATCTAATTAGTATAATTAGGCACCTCTGTCCAGACTTGGACAGATTTACCCATCAACACTAAAACAGCTATAACTCAAGTTATAGAACTCCAACAAACATGATTTAAGACAATTTAGAAAGCTTATGAAAAGCACTACAACTCTTCTATAAACACCTAAGCATGAAGCATAACATAACTAGGTGTAACAAGCCAAACATTCAGATCTGGACAGAATGTAGGCAACGCTTGACATTCAATTTGCAAGTTGCAACAGCCATATCTCTTAAACTATTAAGCCTATGGCCATGCAATTTGGTGACAAGAAAGATTAAGATGTTATATACAACTTTCATATACAACACTTTCACAACAAACATTATTATCTTAATGAAAACATGCCCACAACACAAACTGCACAAGCATGATCATATTAACACTATTTATCCTTTGCTAGTATATATATATAGCCTATATAGATATTTAGGAGATGACAAGCACACATGCATCGTAGCTCCAACTTTCAGAGATGAATCATAGTATTAGTATGTGAGCAAAGCTTGGAAAGTAACATGCATGCAAGCCATAGTTTGCCAACTATATGTTAAACTAGTTTCTATTTATAATTAACCATGTCAGAGTAAGTTAAATAAGAAACTTCAGATTTTATATGAACACATGACCATATTAGATATGCAATGGTTACTACAACATATTAGCAAGGTCATGGAACCATCTTTTCCATTTTTACACACATGCATGACACATTGAATAATTAAACCTATTTAATCGGTTGAGAGCAAGATTACTTAATATCTCTAAAACTGGTACACCACAATTAACCAAATTATTCATAGAGTATCTACATCATGTCAGGAAGCTACCATAAAAATTTCACATCAAATGGAGCAACCAAACAGTGGCAACATATTAAACCCTAGATAGCAAAGATCTATTTTTCACGCAAAACCTTTCTACTGGAAGCTATCATATTATTGCACCAGCATGTAGATCTACTCAAGGGCTTTCGAAAAAGTCCTCATTTGCTATTTTACGTTTTTCCTACAATTAGTTATGATTTTCCAAATTTCAGCCACATAAAAGGGAAAAAGAAAAAGAAAACACTGTTGGCATTGTTCATCTGAGTCTATGACTTCGCGGAGAACCCCCTGAGCTTGGTCGTATTGCTGCGCGAAGCCCTTGACGCGATTTTGAACAGAGGAAACCTACTAGGGTTCGTCGGAATCCGGCCGGAGAAGCCCGTTGTCGCCGGAGAAGTGGGGGAGTGGCATGGGGGCTCTAGGCCGCACCCATGGAGACTCTTGGCTCGGTCGGAGAGGGCTCGTAGCTGCGCGGCCACTCATGCCGGCGACGGCGTCCATGGTGGCGGCGGCCATGGCTGTGGCAACAAGGAGCAAAGGAGGGAGTGGGAGGAGAGGACGAGGCGCTGAGGGAGTGAATGAGGGCGGTCTGAGGCGCTCCATAGCACAAGTAAGAACAGAGGAGGTGAGGCGCGTGTCATCCATGGTGGGGCGAGCTCTGGGCATGCCAGCCACGTTGCCATTTCGTCGAACACGTGGTGCGCGACGACTTGGAATCTTGGACGGCCGTTTGCGGCATCTTCTTGGCATATTCGGCTCCGATGCTTGTAAGCGAAGTTGTAGGTCTCGTGCTACTCTCCAACTTTGCTTAAGGACACTCAGCCATTAGACTTACAGATCAGCGGGTAATTATCTCCCAAGTTAACAGTGTCAATGAGTTAATTAGGATTTACCTTGCTGCGATTAAATCCAAAGTTCGCAGTCCAAACTTGGTCAAATCGAGTGCAACTTTTGTATGCTCTTCTCCAAAGGATTACCTACAACTCTTATTTTTGGACCAACTTGAGTTGTTTAACAAAATTTGGAGAACGCGGCTTGCCAACGTGATTGACACTGCATTTCAGACAGCCAATATTTTTCCTGTTGAAAATAGCAGCAGATTCAGACTTTGCTCCTCTTTTTGACATGGTTAGAAATGAATTCAGCTCTGGATCTTTTAACAAAGTTTGTTGTACACGTCATGATCTATAACTTTGCTTAAAGGTCAAATCTCAGAATATGAATAGAAGCTGTACTTTCATGTTGGTCAAAGCAGCAAGTTGATATGACCTTAATTTAGAGTTTTAAGCCGATTAAGGCATTTTCTTGACATTTGCTCAACACAAACCTTTCATAACTTTTGTTCGTGAGTCCATATAGAGTTGATTGGGCATAATTGCAAGACTTGATTGAACTCAAATGATCTCCTTCGCTTAATAAGCCATTATATGCAAAGCTGTGACTCGTCATTTCATGTGACTTTTTGATTCCAAACTTCACGAAACTTTTTCACCAGTTACTATAGACAGGAATGGAGGTGGGTCTCATGAAAAATCCATGTTTAGAATTAATCCTGACTATTCACCAATTAGTGGTCGTTATTAACTGGCTCCATTAGTTATTTCCCGGATAATTTGAACTGAGACTTTGTTTCCGAGGTTGATTCCAAAACCTCTATCGTCATTGATAATACTAGAAATTATTTCTCAATCATCGCCTGATAGCACATGTCTGTGTTAAACTGTCTGCTCGACTGGCGTCAAACACCTGGGGTGTTACATAATTTGCCGATCCGGGTCAACAGTACCAGCTTCTCTCGCTCTATCAGAGGTTAACACTTTCATCTTGTTTTTGCCTCTAGGATTAGCTGCATTAACCATATTAACAGAGAAGGACACAGTATTTTGCCCAAAAGGACTACCATCTACTTTCATCTTTCCATCAAACCTCAGACGTCCGTCCTGGATAGCTTTCTGAATCCGCACCCTGAACACTCGGCAATCGTTTATGGAGTGGGATTTGGTATTATGAAAACCACAATACTTCTTGTCCTTGACCCCTTCAGGGTGTAGCATAGGATGACCTTCCGGCAACTTGATGCATCCTTCCTTTAATAAGTATTCAAATAATTTATCTGACTTGGAAATATCAAAGTCATAAGTACCTTTTTGTTGCCTCAGCCATCGCTGGTTGACTTGAGTTGGCTCTTTAGCCCAGATTATCTCGGCTGTAGCTACCTCATCTTCATCATCATACTCAGTTGCTTCCTCTAAGAAAGCTTGATACATTTCGGCAGCCACATCTCCCTTTTGGAATTGATTATTCATTCTAAACCCTTGGGCTTGACTACTCATCGTTGCCAACTGTTGTGATAACTGTCCGAGGCATCAAACTCCATGCCGAATAGCTTCTCCTTGATACTCGGCAACATGCTAGCTATGGCTATCCCCGGCAATTGATCATCTGGTATATTCAAGGAATAGCAAAGATTTTTGGTCTCCCTGAACCTGCGCAAATATTCTTGCGGTGTCTCGCCAGGTTTCATCCTTAGACTCATGAGGTCGACCAACTTCTTCTCACTGATGCCCGTAAAGAAATACGAATGGAATTTCTGTTCCAGCTCTGCCCATGTATTGATAGAATTTGCTGGCAAAGAAGCGAACCACGAGAAGGCTGGCCCTGTCAATGACAACGGGAAGTACCAAATCCTCCAAGCTTCATCTGTAGATGTCTCTCCAAGTTGCATCAAGTATCGGCTGATGTGTTCTATGTGCTGGTGTCATCTTGACCCGAAAACTTGGTAAAATCAGTAGGAGGCTTTACTCTTGGAGGAAG
Organism: Coix lacryma-jobi var. lacryma-jobi; assembly: GCA_009763385.1. Lineage (NCBI taxonomy): Eukaryota > Viridiplantae > Streptophyta > Magnoliopsida > Poales > Poaceae > Coix > Coix lacryma-jobi. Next base: position 142,013,731 of record CM019825.1, on the reverse strand, counting down.
TGCTACCTGATTGTACCACTCTAGGTAAGGGGACTTGTAAGCATACGACTCATTCTTTGGCTTTAGGCCGAATTGATTTTGCATCATATCAGCCATCCTATGCATGATGAGGTCAATACTTGAATCAGGAGCTGCTTGTGCTTGCCCCCAGGATATAGTCCTGCTGAACTCTTGTAGCCTGGATTTAGAAGAGCATTAATTGCGCTATAATCAACGAACTCCTGATATTCATCTCCAAACATATTCCTTTGTATCCTGTTCGCTGCAGGAGACACTCTGGAAGCAGATTGTGGGACATTCCCTGTTGTGCCGAACGTGACCTGGCCATAAGTTGTGGGAGGTTGTTGTGTCTCATGAGGGACTATCCCACCTGTGCTTGTGCCAGCTCTGCCACCTTCGGCAATCCTTCGACGTTGAGGTACTGGGAACAACAGTGGTCCCTGCATCGGACCAGCGGCTTCTTCAAAGAATTTATTCATTGCTGGACCGAAAGTACTAACCATGACGGCACGAAAGGTATTCAAGAAGGCTAACTGGTGATTGGTCATGGCTTCCGATATAACTTTGTACTTTATTCCAGTCATCTTCTGAATAGCTTCCTCTTCAGTGTTGTCGGATAGCTCGGATTGGTGGTGAGGAAGAATCCTTGGAAACGGTTGCTTCTGGAAGACCTTGCCGCTCTTGTTCTTGGAAAAAGTCATTAGGCACTTGCGCTGAAGTTCATCACAAGTCTGTTGTACTAAACTTTTTAAATCTGGCGGCAAGTCATCCATGGTCACATCCAGAATCTGATCGTCGTTGATCTCAGGCATCTTGAAACAGAGTGGTCCCACTGGACGTGCCAAAAAGTATGTTCGTTGCAAAATCTGGTTTGTCGCGCCTCACACACAGCAAGCCGAAAAGCTAGCTTCAATCGGGTGCCCGGAGTATGTTGAATCTGGAGATGTGCCAGTCGGTTTGACCTGAAAACCAACAAGGGATAAAAACGTGAGAATACCTCTGGAACATGCCGGGTGAGACCAGACAGTTCCATATGTACGGCTTTGAAAGCCAATCACGACGGCACACAACTATAGAAGCTGTCTGTCAAAACAGATTTTATAAAGTCATTCAGCAAGTATAAAAGAAAGCATGTAAACATGTTGATTGCCGAACGCATATGTAATAGAAGAAACAGGTAACTTGTAAATATAAATCTATTCAAACAAAACATGCATAGGCTAATCCAACTAGTCTGCCGCACGTCTAGTCTTCATAAACCCGTCAAGCGTAAACTTGAGTGAAGCTAATCAACCGCATGATACCACTTGCTACAAATCTACACCACTCCTTATAATTAGATTAATCCACCGCATGATACAATCTAATTATAAGAAGCTAAAAGCATGCATATATCTGAACAGATCTATATATACTCATTACTCAGGTAAGCTTAACCAAGATCGGCAAACTAGCCGAGTTGGGGTCCATGAAGAAGGAACATACAAACAAGCATGATCAAACCAATCTAAAACCTGTATCTGCCGCACGATACCCAGTTCCATCAAAGCCTAACCGTGATTGACATGCATGAACCCACAACGTGTGACAATCTAGATTGAAAGTTGATCCGGCCGTCATGATCTTATTGTTAACAAAACACAAGCGAGCTTGTGAAACAAGGCCGAACAAAGATCAATCTAAATTGGGCAAAAGAGTGTTACAAGAATTAAATAATAAAACACATAACACATGATAACTTAATGAATCTATTAGATCTGCCAAATCTAATAGAGCCGATAACTATTTTTACTCATGACAATCCGCCGCACGATACAAGGCACAAGCAAAAACCTCCCGTCATAAGCTTAAATTCGTCGCACGATACTAAGCTTAACGTACGAGACTACTTGCATCATATCTAAATCCACCGCATGATACTAGACATGATAACAAGGTTGCCGGGACTTACGGAGGTCGACGGATCGATGATTCCTCTCGAAGAACTCGACGACACGACTAAGGACTTGAAGGTGGCACGGGGCCGGTTTGTATTGGTATGGTTGTGAACAATTTTACAATGGTCGAGGGTTTATATTTATACCCTGGACGAAACATGAGTCCTAAACGATTTCGACTTACATAATGATATCTGGAAAAATACAGATCCTATTCCTATTCTTTTCGGCGTCCTTCATCGTCACGTGTCTTCTTATGCAAGCCGGCTTTACTTGTCATATCCATCTCCCGAATGGAGCCACCGTCTTTCGCAAAATAGCTGACTGCACAGGCATTTACCAAAACCCTGACCAAATAATCGCCCGACTGCTTACTGAATCCTTTCTTCACTGCTGGCTAGGCCCACTTGTCATACCCTCGTGGGTGCAAAAATCTGGTGTTAACACTAATCTAATGAGACAACTCATACATCCCAATGTCATACGAAATAAATATGCAGCATTTGACATGATTCTTGTGTTGCCAATATATATATACCCAGGCATCCTTTTGCAGAGCCAACCCCAAATTAACTCTGCCCTCGGTTTTTATGTGGAACGCAAGAATGCAAGGAGCTGATGGTGGAAATGGGAGACATCAGGAAACAAATTAAAACCGAACCTGTTTGCATGCATGCTTGGCCTGAATTCTTTTCAGGGTGCTTGTATATCTTGATAAGAGAACCCTAGCGATTCCTTCCTAGTGAGCACAACCTTTTGCATTCTGCTTTCTAGAGAAGTATCAGTGAAAGACCTCCATGTGATCAGCTACCAAAAGCCCCAAGCAAACTCTGCTGTTAGGAGTGTAAAAGTTCATTTGACATTGTTATTTCTAAAGATGAAAATTGTAGGCTGGCCCTTTTGGATGTACACACTACAGGTAAAAACAGTTCATTGAAAACAGAAAAAGATAGAAACACAATATCATCATGGCACTATACAAGAGCTGCCATGAAAGTGACATTTTGGAAACTGCACAAGCTTGTGTTTAGTGATGTTTGCATACCTCTTTATCTTATGTGCTTACATGCACTGTGTTTATACTCAGCGGGGCTTGTAGTCTTATGAGACCACTACAACTGCGTTTGTGGTGTGGTCGTGACCATATAAAAAAGGCATCAAGGCCTGTGCCAGTTCAGCTGAAAGCTTGGAATTGGAGACGGGTGGGAGTGGTCCTGGAGAGGCTTGCTAGAAAGCACATGTTGGAGACCCACTTTTGGATAGGCAAAGCCCAAGGCTATCCATAAAGTTAGCCAACTGGGAGCTTGGCCCTTGCTAGTGGCTCCAATGAGGATCAAGAGGGAAGCTTGTGCGCTTCTCGATACCTCAATTAAAAATATTAGATTCATCGATGGGACTTTGCATCTGGCTCATCTTTAGCTTTCCATATTTACTTTTGCTACCTTGGTTGTGTCCATTACCTTTCCTACCACCCCAACCGACCATAGCAATTGTGGAGAAGCTGATCGAGGGAAGATACTAGGGTGTTGATACACCACTTTGGAGCTCTCCATTTGCATAGTGCATAGTGATACATTTGGTGATTAGCATATAGTTGTTTTGCGACGTGCTCAGGTTAGCTAGACCACCACTTATGCACTTACTCTAGATTAAGACTAGTGTTTATATTAGTGAGGTTTGCATACTTCTTAATCTTAGGTGCTTGCGAGCATCGTGTTTATACAGGGCGGGGCTTGTAGTCATTCGAGACCACAACAACTGTGTTTCTGATGTGGCCATAGTGGAGATCAAGACCGTGTACCAGAGGGATCATGACCCGTGACAGTTTAGCTAGAAGCTTGATAGTTGAGATAGGTGGGAGTGGTCCCCCAGAGGTTTGCCGGAATGCACGTCGGAGACCCACTTGCGTGTGGGCAAGGCCCGAGGCTATCCAGAGAGTTAGCCAACCGGTAGCTTGGCCCTTGCTAAGGGCTTCAACGAGGACCAAGGAGGAAGCTTGTGCGCTTCACGATACGCCAATAAAAATATCAGATTCATCGATGAGACTTATCTCATCTTTAGCTTTCATATTTACTTTTGCTACCTTGGTTGTGTCCATTACCTTTCCTAGCTCAGTTCATATGTGAGTTGATACGATTGGATCCTAGGTTGCATAAGTTTTTTTACGGTTGAGATAGCAACACAGTTAGCAAAACCATAGCTACACATTGAGATAGATTTCTTTCTGGCACATAGGTTTTGACTAGATGAAAATTAGAGGCTATAGTTAGGAGTAGATATTAAGTTGTCGAGCATCTCCAATAGTTTACCAAATTTTATTTGGCAAATCTTATGTTTTGCCAATTCCTAAAAAAATATGCCAAGTAAAAAAAGACCTCATCTCCAATAGTTTCTATAATTCACTTGTCAAACGCAGATCTAACTTACATGAGGAATCCTGAGACAGAAACAAAATCATGTTTATGCCCTTCCACCTCTTGAAAAATTACATCAGGAACCCTGAGACAGAAACAAATCATGTTTATGCCCTTCCACCTCATCTAAATACGGAGGGATGCGCCGCGGAGTCGAGCGCACATATATGTGCGTGCGGAGGCTTTTTTTCCCAACTTGGGATAAATAACAACCTGGGATGGGGAACTGTTGGAAAATGTTTTTTTTTGTTTTTACCAAACAAGTAAAAATGGCAACCTGGGATGGAGAACTGTTGGAGTTGCTCTAATTCACCGCTCCCCTCAGGTGTCACGGTCCTTACAGCTGGCCTCCACATCTCTGAGGCAGTTAACATCAACGCTGGCTGGGTTGTGAAGAGTTTACAGCTGGCGTCGTCGATGTATTGCAGGATGACCCTCGACTCGCTGATGGTCTTCCTGATGTCGTGGATAAGGACGGGCACCTTTTTGTGAACAGTATGGACTCTTGTTCCAGAGAGCCTCCAACTCGACAGAATGTACGGGCTCTCCCACAAGCCCAACCAATGACTATGTTGTGGTAGGTACGGAAGCTGCAGTGCGGTGTCCCGCGGATTTGTGCATGTGGAAGGGGAACTCGGGCATTGTAGGTTCCTAATGCTTCTCAAGCCTAAATGTCGTCATTCATTACTTATAGATAACATGCTCGATCTTGCCGTATTTTTCTTCATCATTTCCCAGCCAGATTTAAGCCTCTTACATGTCATTTTATAGGAGGCTTGTGCCAACCTATAACGATCGTAAAACGTAGCTACTGGCGCATGTGCTTGTACATGCCATTTTATAGGCATATATGCGGACATAAACCAATTATGTATTGTTGGTGATATACATTCATGAAAGTAAATACATGGTAACTAATAATAATTAATTCAAGATATAAACCCGGACATCAGAGATATAAACCAATCATGCCATTTTATACATGCTCGGCAGTCATCATGTTATGCTCATTCATTTGTGATCTAAATTGAACACAATGCTGCAGTGCTGTCTCTTTTGTCGGTGAAGTTAACGTGTATATAACATGTATATGACTACTGTTACTATCGTTTACAATCCTAAATTCAATAGGGGCAGCCTGAAATTATTCAATTTCTTGACGACATTAAATTTTCATGTATATGATTTCTGTCACTGTCGTTATTATTCTCAGGAGGGTTTTCTCTTTCGACTAAGGCTGGACGCTCCAATAAAACAAAATTTCCAGGTCAGGTAGTTCGGATAATTGTAACTGTAGGTATTACAAATTGCTAGCCGATTCTTGCACCGAAAACGCATTGCTGAAATTTTGTGTATCTCGATATAATTCGGGTTCGGGTTCGGGTTCGTGTCATGCACAAAATTGACAAAACCAAAACTTTGACAAAATTCCTGTACCATTTTAATGCAATAAAAATCAGTCCTTCAAATACCAGTTATCAAGCGGAGAATAGATCCATATTGAGCCATACCAACTAATGGATCTACAGTACTCTGAACTACACATCTTCATAATACTAGGAATCACTACACGAAACCCATTCTTCGCCGAGTGCCTGTAACTTTGCCGAGTGCCAAATTTCGGGCACTCGGCAAAGAGCCTCTTTGCCGAGTGCCGGAAATCTGGCACTCGGCGAAGACTGAGCACAAGGCAAAGTTTGCTTTGCCGAGTGCCCAACACTCGGCAAAGAAAAGCACTCGGCGAAGTGACCTCTTTGCCGAGTGCCGCACACTCGGCAAAAATGAGCACTCGGCAAAGTGTCGCGGACCAGACGGCATCCGGGCCCGTTAACTTTGCCGAGTGCCCGCCGTCTGGCACTCGGCGAAGACCCTCTCTTTGCCGAGTGCCGGCCACGTGGCACTCGGCGAACAGTGCGGGCCCGGGCTGTGACACGTAAGCTGTGCTTTGCCGAGTGCCACATGGCTGACACTCGGCAAAGAGAGGGTCTTCGCCGAGTGCCAGACACGTGGCACTCGACAAAGAACGTGGACTGTTCTTTGCCGAGTGCCACGTGGCTGGCACTCGGCGAAGTGCTGCTCTTTGCCGAGTGTCAGCCTAAGTGGCACTCGGCGAAGTTTTTAATTTTTTTGATTTGGACACCAAATTTTTTTGTGGTTCATCCCCACACTACCATTGTCAATATTTTCAAATTTGAGAGTTTTTCAAACATTTTGTTATATTTTTTGACTTTCTTTGGTTTTCTTGAATTTTTCCCGAAAGACGCAAGTTTGAACTGCGGGTGCATCGAATAATGGATTTTCATGATTTAAAAAATATTATTCTTGTTCTTAACCGTATGTTGAGGCCAAATCCAAAACCTGACCTAAGGTTTGGATCAACGTGCTCATGGGGCAACGCCTCCAAATTACGTCCGGGCGGTTTTTTTAATTATAGAAAATGCAAATGAATTCCAAAAATCGCGAAACTTGGCGAGATGTTGTTACATCATATGCGTATGTCGTGAAAAAAATTTAAGAAAGTTTCGAGCAAGTTGTCACGTACGATGCTTACAAACCCGAAAAAAATAGAAAACGGTCGGCCCGGCCGCCACCCACACACACCAACACACACGCACTCACGCACCCAGCCGCACGCCGCGACCGCCCCGCGCCGCCGCCCGCGGCCGTCGCCCCCGCCCGCCGCCGTCCGGCCCCGCCCCGCCCGCCGTCGTCACCTAAGCGGCGGGCCGCCCCTAGGCCGGCCAGTGGAGGAGAGGAGGAGGTGGAGGAGGAGAGGAGGAAGAGGAGGAGGAGGTGGAGGAGGAGAGCAAGAAGAGGAAGAAGAGGAGGAGTGGAGAAGAGAGGAGGAGAAGGAGGAGTGGAGAAGAGAGAAGGAGAAGGACAAGGAGAAGAGAGGAGGAAGGTGCCAGCTTAGGTCCGTCGACCCTCAAGCCGCTTCGGTCGTCCCCGTCGACGTCGCCGAAACTCGTTCTTGCTATTCTCGTCGCGAAGGTATGCCCTATGTAGTTAGTAAATAGTTAGTACTTAACAGTTAGTAGTTAGTACTTAGTAGTTAGTAGTAGTGTTAGTGTTAGTGTTAGTGTTAGTGTTAGTGTTAGTAGTAGCAGTAGTTGTACTACTTCGATACTTTTATCTGTATGGAAATAGAAGTAAAGTACATGACTCATCTTGGTACTATTGTGATTGTTGGCCTTCGTGACTATGTCTGGTATACATGTGGTTGTTGGCCTTCGTGCCGACCTTTTCTGCAGGTTTTGGGAACCTCCCCGTGCAGGGGAGGTGCTGCCAAAATTTTCTGTCGAGACTAACCATATGCTCTTTTTTTGGCAGGAGGAGGACCCGTCGGAGGGACTCGGTGACCCTGATCGTCTTCGTCGGCGTTGCGGGTCTGCCTGCACCGCGTCGTCTCGCCACTGCCTCGACTCACCACTGCCCCGCTACCCTGACCTCACCGACACCTTAGGTATAACCCCTCTATCCGTATCCTTAGGTATCTGATCTTTGGTCGCGTAACCTAGTTAGACGTCTCCCGTTCGAAAGAGGTACAGTCTTAGATATTCAGTCCTTTGCATATCTGCGACCGTATCTCTTTCGAATTGTCCACATATTTTGGACAGCCCGCGGATGCGTAGATGAGCTAGTTTCCATGTTCTGCTCCTGTCAGAGTCAGAGTTTCGGCACCACCTCCTCGTTGTTCTCCGGATACACACTCTCCCTGCCAGGACGTGTATCGGGAGAACAGCGAGGAGGTGTTGCCGAAATTCTGTCTCGGGTAGGAGTAGAACATGGAAACTAACCCATCTGCGCATCCTCGGGTGGGATTAGGACCTATCCTTCTCCTATTAGATGGTAGGAACGCCGTGTAGATGCAATTGCTGGTTTTATTACTCGCTTACATATGTATATGCCAGAGGATGGATAACCATGACTGGATGTACACGGGCCACGCAAGTAAGAGCACAGAATGGGTTACTAAGACCAATGCTTTCTTAGAGCATGCGTTTGGTCCGACTGCTAAAGGGGTCGAGTCGGATGCCGTGTCCCTGCAGCAAATGTGGGAACAAGAAAAGAAAATATAAGAATAACGTGGGGGTAGATCTTTACAAGTACGGATTCGTTGAAAACTATACTTGTTGGGTCCACCATGGTGAAGCCGATCGGATTAGAGAGGAGGTTGGTGAGACAACGTCTCGAGGAGTATGATGGAGATGCCGGGGGTAGCAGACATGATGGGAGACTTTCAAGAGGCTCAATTCGGTGAAGGATTGGAGGAGCCAGAGGACACCGCAAAGGCGTTCTACGACATGATGTCTTCGGCACAGAAGCCCCTTCATGAAAAGACAATGGTTTCACAACTGGATGCCATTGGACGCCTAATGGGGTTCAGTCCCAGTATAGCTTGAGTCGAGACGCCTTCGATGGCATGTTGGCAATTTTGGGCACCCTGTTGCCGGAGGGTCACATTCTACGAAGAACACGTACGAGTCACAGAAACTTCTTCGTGCACTTAAGATGTTGTTACGAGCAGATCCATGCTTGTCCAAAAGGGTGCGTCCTATTCAGGAAAGATCACGAGAAAGCAACACATTGTCCAAAGTGCAAAGCCTCTAGGTATGTGGAGGTAGACCATGGAGATGGCAAGAAGGAACAACTTAATATCCCCCGAGATGGTCCTACGGTACCTTCCTTTCATACCTAGGATCCAACGACTGTACATGACAGAGGACTCTGCGAAACAGATGACATGGCACAAGAATGGTAAAAGATACAATCCTGACAAGATGGTACACCCATCGGATGGTGAAGCATGGAAGCACTTCGATGCCATGCATCCTGGCAAAGCTATGGAGGCTCGAAATGTACGTGTGGCGCTGGCGACAGATGGGTTCAAACCCGTATGGAATGATGGCGGCCCCGTACACTTGTTGGCCTGTGTTTCGTGATCCCCCTCAATCTCCCTCCCGGTGTTATGTTTGACCCTAAGAACGTATTCTTGTCGCTGATAATTCCTGGACACCCGGGGAACAATATGGGTGTGTTCATGGAGCCTTTGTTGGATGAATTGTTCGAAGCTTGGGAAAACCCGGTACTGACATATGACCGAGCAACAATGACGAACTTCAAATGCATGTGTGGTACCAGTACTCCCTGCATGACTTCCTGGCGTATGGCTTATTCAGCGCTTGGTGTGTTCACGGGAAGTTCCCATGCCCAATATGCAAGGCAGCTGTGAAGTTCACTTGGTTGAAGAAGGGAGGGAAGTATTCTTCATTCGACCAGCATCGTCAATTCTTGCCTCTTGACCATCCATTCAGAAGTGACATCAAGCACTTCAGGAAAGGTGTTCAAGTCACCAACCCCATTCCTCAGTTCAAGAGCGGTTCCGAGGTCCGTGCCGAAATAGAGGCTCTGAAGTTTGATAAAGACAACGGTCATTTTTTCGGGTACGGAGAGGAACACATGTGGACCCATAAATCGGGCTTGACTAGACTCCCCTATTTCAATGACCTTCTTTGTCCGCACTACATCGATGTAATGCACACAGAAAAGAATATCGCTAAGGCACTCTTTGCAACACTCATGGATACAGAAAAGTCAAAGGACAACGTTAAGGCCAGACTGGACCTGCAAGAGATGTGCGATAGACCAAAGCTAGTGATGAGGGCTCCTGGTGCTGGCAAGAAATGGAAAAGAGGTCCGGCCGATTATATATTGAAAAGAGACCATAGGAAGAAAGTACTACAGTGGATCCAGGCGTTAAGGTTCCCTGATGGGTATGCGGCGAATCTGAGGAGGGGAGTGAACTTGTCTACTATGCGAGTGTTGGGGATGAAGAGTCATGACTACCACATATGGATCGAGCGGCTCCTTCCTGCGATGACCCGGGGATACCTCCCTGAGCCTGTGTAGCGCGTGCTGGCAGAGTTGAGCTACTTCTTTCGCCAGCTTTGTGCCAAGGAGCTATCTTATGACGTGATTGCTAACCTAGAGGAAGTGGCACCTGTGTTGATCTGCAAGTTGGAGATGATCTTTCCACCCGGCTTCTTCCTGCCGATGCAGCATCTGATTTTGCACCTACCGTACGAGGCATGGATGGGGGGGGCCGTGCAGTGCCATTGGTGCTTTCCAGTCGAGAGATGTCTAAAGGTTCTTCGAAAAAGGTGTAGAAATAAAGCCAAAATAGAGGCTTCGGTGGCAGAACCATTTATTCTGGAGGAGGTGTCAAACTTCACAACAACATATTATAAGGATAACCTTCCTAGAGTGCACAATCCACCCTCTCGTTACAACGTCGACGAGAGTTTATCGAACCTCAGCCTTTTCAAAGGCCAACTCGGAAGAGCAAGCGCATCGAGGACCAAGATGTTGCGGCATGATGAGTGGCACACTATCATGTTGTATGTGTTGTTGAACCTTGACGAAGTGACTCCTTATGTGCAGTAAGTTCTCAATGAGCTTGTTACATGCGCCGTGACTATCTTCAATCTATTGATTCGACCTCCTTGTTTTTAAGGAATTTATTGATGAATACTGGAGAGAGGATAGGGAACCTTCCTCTGAAGAACAAGACCATCTTCTCAAAATGGTGTGCCCGATTTCATTTCGTGGTTTAGTACGAATGGTACCACCCAACTAACCTTGTATTTCATTTCATTTCTTGTTTCATTTGATGAAACGATCTACCCTGTCTCAACTTACAGGCCGCACAGATGCGGAAATCATAGATGAGTTGAAACAGGTTGCCAATGGCTTCGACTATAGGGTCAAGTCATTCACCGTTTATGATGTGAATGGCTATCGCTTTCACACAAGCAGCTACAAGCAGAGTCGGCCCAATCGAAAGACCACGAATACCGGAGTTCGTACGCCCGGCACCGATGAGCGTGACTATTACGGCATAGTCGAAGAAATATATGAGCTCAACTTTGAGGGTACCAAAGCTATTAATCCAGTGGTATTCAAATGTCATTGGTTCGATCCTGATGTCACGAGAAGAGCCCCTGAGATTGGGCTAGTCGAAATTCGACAGGACTCCGTTTACAAGGGAGACGATGTCTATATTGTGGCTCAACAGGCCACACAAGTTTATTATCTCCCATGGGCGTGTCAAGAAGACAACAATCTTATGGGTTGGTACCTTGTGCAGTTAGTATCGCCGCGCGGTAAAGCGCCTCTCCCAAACGATGATGATTACAACTTCGACCCAAACACATATAGCGGAGAGTTCTTTCAACCTGAGGGGCTAGAAGGGAGGTTTGACATTAACATTTTTGAGCTAATGAACATGGAAGAAGACGATGACAATGATATTGATGAGGACGAGGGTGATGAGGTGCACAATGCCAAGGACTTAAGAATGCTTGAGCGATTACGGTTTGGTGGTGAGGACGAGGGTGATGAGGATGATGGAGACGACGCCGATTCTTTTGACAATATTGACAGTGATGACGACACACGTGTGCCACGAGCCAACACACGAGGGGCACTAGCCACTGACAATCGTGGAGATAATTTTTAATTCATGTAATGCTATATTGTTATAATTATTTTGCAATTATCTTTTGTTCATTTTGTATCTCTTTATAAAGACTTATCGTTTATATATGCTAATTGATTTTATCTTTGTAATGACAGGCACTCGACAAAATGCCGGGCGGAAGGCGGCAGCAGCGACGGGTCAACTCGCGCTACCAGAGGTCCAGCTCACCACCCACCGCAGCCGAGGAGCCGTCGACGAGGAGGGCGAGGTCCGGCCGCCCCCGCGGACGTCCTAGGAGGGAGCCGACTCCTGACCCGTCTCCCGATCCGACTCCCGACCCGACTCCCGACCCGGCGGAGACCTCGGACGACGACCAGGGGGACGCCAGAGGGACGTCCGGGAGGATGTTGGACGACGACACCACTTCCTCGGACTCGACGGGTGGCCAGGGGGGCCAGAGGGACAAGGGTGCCGAGATCGTCGATGCCTCCGGAGGGGGTTCCACTTCCTCTGCTTCGAGCAGAGTGTACTTGCGTGGCCCTTCGTAGCTCCCGCAGCAGCGTCTCGCACCTAGTCGCCGTCCGGTGATTTGACCTTCCAGCGACAAGTAAGTTACCATTAATGTTTTCATTACTTGTTCACATGACATGTTCAAAATTGAACTTCCGACTAACAGTTGTTCTTAATGACTCATGCAGGAACTGGGAACTTGTGGCAGGTGGCAAGACACGCCATATCAATGGCATGTTAAGTCTTCTGATTCGGAAGAACTACCCGGGCTTGGTCACCTACGCTGGGGTTAGGTCACCGCCCTGGACGTGGGACCACTTTGGTGCCGCTCCGGACCCCACGTACATCACCGTTGCAGCGCGGATTAGGGCCGAGTTCTGGGTGAGTCTTGCTCGCACAACATTTCTCAATGATACGTATTTGTTGGACGTTCCTGAAATAATAAAAGGGTACATGTTGTCTTTATGCAGGAGTACTTTGCGTGCGAGGCGGGGAGAGAGGCCGAGGCGTTGCACGTGCAGGACAAGGTCTGCAGGTCCCGGCTCGCGGATATGTACCACGAGGCGCGGATCCAGTGCGTCATCAAATACAACGCCGACGTGTTAGGGAAGACGGTGAAGAAGGCGGACGCTAGGCAGATGATGCTCACTAGGGAGACCGACCTCACTAGGGAGCAGTACATCCAGGTACGTACAAAACAGTAATACTGATTGGTCCATCCATCACTTAGCGGCTCTTCTAACATATTAAATACTTATTGTCTTGCAGTTCTGTCCTGGTTGGTGCGCCAATCACCTAGACTGCTGGGTGGCCATTGTGGACAGGTGGAGATCGGACGAGTGGTACGAGAGGCACAGTGCCCGCCGAGACTGCCGCCTGCAGATGCCTGGGGTGCCACACCACCAAGGCAACCTTAGCCTCGCTGTGTACGCCAACAGATGGGTATGCTCTACTGATTTTTTTATTCTAACACTCAATTACTCATTACTTGTAATCATCTGTGTTTTCCTCGCAGTCCCAGTCGCATGGTGGTGAGGAGTGCCTCCCTTTCAAGGCGTACCACTTGTCGCACCAGGGCAAGGCGACTGCCGCGAGCACCCAGTACAACCCAACGCCGGGCCCGAGGCGTTCACCAACACGAACGCCTACACCAAGGTCACCGAGTACACCACTGCGGCTCGCGAGCGCCATGGGGAGGACTTCGATCCGGCCACCCAGCCCCTAGATACAGACCTGGTGATGAGGCTGGGAGGAGGGAAGCAGCACGGCCGGTACTGGATAGCCAACAGCGCAGTTGACTCGTCCTCTGTTCCCAACCTCGCTGAGATTCGAGCTGCCAGCACGAGCTCCTCCGTCCCCATACGACCTCGGCAGCCGACCCTCACAGCCAGATGATGGCAGCACTTCAGGTAAGTACTTGTTCTATTCGTCGTTCATTGCTTTTACACATATACCTTGTCTTTGCATTGTTTAAACCTTACGGGACGAATTTTGCAAGGCCCAGATGCAGGCCCAGGCGGACCAGATGCAGAGGTTGCAGGCCATGCACGAGGCCGAGGCGGTGGCCCATCGTCGCGACTTACTGGCCATCCAGCAGCGGGAGGCGCAGAGGACGCAGGACATAGCTCACTTCTTTGGGAGCCTGAACATCCTGGTGTTGTCGTGCCTCCCTCGCTGCTCACTCCTTTTGTGCCTCCTGTTACTCCTACGACAGAGACTCCGGTGAGTATATATGGTTGTTTATATTTCTTTAACTTTTACGGCTGTCCTCCAAGTGCTAACGAATTTGCTTCTCCTTTGTGCACTCACAGTCGGAGGGTTCGGCACTGACTCCTCAACCTGGCCTTCCTCCGCACACTCTGCACATCACTGGTGGCCCTCCTCCGCAGCCTGGGTGGCTCCCCGGTGGCCCTCTTCCGCCCTATGGGTGGCCAGGTTACCCTCCTCCGCAGTCAGGGTACAACGGGTGGCCATCTGGACCTTCGCCGCCTGGATGGCAAGGTTGGCAAGGTGGTCCTTTGGGCGGGTCATGGGACGCGTGGCAAGGTGGGGGTTCTTCACAATCTGAGCACCAAGGTGAGCAGTGATGACCGACTTAGATTTGTGATGGACTTGTGAGATGGATGTGATGGATTTGTGAACTTGTGACGGACTTGTGATAAACTTGTGAGTTTGTGATGCATGGAGACTGAACGTGTGATATTTGTTTGAAATGGATTGTGATATATGGATGTGTGATATATATATATATGCATGTGATATTTGTCTGAAATGGAATATGGATGTGTGATATGTGATATGTTTCTATCAAGGAAAATGAAAACAGAAAAAATTCCAATTTTTCCCAGCTTTGCCGAGTGCCACACTCGGCAAAGATGCCACGGCACTCGGCAAAGCTGGGTTAATTTTTGCCTAGGTCGGCCTCTTTGCCGAGTGCCACGTGTCCAGGCACTCGGCAAAGAGGGCCTCTTTGCCGAGTGCCGGCCCACGTGGCACTCGGCAAAGAGGCCACCTTTGCCGAGTGCTGGCCCACATGGCACTCGGCAAAGAGGCCTCTTTGCCGAGTGCCTGGACACGTGGCACTCGGCAAAGAGGGCCCCTTTGCCGAGTGTCGGCCACGTGGCCCTCGGCAAAGAGACCCTCTTTGCCGAGTGCTAGTACGCTAGGCACTCGGCAAAGAGGCCGTCAAGTGACGGTTCCCGTTTGCTTCGCCGAGTACTCACCTGGCACTCGGCGAAGCGTTTGCCGAGTGCCCGATATTTGGCACTCGGCAAAGAAATCTTTGTCGTTGCAATCTTCGCCGAGTGCCCTTCGCCGAGTGCTTCCAGCACTCGGCAAAGCCTCGAAATCCTGTAGTGAATAAAAGAGGATTTGAGTAATTTCTGGTAATTCGGGTACTTCGGGTCTGAGTTCAGATAACTCAGATTTAGGGATTGGGGTAGCGAGTACATTCCCCACCCCTACTTTTACTTGTGAATTGTTTATTTTTGTGGACAAAACAAGAAGCTCTGATATGTGAAAGTCACCTTTCTCTAAACCCAACTAGCTCTTCAAATTCAGTAACTAAATTTTTGATATGCTTTCCAAGGCTTCTCAGTAATGCTTCAAGTTCTAAAGTGTTATTACTACCAGTTCACATGGGGTGTGTTGACTATATAGCTTTTTAGGAATTCTCACTTGATATATACCTTGCTTATCTGTCACGTGGTGTTCTCCTGTCCGTCAAGAAAATACCACTCTATTTGCATGGCTGCTGGAAGCCTATGGAGCTAGTTGTCACAGAGTGGTCTATACTGAGACTCTAATATGTGTACAATCAGTAACGCAAAAGACTATCATCACAAACATATGTGTCGCAGAGCGACGACTTCAATATAAGAATCCCGGCAAGGTGATCATCAGGGAGGTTTGTGAGAGAGGTTCCAGTTGGAACAACTTTGGATCATGACAAAATATCACAAAATAGAACATCTATTGTAAAAAAAAAGCCACAGGACATGGTTAGAGACGTATAATCGGTAATAATACTGGTGCCACCACTTGTCCTTATCAATTTAGTGCTAACTAGCTTATATTAGCGTTGTTTATTCATCTTTTTTGATGTCCCTAGAGGCGTTCTTCAAAAATTAGATTTCTATCGCTAAGGTTTTTTTTTTGCAATGTAATGAGCATAAAAAGAAATACCGGCTAGCTGAGTGGAGTGTTCTCTGTACACCGAAATAATTGGGTGGGCTAAGAATACTTAATCTAGAACTACAAAACAAATGTCTTTTGAGTAAGTGGTTGTTTAGGTTGATTAATGAGGACGGAGTTTGGAAGAACCTTCTAAGAAGGAAATATCTGTCCAATAAATCCCTTACTCAAGTGCAACATATAGGCCCGCAGATTTTCTTGTGTGCGGCACCTTTACGGTACAAAGTGGGAAACAAGTGAGGTTTTGGGAGGATATATGTGGTTAGGATATAAACCGCTTAGAGAAGTTTACCCTAATTTACATAGAATAGTGAGGCGAAAAGATGATACAGTGACAAATGTTGTAGAGATGACAACACCACGCGTACTTAGGGGGTGTTTGGTTCCCACCCCTGAGTTTAGCCACTAAAATTTAGTGGAGGTGACTTTAGTGGTAGTGTTGAAACTGACTTAGTGGGAGTGTTCACTACTGGAGAAAGGGCCTTTTGCCCCGGGCCATTTTGGCCTATAGCCCCGGACATGGAGCCGGGGCTAAGGAATCAGGACTAAAGGCCCGACCTTTAGCCCCGGTTCCCTCGCCCGGGGCTAATGGGGGACCTTTAGCCCCGGTTGGTAACACCAACCGGGACTAAAGAGGCCTCCAGCCGAGCCACTGTGGCTGGCCTCTTTAGTCCCGATTGGTGTTACCAACCAAGGCTAAAGAGGCCGCTGCTTTTTTCTTTTTTCTTTTTCTTTTCTTTTCAATTGGTTATTGTTTTTGGTTTTACAATTACATTAGGTTTTCTAATACGTATTATTCGCTGCTAATATATTCCATTAGGCCAGTTTCAAATACGTATTATTCTTCGCTGCTAATAAATATATATAAACACATAAAATTTACAATTACACACAAATGAAATATGAAACTATACATATATATTATAGAGCTAGCTATACATATGTACATAAAATATACAACATTATCCATCATGCATCCTTAACTTGATATTTACACACAAATATAATATTGTTCCTAACTTAGAGGTCATACAAGTGTTCATCTTGGTTTGGCTTCATTGGTTCGTCTTTATTAAACCAATACTCGGTGCCAGACTTAAGGACATGGTTATTAAGGAAGCCCGCGATGGTCTCTTGAATTGCTTTGAGGCGGACCTTATCCATCACCTGGTTCTTCAACCATGTCTTCTTCAATTTGGATTAAAAGAAAAAGAAAGTATTAACATACATAATATTTATGTAATAGCAACAAAAAATGAAATAAATTTATTTACATGTTACGTACTTGCTGACTCTGTAAAGGAGTTCTTTTTTCATACACCGTCAGGAACTCGCAAACATAGTACGCACATAAATTGTTTCCCGGTGACTGCCGTAGAACCCACTGTACAAGATGTAAAAAGAGTACCCTTGGTTGAGCGTGCGTCTGCTGAGTGATGCTAATTAAGGTAAAGAGGCGGGGAGGTACTGTACAACTTACATTTAGTCGTAGAGGATCAGGAAGTTGCGCTTTCAGATCCGGACGGTGTTTCTGAACAAACTAAGTCCAAACCCTGCACAATATATATAATTGGATCGTTAATTAACTATTGCAGAGTTAAATAGCTAGCAGGAATCAATATTTAAAGATCACATTTACCCTCGGATAATATCTATCATATCTTGGTAATCTTCTTGTGGTTTTCTCAAAGAGTCATAGATTAGCAAACGACTCTCGTGGAGATCGATCACAATTAGAATCCAGTGAAAACTGCATTTATGTTTATATAGTCAACACATATATATATCTTTATGTCAACCTATAATAAAATGTGCATATGATAACAAAACTCACCTAAAGTTGTAGGGGAATAGTATATAACTTTTGTCCCTTTGGTTTACGAAGAACCTCCGCAAATTCCTCTCTATTTGAGTTTTCCATGCATCCGAGAGAGTACCTAGGTGCTTGAATACGATATATGGATCGATGAAACCAATGTCCTTGTCATTTTTACGCCTTAGTTGTCTCATCATGTTTCTGCATATGTTTACAAACGCTTGCTAGTATGAGGATAATTACTTATACATATACATAAGCTAAAGTGAGATTATTAAAAGAAACAATCACTTACAGGCAAAAGCAGCTGACGAGAGATTTGTCGAGAGCGTCCATGTGGCAGAGCTGATGTAACTCATTAAACTGAACATATATGATGTCATCACCACGAAAGTAATCATGGTCTCTAATTCTGACGCAAATATAGTCATCAGCTTTTCTGCCACACGCCGTGAGGTACCACTGATTTAGCAAGTGCATTTGTGTACCAAGATCCCTTAGGGCCGCTGGGTTGTATAGACTTTGGCCATATACATATGCCCTCTGCCATTTATCAACTTCTGGAGCACTTTTGATGCCTGCTTCTTCGAGTATGTTTTCCACATTCAAACCAGTTTCCTCGAAAAATGCAAGCAGTTGCTCAGGATTAACGTCTCCATATGCTTGTTGTATGATTTCCATGTTTGTACCGTATTCATTCCTAACAACAAGATCCGACACTGATTGCTTCTTTTGTTCCCCGAGCTGTGGGACACCCTTTCCTGCTCTCTTCTTTGTCTTCTTCGCCTCCTCAATTGATTTGCTGCGCGTGCGATCATAGTCTTATTTTGGTGAGCGTCCACAGTTTGCCTTAGTTTTTCAGGACGAACAAAAAGGTATGGCTTCTCCGGGTTTCGCTTTGCTCGACCACTAGCAATGGCAGCGTCGAAGAACTTGTTCAAGTCTTTTTGCACTGCAGCTTCAGTCTCCTCCTCGGTAATGTCATATGCAAGTTTTGTCATCTTGGGAGCTGGTTTTCTCACAGAGGCTGTCTTCTTCGGAGGTGGTGGGGCTGACGCCTTTGTTTGTGTGACAGGCCTCTTCTTTGTTGGCGGTGGAGGTGTTGGAACCCGCCGTGGAGATGGGGCAGGTGGCGGTGTCGGAGCCCGCTTTAGAGGAGATGGTTGGGCCAGTGGCGGTGTTGGATCTCGTCGTGGAGGAGATGGGGCCGGTGGCGGCGTTGGATCACGCCGTGGGGGAGATGGGGCCGGTGGCGGTGTTGGATCCCGTCGTGGAGGAGATGGGGCCAGTGGCGGTGATGGATCGCGTCGTGTTTGATCTTGATCATCATCGTCTGCAACACTGTGATCATGTGGTGAATGTATAATTGGACTTAGGTTGGGGGATGTCCTGCTGCGAAAACAACATGGTATGAGTATCCATTTATACTATTAGCTCACCAATACTATTAACTTTCATTCACTAATTTCATACACACCTAGGGATAGGTTGTTGAGGAGGAGGAGGTGATGCGCCAGGAATTATGATATAGCGCTTGCGCCAACATATGAATGTCTTCTCCGCTTCTCCTAATGTATTCTCGCCATCACCTCCTTTAATGTCAAGTTCGACATTGTCGTAACCTTTTACCACCCTATCCACCGAGACGCTAGCATATCCAGGAGGTATTATTGGCCCATGACTTCTTGGTGTCTTCATAGGATCGATAGGAGATACAACACCTATAGCCACCATGACTGTGGTATTCCCCTGTGGAATGTGCAGTTCACATGTCGTGAGAGGCTCGGTGATGTCATCCACGGGAAAGCGCAGTGCTGCGTCTGGGACCTCTGTGGAAGCGCAACTGCTTTTCATTTGCTCAGGGGGGCTGACTCCCGGCTCTGATGCAGATTGCCTTTGCATCAAACTTACTGCTAACTGCACTTGCCTTTTTATTTCCTCGTTCATTCTGCCTTCAAGTGCTTTTTCTCGCTCAACTGCTTCAAGAGCCGCGGCCTGTGACTGAAGAACCATTTCCTCTAACCTTTGCATCCGCTCTGCCTCCTCCTCCTTCTTTCTCGCGCGGCTTCTATAGGTCTCTTTGTCCTGAGGGAAGGCATGTTCCCATGACACCTCCCCATAGCCTCTGGTTCTCCCACCATGTTCAAGATTCTCCAGGGCGTATGTCAGCTCGTCCTTGTCTCTGTTCGGCTGCCACCTGCCACTGGCAGCCATTTCTCTAGCATAAGCAAATCTTTCTGCTGCTCTATGGAGTTTTTCGCCATACTGTATCCTTCCTGTTTGTAGGTCCAGGCTTCCTCCATGACCAAAAAACCAATACTTGGCGTGTTCAGGCTAGTTTATCGATTCTGGTTCAATGCCCTTGGCTAGCAACTCTCGTTCCATTCTTTCCCATTTAGGAATGGCACTCTTGTAGCCACCTGATCCCAAGTGATGGTGGTATTGTTTTTGTTGGGCATTCTGTTGGTTCCTTCTGACCCGTGCCTCACTCTCTTCTGATTTCTTGAATTCTACAAACTCATCCCAAAATGGCCTCAACTTGATGTAGGCCTTAGTGTTGAAATCCGGAGTTTGGTCCTTCTTGATAAATTTGTTGTATAAGTTCTTCTTCTAGCCCTGGAATAGTGTTGCCATTTTCTTCATAGCCCAGTCCCAAACTCTGGCCTTCAAATTTATATCTTCTGTTTCAAGTGTGAAATGTGCAAGGACCTCTTGCCAAACCAGTTCCTTATCAAGATCAGAGACAAAACTTATATGAGGAGCACTTGTCTTTTTCTTCCATTCACGAGCACTGATCGGGATCTTATCCCTTACAAGGTACCCACAGTGGGCAACAAATCTCTGTGCATGTTCTCCAAGTACTTGGCCTGTTTCCTCGTTGAATTCTGAGATAATGTACCGGCCATCCAACGGCTTCTTTGGACCTCGTACGGTCCTACTCTTCCCGGTAGTCGTTGTCGATCCGGAGGGCTACATATGTAGGAACAGTACATTATAAATACATTTATAAATTGTTTAGAATTTCATGTGCACATAGAGATTATTGTAGGTATATACCTCGCCAGTATTTTCTTGCATTATTTCTTCATAATCGGCAAAGTATTGACTGTCGTCATCTACTTCTTGATTATTGTTATCGTCACCTGCTAAATTTTGATTAGCGCCGCTGTTGATTAATTCGTACATTTCCTCCTCCATGTTGTCAACTGGGTCGGCCATTTCTGCGAATGACATGGAGGATAATAAACACCATATTTTTTCAACTAATGTACATAGGGTTTGGGGTTTTGGGTTTGCGGTTTAGTGTTTAGGGTTTAGGGTTTATGGTTTGGGGTTCAGGGTTTGGGGTTTCGGGTTTGGGGTTTAGTGTTTGGGGTTTAGGGTTAGGGTTTGGGGTTCAGGGTTTAGGGTTAGGGGTTTCGGGTTTGGGGTTTAGTGTTTAGGGTTTAGTGTTTGGGGTTTCGGGTTTGGGGTTTAGGGTTAGGGGTTTAGGGTTTAGGGTTTGGGGTTTAGGGTTTGGGGTTTCGGGTTTGGGGTTTAGTGTTTAGGGTTTAGTGTTGGGGTTTTGGGTTTGGGGTTTAGGGTTAGGGGTTTGGGGTTTAGGGTTTAGGGTTTGGGGTTTAGTGTTTGGGGTTTCGGGTTTGGGGTTTAGGGTTTGGGGTTTAGGGTTTAGGGTTTGGGGTTTAGGGTTTCGGGTCTTGGTGAACATATACATGACCGATTTAAGTAAATGTTTCCATAAAACACCTTTTGCCCCGGTGCATAAGCAGACGTACGACGGCGAAGACGGCAGCGAGGCACAGCAGACGTACGGCGGCGAAGACGGAGGCGGCGGCGCGAACTCGATCTGACGTCGATCTGAGGAAGGAGGAGGGCACTGTGCCCTATATACGCGGGGCACCTTTAGTCCCGGGCCGTGGCACCACCCGGGACTAAGACACCTTTAGCCCCGGTGCATAAGCCCACCTGGGACTAAAGGGGGGACCTTTAGTCCCGGGTGGTGCTACGGCCCGGGACTAAAGGTACCTTTAGTCCCGGGGGGTGCTACGGCCCGGGACTAAAGGGTCTTCTCCCGCCTTTATTTTGGGTTTTCTGTGTTTTGGGTTTTGAATTAAGTTTTGGCTATATTAATATGTTGTAATACTTGTTACTTGCATAGTAAATTCAATATTAGGCATAAAATTACTTAAAAATAACAGTTGTGTTTCCTTTTACCTTATTGTATAGTAGAAAATTTTGTAACATAAATTCTTTTCTTTTCTTATAATAACAAATATAAATGTAAATAACAATTTATATTTTGTTAATGCAAAAATATAATGTTAAATTTAAATATCTGAAACAATTGGTGCTCGATAGGAAAATATTTTTTGCATTATATGAACGTTAAATTTTGGGTTGTTTATCTTTTATTGTCCAAATACACGATAGAGAAATTCACTGTTAAATTACAATTTAATTTTAAAAGATAAATTTGTGTAGTTCATATACGTTTCTGTGTCGTATTGGTCTCAAACTTTTTCTTAGGTTGTCACGTGGCACGGGTGAGGCAACCAACAAGTTTGTGTTTTCTCGGAGATGGTTTGCTTCTTTTTCCGGTTTAATTGAATTACCGCACACTCTCACCCAATAATTATAGGGTCAATTGGGCCTACCAACAAAATAATCCAGAATGGAGCCAAACATTTACACAGGGTCTTGTATGCCCTAGGAAGAAGAATGTTGTGGATGTTGATGAAAAACCGCAGAGGGTCGGAGGTGAAACCATGACTATGCATAATCATTATTAGTTACACAAAAACTGTAATATATATCAAGCGGATACACTGGTGATCTTTTTCTTGATGTATGTTCCTTGGTTATGATCATGTCGTAACCATGGAGTCTCCTCATCATTTATCAGGATGCTTGGGTCTTTGGTCACACTGAAGGGCGGTATTCGGTCATCCCTTTCATAATCTTCTGACATGTCTGACTTGTCCTCAATTCCCACGATGTTTCTTCTTCCTGAAAGAACTATGTGGCGTTTTGGCTCTTTGGTTGATTTATCATCATTTTTCCCTCTCTTGGGTTTTGTAGACATGTCTTTCACGTAGAACACCTGAGTCACATCAGCAGCAAGGACGAATGGTTCATCTTTGTATCCAATATTATTGAGATCCACTGTTGTCATTCCATACTCTTTGTCAACTGTTACTCCGGCTCCGGTCGTCTTGACCCATTGGCATCGAAACAAAGGGACTTTAAAATTAGGTGCGTAGTCTAGTTCCCAAATCTCCTCTATGCGGCCATAATATGTTTGCCTCTTCCCAGATGGGTCTGTGGCATCTAAGCGAACACCACTGTTTTGGTTTGTGCTCCTTTGATCTTGGGCAATGGTGTAAAATGTGTTTCCATTTATCTCATACCCTTTGTACGTGAGGATGTGCCATGACGGTTGCCTAGCCAATAAATATAGTTGCTCATCAATATTGTTATTACCCAGACATTCCTTTCGCAACCAAGTGCTAAAAGTATTCATGTGCTCACGTGTTATCCAAACTTCATTCTTCTCTGGAAATTGGGATCATAGGAACTCCTTGTGTACATCGATATATGGATCCACCACGGTTGAGTTTTGAAGAACTGTGTAGTGCGCTTTATTGAAATAATCATTCCCCGTACCGATATATGTTTTCTTCCCTAGTGTCCCCTTTCCACACAGCCTCCCCTCGTGCCGCGATTCAGGAACACCAATCGGGTCAAGGTCAGGAATGAAGTCAACACAGAACTCAATGACCTCCTCTGTCCCGTAGCCCTTGGCGATGCTTCCTTCTGGCCGAGCACGTTGGTGAACATATTTTTCAGTACTCCCATGAACCTCTCAAAGGGGAACATGTTGTGTAGGAACACAGGACCGAGAATATGAATCTCCTTGACCAGGTGAACTAGGAGGTGTGTCATGATATTAAAGAAGGATGGAGGAAACACCAACTCAAAGCTCACAAGACATTGAACCACATCATTCTGTAGAGTAGCCAGTTCTAGTGGATTAATTGCCTTCTGAGAAATTGCATTGAGGAATGCACATAGCTTCACAGTGGCCAGACGTGCATGTGGAGGTAGAATTCCTCTTAAAGCAACCGGAAGCAATTGCGTCATAAGCACGTGGCAGTCATGCGACTTTAAGTTTAGGAATTTCTTCTCTTGCATATTTATTATTCCCTTTATATTGGAGGAGAATCTAGATGGGACCTTGATGCTGTTTAGGCATTCAAACATGATTTCCTTCTCTTCATTGCTAAGAGTGTAGCTAGCAGGTCTTAAGTAATGGCGTCCATCATCTGTCTTCTCTGGATGTAGGTTGTCTCGTTCTTTCATGCGCTGCAACTCTTGTCGTGCTTCAAGTGTTTCCTTAGACTTCCCATACACACCCATGAATCCTAGAAGGTTGACACAAAGATTCTTTGTCAGGTGCATCACGTCGATCGCGTGGCGGACCTCTAGTACATGCCAATAAGGTAGCTCCCAAAATATTGACTTCTTCTTCCACATGGGTGCGTGTCCCGTAGCGTCTTTCAGAACAGGTTCACTGCCCGTCCCCTTTCCAAAGACTACTTTCACATCCTTGATCATCTCAAGTACATCTTCCCCAGTTCTGTTGCGAGGCTTGCTCCGGTGGTCTGTCTCACCTTTAAAATGCTTGCCTTTCTTTCTAACCTGGTGATTCATCGAAAGAAATCGACGATGCCCAAGATACACTACCTTTCTACATTTTTTCAAATATACACTATCCATGTCATCAAAACAATGTGTGCATGCATTATATCCCTTGTTTGACTGTCCTAAAAGATTACTTAGAGCAGGCCAATCATTGATTGTTACGAACAACAATGCTCGCAGGTCAAAGTGTTCCTGTTTGTAATCATCCCACACACGTACACCTGATTTACTCCATAAAAGTAGGAGTTCCTCAACTAATGGCCTCAGGTAGACATCGATATCGTTGCCAGGCTGCCTCGGGCCTTGGATGAGCACTGGCATCATAATGAACTTCCGCTTCAAGCATAACCACGGAGGAAGGTTGTACATACATAGAGTAACAGGTCACGTGCTATGACTACTGCTCTGTTCCCCAAAAGGATTCATCCCGTCCATACTTAAACCAAACCTTAAGTTTCTAGCGTCTTTTGCAAATTCCGGGAATTCTCTGTCTATTGCTCTCCACTGGGACCCATCTGCAGGGTGTCTCAACATGTTGTCTACCTTACGGTCTTCTTTGTGCCATCGCACCAACTTTGCATGGTCCTTGTTTCTGAACAGACGTTTCAGGCGTGGTATTATAGGAGCGTACCACATAACCTTGGCAGGGATTTTCTTCCGGGGACGTTCTTCACCCTCAACATCGCCAGGGTCATCTCGCCTGATCTTATATCGTGACGCTTTACATACAGGGCATTCATCCAAATTCTCATATTCCTTGCCACGGTACAGGATGCAGTCATTAGGACATGCATGTATCTTCTGGATTTCTAAACCCAAAGGACAAACGACTTGTTTTGCTTCGTACGTAGTGCCGGGTAATTCGTTAGGCTTCGGAAGCATCTTTTGTTTTATAATCTTCAATAATTGTCCAAATGCCTTGTCAGATACACCATTCTGTGCCTTCCATTGTAGCAACTCAAGTGTTGTACCCAACTTTTTTTGTCCATCTGCAGCAGACGGATATAGTAATTTCCTGTGATCCTCTAGCATACAGTCAAACTTAGCCTTCTCCTTTTCACTTTCGCAATCTCTTTGTGCATCACGAATGACATCACCAAGAGCATCATCTTCAGCGACTGTGTCTTCTGCACTTGCCTCTTTTTCACCTTCCTCCATTGCAGTATCACCAAAGTCACCGTATTGAGCAATAATGTCATCGTCAGGGTCCAATTGTTCTTCTTCACCTTCTTCCATCATAACCCCAGTTTCTCCATGCTTCGTCCAACAACTATAGTTTGGCATGAAACCCGACATGAACAAGTGTGAGTGAAGACTCCTTAAGCTAGAATATTCCTTCGAATTATTACAAAGGGCACATGGGCAGCACATAAAACCATTCCGCTTGTTTGCCTCTGCCACTCTTAAAAAATAATGCACGCCATCAATGAACTCTTTTGAGCGACGATCGACATTGTACATCCAGTGACGTGTCATCGTCTGCATTATATGACATATCACATAATTATATCGATCTCTCATTCTTATAAACAAATGAAATTATAAAATGACTGACATGAAATTTAGTAAGAATCACTGGTGGCATAAAAGTAGTAGCAGTTGAACTTGTCTAATTAATTATTATATCAAGATAACAGTGCAGCCTAATCCACTTGGCCACAACCAAAGCAACTAACAACACCTGCATATTTTTCCCACATCATGTGACACCCTAAAATTTACCAAATTTAAAAATAGTTGAAAATGTTTTATTTTTAATTTTTGGTGTGCATTTAATCTAGGGTTTAAATAATTTTTACAAAATTAAAACTAAGTTAGGAACATGTTTTTGCATTCATGCCCTTGCATGTTATTTCTGTGATCAGTGGTTTTGGTAAAATTTGATTTGAATCCAAAAATCCTTTTGAAATGGTTTTGATTTGAGTTGGAAATAAAAAGGAAATATTTTATTTTTCTTTCTCCCCCTCCCCCTCGCTTTTGGCCCAAGCAGCCTGACGGCCCAGTCCGCCTTTTCATCTCTCCCCTCCTCCCTTCCCCGCGCTGGGCCTTTCCCCTTCTCCTCTCTTTCCCCGTTGCGGCCCAGCAGGCCAGCCCGCTCGCGCTCGCCAGCAACCGCCGCCTCCCCTCCCTCTTCTCACTGACGTGGTGTCCCCACACGTCAGCGCCTCCTTCCCCAACCCCGCGCTCCCTCCCTGCTCGTGCAACCGCACGCATCGCGCGCCCCCGCTCCCCTGCCCGAGCCGCTCCTCGCGACGTGGGCGTGCGTCGCTCCCAGTCCCCTCTCTCTCGCCTACTTAATCACGCCCGTACCCGCTCCCGCTCGCTCCTCCCCCAGCTCTTCCTTCTCCCGTTCCCTCTCGAGCGAAACAGAACCGTCCGCCATTAACGCCGCCGCCGAGCTTGTCTCGCAGTCCGGCCGCGTCGCTGCCCAAATTGAACCTCCGACGAGGTTCACGTCGTAGTAAGGTTGCGCCAGAACTCCTCCTCCCTCTTCCTTGGACACTGCTTCGCCCTAATCGCTGGTGAATCTGTGCAGGAACCGTCGTCCGCCGTTCCTCGCCGGCCGCCGCCGCCAGCGTCTCCCCGCCTCCTCCTAGCCCTCGGTGAGGACCCCGGCGTACTCCGCTACTTTCCCATCCCATTCCCGTGGCCGCGGACGAGTTTCTCAGCGGAGCGCGTGAGCTCCGCCGCTCTAGCCATGGCGGGAGCGCGCCCGGCGTCGCGCGAGGCACCGCGACGTCGCGGCTAGTGCACGCGCTTTGTGCCGGCCGCTCCTTTTTCCCCCCCTTGATCTAATCCGCGCCGTCTGTGATCAATCCGACGGCCCAAGATGGCCGATACCCCTTCGGGGTAAATTTTGCTAAAGAACCCCTGGAAAACCAACAAACCAACCCGCAGTCCTTGGCAGGGTTGAAATCCGATTTAAAATTTGATTTAAATTCTGATTTAAATTTGTTTTGATTTCAGTTTATTTACAAAATTGCCACTACACTATTTCGCTTATAAAATCCACGTTTTAGCTCCGATTTGATCCGTTCAAATTGCGTTAGCTTCGTAATTTAGTGCTTTATCCGTTTATGCCCCTGTTAGTCTGTTTTGGACAGGTTAGCTGTAGGGTCCAAGTTAATCTCGTTTAAGCCTTTAGAAACCCCGTTTCGGCCGTATCTTCTGTGCTGTAACTCCGTTTTCAGTGAACCAAATATCGTCGTGATCGTAGGATCGAGTACTTCTGTTTTATCAAAGTTTTATTTCTGTTTACCACTGTTGGTGTACTGTTCTAATGGATAGCCTTGTTTGCGATGCATGTGTGCACTTGGATGTGTGTGTGATGTTGTATGTGATCGAGTATAGTCGGTGAGCAAGCGTGGATCGATCAAGAGCTTTGGTTTGAAGATCAGCAAGAGGATCAACAGTTTCAACGAGCAAGGCAAGTTAGCATGGGATCATCCTTGTTACCTATTCACTTTATTAAGCACTTCATTTTGCATGTGTCTAACTGAGCAACCTTAGAGACCCACTTAGCTTTTGTTATCTGTGATATTCTTGACACCATGGGATATATGCATATGGGTAGAATGCTAGTGCTAATTGTTCTATATCTGATCCAGTCCAATGATGAATGTTCTCATGTGGTATATGTTGATAAACGGTTAATTAAACTTGCTGTTAGCAAAAGCTGGGACTGACAGTGCTACCATGAGTGCTATATGCCTCTGGCTTTAGCTAAGTACCCTGGACCTTTTCTAGCTTGTTAGCGGTTACCCGAAAGGGCGCAAAAGGGGCTTGCCACTTTGGGTGTAGGGCTGCTCCTGTTCCTATGTGTATAGCTGCGATGGCCTTGTGCCATAGGAAAGGGGGTTGCTACATCTGCCTGCCAAGGAAACCTAGCGGCCCTAACTTGTTAGACGAACCAGCGAAAGACTTCGTAGTGTACCCTGCCCACTCACCTTGGAAGTATTATAGGGGTCGCTCCCCTAGGCATCTGGGCAACACGGCTTGTGGGTAAAGATGCACAACCTCTGCAGAGTGTAAAACTGTTATAACAGCCGTGCTCACGGTCACGAGCGGCCCGGAAAACTAGCAGAACTATGATACTTAATTAAATGTTACTTTATGTTGATGGTGATCTTATGTTGAACTTTTTATCATTGATGGACAAATGGATCATGGGTTAAGGGTTAAACACAATATTCGTTCACCTAAATGCTAAAACTTTGCCAACTTAAAAGCTAACTGCAGTCAGACAGAGTCAGCCTTTTGAGCCTCATGAACCCTATGTTAGCTTGCTAAGTACGAGGAGTACTTACGCTTGTTGTTTCTCTTCTTTTTGCATAAAAATCCTGGATGGGTAACAGATGAAGTTGGAGTTGGAGTTTCCCCAGAAGTTTCTAGGCTAGCGTATCCCCCAGTCGGCAGTCCCTGTGGCGGTTGCCCGTGAGAGCTATATCTAGTTTACCTTTTCCGCTGATGTAAGTCTTTGTTTTGCTTCTATCGTTATGGAATAAACACCGTGATGGTACCTTTTTCATATTTTGTCTAGCTTATGTGTGCGACTGATCCCTGGGCACACATGAGTTTGATGCCTCAGTTTTATTCTTAAAATTGGGGTGTGACACATCACAGTCCAACAAGATGTACTGCCTGCCACTCCAACCTGATATGAAGGTAAGGTAGGGGCAGGTGCAGTAGGAATTGAGTTGATTCTTGAGTTAAAAGCCTCTAGAGCTGCAGAAGCTTCCTCAAAAGACTTGTACTTTTTATGCACAGCTCCCTTAACTTTGAGGACATACTGACTGCACTCGGCCCAGCTGGTGTAAATACCTGGCTTGGTGCCCTCGAAAACAACATACCAAGCAGACATCCTTCTGCATTTTATAAACTAAAGTATTATATATTTCTAATTTCTGTAAATAACTAATTTAACTAATCTCTATTTCTCCAAAATAATAAAATATACTAATTAAACCGGTCACATTTTGTAAACTAAAGTATTATATATTTCTAATTTCTGTAAACAAATGAAATAAATGATCTCTATTTCTCAAAAAAAAAATAATTAAACCGGTCACATTTTGTAAACTAAATTATTATATATTTCTAATTTCTATAAACAAATGATTTAAATGATCTCTATTTCTCAAAAAAAACTAATTAAACCGGTCACATTTTATAAACTAAAGTATTATATATTTCTAATTTCTGTAAACAAATGATTTAAATGATCTCTATTTCAAAAAAAAACTAATTAAACCGGTCACATTTTCTAAACTAAAGTATTATATATTTCTATTTTTTATCAACAAATGATTTAAATGATCTCTATTTCTCTAAAAGACTAAAATAAAATAATTAAACGGTCATATTTTGTTTTTAGAGTAATAATTTGAACTATCAAGTCAATGAACTCAAAATAGCTACAAAAATGAATAACTTAAGCTAGTAACCTTTCAAGGAGTCGATGGCGGTGTAGATGTGATGAAATAAATGAATCACCGGAGATGTGTTAACAAACAAAAATCACCGGAGAAGAGAGCAAACAAGCAAGCAGCAAGTGACTGAATGAAGAAAAAATGAAGACAGTAGCTCGGGCACGGCTGGAGGTGTCAAAAACAGTTCAAATATAGGGAGAGACATTTAGCCCCGGTCCTTATTCCCAGCCGGGGCTAAATGTTGGCATTTAGCCCCGGCTGAGTACACCAACCGGAACAAAACCTTTTAGTCCCGGTTGGTGTTACCAACCGGGGCTAAAGATGCCAACATTTAGCCCCGGCTGGATACACCAACCGGGGCAAAACCTTTAGTCCCGGTTGGTGTTACGGCCCGGGGCTAAAGGCCGGTCTTTAGCCCCGGTTGGTAACACCGGTTGGTAACACCAACCGGGACTAAAGGCCCCTCTGACAATTGAGCCGTTGGGCTGGGGAACTGTTACCAACCGGGGCTAAAGATCTTTCTAGTCCCGGGCGCAAATTTTTCCGTGACTAATGCTGATTTTGCAAATCGTCCAAAGGCCTGTTCTCTAGTAGTGGTTTAAAACTTTAGTGACTAAAAGAGACAGATGGGCTTCCCGTTGTGCATGAGCACGGGCACCTTTTTGCGAACGGGTTTGGACTTGAGGAGGAGCTCGCTCTTGTTCCAGAGAGCCTCCAGCTCGACAGCACGAACGGGCTCAACCATTGACTATGCTGTGTTAGGTACGGAAGCTGCAGTGCAGTGTGCTCGCGGATTTGTGCAGCTGGAAGGGGAACTCGTGCATTCTTCCAGGCCTGGAGCTGCTGCTTCAAAAGCTCCTTTGTTTCTCAATTCCTGACATTTCTGTGAGCATCCAGCTCCTTGGTTTACTCAATTCCACAGCAACTTGAACCAAAGAAAGTGCCTAGGTCACACATCATTAGACTTTCGCGTGGCTTGTTGCTTATATTGAACTAGGTGGATTCCCCGCGCATTGCCGCCGCAGGTACGACGAAGGAATACAAATAGTTGTCTCCTCGTATCACCGTGTTGTCTCTTCGTTTCATTTGTTTGCCTTAAATGAATACGTACTTCGGGCCTTGATTTCTCTGTTACGTACGAATTATGGGTACGAAGGAGTGGCTTCAAAGCGTTTCAACCCAGGTCTCACTCAACCGAACCCTCTCCCCTTAATATACCCGAGACGCATACCCCCTTCAAGAAGTTCTGGCAATTCTGTGTATGGCTCATTTAGGTGTTTTAGAGGACGTTAGAAAATTTATGTGATATGCAGTTTTGCCACGTTTTTACTTGGCCCCGGAGGTATGAAGGAGTGGCTTCACTTAGTCCTCGTTAGAGGGTCATCGTAAACCTTAGTGGCTTCAAAGCATTTCACCCTAGGTCTCACTCAACCGAACCCTCTCCCCCTAATATACCCGAGGCGCGTACCCCCTCACAGGAGTTCTAGCAGTTCTGTGTATAGCTCATTTAGCCGTTTTGGAGGACCTCAGAAAATCTATGTGATTTGTAATTTTTCCACGTTTTTACTCATAAACATTGGTTTTGGCCCCGGAGGTATGAAGGAGTGGCTTCACGCCGCAGTCCTCGTTAGAGGGTCATCGTAAACTTTAGTGGTTTCGAAGCATTTCACCTGAGGTCTCAGTCAACCGAACCCTCTTCCCCTAATATACCCAACGCGCATACCCCCTGCCAGGTGTTCTGACAATTCTGTGTATGGTTTCTTTACGCGTTTTGGAGGACCTCAAAAAATCTATGTGATATGCAGTTTTGCCATGTTTTTGTTTAGAAACACTGATTTGGGCCTAGGAGGCACACGAGAGTCGTTGTTTCTCACGGATGGACCAAAATATATCCATGTGGGGACTTATTTTGAAGAGTTTATTGCGAGGAACACCATGGTGCAATTGGATTTTAACTACGATACTTGATTTAGGTGCTACGATTTTTTTTCTATTTTAAGTTCATGCATGAGCGGGCAACCGTTTGCACTTAACTGCATGCGTGTGTGCATCATGATGTCATGACACCTAGGATGATATCACCAGAGATGATGTGGAGGAAGGATAAGCTAAAGAAATAGGCTAGTGGGGCTTTGCTTTATAGGGGTTATAGATAACCGAGGAGCAAGCATTTTCTTCCCTCTCCACATTCATGTTGAATGCATAATTATACTCAATCCATCCCAAGTTATAAGACATTTGACTTTTTTGATACGAAGTTTGACCACTCGTCTTATTCAAAATTCTGTACAAAATGTCACTTCTTTTATCATGACTTTGTTTATTAATAAAAATTCTTCATGGATAATTTAAATTTAACTTTATTTATATAAATTTTTTGAATAAGACGAGTGGTCAAACTTGAGAACAAAAAAGTCAAACCTCTTATAATTTAGAATTGTGATTTAACACGGAGTAATGTTGCTATTTTTATTCACGAAACAAAATAATGAGTTCTCACGTCGAGGTGGCAACAAGGCATGATTTGCCACCATACCGGGTGGACTGAAGTCTATGTATCATGACGTGCAACTATATCCCCAGCAATGGGCTCCTACTAACAAAACTAGTGGCGTATTAGAGCATTTCCAAGAGATTGTAAACCCCACTCCCAATCTTAATATTTTGGTAATATTCAAAAAAACTGCTCTCCAACAAAGTCCCTATCTCAACTCCCAATCATTACCTATCGATTGGCCAATCTGGAGGTGAAAGAATGTGGAATGAGGAAGATAGGGTTCCAATTGCAAATATACAAGAGAAAGAAATTACAAATGTGGTTAGCATGATTTAAAAATAGTCTGTGATTTAATGATAGAAAATTGTCTTCTATATTTTATTAGGTGCTAGATTTCGGAAACTCTTGGAGCAACACAGCAAACATGCTCCCAACTTTTTACAACAAAACATGGGGGAGAACTCATTCATTTTTATTACATAATTTTTGGGAACTATTTGAGATACCAGTACAAAACAAATTTTACAACTTTGTGCAACAAATTAAGGGCACACGAAGCAAGAATCACGATCTTATTTTGACGTGAGTTGATTTTAATAAATGCATCTGTTTAATGCTTCATTGGCTGAAAATGAAGACAGCATCAATTGTTTGTAAAACAAACATAAAAACAAAATAAAATTTGTGGTGATTCTTTTGTGACTAATATATACCACACCCTCTTGTGAGAGCGAACACCACCAAGGCACTAAGTCATTTCAGCTATCATCTATCAACTTTCAATGGAATTGAATAACCATGGGAATGAGCGGCGGGTGGATGGGGACGAGACGCGCGCTGACTGGTAGCAGCGAGGTGGACGGCGACCATGTATTCTTGCACAGCCGGTCGAAACGAGCAAGTCAATCAAAGTTATATAAAACTAATAATTTTTTGGCCAGGAAGTGAGTGACGTGGCTCAACAAGAGGAGTCACTTATGTCTGTATATCAGTGACGCGGCTAGATAAAACACGTCACTTTTGTTTACAATGATGCATTTTCTCGAGAAGAGTCACTAATATGTCCACATATCAGTGACGGGTCTAGATAAAACGTGTCACTGATGTTATCATTGACGTGTTTTATTAGGAAGAGTTATTGATATGCCCACATATCAGTGACGCGTCTGGACAAAAACGTGTTACTACTGTTATCAGTGACGCGTTTTCTTTGCAAGAGTCACTGATACCTTGTTATTAGTGACGCATCTTGTTCCTTGGATATGGGCAGCAACTAATGGGTGACACGTTTTGTTTACCCGCGTCACTGATGTACTTATTAGTGACGCGTTTTAGTTCCGAGTCATTAGTTGATGAGGTGTCTCCCTTTTGCTGTTTTGGCATAGTGAACATGGAAATATATGCACACCTATCAATTGTCCAATCTGGAGGTGAAAGAATGTGGAAAAAAATATGGAGTAAGATAGAGTTCCAATTGCAAATATATAAGAGAGAAATTACAAATTTGGTTAGCGTGATTTGAAAATAGTCCGTGATTATCATCTAGAAAATTGTCTTGTATATTTTAGGAGCTAGATTTTGGAAACTCTTGGAGCAACATAGCAAACATGCTCCCAACTTTTTATAACAACACGGGGGAGAACTCATTCATTTATTACATAATTTTTGGGAACTATTTGTGATACCAGTACAAAACAAATTTTATAACTTTGTGTAACAAATTAAGGGCACGAAGCAAGAATCACGATCTTATTTTGACGTGAGTTGATACTTATAAATGCATCTGTTTAATGCCTCATCGGCGGAAAATAAAAGCAGCATCAATTGTTCATGAAACAAATACAAAAACAAAATAAAATTTGTGTCAATTCTTTTGTGAGTAATATATACACCACACCCATATTTCAAAAAAAAATATACACCACACCCTCTTCTGAGAGCGAACACCACCAAGCCACTAAGACCCCGTTTGGTTGAGCTGTGGTTTTTGCACTGTCAGCTGTGACTTTTGTAAAAGCTGCTTTAGAAAAGCTGATGTATGATAGTTGAAAGTCTATTTGGTTAAACAACTTTTGCTTTTGAAAAAGCTTCTCCCACTTACGAGTGGGACCCGCATGTCATGCAAAGACACTCCATCTTCTTCCTCTCGCTTGTGCTTGTTGTGCAGGGATGGCCGCGCTTGTCGCTCATGCCCGGCAGCAAGGCCGCGAACGGCGGAGCCACTCGCACCTGCTAGCGAGGCAGAGGCCAACGGAGCCGCTCCCGCCCGCTCGCTGTGGCCGAGGCGGGGCTGCTCGCGGCCACCCATCGTGGCCGAGGTGGGGCTGCTCGTGCCCGGCGGTGAGGTCGCAGACGCCGGAGCCGCTCGCGCCCGCCCGCGAGGCCGTGGTGGAGCTGCTCGCACCCATCGGGGAGACCGTGGATGACGGAGCTGCTCGTGCCCGGGAGGTGTTGGTTTCGCCAGCCAGAGAGGGAGAGGGAGGCCAGTGGAAGGCGCTGCTAGACATGCCGTCGTGGGGGAGGGGTCCGCCGGAGCCATGCAGACGCGTCGGGAGGCCAGAGTTGGAGCCGCGACGGGCGGCCAGCGGCGTCCGACGGATGGAGGAAGAAATAGATAGATAGATCCATTATTTTCTTCTCATAACCAGTGGCAGTGGGTAATTTTCTCCAAGTTGTCTATCGAAAAGCCAGCAAAAGCAACGGGTAAGGTGCTTTTGGAATTGTACTACAACAAAAGTTGTTTTTGATCAAAAGCACATGGAGCTTTTGGGCCCTTTGATTGGCTTTTGGCTTTTGCAAAAGCAAAAGTGTTATGAACGACGTATAGAAATATGAAGTAAACGAAAAATCAATCACAGAGAAGACACACGATTTACGTGGAAAACCCCTTCAATGTGAAAGGGAAAAACCACGGGCACCAGCCGGCAACAATCTCACTATCTCAAGAGTTTTGGGGTTACACGCCTATGGCGGCTTACAAGAGAATCATCTCCACGAAACCCTAGCAAGGGCATATATACCGTAAATGATACTGCCCTAGCAAGAGAATCATCTCCGCTTCGCTCCGTCAGAAGCCCGGCCAATATCCTGAAGTGAATTTGGAACAATTCTAACAAACTCCACCTTGAGACAAATTCATCTTGTATCATAAATCAACCCATTATCCAAAACACCATAAAGATAAAAAATCACTGGTGCCAACAATAGTTGTCACACCCGGTTTTAAGAACAAACTAGGTATACACCATATGTGAGCCCAGGAAGTCAAATCTCACATATAGTCACAAATAAAGGGTAATATCGAAAGACAATGCTCTTATATAACGTATATAAAACAAAAGAACATAACCTTAAAGAGCAGACAGCGGAAAGACACTCCGATCTTCAGATGGAGACACCAACTTCACAGGGACAACTGACTGGTTGATCACAAGCCTAACTTCTCCAACTCTTGCAGTCTGGTACCCATCCGAGATTTTTCCAAAGTATTGAAAAGTAAAGCAAGCATAAGTACATCTCGTACTTAACAAATATAACATGGGGTTCATGAGGCACAAAAGGCTGACACTGGTTTAACTGCATTAGCTTTTAGTTGGCATAATTTTAGCATTAAGTAAACGTATGTTATGCTTAAACCCAGATAAACCATATGATCACATTAATTCCATCATCATCCTGATAACATTCTCATATCCAGTATTAAACATTAATTAACCATTTAACCAGCTTTTCTGTGAGTTTTTCGGGCCGCTCGTAACCGTGAGCACGGCTGATATATCAGTTTTACACTCTGTAGAGGTTGTACACTTTACCCGATGAGTCGTGATTCCCATATGCCGGGGTTTGCAAGGCCCACATTACACTTCCAAGGTGCACGGCAGGGTTCACTGCGCAGCCTTTCAAAGGTTCGTCTAACAAGTTAGGGCCGCTAGGTCTTAAGGCAAGGGGATGTAGAGCCCTCCTTCCAGGTGGCACAAAAACACGCAGCCTATACACACGTGGACAGAAGCCGCACTATACCCGTCTCGGCAAGCGCCTTATGCGCCCTTTCGGGTAACCACTAACAAGATAGAAAAGGTCCTCATACTGAGCTAAGGTCAGAGCCATATAACCCTCATGGTTGCACTGTAGGTCCCAGCTTTTGCTGACAGATAGGCAAGTTTTAATCATCTTTGTATAAGTCATAAATCATTAACCATGAATCATTAATTTGTGATCGGATCATGTTGGTTTAACTTTGAGCGCTAGCAAAATACTACCCAAATGCATGATATCCCGCAGATGACAAGGTAATGGATAACAAGAACTAGGTAAACCTTAATGGTAATCAAATTAGACACATGCAATATGAATTAAGTGATTACTGTGAATAGGTAACAAGGATGGTCCCATGCTATACTTGCCTTAAACTCAAGATCCTTCCTTTGTTGACTCGTAGACTTCCAAGGGTTGACTCTTGATCACGATCTTCTTGATCACCAACGTAAACTCACCGACTGGACATACGATCATAGAACACCACACATGCATCCAAAGGCAGTCATGCAAAGCAAACATAACCTATGATTAGAACAGTACATCAACAGTAAATAAATAAATAAATAAATAAAGAGTTTTGAAAACTGATCTACAATTCGCTACGAACACACAGACGCGAAAATCACGCTAATCGGAGTTGAAACGAAAAAGATATAAGCTAAATAAGATTAAGACACTAACTACTAGATTAGATTTAACTCAAATTTTAATTACAGAAAACAGTGTTGAAAGTTATATGGTTAGAAAGAACTTTTTGAAACGAACCTAACGCAAGTTGAACGGGTCAAATCGGAGTTAAAACAAAGAAGATATGGGCTTTTGAATCTGGTGGCAGTTGTATAAATAAACCAAACTTGAATTTGCAGATTTAAATAAATAAAACGAAAACTGAAATTCGGGTGGACTGCGCCTCATTAAAGGAAAAGCACAGGGGCTAGATCAAAACTTTCCCAAGACTCATTGAACAGTGACAAGGGGAGTGCGGGTTTATGCTTTAAAAACGTCAGGGGCTCTTTAGCAAATTAACCACGCGAAGAGGTATCGGGCGTTGTGAGCTGTTGAATCGAGGATGAACGGCTTAGATCAGATCGGGGTGAGCTGGGCGGCGCTGTCGCCGGAGAGGACGAAGGCGCGGCGGCGCCATCACCGGACTTGAGCGGCGGGGGCTCGGGTTTGCGCTAGGGTGCGGTAGAGACCTCACATCTAGGTGCAAACGAAAGAGGAGCTCATGGGGGTTCTGCCTGAGGCAAAGATGGCGTCGGGGACGGTCTGGTGGCGGCAGATTGCTCGGAGAGGCGGATGGTGGAGCCCTGCAATGTTCGGCTAACTCAGATTAGCTCAAGCGGAGGGAGAAAAAGAGAAAGGAGAGAGCCGGGGGCTTCGGGAGGTCGATGCGGAACTCGGGGAAGACCTTAGAGCGGTGGTGGAGCGGCGAGGAGCAAGACCGATGGCGGCGGAATCTTGGAGGAGACGGAGCTTTTGGCTACGGCGATTTAGGGCACGAAGACTCGGGATTTGGAAAAGAAAAGAGGCGGCAGGAGTCGGGGCTCTTATACTGGCGCTTGCTTGGCCAGGAAGGCAAGGGAGGAGGCGTACCCAAGCCGGATTCGAAATCGGCAAGGAGTGTCCGCCATGGACACGGGAGGGGGACGAAGCTGACATGGTGGGGTCATCTGGTCAGTGAGAGAGAGGGAGGTCAGGGTGCACCGGTTGAGCGGATGACATGCGGGGCCAGAGCGTCAGCGTCGGGAGAGGCAGGAGCGCGCAAGCGCTTGCAGCCGCGGAGCTGGGCCGAGTGGCGGACGCGGCCCAAGCGGGAGAGGAGAAAGGAGTGTGCGCCGGCTCGGGCTGCAACACGGACTGGGCCATAGTGGGGCGTTGGGCTGATCCGCTGGCGGGCTGCGGGTGAAGGGAAGGAGGAGGGAGAAGGGGACAGGCCGCTGGGGAGAGAAAGAGCGGGCCGGCCGGGCCGGTTCGGGCCAAAAGAATGGAAGGAGGGAAAAGGCACCGGGGCTGGGCCACTCGGGCTGAAAGGAGGAAAAGGGCAGGCCTTCAGGCCAGATAGGGAGAAGGGTGAGGGAAGAGAGGGAAATGCCTTTTCATTTTTGGTTTTGGATTTTCAAAAGTATTTTCAAATCCAATTTGAAATCCTCTCAAACTTTTGATTTGAATCTTTGAGGGAAACAACAAGTTTTTTTTTGAACCTTTAAACCTTTCCAAACTTTTTTTAAAGACAAAAGAAACCTTTATTTTCAATACCCTTTCTATGAAATTCATTTTCAAATTGTTTGCAAATCTTTTTGAATTCAACTTGAGTTTTAAACAAAGCCACACATCACAAAAACTCAAATGCTCCAACTTGAATGCATAAACATGTTTCTAAACCCTAGGATAAATTTTAATATAGAGAAAATTTTTATTTTCCTATATTTTATGAGCACAAAAAATCATAAGTAAATCATTTTAACTCTAATTTAAGAAATGCAAATTTCAGGGTGTGACAAATCTACCCCCCTTAAGAGAATCTCGTCCCGAGATTCGGAAGAGACTCAGAGCACAGGAGAGAAACGAGAAAAGATCTTGATAACACTTTCACTTCACACTTGTATACCAAGCTTATCAAACCACTGATGTTTCATGATCATGACTTGTGTACAAAGATTCTATGAAAAGATTATTACACTTGATTATCCCAAACTTGTCTTGATCGCTAACTTGATTGGCTTACAACTCAAAGGGATATGGAAACTTGATCTGCAGTCGTTCCTCGGTTTCCCACATTGCTTCTTCTTCACTTAGGTTACTCCACTGAATCTTATACACTTTAAACATTCTTCCATTAAAAGTTCTCCAGACTGTTTCTAGAATCTTGATCGGATATCCTGCATTTGCCAGATGGTCTGGTGTATCGACTTCCACTGAAGACGTCTGCCCATCTGTGCTCTTAGCTATACGCTCATCATTATCCATGATAGCATCCTTAGTCTGCGCTCCATTGTACAAGTCATCAGCTTTCTCAGATTGAAGTTGACAACCGCGATACTCTATTCTTTTCCCTGACGGTGCAGTTAGAAACATTGTGCATTGAGTACCATGAATTACTCCTTTGTGCGCACACAACCATCCATTACCAAAAACCATAGGAATATCGAGTGACTCTAAAACAATGAAGGTTACAGTAAAGTTTTCCTTGTTTATGACGAGACTGACGTTCGGGCATATCTGATCTGCCTGTATTTCTCCAACTGGGGTATGAACTATCAAGGGCCTCTTCGTTGGACACTTCGCCATCTTGTTCCTCTCTAACCACTCGGCGGAGATGAAAGAGTGCGAAGCACTGGGATCAAACAGAGCAAAAGCTTGTGTTGTGCTCGCTTGAATGTAACCACCAACCATTTTTGTAGCTCCTTGAATGTTATCCGTATCCATATTACTCAACCTTCCATTGACATAATTGCGCTGTGCTCTACTTGCTTCAGTAAGCTTCTTTTTGGCTTTCCTTTTTCGCTTTCGTTGTTGCGGATTCTGGCTCGGATCACTCCCAACTCGAACTTCAACATTGTTGTTTTGATAGTGCTCGGCTTCATTGTACTCATGATCATCAGAGAGAGGTGGCATATAGGGATCCTGATTCATGGTGTGCCACATTTTCTGTCATCAGGTGACCAACAAAACAACATGAGCAAGGACAGATGATCTTACTCATGAAGTACCATGAGAGACAACTCACAACTTCAACATCTGTTGATCAAAACACTACCCCCCTTAAGAAAGGACAAACTAGAGAACATATAAGGGTAGCTTACATATTATTTCCAGCATGTTGACAGGCATAACCAACTCCTGATATCCCAGAGAAACTCATACGGAAAGGTAAGAACAAGAATTCTGAAATTTCTCGCGAGTAGCAAAACAGCAGTACAGTAAAACAGCCATAACTCGAGCTCTGCTTATCCAATGAAGTTGCAGTTTACCTTTCTGGAAAGCTTATGAAATCCTCTACAACTTTCATGTAGAACACTTTTCCAGATTCTGTAGTTAAGGTCGTCGAAAACAGCAAACAACAGAAACTATTCCAGATTCCAGACAGCACAGATGCATCGACTTGTGAATTTCATAACTCCAAAACCATAACAGCTATCAGGGTGGTTCTTGCGGTCAGAGAAAGATCATGAAGTCTACTTATGTCCAGAATTGTTCCATGATTTTTGAACATCCATAAACAGAGATATAAGCTGATAAAGACAGACTGTTCTGAAAGGATTAGGATAGAGGAACAGAAGAAACAGAAACCCAACCTTCTATGCATGAACTTTTAAGCCTATAAACTAAACTTAAATGAGATTGTGAGGAAACCCACAAAATCATTGCACTCATTACAAAGATGCAAAACAAACATTATCATAAGGACAAACAACAAACATCACAGGTTCACAAGCCACACAGGGGCCAAGGACTTGACTTAACTTCGTTACTAACGTTTCATTACATAAGGGCTCAGGAACTACTAGAACACGATACATCTGCAAGAACATCAAGGGTAGCTTTCTTGTACACTCTTTATTTGTCAACTGCTATCAGGGGACTTCCTTTGCATCAGGCACTGATATCACATGTTGATGGCTACTCTGTAGTGACTGGGCTCGGGCTACTTCCATGAGTCGACTGTTGATCTTTTTGGGGCAAGATCTGACGTAATGTCCTTCCTGTTGGCAATGATAACATCTTCCTTTGGCTGGATCTACTGCGGTAGAAGTGTTGTTTGATGTGCTGCCATCTTGCTGACTCAGAGGATTGACTTTTACCAGTTTATTCTGCTTCTAAACTCGCTTCCGTGGTTGGAATTCTTCGTAGGTGATTGTCCATCCATCTATGCAAACCTCATGTGGAAAGTTCTTAATTGAAGGAGCTTCTAAATGCTGCTGATCTAGGCTGGTCTGAACAAGAGTTGAAACTGTATGTGGTACTGGAGTAGAACTCAATTGTTGGTGACATATCAACGGTGGCTCGAATGAATTTGCTTTCCTTTTCTTACCTTCCTTGACTTCACCACTTGGGTTCGCTTTGACCTCATCATTGGTTGACTTCTCTTGAAGACAAGAATTCCCATAATGCTTGCAACATAGACATCGATCTTGAACCTCTTGCATCTTACTACTTCTATCTCCCAACAGACTTGCTTCACATTCATTGGGTGATAATGGCATACCTCGATATTCAATCCTTTCGCCTGATGGTGTTCTTAAAAACACTGAACGTCGGGAATAATTGACCTCACTTTTACGACTCCTTAACCATCCATGTCCAAGGATAACATCGATTCCTGAGAGTTCCAAAACATTCAGCTTCAGTATGAACTCACTCTCTTTTA
Organism: Coix lacryma-jobi var. lacryma-jobi; assembly: GCA_009763385.1. Taxonomy (NCBI): domain Eukaryota; kingdom Viridiplantae; phylum Streptophyta; class Magnoliopsida; order Poales; family Poaceae; genus Coix; species Coix lacryma-jobi. The sequence continues at coordinate 141,971,844 of CM019825.1, read as the reverse complement.
TCTGGACTCTAACATCTTAGCATTCATGGTTTGTCTCAATTTCTCCAGTTGGTGTGCGAACTACTATGAGCTTCTTTGTTGGCCATTCCCTTATCTTCAGGCGAGCTACAAACTTGGCAGAGATGAACGAGTGCGAGGCACTGGGGTCAAAAAGAACCATAGCAGGTACTGAATTGACTGGGATCATGCCATACACGGCTTTCTTTGCTCCATGAATGGTAGTCATATCCACATGCCTCAATTTTCTGTAAATGTAATCTTGCTCCACTTCATCACCTTGTAACTGTTCTTTATGGCTTCCTTCCATGTTGGTTGGTCCGTGTGTTGCGTCTTGCTGTTGTGTCATTCTTCCTAGGTCTTGACTTTGCATAGCGATCAACTTCTCTTTGTCAACTGTGGTTAGAGACGACATAGCTTGGTCAACGATCCATCTACTTAGACAGAGGGAAGTTTTCAAGAGCAATTCAAGGCAAGGAGTGAAGGTGAGAGCAAAATTTAAAATTTGAGCAACAAGGAGGAGATAAATAACAAGGGTAGAAAATACAATAGGGAGAAAATATCAAGGTTGATAGAACAAGGGTTCTATAGCAATTTTCAAAACTTCAAAATGACCAGTTTCTAACTAGGCTTGCGTCCTACAGTCAGCCTTGCTCTGATACCACTTTGTCACACCCGGTTTTAAGAACAAACTAGGTATACACCATATGTGAGCCCAGGAAGTCAAATCTCACATATAGTCACAAATAAAGGGTAATATCGAAAGACAATGCTCTTATATAACGTATATAAAACAAAAGAACATAACCTTAAAGAGCAGACAGCGGAAAGACACTCCGATCTTCAGATGGAGACACCAACTTCACATGGACAACTGACTGGTTGATCACAAGCCTAACTTCTCCAACTCTTGCAGTCTGGTACCCATCCGGGATTTTTCCAAAGTATTGAAAAGTAAAGCAAGCATAAGTGCATCTCGTACTTAACAAATATAACATAGGGTTCATGAGGCACAAAAGGCTGACACTGGTTTAACTGCATCAGCTTTTAGTTGGCATAATTTTAGCATTAAGTAAACGTATGTTATGCTTAAACCCAGATAAACCATATGATCACATTAATTCCATCATCATCCTGATAACATTCTCATATCCAGTATTAAACATTAATTAACCATTTAACCAGCTTTTCTATGAGTTTTTCGGGCCGCTCGTAACCGTGAGCACGGCTGATATATCAGTTTTACACTCTGCAGAGGTTGTACACTTTACCCGATGAGTCGTGATTCCCATATGCCGGGGTTTGCAAGGCCCACATTACACTTCCAAGGTGCACGGCAGGGTTCACTGCGCAGCCTTTCAAAGGTTCGTCTAACAAGTTAGGGCCGCTAGGTCTTAAGGCAAGGGGATGTAGAGCCCTCCTTCCAGGTGGCACAAAAATACGCAGCCTATACACACGTGGACAGAAGCCGCACTATACCCGTCTCGGCAAGCGCCTTATGCGCCCTTTCGGGTAACCACTAACAAGCTAGAAAAGGTCCTCATACTGAGCTAAGGTCAGAGCCATATAACCCTCATGGTTGCACTGTAGGTCCCAGCTTTTGCTGATAGATAGGCAAGTTTTAATCATCTTTGTATAAGTCATAAATCATTAACCATGAATCATTAATTTGTGATCGGATCATGTTGGTTTAACTTTGAGCGCTAGCAAAATACTACCCAAATGCATGATATCCCGCAGGTGACAAGGTAATGGATAACAAGAACTAGGTAAACCTTAATGGTAATCAAATTAGACACATGCAATATGAATTAAGTGATTACTGTGAATAGGTAACAAGGATGGTCCCATGCTATACTTGCCTTAAACTCAAGATCCTTCCTTTGTTGACTCGTAGACTTCCAAGGGTTGACTCTTGATCACAATCTTCTTGATCACCAACATAAACTCACCGACTGGACATACGATCATAGAACACCACACATGCATCCAAAGGCAGTCATGCAAAGCAAACATAACCTATGATTAGAACAGTACATCAACAGTAAATAAATAAATAAATAAATAAAGAGTTTTGAAAACTGATCTACAATTCGCTACGAACACACAGACGCGAAAATCACGCTAATCGGAGTTGAAACGAAAAAGATATAAGCTAAACAAGATTAAGACACTAACTACTAGATTAGATTTAACTCAAATTTTAATTACAGAAAACAGTGTTGAAAGTTATATGGTTAGAAAGAAATTTTTGAAACAAACCTAACGCAAGTTGAACGGGTCAAATCGGAGTTAAAACAAAGAAGATATGGGCTTTTGAATCTGGTGGCAGTTGTATAAATAAACCAAACTTGAATTTGCAGATTTAAATAAATAAAACGAAAACTGAAATTCGGGTGGACTGCGCCTCATTAAAGGAAAAGCACAGGGGCTAGATCAAAACTTTCCCAAGACTCATTGAACAGTGACAAGGGGAGTGCGGGTTTATGCTTTAAAAACGTCAGGGGCTCTTTAGCAAATTAACCACGCGAAGAGGTATCGGGCGTTGTGAGCTGTTGAATCGAGGATGAACGGCTTAGATCAGATCGGGGTGAGCTGGGCGGCGCTGTCGCCGGGAGAGGACGAAGGCGCGGCGGCGCCATCACCGGACTTGAGCGGCGGGGGCTCGGATTTGCGCTAGGGTGCGGTAGAGACCTCACATCTAGGTGCAAACGAAAGAGGAGCTCATGGGGGTTCTACCTGAGGCGAAGATGGCGTCGGGGACGGTCTGGTGGCGGCAGATTGCTCGGAGAGGCGGATGGTGGAGCCCTGCAATGTCCGGCTAACTCAGATTAGCTCAAGCGGAGGGAGAAAAAGAGAAAGGAGAGAGCCGGGGGCTTCGGGAGGTCGATGCGGAACTCAGGGAAGACCTTAGAGCGGTGGTGGAGCGGCAAGGAGCAAGACCGATGGCGGCGGAATCTTGGAGGAGACGGAGCTTTTGGCTACGGCGATTTAGGGCACGAAGACTCGGGATTTGGAAAAGAAAAGAGGCGGCAGGAGTCGGGGCTCTTATATTGGCGCTTGCTTGGCCAGGAAGGCAAGGGAGGAGGCGTACCCAAGCCGGATTCGAAATCGGCAAGGAGTGTCCGCCATGGACACGGGAGGGGGACGAAGCTGACATGGTGGGGTCATCTGGTCAGTGAGAGAGAGGGAGGTCAGGGTGCACCGGTTGAGCGGATGACATGCGGGGCCAGAGCGTCAGCGTCGGGGGAGGCAGGAGCGCGCAAGCGCTTGCAGCCGCGGAGCTGGGCCGAGTGGCGGACGCGGCCCAAGCGGGAGAGGAGAAAGGAGTGTGCGCCAGCTCGGGCTGCAACACGGACTGGGCCAGAGTGGGGCGTTGGGCTGATCCGCTGGTGGGCTGCGGGTGAAGGGAAGGAGGAGGGAGAAGGAGACAGGCCGCCGGGGAGAGAAAGAGCGGGCCGGCCGGGCCGGTTCGGGCCAAAAGAATGGAAGGAGGGAAAAGGCACCGGGGCTGGGCCACTCGGGCTGAAAGGAGGAAAAGGGCAGGCCTTCGGGCCAGATAGGGAGAAGGGTGAGGGAAGAGGGGAATGCTCTTTTCATTTTTGGTTTTGGATTTTCAAAAGTATTTTCAAATCCAATTTGAAATCCTCTCAAACTTTTGATTTGAATCTTTGAGGGAAACAACAAGTTTTTTTTGAACCTTTAAACCTTTCCAAACTTTTTTTTAAAGACAAAAGAAACCTTTATTTTCAATACCCTTTCTATGAAATTCATTTTCAAATTGTTTGCAAATCTTTTTGAATTCAACTTGAGTTTTAAACAAAGCCACACATCACAAAAACTCAAATGCTCCAACATGAATGCACAAACATGTTTCTAAACCCTAGGATAAATTTTAATATAGAGAAAATTTTTATTTTCCTATATTTTATGAGCACAAAAATTCATAAGTAAATCATTTTAACTCTAATTTAAGAAATGCAAATTTCAGGGTGTGACAATAGTCTCTTGGACTATCCAATTAAACCGACTAAGCTTGAGCACAACTCAAACTTAGCAATAGGAACAGGCTTTATCATCATATCAGCAGGATTATCATGAGTACTAATCTTGCATACCTCCAGCTTACCTTCTTCAATCACATCACGCACAAAATGATACTTGATATCTATGTGCTTAGTTCTCTCATGGAACATCTGATCTTTAGTGAGGTAAATTGCACTTTGACTGTAACAATGCAAACTTATGCAAGATTCAACTCCACAAAGCTCAGCGTACAAACGTTTCAGCCAAATTAATTCTTTGCACGCTTCACAAATAGCCATATATTCTTCTTCAGTAGTAGACAAAGCAACAACTGACTATAAAGTAGCCCTCCAACTCACAGCACAACTGCCAATAGTAAACACATAACCAGTGAGTGATCTTCGTCTGTCCGGATCAGCAGCATAATCAGAATCCACATAACCAATAAGACCCTTATCAGTTCTTCCAAACTTTAAACAAGAATCTGCTGTGCCTATGAGGTACCTAAAAATCCACTGAACTGCCCTCCAATGTTCTTTGCCAGGATTAGACATATATCTACTAACAAGACTCATAGCATATGACAAATCTGGACGAGAGCAAACCATGGCATACATCAAAGACCCAACCGCACTAGAATAAGGAACCCTTGACATGTACTCAATCTCTGCATCTGTACTAGGACACTGAGCAGCTGACAACTTAAAGTGAGATGCAATAGGGGTACTAATAGCCTTAGCATTTTGCATGTTGAAACGCTGAAGAACCTTCTTGATATAATTTTGTTGACTAAGAAATATCAAACTAGATTTTTGTCTCTACTAATTTCCATACGAAGAATTTTCTTAGCACTACCAAGATCTTTCATATCAAACTCACTACTCAACAGTTTCTTTAACTTAGTGATTTCAATCTTACTCTTGGCAGCAATCAACATATCATCTACATATAACAACAATCCATTAACATGCTTGATGTAAACACAGCTATCAAATTTAGATCTTTTAAAACCGTGTGACAACATAAATGAATCAAACCTCTTGTTTCACTGACGAGGGGACTGTTTCAAACCATACAAGGATCGCTTCAACTTGCACACATATTTTTTTTACCAGGCACTATGAACCCTTCCGGTTGGTCGATGTATATGTCCTCCTCAAGCTCTACATGCAAAAACGCAGTCTTTACATATAACTGCTCAAGCTCAAGATCATGTGAAGCAACAATACTAAGGAAAGTACGAATTGTACTGTGTTTTACCACTGGACAGAACACATCATTATAGTCAACACCAGAAATTTGACTATAGCCTTTAGCAACTAACCTTGCCTTATACTTTGGAGGCTCGCTTAGAGATAAACCCTCCTTTCTCTTGAAGATCCACTTGCAGCTGATGGTCTTCTTCTTCTTAGGCAAAGGTATAACTTCCCATGTACTGTTCTTCTCAAGAGACTGCATCTCCTCATGCATAGCAGAAATCCAATTCTCACTATCACCAGAACGAACAACTTCTTTATAGGTTGCTGGCTCATGAACATTCTCCACCTGTTCAGCACAACTCAATGCATAGCAAGACAAATTACATTCTTCAATGAGACGTTTAGTAGGTGCAACTATCCTTTTTGACTTGCATTGAGCAATAGGTAAATCCTCCTCTAGCTGCAAAATAGGAGGAGTTTGTTGAACATCATCATGAGCATCATTCTCAGCAACATCATTATCATGGTCATCCTGCTCATCAACAGGCTCTACCTGCACACCTGTATCATCATCAACATGCTCCACCTGCATGCGCATACGCTGTAGCTCATTTTCTGGAACATAATCTGAGGACAAACTGTTAGTAAACATCACAGATTCATTGAATACAACACTCCTGCTCATAAAAGTCTTTCCTGTTTCAGTTTCAGGATTCCACAATTTATAGCCTTTGACTCATGAACCATAACCAAGGAAAAGACACTTAACAGCTCTAGGCTCCAATTTTCCATTATCGACATGAGCATAAGCAGTGCATCCAAAAACTTTCAACTGTGAATAATCAGCAGACGTACCAGACCATACCTCAATGGGAGTTCTATGATTTAGTGGAATAGAAGGCGACCTGTTTATCAAATAACAGGCAGTATTAGCAGCTTCAGCCTAAAAACGCTTGCTCATCCTTGCATTAGACAGCATGCAACGGGCCCTGGATATGATGGTCCTCTTCATACGTTCGGCCACACCATTTTACTGTGGAGTATGTGGTATGGTGTGATGCCTAACAATGCCTTCCTGTCTGCAATAATCATTAAAGGCATGCGAACAAAATTCTCCATCATTATCAGTACGAAGCAATTTTACCTTCCTTTTAGTTTGCCTTTCTATCATTACTTTCCAGTTCTTAAAAAGCAGCAAAAGTATCATATTTATGTTTAAGAAAATAAGGCCAAACCCTTCTAGAGTAGTCATCAATAATTGTAAGCATATAACGAGCACCACCAAGTGAGGGCTTCTTAGAAGGACCCCATAAATCAGCATGAACATAATCAAGAGTACCTTTAGTGTTGTGAACAGAAGTGTTGAAATGTACCCTTTTATGCTTCCCAAAAATGCAATGCTCACAAAACTTGATTTTACTCGAAGTGCAGCCATCCAGTAGGTTTCTCTTCATCAATTCTGACATACCATGGTGACTCATATGTCCCAAATGCATGTGCCAAAGGTTAGTCTTACTAGGTTCATTATTAGTAACAGCAGCAACAGCGGAATCAGAATCAGGTAAAGTACACCCTCTAAGGACATATAATTTTACAGAATTAAGATCACCTTTCAAGCAGACAAGAGAACCTTTTGATACCTTTTAGAACGCCATCTGAACCGGAATATTTATAACCTTCTGCATCAAGCGTGCTTAATGAGATAAGATTTCTGGACATCCCTGGTATATACCTAACGTTTTTCAGCGTGCGTGTCATGCCATCATCAGTCTTGATCTGAACTGATCCAATCCCCACAATGTCACATGGGTTGTCATCTCCCATCCGCACAACATCCCCTTTCTGCATAGGATTATATGAACTAAACCAATTTCTGTTAGTGCAAATATGAAATAAACATGCGGAATCAAGAATCCATTCATCATGACCAGCAACACAACCAGCAAATAATACCAGACAATCTCCAGAATCATCATCAGAAGCAGCAGCAACAACAGAGACCTTATCAGCCGACTTGTTTTTCCTCTTCTCCTTATTTTATACTTTTCCGCAATCCTCAACATTATGATTTGTCAGCTTGCAATAAACACAAAAAATTTTATTACTAGGCGGCTTGGACTTTGAACGGCCTCTCCTTTCGTAGCTCTTTTCATTTGAGGGCATGTTTTCAGTTCTGCCTCTTACATGCAAAGCTTCGCCCTTTGAGGACGATGTCCCGTCATTCTGCACCATGACTTTCATCTTCTCCCTAGACTGGAGAGCCTCATAAACTTCCTTTAGGGTTAGTTTATCATGACTCAAAAGTATGGTGTCATGAAAATTTGCATACGAATTTGGCAAAGAACATAACAGTAAAAGACCTAAGTCCTCATCATCATACTTCACCTCCATCGACACTAGGTCGGTCACAATCTTCTTGAATTCAGCGATGTGGGTCATCACCGAATCCTCCTCCTTCATCTTCAGAGTGAACAGCTTCATCTTCATCTGCATCTGTAACATCCCAAAATTTGCATCAATTTAAAAATAGGCAATATGATTTAATTATGCATTCTTATGTGTTGCATGGAACCTAGTTAATAAAATTATTTGCAAAAGCTAAAATAAATCCTAGGCCAAAGATCATGATGATGCATATATGCTGGTGCATATTTTATTTTTGTGATGTTTGGTTTTGCTCAAAACTGGTTTGAATTCAAATGGGTTTCAAATTTCGCTTTTGAAATCAGTTCTGAAAAATGGAAAACCATTTTATTTCCCCCTCCTTCTCCTTTCTCCCTTTTGGCCCGAGTCAGCCCGGCCGGCCTGCTTCTTCTCCCCCGCCGGCCCGCCTTCTCTTCTCCCCTTTTCTCTCTTTTGCCTGCGTGGGCCGCCGCTCCGGCCCAGCTCGCGCGCAGTGCCGCAGCCGGCAGCTCGCTTCCCCTCCTTCTCGCGCACGGCCCAGCTCGGCGGCCCGTTCTCCGCCTTGCAGCGCGGCGCCCTCGCCACGCGTGCGTCGCTCTCTCTCTCTCGCTGATGCCGTGGCCCGCATGTCAGCTCGACCTCCTTCCTCTCGTAACCGGCTCGAACTCGAAGCCAAACTCGAATCCATCCCAGCTATGCGTCCTCGCCTGCCTAATCGGCCGAACCGACCCTCTAATAAGGTTCCTAAGAACCCGCCGCCTCCCCCCACGCATATAGCTCACGCTCTCGTGCCCTATCTTGCCACACCGAGAGCTCCGCGGCCGCGCGAAGATCCGCCGCCGTCAACCCGACGCTTCAACGAGTTCCAACGCTCGCAAGAGGTCCCTAGAGCTCCGTCTTGATCTCTCGAAGCTAGCCGAGCTTTTTCCCTTCTTTTTCCTTCTCCGTTTGAGGCCTTAATCCCTCGCCGTCGTTGCAGAGCCGCGCCGTCCGCCTTGCCGTGCAATCCGCCGTCACAGAGACCTCACCGACGCCATCATCACCTCGGGTGAGTTCGCCTTGATCTCCTCTTTCGTTTGGATCCACTCCCGAGGTCTCTACCGTACCGTAGCCCTAACCCGAGCAAGCGCCGCCGTTTTCCGGCCATGGCGCCGCCGTACACCCACTTCTCCGGCGACACCGCGCCGCCGGTTCCCCCCCAGGATCTAATCTGATCCCTCCATCTCAGATCCGACGACCACTATCTCCCGATACCCCTTCGGTGGCTATCTTTCAGAAAACCCCTTACAATTTTTCGAGCCTCAACCCGCCGTCCTTATGAGCACTGTGCTTTGAGTCTGCGTCAACTTCCTTCTAAGCCCCTCAGCTTCGTTCTAATTGAGGCGCAGTCCGACCAAATCCGCAGATTTCTTTTAAACTGATTTTAAATTCAAATTCGAGTTTGGTTATTTACAGTTTTGCCACCAGTTTCAAATGCTTATAAACTTCTACGTTTTTAGTCCGATTTAGTTCGTTCAAGTTGCGTTAGATTCGTTTTGAAAAGATCTATCTATCTGTATGAAAAATATACTGTTTTCAGTAGTTAAAATTTGAGTTAGGTTTAATCTATTAACTAAGGTTTTGTAACTGGTTTAGCTCATAACTTTTGTGTTATAATTCCGTTTTTCGTGATCTTCGCGTTTATGTGATCGTGTTGGATCGTAGTTTCTGTTTTCAAACTTTTTATATTATTTTCTTGCTGTTGGTGTAATGTTCTAATTATAGCTTGGTTGCTTTGCATGATTGTTGTCCCGATGATTGTGTGTTGATGTGGTAATCAAGTATAGACGGTGAGACATACGCTGGTGATCAGGAGCCCTTCTACGACAACCAAGAGCAACCAGAGTTCACTGAATCAGGCAAGTATAGCATGGGATCCTCCTTGATGTCCTAATAACCATAAGTCACTATAATCACCATATGCATGTGTCTACCTTGATGCCTATTTAGATTTATCCTAGGTGTTGATCTTGTGCCTTGTTATCCTCGGTATGCATTGGGTAGAACTATGCTAGTGCTCAAATTAAACATTTGATCATGTGAATCTGAATTTAATGATATATGCAACTTGGTAAAATTGGCTTTTATAGCAACATGGTTTAGGAACTACTATAAGGGATCACCCGGGACAACAGTGCAACCATGGGGGTTATATGGCTCTGACCTTAGCTCAGTAAAGGACCTTTTCTAGCTTGTTAGTGGACACCTGTATAGGCGCGTTGGATCTTGCTGAGACGGGTATAGTGCGGCTTCTGTCCAGTGAGTATAGGCTGCGTGTTATTGTGCCACCTGGAAGGAGGGCTCTACATCCCCTTGCCTTAAGAGCTAACGGCCCTAACTTGTTGGACGAACCTTTGAAAGGCTTTGCGTGTGTCCTGCCCGTTCACCTCGGAAGTGTTATGGGAGTAATTAACCCGGGCATCTGGATATCACGACTCATCGGGTAAAGTGTACAACCTCTGCAGAGTGTAAAACTGATATATCAGCCGTGCTCACGGTTACGAGCGACCTGGAATTCTTATGGTTTAGTTGTTGCTTTAATAATGTTATAATGTGAAATTGTTATCTTGTTCAATGGGTTCATGTTCACATTGATCACATGTTTAATTGGGATGGATATTATTGATGCTATCTAATGCTAAAATTGTGCCAACTAAAAGCTACTGAGCTTAACCAGTGTCAGCCTTATTTGAGCCTCATGAACCCCATGTTACACTTGTTAAGTACGAGATGTACTTATGCTTGTTTATTTTCTTTCTACTTGGATAAAATCTCGGATGGGTAACAGATTGCTATGGTAACGACGACTTCCCTGAAGAGTTCTAGTCTTGCTGTCAACCAGTCATCTTCCCTGTGATGGAGCTACCGTGAGAGAGACGTTAATTATCCACTGCTATGTAAAGACTTTGAATAATATTCGCTATGTAATAAACATATGTGATGGTACTTCTTAATTTGTGACTTATGTGTGTGATTGATCTCTGGGCACACATGAGTTATTGCATTCAATTTTGTTCTTAAAATTGGGTGTGACAGCATCTTAGTGGTTAGATCCTTGGACATACAGATCGATTCCAATTTCAGCCATTGTTCTGCAGCAGTTTTCTCTTTCAAACACTCCTGCAAAATATCATTATGAAGATGTAACTGAATTAGGGCGAGTTCCTTCTGATCCTTGCGGGTTTCCTCAGGAGTCCACTCAACCTTCCTCTTGCCGAAATTATCAAGCGCCTCATCATAGTCATGAGTCTGCGCCAGAATCCCCCGCATCTTGACTTGCCATAGCGAGAACCGTGTGTCGTCGTTCAGCAGCGAAAGATCGAACTTCATCAACGTCGTCATGAACCCTAACAGCAATCGTAGCTCCGATGCCACTTGTTATGAACGACGTATAGAAATATGAAGTAAACGAAAAATCAATCACAGAGAAGACACACGATTTACGTGGAAAACCCCTTCAATGTGAAAGGGAAAAACCACGGGCACCAGCCGGCAACAATCTCACTATCTCAAGAGTTTTGAGGTTACACGCCTATGTCGGCTTACAAGAGAATCATCTCCACGAAACCCTAGCAAGGGCATATATACGGTACCAAGCCTACGATAGTGGCTAAACTCTAGGGGGTGGGAACCAAACACCCCCTTAGTGGGGGTGACTTTAGTGGTAGTGTTAAAAATAACTTTTAGTGGGGGTGTTTGGAACTTTAGTGACTAAACTCAAGTGGCTAAACTCTAGGGGGTGGAAACCAAACACCCCCTAAAACAAATTTTGCTATTTTTGGTTCAGTTTTTAGATTTCTAAAAAACACAATCACCGTCGATTGGTAAAACTAACTCACGATGTTAAATTATTGTCAGTAATAGACTTCCCAACTAGTAATGAAGATATTGTAGTAGAGGTAACAAGTTTTAAGGATATAGATATATAGATGTTGAGAAATTCTATGGGTCGCGCTTTCTCTGTGCCCGTGTCATGCTGGTCGAGGAGGCCCGTTTGGCCATCTCAATTTGTGAATCACTAAGTGTAGGTTTCATGTGCTTTGCAAGTTGGCACTATTGATTTTTTATACCAAAAATTAAAGCCTATACAACAACTAGGCTTATGTTGGGACACACGGGTCAATTGATGTTGTGGCCTGATGATCTCCCCAATATTGTGAAGATTGTGTTTGCTCACAAATGCACTGAGCTTTTGTTAAATAATACAAGGCCCTAAAGCCAAGTTTATGATAAAAAAACAGAGGAATCAACCATTTGATTCGGACAGGAAAGCAAGTGATGTATGAGAAACAATGCATGCATCTCACTCTCATCTGGGACATCGATTGGATTTGATTTGAACTGAACGATTCAAGAACAAAGAAAAGCAGGGAAACGACCTGATTCCTCTCGCGTCAGACTCTGCAGTTGAAGCAAAGCAACACCAAAGAAAGGCAGACATTTCATGCTTAATTTCTTCTGTAAAAGCAACACCAAAGAAAGGCAGACATTTCATGCTTAATTTCTTCTGTAAAATCGACACGTGTGGTCCAGTCATGTACTTTCTCGGGTATCAATTGACCATGTAGTAATGTTTTCACAAATCACGATTTTGCTGTAAGTGAAAGAGAAGAGATTAGGTTCATCACTTATTTACCAGATCCACTGTGTTCGCATAGAGGAGTTCGGCCCCCACACACAGAACTTTTCTGTGGTAGATACTTATACACTCGTGCCGACAGCCAGTTACTGATGGCCTGCACTCATACACCGTGCTGGCACACAAGGCCTCGGAACTGCTATTGACAAGCACAAAGAGGAACCAACAAGTAGTGAAGGCAGCACTTGTCCGGTAAAGGAGGAGGAACACATCCTTGATGGAGGAGGCCTTGGCCATTCGCCATAGGGGGTTGGGCACCCAGTTGCCCCAGCCATGGAGACCTCACGCATTCCATCGATTGGATCAGAGACCTTGGCAATGGGTATGGACATGCAACTAATAGTACATTGTTGTTGTGAGCTCTGGGCCATCATTGAAAAGAAGCTCGGGCATTGTTGGTCCCTGATGCTTCTCAAGCCTAAATGTCTTTATTTATAGATCTGGCTCCATTTTGATTCATCATTTCCAATGCAACTTAAAGCCTCCTACATGGTGTGCAGTGTCTTGGCTTGTGTCATCCTATAAAATCCTAAACTAGATGTGTAACTAAATGACATGCTAGCTCTTGTACATGTCATTTGTAGGCATGCTTTCGTCCCATAAACCAATTATAATTATTGGTACTATACATTCATGAAATTAATGTGTAACTAATAATAATTGATTTAGTTGGTAGTAGATGAAAGTAGTAGGCAGCTGGATGACTTGTACATGGTTACTGACAATGCCGTTTCTGATGCTAACATCAATAGCTCCTGCCTGAAACTTATTCAATTTCATGATGGTCCCACAGAGTTGGGATGGTTCACTTTCAAATATAATCAGCTTGAGCATTTATTATCACAAACTAACTCTCAAGCATTGTAGGTTCACTCTTTTAAATAATATACATTTTGTATTGCTCTGCAAATGGGAGCTAAATACTTTATGTGCTTTCTAGGGTTTTTAATTTGATTAATGTATCCATTTCAAAATTTATTTCTCAGCTCATTCTGACGTTTTAATTGGCTGGACAAATAAATCAGCAAGCTTAACTTCCATGCAAAAGCTATGTACGTGCACGTAAATAATATAATACTCGATACTAATGCTTTATGTTGCTTGCTCATTTCTAAAGTATTGGAGCTCGTTGTTCATGCCTTTCCTGTCTCTGTTAGTCCATCGTCAAATACGTCAGAGATGAAACCCCGTGTAAAACTCAAAGACCACATGATTCCAGTTTCATTCCTCAAAAATGCTTGGAAATGCAGCTTGGTGACACTGTTCTTGCAGTTTGGCTGAATCAGATTGTCGATCCATGTCCAGTCAAGACACTGTTCTTGCAGTTTTCACTGATCACGCGATGACATGATCCGAGATAGCAACCGGTGCCCGCATTGGCCAGGCATGTATACTCATCTCTACCGCGTCAATTCTCATGTGCACAGTCTAGCTGCATTCAGCCCCAAGCTAGTAGTGTGCCTTAGCCAGGGCGGGTTGTGCAAATGAACCCCAGTCTATGGCTTCTAAATCCTGCTGCTGCATTTCCTGATGCTTCTAAATCCTGAATGTCTCTACTGAGAAGATCCTGCTGCTGCATTTTGTCACTATCATAAATTATCCTCCTACTTGAGTAGTCGTACTAACTAGTAACTGGAAAATGTACCTGTCATTTTATAGTCTTGCCTGGCCTAATCATATGAGACAATTAAATTAAAGCATAAGCTCCGCACATGCTCATCAGTCATGCTACTTGCTACAGCACATCCATTTGCGATATAAATTGGACAGATGGCACTGCCACTTGTTGATATGAATGTAGTAGGAAGCTCCATAACTGATACTTATTTGAGGTCAGGATGACCCAACGAAGTTGGTGTGGCTTGATGGTATGTGAAGCTTTGAGATGAGAAATTTTTGCAACCTTTCATGGCCACGGTTTTCGATCTCTAAGAAGAAACAAATACAACACATGATCCTCACCCATGTGAAACTAGTCTCACAAGGATTACCAAAAAAGTTCAAGATCAAACAACATAAAAAGAATTTGTAATATGTAAAATATCATCAGTAAGAGAAACAGCTACAATAGAATTATAACACAAGTGATGAGATTTTACATAAAGACCACATCATAGCAAATGAACCGAACCTAGCTCAAGAGATACAACATCCACCTCATCATGATGAATACCGTACCAAACCTCATCATGAAGCATGGAATCTTGCAAATAATTCTTTGCAAATGGAGACTCGACAGACGGTGGTTCCTTGTCCAGCCTAGAAGGTCCACCAATCTGATTCAAGGCCTCAAACCAAGGTAACCCAATGGTGAATCAGAGACAGAACAAAAGCCTCAACAAAATTGTGAGCCACCATCACCACCAGGAGCGATGACTGTTTGATGGTAGTTATATTGTATAGTCAAAACCAGAAACATTGCCATACAAAACACAAGGAAATAGCAACTCATGAACATATTTGTAAACATGACATGGTTTCACATGCGGTCTAGAGCATTACTGTAGAAGACGATCGATCTAGACTGAGTTGGATTTATGTGTCGAATATGTGTACAAATTTGGCTACAATGGACTTAAGGTGTATTAGGGCTAGAATAGTTGGAGTCGAACTCTGTATCCTAGGGGGCCATAAATATGAGGCAAACCACTACCGGAGACGGGCTCTTTGCCGAGTGTCCGGCTCTTTGCCGAGAGCTAAAACACGGGCACTCGGCAAAGGGCTCTTTGCCGAGAGCCAGCCCTCGGCACCATAAGAAACTCGGCGACGATTCCTACGCCGAGGGTCCGACTCTCGGCGAAGTCAGGCTCTCGGCAAAGGGACCCTATGCCGAGAGCCGAACCTCGGCGTAGAAACTCGTCGGCAAACGGAACCCTCGCGAACGGCTCCCCCTGCGCCGTTACCTTTGCCGAGAGCCCTCTGTTAGGCTCTCGGCACAGGGTTGAATTTTTTTTTGGTAAATTCTATGCCGAGAGCCCTGGCCCTGGCTCTCGGCATAGGTGCCCTTGCCGAGGGCTTTAGGAAGCTCTCGGCAAAGCATATTATTTTTTTTGTTTTTTGCTCCCAATTTTTCCTGTGGCCTTGCTACAGTACTACAAGCCAAGATTTCAAATTTGAAGTGTTTTCCATAAATCTTGCTATATTTCGCGCATTTTTTTAATTTGATGATTTTTCCGCGGGACGCACGTTTGAACTGCAGGTGCATGAAATAATGAAACTCAGCGATTCGAAAAATGGTATTCATTCTTCAGAGGGTATTTCGACACCGTATCCAGGGACAGGTGCGGAGACTCGACCGTCTCGTGCACGAGAAACGGCGACCAAGTTGCGTGATATTGGATTTAAAATTATTAAAAATACAAACGAAGTCAGAAAATCATGAAAATGGACGAGTGACCTTGACATCGCATGTAGAGGCTATGAAAAAAATTTGGAATGTTTGGAGCAAGTGGTGACGCAAGATGGTTAAAACCCTGAGATCTCCGCAAGATGTCACATGTGATGATATGCGATGATCTCAGGGTTTTAACCATCTTGCGTCACCACTTGCTCCAAACATTCCAAATTTTTTTCATAGCCTCTACATGCGATGTCAAGGTCACTCGTCCATTTTCATGATTTTCTGACTTCGTTTGTATTTTTAATAATTTTAAATCCAATATCACGCAACTTGGTCGCCGTTTCTCGTGCACGAGACGGTCGAGTCTCCGCACCTGTCCCTGGATACGGTGTCGAAATACCCTCTGAAGAATGAATACCATTTTTCGAATCGCTGAGTTTCATTATTTCATGCACCTGCAGTTCAAACGTGCGTCCCGCGGAAAAATCATCAAATTAAAAAAATGCGCGAAATATAGCAAGATTTATGGAAAACACTTCAAATTTGAAATCTTGGCTTGTAGTACTGTAGCAAGGCCACAGGAAAAATTGGGAGCAAAAAAACAAAAAAAAAATAATATGCTTTGCCGAGAGCTTCCTAAAGCCCTCGGCAAAGGGCACCTATGCCGAGAGCCAGGGCCAGGGCTCTCGGCATAGAATTTACCAAAAAAAATAAAAAAAAAGACTTTGCCGAGAGCCAGATCACGTGGCTCTCGGCAAAGGTTTCCTCTTTGCCGAGAGCCACCTGATCTGGCTCTCGGCAAAGAAGCGAACCAGTGAAAAAAAAAACGGCCGCCGCCGCGGCCCGCCCGCACACACAACACACAAAAACACACACGCGTCGCGCCTCCGCCTCCGCCGCGCGCCGCCGCGCCGCCGCCTCCCCGCCCGCCCCTCCCGCCGCCCGCCCGGCCGCCCCGCCAGCGAGCCGCCGCCCCCGCGCCCGCGCGGCCGCGGCCGTCCCTGCCCCCGCCGTCGCGCCGCCGCCTCCTCCCCGCCGCCCTCCCCGCCGGCCCCTCCCCTGCGCCCGCGCGGCCGCGCGCCCCGGCGGCGCCGCCCAGCGCCGCGCGCCCCCGCGCCGCCGCGGCGCGCGCCGTCCCTGCCGCCGCCGCCTCCCGCCCGCCCCTACCCGCCGCGGCCGCCCGCCGGCGCCGCGCCTGCCGCGCGGCCGAAGCCCCGCGCCGAGGAACCCGAGCGGCGCGCCGGCGCGGCCGCCCGGCGCCGCCGGCGGCCGCGCGGCGCCGAGGCGCCCGCCCCGGCCGAGAGCGCCCCGGCCCTGGCCGGCCCGCCGGCCACGCCACGACGGCGCAGGCGGCCCGCGCCGCCGCTCCGCGCCGCCTGGAGGTTGGAGAGGAGGCCGAGAGGGGGAGTAGGGGGGAGTAGGTGGAGGAGAAGGAGAGTAGGAGGTGGAGAGGAAGAAGAGGGGAGGAGGAGCTCGCCCGGCGTCCAAGATCCGGTGGAGGAGGGAGGAGGAGCTGCCCCGGACAGCCTGCGCCACCTCGCGTCTCCCCACAGCCGTCACCGACCGCTCACCGGCAAGGTATACCCTTCCCTTCCCTTCGCAGTTGACGGGATACTTTAGAAATTCTAATTCAGTATTCCCTCACTATGTGTATGGCCGGATGGTTGTAAGCAGTCATAGATGATATGCTAGGCTTTATTTGGTTTTTGTGGTCATGTATGCGGCGATCGAGTATTATTTAGTAGTAGTGGGTGCTTGTAATGTATGTTGATGTCGGCCATCGTGCCTTGACATATATGTGGATGTCGGCCATCGTGCCGTTGTTTCTTGCAGGTTTCGAAACCTCACCGTACAGGGGAGGTTCTGCCGAAATTTCTAATGGATACTATATTTTTTGTCTTTTCTGTAGGAGGAGGACCTGTCGGGGCCAAGCCGGAGATCCTCGGCGACCTCGATCGTCTTCGTCGTCGTCGCGGGTCTGCCTGCACCGCTTCGCCTCGCCACTGCACCGACTCGCCACTGCGCCGCTAGCCTGACTCCACCGGCACCCTAGGTATAAATAACGTCTCCTCCCAGAAAAGGGTCTTAGGTCATTGAACCCAGTTAGGCGTCTCCCGTCCGAAAGAGATACGGCAGGTATGGAGGTATGCAGGTCTCTGCATATCGATAACCGTATCTGTTTGGATTGTCCACGTTACTTGGACAGCCCGCAGATGCGTCGATGAGGCTAGTTCCCATGGTCTGCCCCGATTCGAGATGGAGTTTCGCATCACCTCCCTGTTGTTCTCCGGATACACACTCTCCCTACAGGGACGTGTATCTTGAGAACATCGGGGAGGTGCTGCCGAAATTCTGTCTCGGCTCGGGGCAGACAATGGGAACTGGCCTCATGTACGTATCCGCGGGTGGGATTAGGACCTATCCTCACCTATTAGATGATAGTAGGATGGAAGTACTCGGAGGTAGATATGTAAGTACTCGGATGCATGACAGTAGGATGGATGACCGTCAGTGGATGTACTCGGGCCGTAGAAGCAGAAGTGATTTCACCGATGAATGGTTGCGCAAGACAGATGCTTTCGTGAACAATGCATTTGGCGCGGCTCGGCGAGGAGAGATCAAAGTGTTGTGCCCATGCAGCAGATGTGGGAACCGGAGAAGGCAAGACAAGGAGAACATGGCTAAACATCTTGTGAACAATGGATTCACGCCGGACTACACCCGGTGGATCTACCATGGTGAAGCACATCGTTTGAGAGCGGAGGCAGTGCGACCACGTCTGGAGGACTTTGATGCTGATGGGGGGGTAGCAGACATGTTAGATGACTTCCAAGAAGCACAGTACGCTGAAGGACGTACGGAGGAGGAGATGGAGAAGACCGCAAAGGCGTTTTACGAGATGATGTCTTCGGCACAGAAACCCCTTCACGATCGGACAACGGTTTCTCAACTGGATGCCATTGGCCGTGTGATGGGGTTCAAGTCCCAGTTCAACCTGAGTCGAGATGCGTTCGATGGTATGTTGGCCCTATTTGGTAGCATGCTTCCGGACGGCCACATATTGCCAAAGAGCCTGTACGAGTCACAGAAACTGCTTCGTGCACTGAAGATGCCGTATGAGCAGATACATGCTTGTCCAAATGGGTGCGTCCTCTTCAGGAAAGATCTCACGGATGCAGGTTACTGTCCGAAGTGTAAAGCGTCGAGATACATGGAGGTAGACGATGGTGAAGGCCCGAAGAGGCAGCTTTCTATCCCCATGAAAGTCCTGCGTTACCTGCCGTTCACACCGAGGATCCAACGTCTCTACATGACCGAGGAATCCGCGAAACAGATGACATGGCACAAACAGGGTACCCGATACAATCCTGAGAAGTTGGTACATCCCGCCGATGGTGAAGCATGGGCCCACTTCGACCGCATCCATCATGACAAAGCTAGAGAGGCTCGTAATGTTCGTGTTGCGTTTGCAACGGACGGTTTCAATCCCTATGGACTCATGGCTGTCCCGTACACGTGTTGGCCCGTCTTCGTTATCCCCCTCAATCTCCCCCCCGGCGTCCTATTTCAACGTCATACTGTCTTCTTGTCGTTGATAATTCCTGGACACCCGGGGAATAACATGGGTGTGTACATGGAGCCTCTGATGATGAATGATGAATTGGAAACTGCTTGGAATGAAGGGGTATTGACATACGACCGAGCTTCAAGGTCTAACTTCACAATGCACATCTGGTACCAGTACTCACTGCATGACTACCTGGCATATGGGATATTCTGTGCCTGGTGTGTCCATGGCAAGTTCTCATGCCGGTTTGTAAGACAGCTACGAGATTTATCTGGTTGAAGAAGGGTGGCAAGTATTCGGGCGTCGACCAACATCGACAATTCCTACCTCTTGACCATCCTTTTAGACGGGACACCAAGAACTTTACCAAAGGTGTCGTGGTGAGAGATCCTCCACCTCGGTTGCTGACCGGTGCCGAGGTTCATGCTCAGATAGATGCTCTCCAGTTCAACGAAACAGACGGTCGTTTTGCGGGGTATGGTCAGGAGCATATGTGGACTCATAAGTCAGGCTTGGAAAGACTCCCTTATTATGACGATCTTCTTCTGCCACATAACATTGATGTAATGCACACTGAAAAGAACATCGCTGAGTCGCTTTGGGGAACACTCATGGACACTGAAAAGTCTAAGGACAACCCTAAGGCTAGACTAGACCTGGCACTGTTGTGCGATAGACCAAAGCAAGAGATGCTGCCTCCTCAGCCCGGCAGGAGATGGACACGGCCCAAGGTCGATTTCGTCTTGGGCAGGCCACAAAGGAAAGAAATACTTCAGTGGATCCAGACATTGACATTCCCTGATGGATATGCAGCGAATCTAACGAGAGGAGTCAACTTATCTACTCTGCGAGTCCTAGGGATGAAGAGTCATGACTTCCACGTATGGATCGAACGGCTTCTTCCGGCGATGGTTCGAGGCTATCTTCCTGAGCCTATGTGGGTTGTCCTGGCAGAGTTGAGCTATTTCTTCCGCCAGCTATGTGCCAAGGAGATATCTCGGTCCGTCGTTGATGACTTGGAGAAAGCTGCACCTGTGTTGCTCTGTAAGCTAGAGAGAAGATCTTTCCACCAGGCTTCTTCACTCCGATGCTTCATTTGATCGTACACCTCCCAAATGAGGTTCGAATGGGAGGGCCTGTGCAATGGCGTTGGTGCTTTCCAGTCGAGAGAAATATGAAGACTCTTCGCAAGAAATGTAGAAACAAAGCCAAAATTGAGGCTTCCATTGCAGAGGCATCCATTCTGGAGGAGGTGTCCAACTTCACTGAAGAATACTACTCTGAGAACCTTCCTAGCGTGCATAATCCACCCCCTCGTTACAATGCTGGAGAAAATGAATCGACTCTTAGCCTTTTTCGAGGCCAACTCGGCACGGCAAGTGGATCCACAGTTAAGCAGTTGAACTATGAAGAGTGGCGAAAGATCATGCTATACGTGCTTACCAACCTTGATGAGCTGGATCCGTACATGGGGTAAGTTGTTATCTATCTTCATCCAATTCGTCGTCACTTTCCAACACCATTCTTTTTGCTTCGTACAGTGAATTTCTTCATTTGTTCTCGAATGGACCAAGGCCTCTTTCTGATGCGGCAGCTGAAACCCTAATTGCAAATGGTGCGGGGCAAGGGAGGCCTGATTTCATTTCTTGGTTTCGACAGAAGGTACCGTCCAACAGTAGGTCGTACTTAGTCTAACGTTCCAACTTGCTCTTACGTTCTGACCGTATAACGATATATCTTGCGCCACCTTGCAGGCTCAAACCGATGCGTCTATGAGTCAAGAGCTGAGACAGGTTGCAAAAGGCTTTGACCGTAGGGTCAAGTCATTTAACGGTTATGACGTGAATGGATTTCGCTTCCACACATCAAGCTACGAGCAGAGTCGGCCCAATCGAAAAACCACAAATAGCGGAGTTTGTACTCCAGGCAATGACAACCGTGACTACTATGGAAGAATTGAAGAAATATACGAACTTTCATTTCATGGTGTGAAAAGCCTTTGAATCCTGTCATGTTCAAATGCCATTGGTTTGATCCTGGAAGAACGAGGCTGACACCTAATCTTGGGCTAGCCGAAATTCGACAGGATTCTGTCTATCCAGGCTCCGATGTGTATATTGTGGCTCAACAGGCCACGCAGCAGTTTATTACACGCCATACGCGTGCAAAAGCAAAGAGCATCTCTTGGGTTGGTATATTGTGCACAAGATATCACCACATGGTAAACTACCTCTCCCCAATGATGAGGATTATAACTTTAACACAAACACATATGACGGTGAGTTCTTTCAAGAATCTGGGTTGCAAGGGACGTTCACGATAGACTTAACCGAAGCGATGGAAATGGAAGTAGAGAATGATGACGAGGACGCTGGGGATGAGGTGGTAAATGAGAAGGACATAGAAATGCTAGAACGATTCCGTTTAGGCCAAGCAAATGAAGACGATGACCTGTCTTCGGATACTGAGGAGTACTTAGACATGGTTGACAGTGATGAGGAGACTCATGCTCCGGCTAATCCGGATGATCCAGATTATTTCTAATACATGTAATATTATGTTATATTTTTAGGATCTATTGTTTTATTTATATTGCACATATTTGGTTATGTTATTTCTAATACAACATTGCTTGTTCTTTTTAAATGCAGGAGGTCGAGGCAAGATGCCGGGAGGACGTCAGAGGCGGTTGAGTTGGTTGTACCGGCCTCGCAGTCCGACGTGCCCTCGACGAGGAGTGGCCGCCGCCGGAGGGAGCCGGGAGGAGGAGGAGGAGGAGGAGGTGCCGCCACGCCCGAGGCCCAGCGGCAGGAGGAGGCACCATTGGCCGAGGAGGCAGAGGAGGAGGACGAGCAGGAGGAGGACGAGGCGGACGAGGGTTCGGGTGCCTCAGGGGTGTCCACGCCCTACTTGAGAGGCCCCGCCAGCCTCCCGGCGTTGCCGGCACGTGCCCGACGCCCAGTGATCACGCCCATCGGACAAAGGTACATGTTCTAACTACCTGTTCGTACGATGAGATTCAAAATAGAAATAGAAGCTAATAATCTTTTTTAATCACTTGTGCAGGGGATGGGACTTTGTGGGGCCTAAAGGCCGCAAACCCAACGGCATCCTGGGTCTCCTGTGCCGCGAGCACTACCCCGGCATAGTACAGTATGCCGGGAGGCACGAGCCGGCCTACACCTTTGACCACTACAGCGTCGCCCCAGACCCAGACTTCCCCAACAAGGCGGCGCGGGTTAGAGCGGAGCTGTGGGTAAGTCTTCGTCAAACAATATCAAATTCATCATATTTTTTTTTAATTACTGTCTCGCCTCGTATTGTGTCTGTATGCAGAACTACTTCAAGTGCGAGCCGGGGAAGGAGGCAGTGGCGGAGGTGACGGCTACCCGGGCCTGTAGGAAGCTCGTCACCGACATGATCTACGAGGCGAGACTGCAGGCCATCATCACCTACAACGCCACGGTCTTGGCCACGAGGGTGACGAAGGCCCAGGCGAGAGGCATGACGCTGGGCCGGGCGCAGTTCTTGCAGGTAAGTGTTTTCTTTTGAGATTAAGCTTTTGGTACTTTTCATCTGACGCTTAGACGTGAAATACTTGATGATGTGCAGATGATCCCCCAATGGTGCCAGTCGTTTCCCGAGTGCTGGGAGATGATCGTGGACCGGTGGCTATCCGAAGAGTGGGCGGCCCACCACGCCGAGGCCCGGGAGGCGCGTCTGCAGATGCCAGGTGTACCACACCACCAGGGCAACCGCAACCTCGCCGAGTACGCACAAGCTTGGGTACGTGAAAGACTTTATCAATTCCTCGATCAAATGTTGCCTGATTGCTAATCATCTTGTTGTCTTCCTCGCAGTCGGAGGCACACGGTGGCCAGCCTTGCGGCACGGTGGCGGCATACGCCATGTCCCACAAGGGCAAGGCCACGGCAGCGGAGACCTCCTACAACCCCGACGATCCCGCCGACGCGTACACCAACTCCAGCGTCCACTCCCGCCTCACTGACTACTCAGAGGCGGCAAGGACGGTCCATGGGGATGACTTTGATCCCGCCACCGCGGACCTGGACGGGAGCATCGTCATGAGGATTGGAGGAGGGAAGAAGCACGGGCGGTTCTGGCTTGGCGACGGCGTCATCGACACGGCCTCCACTCCCACTCTGTCCCAGCTCCGAGCACAGAGCACGAGCGGGAGCGTCCCCATACGCCCACGCCCGTCGCCTGCGCAGTCGCGGGTCGCCGAGCTCGAGGTTATTTCTATTTTACTCATCGTACATTGATCTTTAAATGTTTGCATTGTTCTAACATTCACTTTGTATTATCGCAGGCCCGCCTGGAAAGAGAAAGGCAGGAGCGCCAGGTGTCCGAGTTCCAGATGCGGTCACAGATGTCGGCCCAGATGGAGGCTCAAGCTAAGCAGATGGCGGACCTCATCGCCTTCATGGCCTCCCAGGGCATGGCCGTGCCGCAGACGCTCATGGCTCCTCCACCGCCGTCTCAGGACCCCGGAGCTGCTCCTGTGAGTATCAATACTTCAGTGTTTCATTTATTTCATTTCCTTGTCTGACATGACCTTTTGCAGCCTCCTCCGTCACAAGGTTCGAACAACCACCGATGGAACCAGACCGGGGGTGAACCAGGCGGCCCCTCTCAGGGGTGGCCTGGTTGGCGGGGGTGTAGTACGTTGGACTATCGTGTGTCACTGAAGTTATGTGATGTGAAGATTCGAGGACGAATATGTGTTGAACTATGTGATGTGAACTAGATTCGCGGACGTATATGTTATTGAACTATGTGATGTGAACTTTCATGATATATATATGTTTTGTGATGTGAAATGTGATATATGTGATATGTGATGAATGTGATATATATATGTTTGGTAGTGTGGGAGAAAAGGAAAAACAGAAAAAAAATAAAAAAATTGCTCCTTTGCCGAGGGTTGCTCTCGGCAAAGGGCCTCTACGCCGAGGGCTATGACCATAACCCTCGGCAAAGCTGGACCAGAAAACAATGTCCCAGGTTTGCCGAGGGTTATGGTCATAGCCCTCGGCAAAGCTGGGAATGTTGAACGCAATTTCAAGGACTTTGCCGAGAGTCAGATGATAGAGCCCTCGGCGAAGAGGCCGCAAAAAAAATCATTAGAAATTTCTTTGCCGAGAGCCGACCCTAGTTAACCGTCGGCACAGGAAAATAAAAAATAAAAAAATATAGCTTTGCCGAGAGCCGGACTCTCGGCAAAATATAGCCTTTGCCGAGGGCCAGGTTAGCCCTCGGCAAAGTGACCGTCAGTAGAGAGCGCCGTTAACGGCTACTTTTTTGCCGAGGGCTACACGGAACCCTCGGCGAAACGTTTGCCGAGAGCCCGAGGCCCTCGGCAAAGGCTCCTTTGTCGAGAGGATTTTTGCCGAGAGTCCTATGCCGAGAGCAGCCCTCGGCATAGCCTACGCCGAGCGTCGGACGGCCCACTACTAGAGAACAGGCCTTTGACGATCCACAACCGAGCTTTAGTCTGGGAAAAAATTTGCGTCCGGGACTAAAGACTTTTAGTCCCGGTGGTAATACCAACGGGGCTAAAGGTGAATCTTAGCCCCGGTTGGTATTATCAACCGGAATAAAGGTCCTGGACCTTTAGTCCCGGTTGGTAATAAAACCGGGGCTAAAGGGTCACCCTTTAGCCCCGGTTGGTGGTACCAACCGGGGCTAAAGGTCCTTTTAGCCCCGGTTGGTGTTACCAACCGGGGCTAAAAGTCCTTCCGAGTGGATTCAAAAGGAAAACGTCTAGAACTACATCACGTGGGTTGCGTAGCTCAGTTGGTAGACGTGCCTGAGGCGAGATGTGCTGAGTTCGAATCTCACACAACACACATTTATTTTTTCCTCTCTGGACCTTTAGCCCCAGTTGAAAGCACCCGGGACTAAAGGCCGGGACCTTTAGTCCCGGATTCTTAGCCCCGGTTGAGATACCCGGGGCTAAAGGCCCATTTCAACCGGGGCTAAAGGCCCTTTCTCTAGTAGTGGCCTTTGCCGAGTGCTACAGGCACTCGGCAAAGCAAGAATCTCCAGTAGTGAACCCTGTTGTAACCAAGAGACGACTTGGCTGCTGGTTTGGGTGGCGGCGAGGCCGCGGGATCGCCCGGATGCCGGTGTAGCTGCTGTTTTATGAGAAGGAGCGCCCGTAGTCATGCCCCGAGGATTAGGCATATCGCTGAACCTCGTTAAAAACATCGTGCCTTGGTGTCGTTCTCGTTTGTGTATTTTCTTCTATGGTGGTTATGCTTCCGCGTTCATCAATTAGCAGGTCTCTTTGGGTCTGGAACTAACCGTGCACTCTAACACAAACACACACCAACAGGCTTAGCACACACTAACAGGCTTAGCACACACCAATCATTTAATCCATCTAATTTCTGCACGAGAGAGGGTTTAGGTATTTAAACCAATCTGCTTGATGGGGCAGTAGTAAAGCATGGACGAGTTACTGATACCTTCCAAGCCTAGCAAATGAACTGTGGTGTCCAATTTTCTGTACCTCAGCCTGCCTCTCACTCTAATTACGGCCCTGCGAGGCTCATATTGAACATACTACTACTCTATATAGCTTGAAAGACAATGTCCACTCCAAGATGATTTAATTTGAACCTGGGGTTCCTTTGGTGTGATGACATATAGCATGGTTTATTCGCCCAAATTATTGTGAAAACTAATTCCATTGTATTTTGCAATTGTTTTGTTAGCCCTACATAGAATATATGAAGGCGACAGATAACCCATGGCAAGCTTGAAGTCACATGTATCATTCCGGTTTAATTGTTGCTCATATAAAGTTCATTCTATCTATTCACTTGCTTGGTTTGTTGGCCGCATCGAATATATATCTCTCTCACCTCGCCAGCTGGTTGCCTCTCATTTATGTACCGCCACCAAAAACGCCAAAAGAAGGCTTGCTGTAACCACACCAATGGAATAATCATATGGCCGCTTCGCGCTTGGGCCACTCTCATCCTCGCGTAGCATCTGCGCCTCTCTCCAAAGCCCCCGAGTTGCCATCAGCGCTTGTAAACACGGAAGCAACGAGTTGCTGACAGGTGCAACTGAAATGAATACTTGCATTACTGTGTTCCTCGTGCTTCTCAATCCTAACTGCCTTTGCTTGCTGCATTTTTTTTCTTCACCTTTTGTTTCTTCTTGAACCTAAATCGTCTATGTACTCTCACACACTATCCTGACAAACCTGAAACTAGGCTCTAGTAGTGTGGTGCATGAGCTTGTGCAAATCGTTTTATATAAAGGCATGATGCATGCCTTGCCTGGTCCTATAAACCAATTACTATTATTGCTGCTACATATGCCGAGGGCCTGTGGAGAAGGCCCTCGGCAAAGAGGCTGTCCATGGCGTCGGCGCCGTGACGGCTGCTGGCCCTCGGCAAAGGCTTTGCCGAGTGCCCGACAGAGCACTCGACAAAGACTTTCTTTGCCGACTCAAAATTCATCGAGAGCTCTTTGCCGAGGGCGGCCCTTGGTAAAGTCTTTGCCGAGGTTTTTTGGGCCTGAGGCCCTCGGCAAAGAACCGGAATGCAGTAGTGAACTACCCTAAGCGAGATATCATTCGGATGTTGAGATTAATTTTGAGGGTGACAAGTACATAGATACGTGTAGGCAAAGATGTCTACTAGTTTTGGTTTACAGAACAGAACAACCATATAGAGTTTCTTGCCTAGCACAAATAATCACATATGTAATTACATATGTTTCTCGGTAACAATCTAACAAATATGTAATTCAGTCTCCAGATTAGGTCTCTGGGACTAGAAACAGAGACATATTTGGCCGTCTCTGGGCCTCTGGTGGTGAAAGTTGAATGTAAAATCACAAACGGCTTACCACCGTCTTGTCTGTATTCTTACCAACGCTAAACAAGAGCAAAACCAAAGTAACGAAGCAATGTGTTGTTGAGCGTGGGTAACAGTTGCAAGATGAACCTGTGCTAACAGAAGAATATGTAGACACACAATATGACAACAAGCATTAGCAATTAATGGATGCAGATTAACTAATTTCAATAAGAATCCAAAGTACAAGTCACAGGTGCTGGCTAAGACGTGTCAAGACGTAGCGCAACAAGATGAAAACAAAGCACGATGGAAAGAACTCAGAACAAGCAAAGAACTCGAATTTTCCTTTTTCCTAAATTTTTCCCGAATTTTTCCAAAAGGCACTTGTAGAAATCAAACTTTTTATTTTTTTCACTATTTTTTATATTTTTATCTGAACAAGGATCACAAAAGATGCAACCACAAAAATTGGCACCTACAACTGAGGTGGGACGTGGTCTACAGAAAATTAGCAATTTCTCTGAAAAACGTGCAGAAACTTTGACAATTTTTTTTCTTTATTTTCCCGAATGTTTTTTGCAATTTTCATGAGACCAAACAGGGCGATGCCAAGTTTGGGCCGGCTCCAAATTGTGTCAAGAAGCTCCACTAAAAATTTCAGATTTTTCTGATAAACGAGCTAAAGTTATGCCTGTTTTACCGAAGGTATCTCAAGTTAGGGTTTCCAGAAAGGCACAACGCGGCAGCGGTAGTTAGGGCAAAGCTTCCATAAACTTAACAAGATTCGCGTGACGATGTAACAGCAGTATGTATGCGCCTGTTGATGTAAGGAGGGCTGCGATGCAGGCAAAAAGAATAAGAGCGGTTGACAACCTATCTAGGTTTGCGCGACAGCGAGAAGTTACACAAGGCAGCTAGCGAGGCAAGTCGAGTAATGTGGTGGCTTCGACTTTATTTGGGAAATTGTGGATGGGATAGTGGCGGAAATAAAGAAACAGCTATGGGCACATTAAACTACGATGACGAACAAAACTTAAAGCAGCAACCAGACTCGACCACGGACACAAACTCAACAACGCGAATGTGAAACGAAATTGCAAAGGCACAAAGGGCGATAGGACAGCGAAAATTGAAATATTTTTGGGCTTTTTGTGGACTCTAGGTAAAGAACAAATACGAATCTAAGGCAAACCAGATTATACCTCGCGGTAAACCTGAAATATCATATACCAATTGATGGAGGACAGGCCTGACCTTCCGAGAGGTAAACGCTAAGTTTGACTTGTGCAGATCTCGACGTTGGCGATCTGGCTTCAAATCAGACACGATTCGAACCCTGCAACCGTTACATCACTGCTCTGTTGGTTATCAACCAAGCACATTACACCACAACACCGTATCAGCGTCAGACATCTGACGCTAAAAGTTATATTTAGGGATGGATAATCTGACGCATTTAGGGATGGATAATCTGACGCTAAAGATAACTCACAGGCTATCTGACGCTAAATCTGTATTTAGTGATTCATTGTCTGTCGCTATAAGTAGCATTGGACTATCTGACGCTAAAATAAGATTTAACATCAATCCGTCTGACGCGAAAAATAAATGGGGCCCACTAGCCCACACCAAAAATAATTAGGTAGCCCGCGCCAACATTCAGCCCATTACCCGCGCAAATTTTTAGCCAGACTCACGACTACTGAAACCCTAGGCCCTTCTTTCTTCCCCCAAATCCAGATCCGGTCAGCGCGGCTCCTCACGCTCGGCGACTGCCCTTTCTTCTTCCCTCTTCCTCCAAACGCGAATCCAAATCGCGCCGCCACCCTTTCGGCTCGCCACCCCGCTCTCGCAGGTCCCAGCGCCGGCCCGCCCCCGCGTGGTCGCTGCATCGCAGCCCCGCCGCGGAGCCGCCCCGCCCCCGCGTGGTCACCGCCTCGCCGTCGAGCGGCGGCCCTGCCGCGGCGCTCTGGATGGAGCCCCGCCCGCCCCTCAAGACTGGAGCGCCGCCTGGAGCCCTGACTGGAGCCCCATCTGCGTCTACGAGCTCGCGCCGCTAGTGCCACTGGAACGCCGCTCGCTACTCTGCCGCGGCGACCGCCTCCTGCTGTACCTGCTCACTCTTTGATCTGAACATGCTCTTACCGACTCATCTCTCTGACCTCGCGAAAGATTTCCCGTCTGCATCAAAATCCGTTGGATCCATTAGATTTCCCCGTCTGCACCGAAAATCCGTTGGCCTGTCTATCGCGTCTCTCTCCCAGTGGAAGCTAGCATGGTGCAGAGCCGGAAAGGCTCACGGGCCTGATCGAGCAGCACGAGCTCATCGAACAATAGCTACCTAATTTTGGACTGAACGAGCTGCGGTAGTGGACTGAACTAGATTGGTTGTTTCACAGTTGATTTTGGTTTGGATTGGATACCTACCTAATTTTAGCTGGATTCTTTTTGGACTGGAATAGTTGGGTGAGGATGTTAATCTGTTTCCTGATTTAGTTCTGTTGGCTGCTATTTGCCACAAATGAAATATTGCATAGGAATGTACAGTGCTTTTTTCTTATAAAAAACATCGAATTTGGTAATAACAATTAACTAGCTAGCACATTAATCCTCCAAGCTTAAGTACCATCACATGTGCAGCTATATGCATCAAATTTTTTCACTAGCTACTGAAGAAATAAATTTTCATGCTTTTTTGAACATGTTGCATTTTACTTATATTTTATTACATCCAGCATGTCTAAGTTTAAGGGATGATCCTACAATTACATGGCCTTGATATATTTAGTAAATTAAGAGATTGTTCTTTTCCATTGTCACAATTAGGCACAGTTGAGTTATTCTTTCTTATTCATTCCAGGCCCCTTAGGTGAAAGTATTGTGGAGCTAGCCTACTAACTCCAACGAGTTGCAGATCTGCTGCATTGACGTCGTCCTCTTCTTATTACTTGCAGTCAACAAATTCAAGTACTACAGGTACACACTGAACACTAGTTTTGATGATTCTTGCTTTTGGGTGTTGTATGTGAGTGTGGTATGATCTCCATTACATTTTAGCATTGTTCTATGTCATGTGATAGTTTCTGGTACATAGAGGAGCATAGTGTTCCATCGTGTACTAATCATAAACATAAAACACCTATTGGTCCTATGTCTAGAATTAATTCATGTGTCACTATGTTCTTCTCTATCACACTTGGTCTTCACATTTGTTGTTGTATATGGGTAGCTGTTGCTTTTACTTCTGTTGCTTGTTGTGAGCAATGCAAATGCTAGCTGTTATCTACAATTGCTCACTATTATCAAATTTTGTAGTCTGAACAAAAATAATCTGAAGGCTACTCCCCATAAAGACTCATGGATAAAACATGGATCCATAGTGATGCTAGGCACACAAAGGCATACTTACAAGGGGTCAACAGTTTTCTTGCTTTTGCGTTTAGAAATTCAGCGGTAGGGGACAAGATACTATGCCCTTTGCAGAAAATGTGTTAACTCATTTTGGGAGAGACTCAAGTGATATACGAGAGCACTTGATATGTGATGGGTTTTTACAAGGGTACACAACTTGGAACTTACATGGGGAAGCTAGTTCCTCTAATGTGAATACCGACAATGGTGATGGTGCTGATTTTGTGGAAGAGTCTAGTGAAGAGGATGACATATTTGCATTGCTTAGAGACCTAGCTTGTGGTTTAGATGATAGAGGGATTTTGAAGACAACAGTTCTGTTGAGCTCCCTAAAGATCTACTTTACCTCCAAAAGTTGGTAGAAGCTAATAGTCAAGAATTATTTCCTAATTGTAGGAAGTACACAAAACTACGTTTCCTGATTAGGCTTCTTCACATCAAGCTCCTTGGAGGATGGACTGACAAAAGTTTCGACCTTATGCTAGATCTATTGAATGTTGTCTTACCTGAGGGTTCAACACTGCCTAGAAACTATTATGAAACTAAGAAATTGATCAAGTCCATAGGACTTGGGTACATTAGTATTCATGCATGTGAAAATAATTGCATTCTATATTGGAAGGAACATGAAAAATCTGAATCATGTCCAAAGTGTGAGGTTTCACGTTGGAAATCAACTAGGAAGAGTCTAGATGGGAAACATGTGTACAAGGTTCCTAAGAAGGTTCTTCGGTACTTTCCGATAAAGAAAAGGCTCCAAAGATTGTTTCTATGTTCTAAAATAGCAAGTCTAACAAGATGGCATCATGAGGAGAGAACAAGAGATGATGTTCTTAGGCATCCTGCAGATTCTCCTCTATGGAAAGCCTTGATCTTAAACATCCTGAGTTTGCTAAGGATAGCAGAAACATACGGCTTGCATTTGCCACCGATGGTTTTAATCCTTATAGAACCCAAAGTATTAGCTATAGCATTTGGCCTGGTATATGTATTCCCTACAATTTTCCACCATCAATGTGCATGAAGCAATCAAATTTCATACTATCTTTGCTAATTCCTGGAAAACATGCTCCTGGTAGTGATATGGATGTTTTTCTCCAGCCACTTGTGAATGATTTGTTAGATATGTTTGTCAATGGGGTTAGAACTTATGATGCATCAAAGGGCGAGTACTTCCAATTAAAGGCAACAGTGTTGTGGACTATTACAGACTTCCCAGGTCTAGGCTATGCATCTGGTTGTGTCACCGCTGGTGAAGCGGCATGTCCTGATTGCCACTCATATACTTGTTCACATAGACTTGGTAAGGGCAGCAAGACTTGCTATATGGGCCATCGTAGATTTTTGGATGAAAACCACCCATTTAGGTTTGATGTTGAGAAGTTTGGTTCAACTGAATTTAGGAAGCCACCTACTCCACTCTCTGGGGAGGAAGTGTTGGAGTGTACTAAAGATATTGTTACAATTTTTGGCAAGGATCCATCTGGAATGAAACCAGCAAGGAAGAAACGCAAGGAGGGGAGCCATTAGTCATTTTTAAAAGGAGGTCTATTTGGTTTAAACTTCCGTATTGGAAAGATTTGCTGCTGCGACATAATTTTGATGTCATGCACATAGGGAAAAATGTGTATGAAAACTTTGTTAATACATTCTTGGGTACCGATGGGAAATCTAAGGATAATCTGAACTCTCGCTTAGACCTTCAAGCTTTAGGTATTAGAAGTGATCTCCACCCTGTTGATGTTGAAGATCAATTTTATTTGCCACCTGCACCATATACAATGAGTCCTAATAGAGAAGAAATTATTTTGTGAAGCACTAAAAGGGGTAAAGTTTCCTGCTGGTTATGCATCTGATATACGCCATAATGTTCATGTCAATGAGAGAAAGGTGTTTGGGCTTAAGAGTCATGAATGCCACATTATATTTACAACACTTATTACCGCTTGCTGTGAGGAAAGTATTGCCAGAAGTAGTTAGTGCTGTAGTGATACATGTTTGCCATTTCTTCAAGAAAATTTGTGCTCCTGTTTTCTGCCAAAGTGATATGGATAGTCTAGAGGCTGAAATAGCTAAAACCTTAAGCCTTCTAGAGACTATATTCCTTCCCTCCTTTTTTGACGTGATGGTACATCTGATGGTCCATCTTCCTGCCCAAGCAAGACTAGCTGGCCCAGTCCATTTCCGTAGCATGTGGCCTGTTGAGAGGTAATTTCTATAAGCGTATTGCAGCATACTTATAAAAATACATACTATTTTACAACATAATGAGCCTATTATATTATATTTGTATATAGGTTTTTGATGAGATTGAAAGGTGATGTTCGTACAAAAAGTCATCCAGAGGGATCAATTATGGAGGGTTCTATGTTTTATGAGAGCCTTACACTATGTGGGCACTATTTACAGAGTCGGTCGCTTAGAAATGTTGACACACTTCAAGCTGAAAATTCCACCACCCCTTTCTTTGATAGCATTGGCCGGGGTTTAGCTGGGAAGTGCACAGTGAGTTTAGACCACAAGACTTGGCTCCAAGCACATAGATATGTTCTGTTCAACTATGCAAATATAGGGCCTTACTTGGAGTAAGTAATCTATTTCACTTCACACCATATGTTTAGATTCTCTTGCATGGTAAGATGATAAATTCACCTTTGCAGAAAGTATGCTCACTATCTATCCTCAATTGGTGTTCGAAACCAGCGAGCTATCAATCGAATGCAGCATGAGTGCTTCCATGAGTGGTTTAGGTCGCATGTAAGTAGGCTAAGACCTTAGCACATGCTATCTAAGTTGAACTTCTCATTTACCTTAATAATAATATTTCTTACTAATCATAGGTGGAAGAAATATGTGAGGAAGTACCAGATGAGATACAAATCTTAGCCAAGGCTCCAATCATGAGTGCACAAAAATATAGTAGCTACACAATAAATGGATTTAATTTTCACACTGTGTCCTATGATGTGGGTAGGTCTGTCCAAAATAGTGGGGTTGCTCTGGTTGCAGAATCCACATGCTTTCAGGGGGGTGATAATGATAATGGCATAATAGGAAACAAGACTTATTATGGCATTATAAAGGAGATAGTTGAATTGAACTATAACCACAAAGGAAATGTTGTTCTTTTCAAGTGTGATTGGGTTGACAACCGTGTGTGGGGCAAATGGGTTAAAACTGATCAGTTCGGGGTCACCACTGTCAACTTTAAACATTTATTCAATACCGGTGAAAAAGTATCATATGAGCCTTTCATACTAGCATCACAAGCAGTGCAAGTCTTCTATGTTCCTGAACATGTTGGTTCTGAGTGGGTTTCTGTTCATCAGTCCAAACCAAGAGACTTCTATGATATGGATAATTTGGAGAGTGAGCACCTAGATAATGGCAATGGACTAGTTCGGCCATTGCCTGATCTAAATGCTAAGGTGATTGTGGATATTATTAATGGGGTTGTCCCCACTACTAGGACAGACATAGATGGTATAATTGTTGAGCCTAAAAGGTAAGTGTTATTTATGCAGTATGTGATTGCCTCATTGATTACTTGAATATTTTGTTCCCTTCATTATTTCTTATAAAAGGAAAAGATTGCTAATTCCTTTGTACCTTTTTCAGGAGACAAAATGTCAAGCGCAAGAGGAAGAGGCAACAGAGATGATGACATGACTGAGTATGAGAGGCAGAAATGGGAACAAGTTGCAAGAAACCAGGAGATGGTGGAATCCCTTCAGCTTCGTAAGCTGAGCGCTGCACTCCAGCCTCCCCAACCAAATAAAAGAACAAAGGTCAGCCTTGTACAATAGTGCTAGAACATTTCTAAACTAGTACCATACTTATGGGCTGCTTGGAGTTGCTTCAAATTATGTATCTGCTTGCCTTTCACTTGTACAGATACTAATTGACAAATACTTATGCATTTTCCTATAGAGAACTCATAACCCAAGTGGTGCAGCCATTGAACATCATAATTTGCGATCAAGACTGCAAAGAAATAATGTTGAGACTGCAAATGAGGAGATTATTGATGATCCTGATTATGAGGTAGTTGGAGAGTTCTTATGTCAAAATGAAGGTATTTTTTCTGAAAAATTCTGAGAACACTTGTTGCAATTTCTTGATACAATTTCTGAGAACATATGCTGATATTTTGATGTTTCATCATTACAGATTTGTATAGTGGTACTGTCACACCTTGAAATTTGTGTTTCTTAAATTAGAGCTAAAATGCTTTAATTATGAATTTTTGTGCTCATAAAATATAGGGAAATAAAAATTTTCTCTAAATTAAAATTTATCCTAGGGTTTTAGAAACATGTTTGTGCATTCATATTGGTGCATTTGAGTTTTTGTGATGTGTGGTTTTGGCTAAAATTCAATTGAGTTCAAAATGGTTCGAAAACAATTTTAAAAAAATTCATAGAAAGGGTTTTGAAAATAAATACATTTTGTTTTCAAAAAGTTTGGAAAGTTTAAAGTTTCAAAAACTTGTTTATTCTCCAAAGATTCAATCAAAAGTTCAAAAGAATTCAAAATGATTTGAAAATGAATTGGAAAGGCTTTCAAACAAAAAGAAAAGGTTTTTCTTTTCCTTCTCTCCTCCTTTCCTGGCTTTTGGCCCGCACCAGCCAGCCGGCCTGCTCCCGCTCGCTCCTCTTTCCCTTCACCCGCAGCCCATCTCCACTTCTCCCTCCTTTCCAACGCTTGGGCCGTCTTTGCGCCCCGGCCCAGTCGGCGCCTGCGCCTGAGCGCTTGCAAGCGCGCGCGCGCCGCCCCCGCTCCACTGACCTCCGGTCCACGCGTCAGCCGCAGCGGCCTCCGCACGCGCTCGCCCGTCTCTCGCTGACCCCGTGTCCCCACCGGTCAGCTCTTTCTCCCTCCCCCCGTAAACCCCCTGGACTCTAGCACCGAGTCAAATCCGCCGCGCCTATGCCTTTCCCCTTGCCGTATTGGCCAAACCAGGGCTCCTATAAAGCTCGCCAGAGCCCGCCGCCTCTCTTTTTCTTGAAAACCCGAGCCTTTCGTGACCTAAATCGCCAAGCCAAGAGCTCCGTGATCCGCTGTGAACCCGCCGCCGTATGCCCAGCGTTTCGGCATGTTCTAGCGCCCCCCGAAGGTTCCTCGAGCTCCGCATCGCCATCCCGTAGCCACTAGAATCTTTACCTCTCTTTTCATCCTCTTGTTTCATGTCTTAATTGCTCGTCGTTGATTTCAGAGCCGCCGCCGTCTAACCGAGTCGCTAGCCATCTCTGAAGTCTCCCCGTCGCCATCTTTGGGTCAGGTAAGTTTCCCTTGAGCTCCTCATTCAATTGAACCAACTCCTGTGGTCACTATCACTTTCTAGCTCGAGATCGGTTTCCGCCGCCGCAGTCCGGCCATGAGCCGCCGCAAGCCGCCGCATCCGCCCCAACTCGGCACCCAGCGCGCCCTCCTTCGCCGATCTAATCCTAGGCGCCCGTCTCCGATCCGACGCTCAGGAGAGCTCGGTACCCTTTCGATGTCCGCTTTGCAAAAAGATCCTTACAACTTTTAAGCCTAAAACCCGTGGTCCTTTGCATCCTGTTCACGGAGTCTGCGCCAACTTCCTTCTAAGCCCCTCGGTTTTCTCCAAAATGAGGCGCAGTCCAGCCGAATTTCCAATTTCGTTATATTTGTTTTAAATCTGCAAAAAATCAGTTTGATTTATTTTACAAAATTGCCACGGACTTTAACCCTTATCTAACTTCTGTTTCAACTCCGTTTTAGTCCGTTCAACTTGCGTTAGATTCGTTCGAAAAGTTCTTTCAAAATATATAACTTTCACCACTATTTTCTGTAATTAAAATTTGAGTTAAATCTAATCTAGTAATTAGTGTCTTTAATCTTGTTTAGTTCATATCTTTTCCGTTAAAACTCCGTTTAGCGTGATTTTCGGTCTGTGTGTTCGTAGCAAATCGTAGATCAGTTTTCAAAACTCTTTATTTATTTATTTATTTATTTATTGGTTTGTATTGTTCTAATATAGGCTATGTTGCTTTGCATGACTGCCTGTGGATGCTTGTGTGGTGTCCTATGATCGATGTCCCGTCTGTGAGTTTACGTTAGTGATCAAGGTTCAGATCAAGAGTCAACCTTGGAAATCTACAAGTCAACAGAAAGAGGATCTTGAGTTTAAGGCAATTATAGCATGGGATCCTCCTTGATGTCCTAATAACCTTAATCCACCATAACTTTCATATTGCATGTGTCTACCTTGATTGCCTATATAGATTTATCCTAGATGTTTGATCTGGTACCTTGATAACCATGGGTATGATTGGATAGCTTGATGCTAGTGCTCAACTTAAACTATGATCATGTAAATTTGTTTTAATGATATATGTGACATGTTAAAATATGAATTTTATAGCAACATGGTTTAGGAACTGCTATAAGGGATCACCCGGGAACAACAGTGCAACCATGGGGAGGTTATATGGCTCTGACCTCTAGCTCTAGTTATAAGGACCTTTTCTAGCTGTTAGAGGTTACAGGAAAGGGGCATAAGGCGCTTGACCGAGCGGGATTTGGTGCGGCTACTTTCACTTTGCCGGTCGTGCCGCAAGGTTGAGAGACCCTTCTTCCCCTTGCCTTAAGACCTAGCGGCCCTAACTTGTTAGACGAACCTTTGAAAGGCTGCGCAGTGAACCCTGCCGTGCACCTTGGAAGTGTAACGTGGGCCTTGCAAACCCCGGCATATGGGAATCACTACTCATCGGGTAAAGTGTACAACCTCTGCAGAGTGTAAAACTGATATATCAGCCGTGCTCACGGTTACGAGCGACCTGGAATTCTTATGGTATAGTTGTTGCTATAAATAATGGTAATAATAATGATGTTGATATTATTTAATGGATACATGTTTACTTGATCATATGTTCAAATTGGGATGGTTATACTTTGATGCTACTTAATGCTAAAATTGTGCCAACTAAAAGCTAATGCAGTTAAACCAGTGTCAGCCTTTTGAGCCTCATGAATCCCATGTTATATTTGTTAAGTACGAGATGTACTTATGCTTGCTTTACTTTTCAACACTTTGGAAAAATCCCGGATGGGTACCAGACTGCAAGAGTTGGAGAAGTTAGGCTTGTGATCAACCAGTCAGTTGTCCCTGTGAAGTTGGTGTCTCCATCTGAAGATCGGAGTGTCTTTCCGCTGTCTGCTCTTTAAGGTTATGTTCTTTTGTTTTATATACGTTATATAAGAGCATTGTCTTTCGATATTACCCTTTATTTGTGACTATATGTGAGATTTGACTTCCTGGGCTCACATATGGTGTATACCTGGTTTTGTTCTTAAAACCGGGTGTGACAGGTACTCAAAAGAGGAATGGACGGAAAATCACCACAATGAATGACATATTCTCAAGGACAGCTAACATGCCCAAAATTAAAATAACAGCCAATGAACATGGACAGCCTGTAGGAGAAAATTATAGAAAATTTGCTAGTGCCATTGGTTGTCAAGTGAGAAAGCAGTTACCAGTTCGATTTAATGATTGGAGGTCTGTTCCCCTTGAAAAGAAGAATCAAGTTTGGACTGACTTAAAGGTATAGCATTGTCTACCCTTGTGCAAGTTATCCAATTTATAGCAGCTACCAACTAGTGCAATATCTACATAATCTGTAGATCAATAATTAGTTTTTAGCAATCTAATACCCACAGTCCAGTTAATAGCAGCTTGGTACAATTTGTATATAATTTTGTTGGCTCCAACAACTAGTGCAATCTGTAGATCAATAATTAGTTTTTTTAGCAATCTAATACCCACAGTCTAGTTAATAGCAGCTTGGTACAATTTGTATATAATTTGTTGGCTCCAGCAACTAGTGCAATCTATACATAATATGTACATCAATAATCAGTTTTTTAGCATTCTAATACACACAATCCAGTTAATAGCAGCTTGGTACAATTTGTACATAATCTGTTGGCTCCTTTTTAATGGCAAATTAGGCATTCTTTGATGTGGATGAGGATGTCAAGAAATGGTTTATCGATACGGCTGCAAGGAAGTGGAAGGACTACAAGACACACTTAAAAGAGAAGTTTTTTGATGAAACATTAACAGATGAACAAATGAAGGAAAGACTTAAAAATATATTAAATGATGATGACATCAGCCAACTTGTTGAGTTTTGGAGGTCTCCTGAATGTCAAGTAAGGAACAGTTCATATGTATCTTTTCTGTTACTTGCCTATGATTGTGCAAATCTTAATGATTTCTACCATAGGCTTGCACTGAAAGAGGAAAAGCAAATCGTGCGAAGTTGAGGGTTCATCATACATCTGGAAGCGTCAGCTATGCTTGTCGTAGTTATAATCTGGTATAGAATCCTATCGTATTACTTATCCTGTAAATTATTTTAGGGCATTTTCATTGCCATAGTTATAACACTTGTAGGGTAAAGCACTTGGACGCCCCCCTCGAAGAGATGAAGTGTACATCAATACACATACAAAAAAATGGAGTACCTTTAAGGGAGGCAGCAGGAATAATTGTAAGTTTCCCGCCAAAAAGAAACATGGATCTGTGGATCTGTTGTATACACTTTACTTATTCATATTTTGTAGGATGAGCTTAAAGCCATTGTTGAAGCTCAACCAGAGCTGAAGGATAGAACAATTCAAGAAGTTGATGTGTATGCTACTGTTTGTGGAGCAAAGGAGCCAAGAGGACGTGTTCGTGTTTTGGGTTTGGGACCAACTCCCCAAGAGATTGGTACCCCAGGGCTCAAAGGACTCATGTCAACAAGGATGCAAATGGAAATTTGGGCTCGACAGAAAGCTGAAAGTAAGAATAGAGCTCTTGAGCAACGCATTTTGGAATTGGAAGAGGCAAGGATAGCTGAAGGAAGGACAAATGCTGAAGTCCTATCACAGAATGGCTCTAATTCACGACAGTATGCGGTAAATAAATTGAACTAAATTATCTCTTTACATGTCTACACATACATTTCCGTGGTAGCAGCCAATGAATATTATTGTTTTCATTCTTATCTAGAGTCCGACGCCAGAAGGACCTATCGATGAGGCACATAATACTCCTCGGCGTGCAGATTACGATAATTATTTCGAGGAAGACTATGATCAGTATATAATGAGGAGATGAGAACTTGCTCCCCCATAGGCATTCTGCAACCCGATCAGATATGAACATTTCGACACCAACAAATATTCGTCCATGCTTTGCAAATGATACACATGTAATCTTCCTATGCCCTTGCAGAGTTTTGTTTGTGATTTCAAAAATGTTCTTTGCATTGGAATTCTCATGAGTGCATCGTATATTTCAGGTTGAAGTGCAAGAGAGCTTGCCACCCTCTAGGCCTGTTGTAGCCCAATCACCTATGAACATGCCACCCTCTAGGCCTGCTTTAGCCCAATCACCTATGAACATGACTACTGCACGAACAAGTGATATCCAACCTTTCTTTGAAAATGATACACATGTAATCCTGCAATATAATACTGCT
Organism: Coix lacryma-jobi var. lacryma-jobi; assembly: GCA_009763385.1. NCBI lineage: Eukaryota > Viridiplantae > Streptophyta > Magnoliopsida > Poales > Poaceae > Coix > Coix lacryma-jobi. The sequence goes on along the minus strand of CM019825.1, from coordinate 141,931,887 downwards.
ACAATCTTTCTCATTGTGATTTCAAATATGTTTCATGCTTTATAGTTCTCATGTGCATCATTTACTTCAGGTGGCAACAGAAGAGAGCTTGCTGCCCTCTAGGCCTGCTGCAGCTCGATCAACTATTAACATGACTACTGCACCAACAAATGATGCAGCCAATCCACCTATAAACAAGACAACTACAACAACAAATGATCGCCCTCGCTTTCATGATAACCTTGTAATCTTCCTATCTTCCTACATTCTTGTGGTTTCATATATGTTCCTTGGTTTATAATTCTTATGGGCGCATCATTTATTTCAGGTTGGAAAAGATGTGATATTATATGCTATGTTGAGATCTGAGTTAGCTGTGGCCAGGGGAACAGTCATTTCAACTAATCCAAACACTATGGTAGGAGGCCAGCCACTTGGGAATGAATATTGTGAAGTAGTTATTAATGTTGTGATGAGAAGGGATGCCATGCTGCCTCGGACTTATGGCGAGATGCAGACTATGGCTAGTGCTCTCAAGATGAGCATTGCATGGCCATATAATAAAGTAATAAACTAGACATAATTTTCATTTTGGTTTGATCTGTGATGCATGACTAATGTTTCTAATTAAACCTATCTATGATAGGTAAAGGAATGCAGGAAGAAAGAATGCAAGAAGGCATCTATACCTCTTAAGGGCACTGCAGGTATGTTACTGCTAGGTGCTTCTCGCTAGATAAACTCTTGCAATTCATAGGAATGAAAAAATATGAAAAAAGTAACTACAGGCTATAGCTATAGGCAGATTCTAGGAATGACAAGAAAGTAATGTACTATAGTTGAGGAAACCAATCTGCTGACCTCAATGAGTTCCACCATTAGTAGGTTGTGGTTAAGTCTGACATACCATTAGTAGGAATGACAAGAAAGTAATGTACTGCTGCTACTGTACTGCTACTATTGTATTTAGCATTTTATTACTTAACTTAACTGCTGCTACTACATAGCTAGCCCTGTTAGCCCTTTTTCGTGTTTGTCAGTGGTTCACCCATATGTTGTTTTGGGATGAAAAGTATGCATGGGTCCATTTGGCTGTTAAAGAATCATGTAGGGATACTTGGTAGATAAACAAAGGTGGTATTGGAAATGCAGTTAGAAAAGTTTTTTTTTCATTGCGTGGTGCATACACTGCGTTTCAACTGTTCGAGTTGATTGGTAAAACATAGCCTTTTTTAAATATAAGAACTCCACATCCTACTCGTATTCCTTGTCTAGAGTAGCTTTTGACCTTTTGTTCTGTTGGTCGCGAGGTATGGCCACTATCCTCTCTGAGTATTTCGGAGATTTACTTGTTTATACGGTGTATGCCGTAGAACAGACTGCATTATCCTCCCAAAGTAGGTCCTTCAAACGATTCACATTACGTATCATGCTTTATTTTTACACATTTCCTATCTCTTTGTTGCCTGATGCACGCGCTCCCTCTCAGGCGACACGCGTCGCCCTCTTCTTTATTTTTACACATTTCCTATCTCTCTGTTGCCTGATGCACGCGCTCCCTCTCACTGCTGCTACTAAGTTCCACTTCTGCTGAAAATAGTAACACACTGCTGCTACTCTTTAATTGGTTTCTGAAATACCATCTGGTTAGCACTTTTAGCTATATGCCATTGCGAGCTTGTGTTTTAGATCAATAAACAATGTGTTTTAAAATAATTTGTGTGCTTCATTATATAAATTATTTCTAAATGGCTTAGATGATGACTAAGATTGTTTCATGCTTGCTGCTAGTATTGTACAGCATCTTTACAATTTTTTCTGCACTTGCCTAATTACATGTTATATTTTTCAGGAAGTGCTGGGAACAAGTCTTTGGCTTGAGAAGACTTGAGTTCATGAAAAATGGTTCTCCACCTGATGAATCTCTAGTGTTGCTAACCATTGCTTTTGGTTTTTAGTTCCTGGAAATGATTATGTGCACAAACCTTATTAGTATCTTAAACAAAAACTTCTATCCCTGCTTCCTTGGATGTGCATTTATGTAATATTTTGGGATATTTGATGGTTCAAATGGTGTGCTAAGACAAGATTGTATGTTATATATTCGATCATGTCATGTATGTGTACTTATGTGATGGATTTTAAGCTTGGATCTGGGTATTAAACGTGTTACATGATTTTTAATTGTATTTATTTTTTTTCACAATTATATTGTTCTGTTGAACAATCTGACGCTATAAATACAAAGACCATTGGATGATCTGATGGTATATGTCTGGCAACATGTTGTCTGTCGCTAAATAATGCCTATGGATGATCTGACGCTAAAAATATTCAGGGCAACAGACTATTTGACGCTAAAAGTCCGGTCTGACGCTATATATTTTTAGCGTCAGGACTTACAGCGTCTGCAAGAGTCTGACGCTATATGTTTTTAGCGTCAGATTGTCTGTCGCTGTATCCGCTTTTAGCGTCAGATTGTCCATCGCTAAACACGGTGTTGTGATGTAGTGGCACAACTTGATTGACCTCGCCAAGAAGGCTTTTCGTGCAAACGAATCGAAGAACACAAGCAAGAAGGTAAAGCACGCAATCTGAAATTGCAAATATGAATGACGTGAATATCAATAGAGGGTTCAAGAACTCGGTTCCAAAGGACTAATTGACATAGTGGAGGAGATCAAGAACGGGGGCCCTGAATCATAGTAAAAGGATTTGTCACCACGGTTACAATAAACGATTCAGTTTCTCGATGGAAAACTAAACTCTAAAAAAAACCCGAGTTTCTAGCGGCGGCGGCGGTGGTCGTGTTTATAGTCTAAGACTCGACCTAGGGTTGGGGACGGCCAGGGGTTGGGCGCCCACAACTTGGGCTTAAGGTCCGACACGATATATGCCCAAGTTGGCCATAATAGGTGACGCAACACCTTGTCAACTATAAAGTTTCATAACTTTTTGAGATCTACAACTTCCATATTGGTCATTTCTCCATATGAGATATTTTTAAAAATTCAAATTTTAATTTTTTTAAATTCAAATACAGTTTCCACTGCCGACTGGCTTAAGAAACCGCCTGTGGAAACACCTTTACACAGGTGTGTAAATTATCCATTTACACAGGCGGTTGGATTAATAAGACAACCGCTTGTGATAATCCATTACCAAAGGCGGATGACAACCGGTTCCAATTGCAAATATACAAGAGATAGAAATTACGAATGTGGTTAGCATGATTTGAAAATAGTCTGTGATTTCATGATAGAAAATTGTCTTCTATATTTTAGGAGCTAGATTTTGAAGACTCTTGGTTATCTGTCTTCTCCCTCTTCACACTCATACAGTATGTTGAATATGCTTGATTATATTACTGTAGTTTAACAAGAAAGACTAATGTTGCAATTTTTATTCATGAAACAAATGGGTTCTCACGTACAGATCGCAACAAGGCATGATGCGTGCGACCATACCGAGTGGAGTGAAATTATGAATCCTGATGCCCCACCATATCCACAGCGAAAGGGCTCCTACTAACAAAACTACTAGAATATTAGAGCATTTTCAAGAGTTTCTAAACCCCACTCCCAATCTTAATATTTTTTGTAACATTGAAAAAAAACTGCTCTCCAACAACTCCCTATCTCAACTCCCAATCATTAAGCAATTGGGAAATCGACTCAATAACATGGAAATATAGACCGAACTGATTCCGGATTTAGTTGACGTGGTAATTGGAGAATTTGTGTACGAACTCCAATTCCGGGTAGACACAGAAGAGAAGGAAAATGACCCAAGACTAATTGACATGGATAATCAACCGGGTGAATCCGGTGAAAAGGATGATGGTCTCGACAGTCTCAACAAAGACTCAGCACCTAATACTAAGGAACAAGACTCCAACAAATAGAACACGAAAAAAGATAAGAAAGATGGGAACTCCTCTGCTCCTCCAGCAGCAAAAAATTTGAGCAAAGGGACTCATGCTGCTGTTCTGTCATGGCCTATTTTGGAGCTGAAGTCGACCGGGCTATGCGACTCAACCAAGGCTTGGGTAGCTAAATCCTTCCAAGAGCCTTTGATTTTAAACCCCCCTGCACAAACTAAAGGCACCCAAAAATTTGGAGGAACCTAATTTTTCAGGTAACTTTTTAAACTCATCTTTTCTTTCTTTCTCTAATGATGTAGTTGCTCAAAATATCAATAAGGTGGGGGTCCTGTTAGGTTCAAATGATGCTAGTATTAGTAAGTCGATAAACAATCTTTAGACATGTGGAAAGGAGCAGACTGCATGTGTCACCTAAACAAAAGGAACTACATGCTAGTAGCAAGCAATTGCGCTGTAACTTAACAGATTCAGAGGATGAACTTGATCTCTTAGCTATTGACCAACTTTGTGGTGAGATAGCTGAGGGTAAGAGTGAAGGGGAAGCCAGTGATCTCTATGATCTACAGGTGGTGTCCCGAAAAAAATAAATCAAGTTCAAAAAAGAAAAATAAATTAGGCAAAAGGAAATCAAAAGAGAACCATTAGTTTAACAAATGAAAAGCATATTTTTGGAATTGCAATCGGTTAGCTGACCCAAAAAACATAGATTTGTGTCTGATTTGGTGCGGGAAAAGAGCTAGGTTTGTTGCTTTATCAATCAGAGACCGGTAGGAGGGACTTCTCACCAAATTTTCTAAAAAATTTGTCTGGTGCAAAGGATTTTTTATGGCATTGTAAACCTCCTCGTGGTAGATCTGGTGGCATGCTAGTAGGTATAAACCTTCTAGAGCTCGATATTGGTGAGATAGAACAAGGAGATTTCTTTATAAAACTAAAACTGAGAAATAAACATGGCGACTTTAAATGGTTGCTTGTGTCTGTCTATGGGGTAGCTCAACATCATCTTAAAGAGGCTTTTTTAACCGAGTTAGTCCAACTATGCACCAAAGAAACCTTACCTATTTTAATAGGTGGAGACTTTAACATCATTAGAGGGCCACAAGAGAAAAATAATGCTAATTACAACGATAGATGGCCATTCATGTTTAATGCTATCATTGATGCCTTTAATTTAAGGGAGTTGGAACTTTCTGGAAGACAATTCACTTGGGCTAACAACCTACAAATTCCAACATATGAAAAGTTGGATAGGATTCTTTCTTGTACAAAGTGGGAACTAAAATTCCCGCGCACCACTGTCCAAGCTCTATCAAGAGAGATCTCTGATCATACACCCCTATTTATTAATACAGGGGAACCTACATCTAATAATAATCAATCCTTATTTAAATTCGAACTGGGTTGGTTGTTAAGAGAGGGTTTTGTGGATCTAGTTAGAGATATCTGGCACAGTGTGGATGAGGGGCATAACTCTTTAGAGCGTTGGCAAGCTAAAATTAGACGCCTGCGTCAATTCTTTAAAGGATGGGCCAAAAATACAAGTGGTTCTTACAAGATAGAAAAGAAAAAGTTGCTAGAAAAATTAGATGAATTAGACAAAAAGGCTGAATTAACCGTGTTAGATCAAAATGAATTGAATCTTAAGCATGTCTTGAATGAAAGATTGTCCGAACTTCTAAGAGAGGAAGAACTAAAATGGTACCAACGTGCTAAAGTAAAAAAAATATAGAAGGAGATGCCAATACAAAATACTTTCAGGTAGTAGCAAACGGTAAACACAGGAAAACGAGGATCTTTAGGCTGGAGCAGGAGGAAGGTTTAATTCATGGTGACACTGAGCTTAAAAAATATATTGACTACTTACTATAAAAAATTATTCAGGCCATCTGATCGTAACAATTTTTTAATGGATGAGTCATACCGTGATGACATTCCTCAAGTTACAGCCGAGGAAAATGAATTCTTGGTTGCTGAGTTCACGGAGGAGGAGATTAGAGGTGCGATTTTCCATATGAACCATAATAGAGCTCCAGGTCCTGATGGCTTTCCTCCAGAGTTTTATCAGGTTTTTTGGAATGTAATTAAGGATGATCTGATGGATTTGTTCACAGATTTACATAAGGGAGAATTGCCTCTACATAGCCTAAACTTCGAAACGGTAATTTTAATACCAAAGTCTAAAGAACTAAACAAATACAATAATATAGACCTATTTGTTTGTTAAATGTTAACTTCAAGATTTTTACTAAAGTGGCTACTAACCGAATTGTAAAGATACCTCAACGTATTATTAAACCATCCCAAACCGCTTTCCTACCGGGGAGAAATATAATGGAGGGTGCAGTTATTTTACATGAAACCTTAGACGAGTTACATAGAAGGAAACATAATGGAATTATTTTTAAGATTGATTTTAAAAAGGCTTATGATAAGGTGAGTTGGAATGTCTTACAACAAGCACTAAGAATGAAGGGGTTTCATCCGGTGTGGTGTGATTAGGTCGAGGCTTTTGTACAAGGTGGGGATGCGGGCATTAATGTTAATGATCCAATGGGCTCATATTTTCAGACCAAGAAAGCTCTTAGACAAGGTGATCCTCTATCACTGATCCTTTTCAATATTGTTGTAGATATTCTAGCTAGCATTTTATCTCGAGCCAAGGAGGAAGGCCAAATAAATGGGGTTGTTACACACTTAGTGGAAAAATGGTTTGTCTATCTTGCAATATGCAGATGACACAGTTCTATTTTCGGACCAAGATATTGAGCAGGCAAAAAATTTGAAACTTTTGCTCAGTACTTTTAAACAATTATTAGGTCTAAAAATTAACTTTCATAAAAGTGAATTATTTTGCTTTGGCCAAGCAAAAGAATCTGAGGAGCAATCACTACTACACGTTTGATTAACCGAGACACCACCTTGTAGACGTCCGAGGCGGGCAAAGGGCGCCTGCCTTGGTTAATATTTAACCGAGGCGGGCAACTCGAACGCCTCGGTTAATATATTAACCGAGGCGGGCAATAGAAGTCAACCGCCTCGGTTAACACCCATTAACCGAGGCGGTTGCTTTAAGTTAGCCCGCCTCAGTTAATGTATTAACTGAGGCGGTTTCTTTAAATCGCCCGCCTCGGTTAATGGGTGTTAACCGAGGCGGTTGACTGTTATTTGCCCGCCTCGGTTATTTTGTGGCTATAAATGCACAGCGCCGCCACCCCACCTTCCCCTTCCTCACGACTTCTCCACCATTGTTGACAGGTTTTGAGGTCCCAAACCCTCAAAAATATCTATTTTTTGGTGGGGGAAGTTTTACAGTTTAATTGTGTCAAGTTGTTGACCGCAGGTGATTATATGTTTGACTCTACCTCTCTCTTTTAATTTGCTCATTTTCTTAGATTAGGGTGCTCTCTAGATTTAGATCTAGAATTAATTTTCTTTAATCTGCCTTTTGTATGTGTTTTGCTATAGGTTTTGCTTGCATAATGGAGAGGTCCGAGTGGATGTACCGGTCATCAAGATTAGATTTGTCATACCTAGGCCATGTTAAAAAGTTTATTGTCACCGCTCGGAAACACAGTCAAAGTGTGAATCCACAAGGATGATGTATCATCTATCCGTGTTCAAAATGCAAGAACCTTCTTTTGCATGAAGACAGTGTTGTGTTGTCTCATTTGATCGGGTATGGTTTTGTTCCAGATTACACAGTCTGGAGGTTTCACGGTGAAACAAATGTTAGTATCATTGTATCCGGAGATAGCTCGTCAATGACGATGATGGCGAATGCAAACCACGATGGAGGATACCAAGAACCGCCAGCTACCGTTGATAATGTTCGTGATTACCTCACCATGGACGATTTAGTGCAAGACATGGCCGATGGCGGGGATGATGTAGATGATGGTGAGAGGGTTCGTGCGATGGAGCCTGAGGATGTTGAGCTTTTTGAGAAAATTTCTAACAACCTTGATGAGGACGACATTCTGTTTGGGAGCCCTAGGTGGCTTGAGAATTTTAGAAAGATGAAGCAGGCGGCAATTGATCCGCTATATGAGAACTGTCCGAAGCAGTGGACGGCGTTGCGTTTTAACCTCCAGATGCTCATGTTGAAGGCTCGACATGGCTGCTCAGACACTAGCTTCAATGAGCTCTTAAGTATCCTTGGTACCACATACCCAACGCTTAACAAGGTGCCCGCTAATACGTATCGAGCGAAGAAGCTTATCCGGCCAGTGTCAATGAATCTTAGAAAGTTTGACGCCTGCCCTAACCATTGCATCTTGTATCGTGGCTAGTATGAGAGCTTGGTGAGTTGTCCGCACTGTGGCGAGAGTCGATACAAGAAGAATGCCGGCTGTCGCGCAGATGCAAATGATGAGGTAGTCTCGGGTGGGCCAAAGAAGAAGGCAAACAACAAGAATGCCGGTTGTCGCGCAGATGCAACAAATGATGAAGAAGAAGTTGGTTACACGCAGAGGAAAAGTCATGCCCTATCGATGTGGTACCTGCCCGTGATCGATCGCTTGCGGTTTATTTTTGGGAACCCTGAGGATGCCCAGCTGATGTCGTGGCATGCTTCTGGTGATCGCACCAAGGACGATGGCAAACTACGACACCATTCTGATGCCCAGCAGTGGAAGCATTTCGACACGACATTCCCAGAGTTTGACAAAGAGGCACGAAACGTGAGGTTCGTGCTGAGTACCGACGGAATGAATCTGTTCGGGGACCTAAGTAGCTCACATAGCACTTGGCCAGTAATTCTTACCATCTATAACCTACCTCCATAGCTATGTCAGAAACGCAGGTATCTTCTATTGACCATGATTATTTCAAGCCCAAAGCAGCCTGGGAATGATATAGATGTGTTCCTGGATCCGCTCATGGAGGATATGAAGAAACTATGGGATGAAGGGGTTAAGATGATGGACGCTTCGCTAAGAAAGGAGTTTACTCTAAAAGCCATCATTTTTGTGACCATCACCGATTACCCTGGGCTCTTTTCACTTTCAGGGCAGATAAAAGGAAAGAGCGGTTGTGCAGTTTGCGTCGATGGTACCTGCTATGTCTACCTCAAAGGATCCTACAAGATGGTGTACATGCGGCACAGACGATTCCTTGTCAGAAGTCACAGGTACCGGCAAGCTGTGATGAATAAGTACTTTGACAACAAGGACGAGGACCAACGTGACGAACCACCACAGACAAGGTATGGTGAAAAGGTGTGGGACATGATGAAGGAGATGGAGGTCGAGTTCGGGAAGAAGAAAAAAGAGGATCCGGAGGGGGCCAAAAAAAGAAAGAGGAAGCGAGATAAGTTGGAGGATCCGCTTGTCGTCGTCCCATTCAAGAAGAAGTCATGTTTCTTCAAGTACCTATTATACTGGAAGGAGCTGCAAACACCCCATGCCATCGATTGCATGCACCTAGAGAAGAATGTTTTTGAAAGCACAATCGGCGTGCTGCTAGACATGAAGGGAAAGACAAAGGATGGTCTCAAGTCACGAATGGATCTTGTTAACCAAGCAGAGCTAGGATCGGTTATTTAAGGGAGTTGTGCATAAAAAGTACAAGTCTTTTGAGGAAGCTTCTGCAGCTCTAGAGGCTTTCAACTCAAGAATCAACTCAATTCCTATTGCACCTACCCCTACCTTACCTTCCTATCAGGTTGGAGTGGCAGACAGTCCATCTTGTTGGACTGTGATGTGGGAAAAATGTGCAGGTGTTGTTCGTTGCTTTGGTTGTGGCCTAGTGGATGAGGCTGCACTGTTATCTTGATGTGATAATTAATTAGACAAGTTCAACTCAGTTAACATTAAGAGTAGTAGTGATGTGTCTCAGTTTGGTTGCTACTACTATACCAGTGCTTGTGGTACTATAATACTAGCCTAGTACTGCTACTACTTATATGCCACCAGTGATGCTTACTAAATTTGGGTGTCATGAACTTGTTTATTTGCTTTCGAATTGCTTTCTGCCTATGATGAATGCATTGGCACTTTTTTGATGGATTCAGTATTGGTTATGATCTTGGACTTGTGAGGTACTGAACCATTGTAACTCCTGTTATGGTTTTCATGATTGTCATCAAGCCATGAGACACGTCCATGCCTAAGAAACTGTCGTTCATATAGGATGGCCTGATGGCTGGGCTGGACGAGACTCATGTTTCCATGGTTGTCATGATGTTGTATCTCTATAATCTATATGAAACATCCTTTAGCTCCAAGTCCAATGATTTTTGAAATGGCAATACAATCTGAGGCAAATTTTCATTGTATCTTGCTCTCCTATCCTCTACTACTACTACTGATCTACTCTACTACTACTCTACTCTACTCTACTCCTACACTCCTTTTAAAGATGTGTTGAGGCAGTGGCATATGCAATGATGTGTACTCTTTTATGCTGAGGCTGCGGCTATGATGATCAAATGTCCCCTATACTTGTAAGCTCCTAACTAGGATGGCTTGGATACAAGCAACCAGTTTAGAAGCGATGTGATGACAGTGGGGCTAACCTGAGCCAATTTTATACTTGAAACTTTTTATGATTCATCAATTATGTAATTTTCTTTATCAAACTTTTGTATCTTAACTAACAACATTATGTAATTGGAAGTATGTAATGGAGTTCCGAGATGAATATAATGATTTCATTTGTTTACATTTATGAAATATGCATATAAATCTAATCATATAGCTTGCAATGGCGAACGATATGGGAGAATGGCGTGAACCTACCCCGTCAACAGCTCGGACACCTCTGACGACTCAGAGTCAACTTATTCTTGAGTGTGTCGATAACAGCCGCCTCCAAAGAACCTCGTGGAGAGGAAGATGATGATCCTGATTATGATCCGATGGGTGAAGTACAAGCACCATATCGGGAAGCACTAGAGCACTCCCCGAACGACAATGTTGAACAAACAAGGCTAGAGGTATGTACTTGCAACAAAGCTTGTCTTTGATTACACAACATTTGAGGCCTCCTGGAAATAGTTTAATGTGAGTTCTTAACAGATACCGGTGGGTGCCTCATCGTTTGGAGTTCCGAGATGAGGAAGAAAGGTGGAGGAACCACCAGCTCCCTCAACGACAACTTCTTCGACAAAAGGTAAAAAGCCAAAGAGGAGAAGAGGCCAACACGGCAGGCACAAGGTGAATGATGATGTGCATGCCATATACAAGTTGGGGCACAGGGAGAACCCTTACAACCAACGACTGTCCTCGGCACCTTCAGCAACCAATGCTCTTGTATAGTCAGAGAGAAGGTGCCTATCCCGTACAGTGATTGGAAGTCAGTCCCAGACCACTTGAAGAAATATGTTTGGGATGAGCTGCTGACCCGATTCTCGTATCCTGAGGGCTATGATGTAGCAAAGTGCAAGGCCCATGCATTACACATTGGAGCCAAAGCTCATCGCCAGTTTAGGTGGATACTAAATAATGATTTTGTCAAAAAAGGAAAGAGTGGTTTAGAGCACTACAATTTCCTCACCTCAGATGTTTGGGAAGAATTTGTGGCACAGAAAAAAAAGTGAAGAAGCAAAAGCAAGAGCGAGAAGTTCTCTCAGCTCGCAATGGGAACGTGCCAGCCACCACCACCTAGGCATGACAGGGTATGCCACTAAGAAGCCAAAATGGCGGGAGGAAGAAAGGATCACAGCTGAGGCCGGACAACCGGATGAGTACATAGGCCTTGATGAGAGGGCACGTGACTACCTAAAAGCCCGTAGGCCAAAAGTACTAAAGGAGGGGAAGACCAAGTTCAACGAACCGTGAAATGAGGAGGCGGAGAAGAAGATCATAGCGGCCGCTGCGGCCGAGCAAAGCGGGTCGTTCAACCCCCGCAGAGAGAAGGACCAACTCACTGAGGCACTGGGGAACCCAGAGCACCGTGGTCGTGTCCGTGGCATATCATCGAGAAAGAGCTGGAAAACAGTGGAGTCCTGGGGATCCGATGCAACCTCTAGGACTAGGCAAGCATACAAGGACAGTCTTGTCCAACAAGGTCATGATGAGGCTATATGAAGGAGTTTGTTATGGGAAAGATTTCAGAGGCGTTCACGAGCAATGACCCCTCAATGGTTGAGTTGAGGTCGCAGATGTTTCGCCAGGCTGGTGTGGTGGTACCAACGATAGATGTCGTACAAAGCGAGATGGTGCCTCCCACCGGAGGACTGCCACGGTACCCGGTCGACGATATTGTTAAACCAACGCCATGCCAGCTCGTGGTTCCGGCAGGATGTCAAAAACACAGATGGCGGTGGGCACAGGCATAGCATTGCCAGGACACATATATGACGACAAGCTGATCTCGGAACACTATGCTAGGGTCAAGGTAACTTGGATGCACCCGGACCACCAGGACGATGAACTCGACATACCCACACCTTGTGGGGCCAAGTACTTTCGAAGTTTAGTCGACAAAGAAGTACTCTGGCTCGATGCAATATTTACTTAGAAGAGACGACGTCGTCATCACAGCCCTCACAGTCTCCCGTGGGTCATCATGACATTGATTACGACAATGACAACAATGACCCAGTAGGCACTCCCCCATGCACGAGCAATCCACATGGAGATACAGGGTCAGGATCGGGCACTGCTACACCGCCGCAAGCAAGTGATCAAAACGAAAAGAGTAAAGAATGTCCTCCCCCACCGACGAAGGGTATGCAACAAGAGGATACTACGACACCCACAAAAAGTGGCATCGACTACGGCAAGTTGAATAGGATCGCCCATCAAGTAGCCAAAGAGTATGAAAGCTCAACCCATTTTGACAGGATGCCATCACCAGCGGGTTGGCCCCTTTCCGATGATTGTCCCGACCGGTACGTGCATGGGAAGCTCATGTTGACCTTAGGCTAGCTCGTAACTAAAGAGCTATGGCAGGTGAGTGAAGGACCGAGAATGCTACCAGAAAGCGACAAGAGGGGGGTGAATGGGAGCTTCAAAATTCCTTTCGGAACCTTGTTGCCACTGTCCCGTAAATCAATCCCAAAAGCAAACCCTAGAGCTTGCTAGTGTCCACGACCCTAGATGTAGGGTGGATGCTTCCAAGAAGCACAGCGAGACACTACACAACTCTAGAAACTCAACGCAAAAGACAAAAACTAAATCTGACAACGAATGAGCCAACCGCGAACGAAACAGCACAAACTAGTACTGACCGGACTCTGGCCTGCGTCCGGTCAGGGAGCACCGGACGCGTCCGGTCAAGCAAAGTCCAAAATCGGACCTCTCTGAGTTGGACCAGACTCACTGAGAGGGTGCGTCCGGTCAGGCACTCAGCGTCCGGTCGCACGAAACAAAACACATGAACAGGAGCACCTGCGCGTCCGGTCCGTCTTAAGATGCAGCGTCCGGTCACGTTGAAACACACGCGCAGTCAACGCATTCAACGACCGGACTCAGACTGTGCGTCCGGTCAGCGCGTGTCAAGCGTCCGGTCACCCCGACAATGAACTGTTCGCCCACCGATTCAACTCGATCTCACCCAAAACAAATCCTCTAGGGATCAAACTTGGTGAGAGGAGTCACAAGGAGTATAGTGAGCTATCTCTAAGGGATCATGGCTCGAACCTATCTCGAAATCGATGAATCAAAGAATTTCGGGGGAAGGAAGAAAACTTGACCCGAAACGAAAATCGATCGATCTCCTAGACCCTGAGGTTAGAGATTAATTTCTTCGGTGGAAAGAAGTGCCTCACGATCTAGAACAACTTGGTTCAAATGGATTTGCGAAAGATGAACCGAGCAAACAGATCAAATGACAGGAAAAACGTGGAGAAAAAGGATTCCGCGAAGAACACGAACGAAACGCGAATCACAACCACAAATTGCAACCATGTGGCTGCCACACGCTACAACAGTGAGATTACGGTCTCACTTCCTCAAAATCTCATGAACACAGAGGTATTGTTCTCTTCTCTTTGGATCTCAGGTTCGCTACAGCAGAGGAGTGGGAGAGCAGGAAACCCTAGAAGCAAAGAGCAAATGACTGAGATGGTTGGGAAGGAGGGTGTCTCCCCCTACTTAACCTATTCCTAATTCCTACTCTATTCCTATTCTACCCCTCTCTACTTACAGAGCGAACCAGCTAAACCCTAAGGTTATTCTGGACCAACTCGGTGGTAGGTAGATCCGACGGCCACGCCCGCACAACTCGTAGCGTTGCCTCGACGTAACCTCCCGATTGCCGCCATGTGCCGCCCTCGCTCCGCGTCCTTTTCCTGGACGTCGCACCCCCGGTTTTGAGGCCCAAACCGGGAAACCAGCCTTCACAACCAACCCCCGATTTTGAGGCCCAAACCAGGAAACCAGCCCACCAGCTTCTGAGTTTTGAGGCCAAACTCAGCAAACCCTCAGCGCCCAGGTTTTGAGGCCCAAACCTGGAAACCGTCCTCAGCCCGAGTTTTGTGGCCAAACTCGGAAACCATCCGCACCCAGGTTTTGAGGCCCAAACCTGGAAACCGTCCACCCGATGGTTTTTCCGTGGCTCTACCACCAAACCGACGTCGTAGATGGGATGCACCTCCCGTGCACCCCGTCCACCGACACGTGTCCCCAAGTCCACGACTCAGGCAACACATGACCGCAAGTCTTCACTTGTAGCTGCCACAGGCTGCCAGCCACCACAGCTGATCCTCGGGCCTCTGGTCCCTCAGTCCAAGCCTCACGTCCGCCCTTCGCCACTCTCGGTCCATTGGCACGGCACGTCTCTACTTGACCTTCACCTCGCCTTCGATCACTGTCTCCGTGCTCGACACCTGCACAACACAAGCCAAAGAACATGCGCATCATCCCAGTTGACAATCACTCATCACTCAGATACCCGACATACACCCATGTATCCGCAATCTCCCCCTTGATGAGTGCATTGTCAACTACACACTCACACAAATCATAATGAAAATAGAAAGAAGGAAGAAGAAGGAGAAGAGAGAACTCGACCAAATGACCCAAAAGCATAGCAAAGCCGAAGAAGGTCAAGTGGAAAGAGCAAGACAACTTGATCCCCAAAGACATGGGCAACGGCTCGACGCGATCAAGCAAAGCAAAGCTAGCCTTCAAGAAGAGGTAGAACAGGCTCAACACCGCTAGCAAAAACCAATCAAAAATATCGAAGCAAAATGCTAGTCCCTCAAGATAGAGGCACAGAGGCTCAACACAACTAGCAAAGAAAGCTCGATACCGACTGTTACCAAAAAGAGTTCGACACCAATTGAAAATCTGAAAAGCAAATGCTAGTCCCTCAAGAAAGAGGCTAAGGCTCAACGCAACTAGCAAACCGCTCCAAACCAAATGAAAATGTCAAATACTCAATCGGAAACAAACTCCCCCTCGAATAGTGCAAACAACCAGGAAGGCTCCCCCTTAGCTGAAACGGAGGGTAATGATTTGCAATTTCTCCCCTTAGTTGAAAATGCACTTATCAAGAAATAAGGCTCCCCCTCAGAAAATGCACCAACAAAAAGTGCCAACAAGAGAGGTTCTCCCCCTTCCAAAATGCATATGAGTCAAAATGCAAGTTAGGAGCTTCAGAAGTATAGTCAAGAGAGTGCAAGGATGCTCTATAGAGTTCAAATCTGATGACTCGGAAAAATGCACAGAATGCTAACAAAGGCTCAAGCTGATCACTAAGAATGAAATATGAATATGTGAGCAGTTTTATGCCGAAAAAGGTATTCACCATCAAAATAGCACAAGACATGTATGGACAGGAAGTCAAGTGTGCTAAGCATGTATACCAAGTGAACTACCCCTAGCACAGTTCAATCATCATGCTGATACCATTTTAGGCATTTACTTGTGATTTCAAATTTTAATCAGAGTTGCAGCGGTGAAATTACACAAGTTCAGAAAACAGCATGTGACTGCGAGAGGTTGAATGCTTGTTATTGCCTAACTTTCCAATTGTGCAAAGCCTATGCATAAGCAATCAGAAGCTTAAAGAAACAGTTTCGGTCATACACTACACAGCTCAAGTTTAACTCAAAGTGCAATGAGAAACAGTCTCGAAACTGTGAGGTGCTAACAAGCAAACCCATCTCGATCTTTCCAATTCACTTAACTTGGTTCAGATTTTAAACAGAATATGACATACCAAGCAAGTGAATGACTCAACACTAGAGATATAGCAACCTAGCATATATGAAAAGCATATGTGACTTCAACACATCCTACACATGCTAGTTGCATATCTCAATGGTGAACATTTTCAAGTTTTAAGTTCATTATCAAGTTCACCATTTCAAAAATAGCTCAGCTCATAGTATGTTCTTAGTGATCAGAAAGAGCATAAGCTACAGCATCAACATAAAGCATCGGAGTAAAAACTACACAGCATAGTTACATTCTTCAGATTATACATATGAAGCTCAGAATGTAAAAGCGTATGCTAAAATGCAAAAGATGCACGAAGAAATCAAAAGGAAACAAAAACAACTGAAAACAAAAAGTCAGTGTATCATACAAAATCCAAAGTGTTTCCCCCATCTAAAAAGGGAAACACACACCAAGCTCACCTCTCAACCGATTAAAGGTTGATTGGTCCAAAGGCTTGGTAAAAATATCAGCAAGCTGATGATGAGTATCGACATGGCGAAGGTCGATATCACCCTTCTCATAGTGGTCTCGCATAAAATGAAAGCGCACATCAATGTGTTTGATCTTCGAGTGAAGCACGGGGTTCTTAGCAACGCTAATCGCACTCGTGCTGTCACAAAGGAATGGAACACGAGAAAAGCTCAGACCAAAATCACGCAAAGTGGCCATCATCCAGAGTAACTGGGAACAACAGCTAGCCGCAGCAACATACTCAGCCTCCGTGGTAGACTGGGCGACGCTAGACTGCTTGCGAGAGGACCACGAAACAAGAGAAGAACCAATAAACTAGCAAGTCCCAGAAGTGGACTTGCGATCAATACGACAACCAGCAAAATCGGCATCGGAATAACCGCAAAGGGAAAGGGTGGAGGAAGCAGAATACCAAATCCCGAATTCTGGAGAAAAGGATAAGTACCTCATAATGCGCTTAACCGCCTGACGGTGAGAGGTGCGCGGCGAAGACTGAAATCGCGCGCAAAGACACACCGCGAACTGGATGTCCGGGCGTGTCGCCGTTAGGTACAGCAGCGATCCGATCATACTTCGGTACTCCTTCTGGTCCACTGCTTCTCCCTCCTTGTCCGCATCCAGGGCCGTCGTAGTCGCCATGGGTGTTGGAAGAGGCTGGGCCTCACCCATGTCGAACTTCTTCAGGATATCTCTGGTGTACTTGCCCTGGTGCACAAACGTTCCTTCTCGAGTTTGCTTGATTTGCAACCCGAGGAAAAACGTCAACTCGCCTATCATGCTCATCTCGAACTCCCTGCTCATAATGTCTGCAAACTTGGCAACCAAAGCGTGAGAAGAACCATCGAAAATGATATCATCCACGTAAATTTGGACCAAGAGAGTATCAGTGCCTTGCTTGAGGAGAAAGAGCGTTTTATCTACACATCCCATTTTAAAACCCTTAGCAAGCAAAAAGGTTTTCAACCTATCATACCAGGCTCTAGGGGCTTGTTTCAAACCATACAAAGCTTTGTGAAGTTTAAAGACATGGTTTGGAAACTTGGGATTTTCAAAACCGGGGGGTTGTCTAACATACACCTCCTCTTCTATGTAGCCGTTTAAGAAGGCACTCTTGACATCCATTTGAAAAAGTTTGAAACCTTTAGATGCAGCCAAAGCCAAGAGTATCCTAATAGCCTCCAAATGTGCTACAGGAGCAAATGTCTCCTCATAGTCTATCCCCTCCTTCTGACTATATCCCTGGGCTACGAGTCTGGCCTTGTTTCTCACAACATGGCCATCTTCTCCCTGTTTGTTTTTGAAAACCCATTTTGTCCCAATTGGATGACACTCAGAAGGTGGAGACACTAGAACCCAAACCTGATTTCTCTCAAAGTTCTCAAGCTCCTCATGCATGGCATTGACCTAATCAGGATCCGTCAAAGCGTGTCCAACATCCCGGGGTTCAAAATCAGCAACAAATGCAGAATGAGCAAAGTGAGAGATTTGCCTTGATCGGGTGACGCGTTCATCGATGCTGCCGATCATCTACTGAGGCGGGTGCTAGCGCTGAATGTGTCATGGCGCCTCCCTTGCCGAAGTGGCCTCCCCCTCAACAGCAGCTGGTGCCTCCTCGAGTACAAAGGGTACCGCTCGGGGTGGCGAATCCCACGACCCCCAGGAAGACGATGTGTCGGGGCCATGAGTCGTCGTAGAGGCCGCTCTTTGCGGCACAGCAGGTGGAGGAGGTGCTGGGTCATCTATCCCTTCAGCACCTTCTTCTTCATCATCGAAAAGAGGTTCGCCAACCTCATGATCACCTGCACGCTCAAAACGAGAAGAAGGACAAACCATGGTCTCGTCGAAGGTGACATCGGATGTCTCCATGACTCGGTTAGTGTCAAGGTTAAGTACACGATAAGCTCGAGTGTGAGTGCCATAACCCAAAAACACACCGTCAGAAGAACGAGACTCAAACTTGTCCAAGTTGCCTCGAGTGTGAGTGCCATAACCCAAAAACACACCATCAGAAGAACGAGACTCAAACTTGTCCAAGTTGCCCTTTTTGAGTATAAAACAATGGCAACCAAAAACTCGAAAATAGCTCACCTTGGGTAGTTTTCCAAAACGCAACTCATAAGAGGTCTTTTTCAAGAAAGCTCGAAGAAAAATGCGATTGGAAATATAGCATGCAGTGTTCATAGCTTCGGCCCAATATCACCTAGGAGTCCTATGCTCATCGAGCATCGTCCTGGCCATCTCTACAAGGGTCCGATTCTTCCTTTCTACAACACCATTCTGAGGCGGTGTGTAGGGGGAAGAAAACTGATGCTCTAACCCAAAAGAGTCACAAAACTTCTCAAAATCTGAATTCTTGAATTCAGAACCATTATCACTCCGAATTGCTCGCATAGAGTTCAAAGGGAACTCATTCTGAAGACGCAAAATCAAATTGCGAGCAAAGGAGAAAGTCTCGGTCTTCTCAGCTAAAAAGAAGACCCACGAATATCTCGAAAAGTCATCAACAACAACAAGTACATACCACTTCCCCCCAACCGAGCTCACCCGAGCCGGACCAACAAGGTCCATGTGCAAAAGCTCTCCAGGGCGCTTGGTCATGACCTGAGTCACTGGATGGTGGGGAGCGACAACCATCTTCCCGTGTCTACAAGAGTGGCAAACAAGATCCTTCTCCATAGACAACTTGGGCAATCCTCGGATTAGGCCAAGTGAACTAAGCCTTGCAAGCAAGTCGAAGCTCAAATGTCCAAGTCTCCTATGCCACTTCCAAAGATCAGAAGAGGAAGGTCCAGCCACAAGACAACGAGAAGTACCAAAAGACTCCGAGAAATTCGCACGAAAGACTTTTCCAAAGGGCGAAATCAAACACACAAGATTGCCCTGAGGATCCAAGATACGACTGAGATTCAGTTTAAAACAAATCTCATAGTCATCGTCAAATAGTTGCGAAACAGAAAGAAGGTTAAAATGCAAGTTAGAAACAAGAGCAACATCGCGCAACACAAAGTGCTCATTAACTCGCACAGACCCACGAGATAGCACCTTACCTTTGTTGTTGTCACCGAAGGTGATATATTCCTTTCCGGCGACCGGACTAAGACTGGAGAACCACTTGGCGTTTCCGGTCATGTGCCTCGAACACCCGGAATCCACCAACCAAACGTTCTCCAATCGTTTTACCTACATCAATAAAAAGACATAGGGTGAGCATACGGGCCAACACTGGGGTTAGTGAAGTAGGAAGAATACCAGTGTTGGGCCGGCTGCTCAAAAGAACGGTCAGGGAAAAAACCATCCCTAGCACACCTACGGAGGAAGCGATCACCACGTTTAGAAGAACGTGGTCCGCTGAGGAAGGAGCGCTCACCGCGATACTCAAAACGCGGTTGGGGGAAAACGCTCAACTGCAAAGCGACCGCCACGGGGTCCATAGCCTACAAATGCAGGCTCTCGCCGGGCACGCTCTCTACGAGGCCTACGCCTAGGGACTTGAGGCTCAACACCTCTAGGCCTAGCGTCTCTCCTCGGAGCTCTCTACTGCCTAGGCCTGGGAACTTGAGGTTCTGGACCTCTGAGCCTAGCAGCACGTCTTGATGCTCTCCTCTCAACATTCGGCGCATGTACATCATGGAAAGGATGGTACATGTCCGGGTTGTTCATCTCCATAGCCCGGCGCGCCTCTCTCTTGCGCCTAAAGCAGAACTCGCTCAAGTGTCCATCTCTCCCACAGTGCTCACAGTGGTACCTCACCACTCTCAAAGGGGGTTGTTGGTACTCACGGTTGTGGGTGTGGATCACCTTGCCCTTCTGTGGCAACTCCTCCTGGATAGGTGGCATTGTGTCCAACTTGTTCTTCAAGTGATTGGGTTTGGGATGCCATACTTGGTTCTTGGGTGGAGCTCTCGGAGGTTCCTCAAACACCCCATCCTTGGTGTTAGGCTTGAGAGACTCTTTGGGTGGAAGCTTGGTCAGTTTGGGAGTAGTGGTGGAGTTGGGCTTCTCACTCGGGTTCAAACCACTCGACTCTCCAATCTTCCCAAAAGCAGAAAGATCAACACCCTGAGCAAAGCCTACACCGGGACCTCCAGCAGCTCGCTTGAATTGGGAGATCATCATCCCGAGCTGCGGCTCACCACAAGATACCCATGACAAGATGGTCCGAAGGTATGTGTTTTCCTCCTCGGTTTGCATCTTGTCATGCTTCACGTTAGCAATCTCCATCTCCAAACCCTCGCACAAAGCGCACCTAGTCACACAAGTGCTACCCAAGCTGGCCTCCTCAAGAGACACAATCTTGGCATTCTTCTCTGCCAACTCGGATTGCAGGACAGGACATGTCTTGCACGCACCCAACAGCATGGGCCTAGCCCGGAGCTCATCCACCTCTCCTACCAACGCAACATACTTGCTTCTCAAAGTGAGAAGATCAGTCATGTGCGTGGTGCACGCCTCGCACTCCTCCTCATCTGTGACAACTACGGTGGACTTGACAGAATCAAGTTCCTTCACCGTATCCTCCCACTTCTGCCTAAACTCCTTGCGCTCTCTAGCGGCTCGCCAAAGCAACTTATCTTGACTAAGGAGCGCGGCAGTAAGCTTCTCTACCTCAGCTGAAAGCTCATCGTGGGTGAGAGATACCTGGGAGGTGTCATCGTCGTCGTCGTCGTTCCGAGGGGAGTTCACCAGCTCGCCGTCGACCTCCTTGCCGAGGGCCATGGTGCAGAGGCCGTCGTCATCGGCGAAGAAGCAGAGACCGTTCAGCTTGTCCTCGATCCTCTTCTTCTTCTCGGACTCATCGTCGCTTGAGCAAGCGGAGTCGTCATCCGAGCCGTCGACGTCGCTGAGCGTGGCGAAGAACGCACGCTGCTCTGCCTGGGCCTTCTCCAAGTACTTCTTCTTGATGTACTCCTTGTCGAAGCAGCCCCTCCGCTTGTGCCTCGCGGGGACGTACTTCTCCTTGCGCTTGCCGGAGTCGTACTTGTGCCCATGATCGCCCTTCCCAGATGAGTTCTTCTTCTTGGGACAGTTGGCGATGAAGTGATTGGGGTCGCCGCACTCATAGCATCTTGAGCGTCCTCCTCCGCGGCGACGGTTCATGCGGTTGTTGTGGAACTGCGAGAACTGGTTGGCAAGCATTGCCAACTCGTCATACCCCAAAGACTCCAGCTGGTCCTCTATGATAGAAAAGAGTGAAGAGAGTGCAAATCCTCCAAAGGGGTTAGCAGAAGAGCCAGAAACCAAAGCCATAGTCAGGCCAGAAGGATTCTCATACGAAGCCCTCGACATGGCGTCAATCTCACTAGACTTGAGCTTACTAAAGAGCTCGTCGCAAGTGAGGGTCTCATAGTTAGACGATTCGATGATCGCCTGGACCTTTGAGTCCCACACTGATCGATCAAGAGTGTGCAAAAGCTTCAAAGCCCTCTCATGATCGTCAAAGGGCAACAGCTCCTTGTTCGCTCTCATCTTGTTGACAATGACCTGAAAGCGAGCGAATAAACTCTCTATGCTCTCGTCAGGCATGTTTCGAAAGTTCTCATACTCCCGCTTGTGCGATTCGTAGAGATGAGATTTGACTTGAGAAGTTCCCTCATGGAAGCGCATGAGGGTAGCCCAAATCTCACGAGCCGTGGAGAGGTGAGAAACTCGATCAAACTCAGACATGGTCAAACAGGAGAAAAGAGCGTTACGCGCTCGGCTATTGGCATCGTGCTCATCTATCTGAAGCTGAGTAACACGAGCAGCCAAGACAACGTAATCATCCCTGTTGCAAATCTCCCAAATAGAAGAGCCCATGCTCTGAAGATAGGCCGACATGCGTATCTTCCAATACGCATAGTTTGTCCCATCAAAGAACGGCGGTTTTCCCACGCCGCGATCCATGTCGCCTTCTGTGGATCTGGAACCGGCTAAGGTGGAAGATCTTTAACCCGCGCTGATACCAATTGAAGGACCGAGAATGCTACCAGAAAGCGACCAGAGGGGGGGTGAATGGGAGCTTCAAAATTCCTTTCGGAACCTTGTTGCCACTTCCCATAAATCAATCCTAAAAGCAAACCCTAGAGCTTGCTAGTGTCCACGACCCTAGATATAGGGTGGATGCTTCCAAGAAGCACAGCGAGACACTACACAACTCTAGAAACTCAATGCAAAAGACAGAAACCAAATCCGACAACGAACGGGCCAACCGCGAACGAAACAGCACAAACTAGTACAGACCGGACTCTGGCCTGCGTCTGGTCAGGGAGCACCGGACGCGTCCGGTCAAGCAAAGTCCAAAATCGGACCTCTCTAAGTTGGACCGGACTCACTGAGAGGGTGCGTCCGGTCAGGCACTCAGCGTCCGGTCGCGCGAAACAAAACACATGAACAGGAGCACCTGCGCGTCCGGTCCGTCTTAAGATGCAGTGTCCGATCATGTTGAAACACACGCACAGTCAACGCATCCAACGACCGGACTCAGACTGTGTGTCCGGTCAGCGCGTGTCAAGCGTCCGGTCACCCCGACAATGAACTGTTCGCCCACCGATTCAACTCGACCTCACCCAAAACAAATCCTCTAGGGATCAAACTTGGTGAGAGGAGTCACAAGGAGTATAGTGAGCTATCTCTAAGGGATCATGGCTCGAACCTATCTCCAAATCGATGAATCGAAGAATTTCGGGGGAAGGGAGAAAACTTGACCCGAAACGAAAATCGATCGATCTCCTAGACCGTGAGGTTAGAGATTAATTCCTTCGGTGGAAAGAAGTGCCTCACGATCTAGAACAACTTGGTTCAAACGGATTTGCGAAAGATGAACCGAGCAAAGAGATCAAACGATGGGAAAAACGTGGAGAAAAAGGATTCCACGAAGAACACGAACGAAATGCGAATCACAACCACGAATTGCAACCGTGTGGCTACCACACGCTACAACAGTGAGATTACGGTCTCACTTCCTCAAAATCTCATGAACACAGAGGTATTGTTCTCTTCTCTTTGGATCTCAGGTTCGCTACAGCAGAGGAGTGGGAGAGCAGGAAACCCTAGAAGCAAAGAGCAAATGACTGAGATGGTTGGGAAGGAGGGTGTCTCCCCCTACTTAACCTATTCCTAATTCCTACTCTATTCCTATTCTACCCCTCTCTACTTACAGAGCGAACCAGCTAAACCCTAAGGTTATTCTGCACCAACTCGGTGGTAGGTAGATCCGACGGCCACGCCCGCACAACTCGTAGCGTTGCCTCGACGCAACCTCCCGATTGCCGCCACGTGTCGCCCTCGCTCCGCGTCCTTTTCCTAGACGTCGCACCCCCGGTTTTGAGGCCCAAACCGGGAAACCAGCCTTCACAGCCAACCCTCGGTTTTGAGGCCCAAACCGGGAAACCAGCCCACCAGCTTCTGAGTTTTGAGGCCAAACTCAGCAAACCCTCAGCGCCCCGGTTTTGAGGCCCAAACCTGGAAACCGTCCTCAGCCCGAGTTTTGTGGCCAAACTCGGAAACCATCCGCACCCAGGTTTTGAGGCCCAAACCTGGAAACCGTCCACCCGATGGTTTTTCCCTGGCTCTACCACCAAACTGACGTCGTAGATGGGATGCACCTCCCGTGCACCCCGTCCACCGACACGTGTCCCCAAGTCCACGACTCAGGCAACACATGACCGCAAGTCTTCACTTGTAGCTGCCACAGGCTGCCAGCCACCACAAGTGATCCTCGGGCCTCTGGTCCCTGAGTCCAAGCCTCACGTCCGCCCTTCGCCACTCTCGGTCCATCAGCACGGCACGTCTCTACTTGACCTTCACCTCGCCTTCAATCACTGTCTCCGTGCTCGACACCTGCACAACACAAGCCAAAGAACATGTGCATCATCCCAGTTGACAATCACTCATCACTCGGAGACCCGGCATACACCCATGTATCCGCAGTGAGGAGGTTCCATCTCTAGTACATGGAAGCGGCGAAAAGAGGCCTTGAAAGTTTTGTTCTGAAGGTTCCCGCGGAGTATTTCTACTTGACCTCTGATGCTTACGTCGTCGTAGATTTCCATGACATGCATCGGTTACTGCGGCGCAAGGACCTCGACGTGGCCCAAGTCACATTGTTTGCCTTGTAAGTGAACCATGAGTTTTCAGTGTGTTGCATCCATATACGTCGATTTGGTAAGAAGCTAATAACAATAACATGATTTGTCCTTGCAGGATGCAGGCCAACATATGCAAGGAAGTAGGCAAAAATGTTATTTTCCTCTCTCCCATGCACATTTCCGAGAGATGCCTCGCGGGTTATGATATACCGAATAACCATGAAAAGCTTGTGGGCTTGGTCGGAGCAGAGAGAGAGGCGGCCCGCAAACTTCTGCGTAACCAAATGAAGTTTAACGCAAGAACATATGTGTTTAGATGCATGAGAGAGGTCAAGGGACGTGGGTACATGATTGCCGCCCACCAGTTCGGGTAAGTCAAAAGAAAACTATCACATAGTTACTATTACGATCATAGCTTCTCACGTATTTTAAGGTTGTAATTGTACGTTGTTTCAATGGTCTAGTCAAGGCATCATGGGCCACTAGATTGCATTTCTCATATATCCTCAGGATGGGAGGGCAATAGTGTTTGACTCTTTGGATACTCCAAAAGAAGGTTACAAGGTATTTGAAAGCGTATTGAGATTGTAAGTGACGATACTTCTTTTTTATTTAACATATATATGTGCTAAATTGGTCGTGACAAATGTGGTTTCGTACAACGCTTACCGAAAGTACTTGGAGGAACCAGATTGCATTGATCTTAGAACTGAAAAGCAGAAGAAGAAGTATAAAAACATCCTGCAAGTCAGGCACAACTTTCCGGTATGTTTGAAAACTCATATGTGTACTTATCAGTATATCGTGAAAACTCTATATGTTCTGAACGATTGTGTATTACATGCAGTGCTTCAAACAACCACCTGGCACATTATTATGTGGATACTATGTTTGTTAGTACCTAAGAGAGACCGGTAAGTTTAGCAACAGCTACAAGGTACTCATGAAAGAACTACAGGGCTGGCAAAACAAGTCATTCAACAAAGAGACCATAACTTGCATTGTTGCGGACATTTGTTCATGCATCATGCACCATTGCGTGCATGAGGGTGGAAGGTTCTTCAACATAGAAAGCTCGTTGGTGGATGACGACAAGTATGAGAGCCTCCGAAAGTGGAGCACCCATCTGAACATTAAGGATTACATGTTGCCAGACATATAATTTTTAAATGTTGAATTATAAAGTTTAATGCATGTAATTGAATAATGATACGTTGTTGTGACATATATGTACTCTAAGGAGTACTACTAGTTGAACGAATGTGTTTGTGACTTTATTAATTGTGTCTTTGCTTCCAACGTGAAAAGGAAATTCAATTTCGATTTTAAAACAATTTTTTTAAAAATTGTAAAACAATTAACCGAGGCGGTCACCCTTAAGAAACCGCCTCGGTAAATATTTTAACAGAGGCGGGCGCATTACATTAACCGCCTCTGTTAAAATATTAACCGAGGCGGTTGCTTTAAGTTGCCCGCCTCGGTAAATGTATTAACCGAGGCGGTCTCCAGGCCCGCTTCGGTTAAGTTTTGATTAACCGAGGCCTATGGTCCGAGGCGGACGGTTTGCCCGCCTCGGTTAATCTATTTCGCCCGCCTCGGTTAAGCTTTTTGTAGTAGTGAATACTCAAGTCTTTTCGGTTGCAAAATGGGATCATACCCTTTTTGATATTTGGGCCTTCCTATGCATTACAAAATATTGAATAATAAGGATTGGAAATTAATTGAAGAAAGAATTGAAAAGAAGTTAAGCGGGTGGAAAAGTAAACATTTATCATATGGGGGTAGATTAGTGTTCATGATGTCTTTCTTTGAAGTCCCGAGAGGAGATCTAAAAAAGATTGAATATTTTAGATCAAGGTTTTTTTTGGCAAAATGATGAGCATAAAAAGAAATATAGACTGGCCAAGTAAAATATTTTGTGCCAACCAAAAGAGCAAGGTGGTTTAGGAATTCAAAATTTGGATTTACAAAATAAGTGTCTTTTAAGCAAATGGTTGTTGTTCAAACTTTGCAATGAGGACGGCACCTGGCAAGACTTAATTAGGAACAAGTACCTAAAGAACAAGACTCTAAGTCAAATTGAAAAGAAAAATGGTTTTTCACATTTTTGGAACGGTTTGTTGGGAGTCAAAGACATTTTCTTAAGTCTTGGGAAGTTTAAACTAGACAATGGAACTCAAATTAGATTTTGGGAAGATAAATGGTTGGGCTCCCAAGAATTGAAAATCCAATACCCGAATTTATTTAATATAGTGCGTAAGAAACATGCAACGGTGGTTGATGTGCTTAATTCCACCCCTCTCAATGTGTCTTTTAGAAGGGCACTAGTTGGGAACAAGTTGTTGGAATGGCAAAATCTAGTTGCAAGAGTTCCTTTTATTAACTTAAATGAGGGTCAGGATACCTTTATTCGAAACTTAAACAATAATGGTTTGTTTTATGTTAAATCCATGTACAAACACCTAGTAAATAACGGAATTAAAGTTACCTAGGAAATTTGGCATATGAAAGTACCCCTGAAGATTAAGATTTTTCTTTGGTTCTTAAGGAAGTGGGTGATTCTAACAAAAGACAATCTTGCTAAAAGGAATTGGAATGGTAGTAAGTCTTGTTGTTTTTGCAGTAAATTTGAAACTATACGGCACTTATTTTTTGATTGTTATTATGCTAGTTTCCTTTGTCGTGCTGTGTTTCTGGTGTTTGGTATTAATCCGCCTCGGAACACGAACCATCTTTTCAGTAGTTGGTCAAAGCTAGGAGGGTCCAAACATAATCATCTTTTGTTGACTGGAGCAGCAACGTTATGTTGGGCAATATGGATCACAAGGAACTATATGGTTCTTGATAAAGGTGGCCCAAAAACTTTTTTGCAGGTTCTTTTCAGGGGGACACACTGGTTCCCATTTTAGGCTCTATTGCAACGCTTGGATGATGGCAAGGAACAAATTCTTGATGCTTGCAAGCTACTTGAATAGAGAGCCATGGAGTTCTTCGCATCGCATGGATGGTCCTTTATTTACCGTCTTCAAATTTAGTTATGAACCTGTAATAAGTTTTAATTATGGGTGTGATTCTGTAATAAATTTGGACGGATGCTTCTTCTTTTTACAAGAAGGCCCAAGCTGGAATGTTTTTCCATTATCTAAAAAAAATGGATTGGTCAATCTGGAAGTGAAAGAATGTGGAAACAATATGGAGTAATATAGGGTTCCAATTGCAAATATACAAGAGAGAAATTACAAATGTGGTTAGCGTGATTTGAAAATAATCCGTGATTTTATGATAGAAAATTGGCTTATATATATATTTTAGGAGCTAGATTTTGGAAACTCTTGGAGCAACACAGCAAAAAGATGCTCCCAACTTTTTATAATAACATGGGGGGGACTCATTCAGTTATTACATAATTTTTGGGAACTATTTGAGATACCATTACAAAACAAATTTTATAACTTTGTGTAACAAATTAAGGGCACACGAAGCAAGAATCACGATCTTATTTTGACCGTGAGTTGATATTAATAAATGCATCTGTTTAATGCCTCATTGGCTGAAAATGAAGGCAGCATCAATTGTTTGCGAAACAAACATTAAAACAAAATAAAATTTGTGGTGATTCTTTTGTGACTAATATATACCACACCCTCTTCTGAGAGCGAACACCACCAAGGCACTAAGGCATTTCAGCTATCAACTTGCAATGGAATTGAATAACCGTGGAAATGAGAGGCACCAGGGAACAAAGTAGCACAAGAACCTTAGGCCCTGCTCGACAGCTCTTTCCAGAAAGCTCCACTGGCTGCTGCTAGTTTCTTGCTTCTGCAGGCTGCGGCATGGAGTTCCGATCAGGTTGAAGGAGTAGCACTCTGGGCTGCCAATGTTGTCTGTGGCACAGATTTAGCACTCGTCCCTTGCATGTCTTATTCTGCTTGCTGGATCGAGTTTCTGGCCGGCATAGATACCATTAATCCATGCATGGATCCTGTTAGCTTGTTACTTTGTGCTAGGTCAGCGCGGGCCAAGACACTCTTCTAGGCCAATGGGGTCGTCCAGTCAGTGTCACGGTGAAAAGTAGGGGGCGATTAAAAAAATAAATTGTTTTTTTCTCAAACATGAAAGAGGACTGCATATTCTTCTATTAAAGCAGGATGAAACATGGTCTGATCAGGTACATGCCAAATCCATCGCCTGAGTAAGTTTGTTAGTTCCATTCACTCGTGTTTTACAATTTGACTGTCATCTGTCTATGTTCAGCCCCTCCGGCGGTGCTGCAGCTGTTCCTATGCTTCCGCATCATCCATGAATAGAAAATGAGTAAGGAGTTGGAGCCCTTATGTTTGATATTTAGTGTTTGCCGTACTTTCCAAAGCCACGAATCCTGGAAAAAAAATACAATGTGTCTTAAGTGCCAACAATTCGAGCCTAACTTTGGTCAAGACATGAAACTGAAGGAGAATAGAATTGGTGAAATTGGATTATCAGAGTATTGCATTGGGCCTCGTAGACTGATTATATATAGTACGTACAACTATCGTTCCATATGGGTAGACAATGTGGTACTATTCCTATTAACTCTAACATCCCCCTCTAGTCACAACGGGAGCTCTAGAGATGGTGAGACTGGAGAAGAAGCTAACAAGCTAACATCCCCTGTAGTTATAACAGTCGATGTGTTGTGGCTGGAGAAGAACCAGATATGTCCTCACATAAGGCGGTAGCCCTTTATGATGATGTCGAGGTAGCCGATCATGAGGGTGCAATAGTCATGCTCAAATAAGCCATGTTGTATGGCTGAGATCGACATAGTTGTGGTTGGGTTGTTGTGTCGGTGGAGCTGCAAGGTCAAAAGGGACACCATGGTGATGATGGAGATGCATCCTGGCAGTCGTCATGGAGGAGGTGATGCCGAAGTGGAAGCAATCAGGGCCATCGAAGACGTAGATGAAAGGCGATGACAAAATCGAGGCAGACGGGGTCAGAACAGGAGGGTTGATGCCGAAGTCGATGGGCAACAAAGTTGCCTAATTGCCACGGTGCAACTAGGTTTGCCAAACTCAACAACATGTTGGGGGATGAAATCACGCGTTGGTGTTGCCAATACAGGACACACAAGAGAAAGGGCCCTAACCATGGTGAGCGTTGACGATGTGGTTGCGCTGGACGAAGAAGAAGTAGTGTGCGTCAGCGAGCTGGGTTCAACAACAACGCAAGGGAGTCTGGCATGCAGAGCTCAGCGACAGTGCGGGTAGCATCAACTCGATGATGAAGAAACCAGTAGGACGAAGACCTTGCACAGACCGATGGGCTACAATGATTGTGCAACACAGTTGTCAACGCATGGGGGAGGGCAATGGTTATGCAGCGGTGAAGTGGACACACGGGGTTGCGGTGGTGTGGCTTGATGAGGCGACACAACAGCAAGCTAGCATCCCTTTTGCTCGGAGAAGATTAGTGTAGAACTCGGCAATGGAGCATGCATAATCAATTTTATCGACTGAGTACGTGCGAGTGAAGTGACGATGAAAGAAGTCAGCAGAGGCGTCCCGATCTTTAGTGGCAATGATGAAGCGAAGTCGATACCGATTCCAAAGGATGGGCACATGATGTTGAGAGGTGGTGGGAGATTCAACCTTGATTAGTGATCGAGCAAACCAAAAAGACACAACAACAACGGATTGGATGTATCGAGCCTAAATCAGGGGGCATATACAACGGGTGACGTGTGGGGTCGACGTGGCAGCAACAAGTAGATCCGCTCGATAGCAGCTACACGCCAAATCTGGCTACCTCCATTGCAGCACAAGTCAAGGTGTGTAGCCGGTCCTGAACGCTACCACAGCGGAATGAGATGGGGATAGATTCATCTAGCTCCATGCGATGAAGAACTGGAAGGTGTTGATGACGACAACACATCATTGAGCCTGGGGACAAGGCAACAGTGGCCCAGCGGTGACGAGGGGGAGATCTTGATATGTTGCGTGATGACGATGATGACTGCTAGATCAATAGGATTGGGCGCCTACATGGGAGCACGTAGTGTAGAAGCGGCAGTCACTAGGGTCAGGATCTAAACGTAGACGAATGATACTATGAAAGAGAATAGAATTGGTGGAATTGGATTGATGATGGATTGATGTTGGAATTAGGCTGATTATATAGAGTATTTGTCACACCCAATTTTAAGAACAAAATTGAATGCAATAACTCATGTGTGCCCAGAGATCAATCACACACATAAGCCACAAATATAAGAAGTATCATCACATATGTTTATTACATCACGAATATTATAGAAAGTCTTTACATAGCAGCGGATAAATAAAGTATCTCTCGCGGTAGCTCCATCACAGGGAAGATGACTGGTTGACAGCAAGACTAGAACTCTTCAGGGAAGTCATCATTACCAAAGCAATCTGTTACCCATCCGGGATTTTTATCCAAGAAGAAAGAAAAATAAACAAGCATAAGTACATCTCGTACTTAACAAGTGTAACATGGGGTTCATGAGGCTCAAAAAGGCTGACACTGGTTAAACTGCAGTAGCTTTTAATTGGCAACATTTTAACATTAAGGTGAACATATATGAATGCTTAAACCCAATCCACATGATCATATTAACTGAAACATAGTAAAAAGATAATCAACATGAACAACATATATAAACAACATATAACAACTAAGTCTGTGAGTTTTCCGGGCCGCTCGTATCCGTGAGCACGGCTGATATATCAGTTTATTAAACTCTGCGCAGAGGTGTACACTTTACCCGATGAGTCGTGATATCCAGATGCCCGGGTTAATTACTCCCATAACACTTCCAAGGTGAGTGGGCAGGATACACGCAAAGCCTTTCAAAGGTTCGTCTAACAAGTTAGGGCCGCTAGGTCTTAAGGCAAGGGGAAGAAGGGTCTCCCAACCTTACGGCAACGCAGGCAAGGTGAAAGTAGCCGCCCTAAATCCAGCTCGTCAAGCGCCTTATGCGCCCTTTCGGGTAACCTCTAACAAGCTAGAAAAGGTCCTTATACTGAGCTAAGGTCAGAGCCATATAACCCTCATGGTTGCACTGTATGTCCCAGCTTTTGCTGACAGGAGGTCCTAAACCATGTTGCTAAAAAGATCAAGTTTTATTCACCATTATTAGATCATGTTTGGTTTAAGTAAAGCTCTAGCAAAAATCTACCCATATGCATAGCATCCCAAGGTTAACAAGGTAACAGGTCAAAAATCTAGGATAAACTAGATAGGAGGTCAAAATTAGACACATGCATATGAATTTAGATGCTTCATGGTGAATAGGTCAACAAGGATGATCCCATGCTATACTTGCCTGATTCAGAGTACTCTGGTTGCTCTTGGTTGTCGAAGTAGGGCTCTTGATCACCAGCGTATGTCTCACCGTCTATACTCGATTATCACATCAACACACAATCAACGGGACAACAATCATGCAAGACAAACAAGCTATAATTAGAACATTACACCAACAGCAAGAAAATAATATAAAAAGTTGGAAAACAGCAACTACGGTCTACCACGATCACACAGACGCGAGAATCACGAAAAACGGATTTATAACGCAAAAGTTATGAGCTAAACAAGTTACAAAACCTTAATTAGAAGATTAAAACTAACTCAAATTTTAATTACTGAAAGCAGTAGATATTTTCATACAGATAGATAGATATTTTCAAAACGAATCTAACGCAACTTGAACGGACTAAAACGGACTAAAAACGTAGAAGTTATAAGCATTTGAAAACAGTGGCAAAACTGTAAATAAACTGAAATTGAATTTGTATTTAAAATCGATTTAAACAAATCTGCGGATTGGATGGACTGCGCCTCAAATAGGACAAAGCGCAGGGGCTCAAACGGAAGAATTCACAGACTCAATGAACAGGGTCATTGGGACCGCGGTTTTAGACCTAAATATTTGGGGGACTCTTTAGCAAAGGTGACAGACGAAGGGGTATCGAGCGATTCCGAACGCTAGATCCAGAATGGACGGCTCGGATTAGATCAGGGTGAGACCGGCGGCGCTTTTGCCGGGGAGAAAGAAGGACGCGGCGGCTCCATGGCCGGAAGGCGGCGGCGCGGCTCGGGATTGCGCTACAGAGCGGTAGAGACCTCGGGAAAAGATCCAATCGAAAGAGAAACTCAACGCGAACTCACCAGTGGTGTTAATGGCGTCGGGGAGGTCTCGGTGACGGCGGATTGCACAGTTTGGCGGACGGCGGCCTCTGCAGAGCGACGGCGAGCGATTAGGGGATCAAAACAAGGGGGAAAAAGAGGGAAATCTACTCGGTTAACTTCGAAAGATCAAGGGGAAACTCGAGATACCACTTACGGGCTCTGAAACTCGATGAATCGTCGGGTTGCGGGCGGCGGAGCTTGCGATTGCGGCGACTTAGGGCACGAGAACTCGAGCTAGATGCGTGGGGAGAGGCGGCGGTTGCTCGGGGTTTTATAGGAGGGCTTGATATGGCAAGAAGCGATCGGCAAGGACTCGGGTCGGAGTCGGGCTCGATTCAAGTGTCCGCCATGGACACGAGCAGGGAGGGTGAGGACACTGACAGGCGGGGCATGCTTTGTCAGCGAGGGCGGGCGCGGGAGCGGCGACCCTCGGGCGAGACGGAAGCGGCGACGCGCACGCGAGGCTGGACCCTCGGGCGAGACGGAAACGGCTACGCGCACGCGAAGCTGGACCCTCGGGCGAGACGGAAGCGGCGACGCGCACGCGAAGGCAGCGCCGAGGCTGGACCCTCGGGCGAGACGGAAACGGCTACGCGCACGCGAAGGCAGCGCCGAGGCTGGACCCTCGGCTCGGCGCGGGGCTGCGGCGCTGCGCAGGGGCTGCTGGGCCGGGCGGCGGCCCACGCGAGCGACGGAGAGAGAGGGGAGAGGGGAGAGCAGGCCGACGGGAACGAGCCAGCAATCTGCTCCGGGCCAAAAGCCAAGGAAGAAAGGGAGGGAGAAGGAAAAATGGTTTTCCATTTTCAGAAGTTGATTTCAAAAGCCAAATTGAAATCCATTTGAATTCAAACCAGTTTTGAGGAAAACCAATCATCACAAAATAAAATATGCACCAGCATGTATGCATCATCATGGTCTTTGGCCTAGAATTTATTTTAGCTTTTGCAAATAATTTATTAACTAAGTTTTATGCAACACACAAAATGCATAATTAAATCATATTGCCTATTTCAAATCGATGCAAATTTTTGGGATGTTACAATTCTACCCCCCTTAAAGAATCTCGTCCTCGAGATTCCAGCGATGCTTACTCAAACAACTGTGGGTATGACTTCCTCAGATCCTCTTCTCTTTCCCAAGTTGCCTCTGCTTCTGAATACCGGTTCCACTGAACCTTACACATCTTTATTACTCTGCTCCGAGTAACTCTTTCGGCGGTTTCCAAAATCTTTATCGGATACTCATCATAAGTCAAATCTTCCTTAACCGTGAGCTCTTCCAACGGTATCTGCTCTTCGGGTACTCGCAGGCACTTTTTCAACTGAGAAACATGAAACACATTATGCACTCCTGACAAGCTTTCAGGCAACTCTAACTGATATGCCACTTCACCACGTCTTTCAAGGATCTTGAATGGTCCAATATACCTGGGTGCTAGCTTTCCTTTCTTATTGAACCTTTTCACACCTCTCATCGGTGACACCTTTAGGTAGACATAATCACCTACTGCAAAAGATAGATCTCGACGACGGTTGTTTGCATAACTCTTCTGTCGGGACTGAGCAGCTCTCAGGTTATCTCTGATTATTCTGACATGTTCCTCGGCATTCCTCAACACATCAGGTCCAAACACTTGACTCTCACCTGTCTGATCCCAGAACAACGGTGTTCTACACTGTCTACCATACAAGGCTTCAAACGGTGCCATCTTAAGACTCTCCTGATAGCTATTGTTGTATGAGAACTCTGCATAACACAAATTCTTGTCCCAACTGGTGCCATACTGTAATGCACATGCTCTCAACATGTCTTCAAGAATCTGATTTGTTCTTTCTGTCTGTCCATTAGTCTGTGGATGATAAGCAGTACTGAAGTTCAACCTTGTACCCAATGATCGATGTATCATCTGCCAAAAGTGAGAGGTGAACTGAGTACCACGATCTGACACAATCTTTCTTGGCACTCCATGCAGACATACTATCCGTTCCATATACAATTCTGCCAACCTAGCTCCTGTGTAGGTAGTTTTGACCGGTATAAAGTGAGCAACCTTGGTCAATCGATCTACTATTACCCATATGGAGTCGTATCCTCTCTGAGTATGGGGCAACCCAACTATGAAATCCATACCAACTTCTTCCCACTTCCATTCAGGTATCTTCATCGGTTGTAACAAACCGGCGGGTCTCTGATGTTCTGCCTTCACTCTCTGACAGGTATCACATAGAGCGACGTACTCGGCCACATCCCTTTTCAATCCATCCCACCAATACTTCCTCTTTAGATCAAGGTACATCTTAGTACTTCCAGGATGAATGGAGTAAGCTGACTCATGCACTTCTCGCAGTATAGACTCACGTATCTCCTTGATTGCAGGTACACATAATCTATTCCCATGCCATAATGTACCATCATCATCTAACCGGAAACCTGATACTTTGCCAAGAACAATATCATCGGCTATCTGCTTTAACTTTTCATCTGACATCTGACCCTTACGTATCTCTTGCATCAATACTGGTTCAAGTTCTAACTCCATTCTGTTGATCACAATTCCCAAATTCAGATGTGCAAATTCAGCACACAACTCTTCTGGCATAGAAGCATTTCGGATCTCATTGGCATGGCTTTTTCTGCTCAAGGCATCTGCTACAACATTAGCCTTCCCGGGATGGTAGTGTATTTCCAAATCATAATCCTTAATCAATTCCAACCATCTGCGCTGCCTCAAATTCAGATCAGACTGAGTGAAAATGTACTTCAAGCTCTTATGATCGGTATAGATGTCTGTCTTGTGACCCACTAGATAGTGTCTCCAAATTTTCAATGCATGGACAACAGCTGCTAATTCTAAATCATGAGTGGGATAGTTCAGCTCATGCTTTCTCAACTGCCTCGATGCATATGCTACCACTCTGCCTTCTTGCATAAGAACACAACCCAAACCTTGACGAGATGCATCACAATAAATAGAGAAATCCTTACTCAGATCTGGCAGAATTAACACTGGAGCTGTAGTCAGACGTCTCTTCAACTCCTCAAAATTAGCTTGACATTTATCGGACCAGATAAACTTTGCATTCTTCTCTAGCAGAGCTGTCATTGGCTTAGCAAGTTTGGAGAATCCTTCAATGAACCTTCTATAGTAACCGGCCAATCCAAGGAAACTACGAATCTCGGTCACATCTGTTGGTGGCTCCCAGTTCAACACATCTTCAACCTTGCCCGGATCTACTGAGATGCCTCCATTAGAGATAACATGTCCAAGGAAAGAAACTTCCTTCAACCAAAACTCACACTTGCTGCGCTTGGCATACAACTTGTGCTCTCTGAGTTTCTGTAGTACTAACCTCAGATACTCAACATGATCCTCCTTGTTCTTAGAGTATACCAGAATATCATCAATAAATACAACTACGAACTTGTCGAGATATTCCATGAACACCTTGTTCATCAAATACATAAAGTAGGCAGGAGCATTGGTCAATCCAAATGACATGACTGTATACTCGTACAACCCATACCTGGTAGTGAAAGCTGTCTTTGGAATATCAGATGCTCGAATCTTCAACTGATGATAACCAGAACACAGATCAATCTTAGAGAACACACATGCACCTTTCAGCTGATCAAACAGATCATCGATCCTTGGCAACGGGTACTTATTCTTGATAGTAACCTCATTAAGCGATCTATAATCAACACACATCCGTTGACCACCATCCTTCTTGTCAACAAAAATAACAGGAGCTCCCCAAGGTGATGAACTAGGACGAATAAACCCTTTTTCTTGTAACTCTTTAATTTGTTTCTTAAGTTCTTCTAATTCAGGTACTCCCATTCTATACGGTCTCTTAGCTATGGGTGCAGTTCCAGGTAAAAGTTCAATAATAAATTCAATGTCGCGATCAGGTGGCATACCTGGCAGGTCATCGGGGAACACATCCGGGAACTCATCCACCACTAGATCTTCTGGGAAAGCCTCTTCATTCATCTGATTCACGGTTGCAGTCGGTGTTGGTTGTAGCGCTACATTCACACTGATTCTGTCCCCCTTAGCTGTAGTAACTGTCACAATCTTATCTTGACACTGAATACCGGTCTTGGTTTTCGTCAGCCAATCCATACCCAGTATCAAATCAATACCAGCTGTCTTCAACACAATTGGGGATACTGAGAAATCTACCCCCCCTAAGGTCACAGCTAGAGGCATACACTGGAGCGTAGCTTGCAAACCTCCACCCGGTGAGGTAACCATTATGGGGGTTTTCATGAGACTAACAGGTAGATTATGCATTCTAACAAATGTATGTGATATGAAAGTATGCGATGCACCAGAATCGAAAAGAACTGTAGCGGGGATGGAACTGATGTTGAACGTACCAAGCATAATTTCTGGCGCTTCCTGCACGGTCTCTGTGGACACGTGATTCACCTTGCCCGAATTAGGGGGTACTTGCTGCCTTCCTTTCTGCCCATTATTCTGAGGTGGGAGCTGATCTTGCCTCTTCGGACAGCGGTTGGCATAGTGACCGGGATCACCACAACGGTAGCAAGCATTGGGTGTTCCATTCTTGACGGGGGTGTTGGGTGCGCTACTCTTCATGGGAGCATTGTTGGGAGTGCCTTGGCGCTGAGCTTGATTATTGTTCTGCTGCTGTTGCGGGTAAGGCGGACGTTGCTGTCCATGATTGCGGTTCCACTGAGTAGTAGGTCCCTGGTACCTCTGCTGATTACCTGGTGCAAAGTTAGGACGAGGGCGGTTGCTATTGCCAGAGGACTAACCTTGGAGCTTCCTTTTTCTAGCCTCCATCTCCTTGCGCTTGTTGTCAACCACTATAGCACGGTTGACTAGAGTCTGGTAGCTGGCATACTCATTGGACATAAGCTGCAGTGCCAGTCCGTCATTCAGACCCTTGAGGAAGCGACGCTGCTTGTCGGCATCCTGAGCAATATCAGCGGGAGCATAGCGTGACAATTGAGCAAACTTGTCACGGTACTCTGCAACGGTCATGGCTCCTTGGCGCAGAGATCTGAACTCTTCCTGCTTCAATTCAATCAGACCAGCAGGGATATGGTATGCTTTGAAGTTGGTCTTGAATTCCTCGAAGGTGACAGGTGGAGCATCGTTGGCTTGACCGAACTGAAACGATTCCCACCAATCCAGAGCAGCTCCTTGCAACTGACCAGAAGCATAGAGCACCTTCTCCTGGTCATTGCATTGCGCGATGGTAAGCTGGCGTTCGATAGCACGAAGCCAGTCATCAGCCTCCAAGGGATCAGCAGCATGAGAGAACACTGGCGGGTGACCCTTCAGAAACTCACCCCTCTTGTCCCTCACTTGCATCGGTGGTGCTCCTCCAATTGGCTGATTCTGCATATGTTGCATCATGGTTTGCATAAATTGGGCTTGGATGCCCATCAACTGCTGAATGTTAACTGGGGGTGGTGGTGGTGGATTAACAGGTGCTCCACGACCACGGCCACGTCCACGTCCACCTCCAATACCACCTCCTCTGGCAGCCATCTGTGTTTCCAAACAAGGATTATGGTTAGTGAGCTTTCCAAGAAAAGATCACTTATATGAGATGATACAGGAGATCTGATAATTTTTGGGCGAGATTCAGAAACAACAGCACAGAAAAACAGTCATATCTTGAGTTCCAGAATTCCAAACAGGGCGTGTGATACACGGTTGGAAAGATAACGAAATTATCTACAACTTTTATTTAAGTGACTTTCCCAGATTCTATCGTTAAGTTAGTCAAACACAGAGAACAAACAGATCTGTCCAGAGCTCAAAACTGCGCAGAAACTCTAACTTGAAACAGCCAAAACTCACAAACCATAACAGCTATTGAAGTGATTCCAGAGGCATTGGTTAGATATAGGAGTCTATTTTCCACCATAAAATTTTCAGCCATGCTGCACGATCAGAACTTGAGATATAACCAAAAGATCACAGGTTGTTCCAGAAAACAGCATAGGACAAGATGTAACTAACCCTCTTATTATTCATAAACGTTATGCCTAACTATGAGATTTGTAGACAAGCCTACAATATCTCAACATTCATTACAAAGAACCAAATCACACATGAGCATAATGATAAACCAACTCACACATAAAGAAGCACAATAGCACAAAAGTTAACTAGACTCGACAAACGCTTACTAATATCGTCTCATTACATAGAAGGGTGACCTATGCCTATTTGTAGAGCGGTTCGCGGAGCCTCTTATACATAGGGGGTTGGTTGAGAAGTTCCAAGAGCCCATCAATGGTGCTATAGCATCTTTTGAGATCTTTTCCCAGGGATATCACCTCCTTTTCCAAGTCCGCGTTAGACCTTTCCCTGTCAAGGAGAAAATCTCGTGTGGCCTTCTCGGTTGGAGTTGCATTGGGGTCTTCTACCATAGCCTCCTTATTCTTACTGTTCCAATAGGGCAGATAGCGGTATGCATCATCCCTCATGTCTTCAATGCGACGACCCCGGAATGCTTTGTAGGCTTCAACTGTCACGGCTTCCAAGGCTGACGCTAGAGTGGACCGACGAGCCCTGTGGCCAATCACCATCTCATGTAGGTATAGGCCACTCTCTGGTTCTCGGACGGCGACAGTCACTCTTGCCTTCCAATAGGTCCTTTCCATGGGATGACTGTACCTCCAGTGGGTGTACTGTACGATGATGTTCTTGTCGGGGTAGTAGGCATCAAAAAGTCCCATCAGCCTGTGATGTGTGGGACTCTGGGCAGCTGTGGGCACTCCGACGAGATACCCGGAGTCCACGTCCCAACCCGTTGGAAGTTCTTCATCGTCCTCAACCTCCAGCACTTCTGGGGGCACTGGCGCTGGAGCTGGTGCTTGTTGAGCTGAAGCTTGTACTGGTGGTGCTGGTTCTTGTGGTTCCACCTCTTGAGGTGCTTGTTCTTGCAGTAATGGCTCTTGCAGCGCTACCTCCTGCTGTTCTGGCTCATGGGGTGCTTGCGGTGCTTGCGGAACGGGGTTGCCTGCCCTCCTGCGTCCACCGACGGTCCTGCGGGTGGTTCGACGAGCCATCTATGGAGTAGACCAAGAGACAGATACAAAAGAATCAATATATTTGTGTAATAGAGCAAGTATAGAGAAGCATATAATTTTGATAAATTAACAAGGCTAAGATGAATAGCAAGAATTGAGAAGCAAGGACCACTAAAACGACCATAACTAACTAGGCTTGCGTCCTACAGTCAACATAGCTCCGATACCAATTTGTCACACCCAATTTTAAGAACAAAATTGAATGCAATAACTCATGTGTGCCCAGAGATCAATCACACACATAAGCCACAAATATAAGAAGTATCATCACATATGTTTATTACATCACGAATATTATAGAAAGTCTTTACATAGCAGCGGATAAATAAAGTATCTCTCGCGGTAGCTCCATCACAGGGAAGATGACTGGTTGACAGCAAGAATAGAACTCTTCAGGGAAGTCATCATTACCAAAGCAATCTGTTACCCATCCGGGATTTTTATCCAAGAAGAAAGAAAAATAAACAAGCATAAGTACATCTCGTACTTAACAAGTGTAACATGGGGTTCATGAGGCTCAAAAAGGCTGACACTGGTTAAACTGCAGTAGCTTTTAATTGGCAACATTTTAACATTAAGGTGAACATATATGAATGCTTAAACCCAATCCACATGATCATATTAACTGAAACATAGTAAAAAGATAATCAACATGAACAACATATATAAACAACATATAACAACTAAGTCTGTGAGTTTTCCGGGCCGCTCGTATCCGTGAGCACGGCTGATATATCAGTTTATTAAACTCTGCGCAGAGGTGTACACTTTACCCGATGAGTCGTGATATCCAGATGCCCGGGTTAATTACTCCCATAACACTTCCAAGGTGAGTGGGCAGGATACACGCAAAGCCTTTCAAAGGTTCGTCTAACAAGTTAGGGCCGCTAGGTCTTAAGGCAAGGGGAAGAAGGGTCTCCCAACCTTACGGCAACGCAGGCAAGGTGAAAGTAGCCGCCCTAAATCCAGCTCGTCAAGCGCCTTATGCGCCCTTTCGGGTAACCTCTAACAAGCTAGAAAAGGTCCTTATACTGAGCTAAGGTCAGAGCCATATAACCCTCATGGTTGCACTGTATGTCCCAGCTTTTGCTGACAGGAGGTCCTAAACCATGTTGCTAAAAAGATCAAGTTTTATTCACCGTTATTAGATCATGTTTGGTTTAAGTAAAGCTCTAGCAAAAATCTACCCATATGCATAGCATCCCAAGGTTAACAAGGTAACAGGTCAAAAATCTAGGATAAACTAGATAGGAGGTCAAAATTAGACACATGCATATGAATTTAGATGCTTCATGGTGAATAGGTCAACAAGGATGATCCCATGCTATACTTGCCTGATTCAGAGTACTCTGGTTGCTCTTGGTTGTCGAAGTAGGGCTCTTGATCACCAGCGTATGTCTCACCGTCTATACTCGATTATCACATCAACACACAATCAACGGGACAACAATCATGCAAGACAAACAAGCTATAATTAGAACATTACACCAACAGCAAGAAAATAATATAAAAAGTTGGAAAACAGCAACTACGGTCTACCACGATCACACAGACGCGAGAATCACGAAAAACGGATTTATAACGCAAAAGTTATGAGCTAAACAAGTTACAAAACCTTAATTAGAAGATTAAAACTAACTCAAATTTTAATTACTGAAAGCAGTAGATATTTTCATACAGATAGATAGATATTTTCAAAACGAATCTAACGCAACTTGAACGGACTAAAACGGACTAAAAACGTAGAAGTTATAAGCATTTGAAAACAGTGGCAAAACTGTAAATAAACTGAAATTGAATTTGTATTTAAAATCGATTTAAACAAATCTGCGGATTGGATGGACTGCGCCTCAAATAGGACAAAGCGCAGGGGCTCAAACGGAAGAATTCGCAGACTCAATGAACAGGGTCATTGGGACCGCGGGTTTAGACCTAAATATTTGGGGGACTCTTTAGCAAAGGTGACAGACGAAGGGGTATCGAGCGATTCCGAACGCTAGATCCAGAATGGACGGCTCGGATTAGATCAGGGTGAGACCGGCGGCGCTTTCGCCGGGGAGAAAGAAGGACGCGGCGGCTCCATGGCCGGAAGGCG
The DNA here is from genome assembly GCA_009763385.1 of Coix lacryma-jobi var. lacryma-jobi. Taxonomy (NCBI): domain Eukaryota; kingdom Viridiplantae; phylum Streptophyta; class Magnoliopsida; order Poales; family Poaceae; genus Coix; species Coix lacryma-jobi. The sequence goes on along the minus strand of CM019825.1, from coordinate 141,890,010 downwards.
GCGGCGCGGCTCGGGATTGCGCTACAGAGCGGTAGAGACCTCGGGAAAAGATCCAATCGAAAGAGAAACTCAACGCGAACTCACCAGTGGTGTTAATGGCGTCGGGGAGGTCTCGGTGACGGCGGATTGCACAGTTTGGCGGACGGCGGCCTCTGCAGAGCGACGGCGAGCGATTAGGGGATCAAAACAAGGGGGAAAAAGAGGGAAATCTACTCGGTTAACTTCGAAAGATCAAGGGGAAACTCGAGATACCACTTACGGGCTCTGAAACTCGATGAATCACCGGGTTGCGGGCGGCGGAGCTTGCGATTGCGGCGACTTAGGGCACGAGAACTCGAGCTAGATGCGTGGGGAGAGGCGGCGGTTGCTCGGGGTTTTATAGGAGGGCTTGATATGGCAAGAAGCGATCGGCAAGGACTCGGGTCGGAGTCGGGCTCGATTCAAGTGTCCGCCATGGACACGAGCAGGGAGGGTGAGGACACTGACAGGCGGGGCATGCTTTGTCAGCGAGGGCGGGCGCGGGAGCGGTGACCCTCGGGCGAGACGGAAGCGGCGACGCGCACGCGAGGCTGGACCCTCGGGCGAGACGGAAACGGCTACGCGCACGCGAAGCTGGACCCTCGGGCGAGACGGAAGCGGCGACGCGCACGCGAAGGCAGCGCCGAGGCTGGACCCTCGGGCGAGACGGAAACGGCTACGCGCACGCGAAGGCAGCGCCGAGGCTGGACCCTCGGCTCGGCGCGGGGCTGCGGCGCTGCGCAGGGGCTGCTGGGCCGGGCGACGGCCCACGCGAGCGACGGAGAGAGAGGGGAGAGGGGAGAGCAGGCCGACGGGAACGAGCCAGCAATCTGCTCCGGGCCAAAAGCCAAAGAAGAAAGGGAGGGAGAAGGAAAAATGGTTTTCCATTTTCAGAAGTTGATTTCAAAAGCCAAATTGAAATCCATTTGAATTCAAACCAGTTTTGAGAAAAACCAATCATCACAAAATAAAATATGCACCAGCATGTATGCATCATCATGGTCTTTGGCCTAGAATTTATTTTAGCTTTTGCAAATAATTTATTAACTAAGTTTTATGCAACACACAAAATGCATAATTAAATCATATTGCCTATTTCAAATCGATGCAAATTTTTGGGATGTTACAATATTGTTGAAATAAAACTTAGACTAAATAGGATCTTAACTTAGTCTAAACATGATCACTAATTATCTTTGCGGAAAACTAATTTGAAGATATTAACCAGAGTCGGTAGATCCCATCTGATGCCTCCGTAGATGTAGTGGACAAAGTAGATGATGCAGATCTTAGTCTTCACCAAATTGGGGCTTGATGCTCCTAGTTGATGAAGAACTCGCAGATCCGTAGCAGTACCTGGATGTGGGCAGACGGTCTTTCTAAACCCTCCAGCGCTTTATTGACCGGTTGTGTGATTTAGAATCACGTAGATGGATGGGATTGGAGCCGCCAGGGGCATCTCCTCTTATTTATAGACGCGTTGCGGGTCAGGGGGTCGAACCCTAAAAGATCTAAGGGCTGCCGCCGATCATGACAGATCTAATCTGTTGGATATATATGACAGGTGGAGCAAAACCTAATTAATTAATAAATTCAAAATTAGCCAAGATCACATTCGAACATATATAGGTCTAACACCCCACACTGGTAGACAATGTGGTACTATTTCTATTTACTTTAGAAATCAAACCTGTCTAGATGGATGCAGGACGCTAGCTAGCGTTGGATTGGATAATCGACACATGTCCGGATGCTACAGCCCTTGTGCGAGACCATATGCCATCCAGCACCATTAGTGAAAAATCCAATCGATCAATTCGCACCTTAACTACACCCAAGACTCAATACAATTGTTAATGGCAGCTCACTACAATTAAAAAAGATGGCATCAAACATTTGATTTACTTCAATTGCTTTCATTTTGTTTTACTCTGGGGTGGACCTTCTCTTAACATTAGAAAGAACATTTCATTACTGGAAGCACTTCAGTCCTAGAAATCTAGGTCCACTAGCTTCAAATGGGGTATGGGGATGCAAAGCAAGCTTGTCTCTAGAGCATGCAAATTGTCCTAATTTTTCCGGATTCCTGCAAAGCCGTGAACAATGAATTTGCCAATTCGTGGTCTTGTGGACAAGCCCACTTGCATCCCAGTTGAGACAAGTCCAACAAGCACTACTGGACTTCAGTTCTTTGCCGAGGGCCTCGGCAAAGAGCCCTCGGGAAATTTTGAGTTGGTGAAGAAGGTCTTTGCTGAGGGCTCTTTATCGGGCACTTGGCAAAGGCTTTGCCGAGTGCCACAGCCCTCGACAAAGATTAAAATGAAAAAAAACATTAAAATAATAGATAAAGTTTTTTAATTGGAGGGCGTTTCCGGTAGTGAAGGGAGGCCAGTGCATCCTTTTTACCCAGATGATGTCGAAACATAAGCATGCCGGAGTCAGTTCAAGGCCTTAATCAGAGTTTATCCATCAATGATGATGGACACGTGGCCGGCATCCTCATATCCGAGTCAGTTAAACAAGGATGGCTGGGTCTGTGCCAAACCACAACTTGACCTACAATGCAAGTACTATTGTTATTGAGCTCTAAGCCATCTATGTCCTGTGCTGTGCTATATGCAGAAGCTCTTGTGTGATGTGCTGGCGAAGTTGTGCAAGTGCCAGGGGAACTCAGGCATTGTGGGTTCCTGATGCTTCTCAGTCCTAATTGTTATTAATTATAGTCTCTTGCTGCATTTTGCTTCATAGATTCCCAGCCACCTTAAACCTTCCTCTCACTGTAGTAAATCATCTACTAACACAATATGCACTGACTCAGATTGTGGCTGCCTAAAGATCCTAAAATTAAACTACCGATGCCTCAGCTTGTAGCTTACATTTTATAGCCATGCCTGGCCCATAAACCAATTATTATTATTGGCACTGTGTAGTCATGAAAGTAAAAGACTGAACTTGTAATAAATTATTGAAACAAAAATTCGGAGATCAGGAAGCACATGCTGAGCAGTCGTATCGTATCATGCTATTACACATCAATTTATGATCTAAATTAATAGAACACACTTCTGTGATGACCTTTCGTCAGCTAAGTGAAAGTAGAAGAAAGCTGTATAACTTGTATATATGATTCATGACACAAGCTTTATATATAGCATCTGTCAGTAGAGGGGCTGACGTGCGGGCCTGGAGACCTCCGCCCTCGGAGCTTAGAGAGTTCTTTCTCTCGACACGCCAATGGTTTGGCCGACAACACTTGTGGCTGTTTGATCGGGTAGTTCACTACAGGACGTTTAGACATTGCCGAGTGGTGGCAGCACTCGGCAAAGGGCCTCTCGCACTCGGCGAAGGCTTTGCCGAGTGCTGCACTCGGCAAAGGGCACTCGGCAAAGAAAAAGTCGGCAAAGATTTCTTTGCCGAGTGCCAAATATCGGGCACTTGGCAAAAGCTTCGCCGAGTGTCAGGTCAGCACTCGGCAAAGCAAACGGGAGCCGTCAACTGACGGCCTCTTTGCTGAGTGCCGAACGGACTGGCACTCGGCAAAGGGGGTCTCTTTGTCGAGTGCCACGGGGGTCAGCACTCGACAAAGAGGCCCTCTTTGCCGGGTGCCACGTGGAATGGCACTCGGCAAAGAGAGCCTCTTTGCCGAGTGCCACGTGGGCCGGCACTCGGCAAATTGCCCTCTTTGCCGAGTGCCACGTGGACTTGCACTCGGCAAAGAGGCCGAGCTGGGGAAAATTTGCCCAGCTTTGCTGAGTGCCGTGGCATCTTTGCCGAGTGTGGCACTCGGCAAAGCTGGGAAAAATTGAATTTTTTTCTGTTTTCAATTTCCTGTACAGAAAACATATATATCACACATCCATATCACACTGAACTCAATATATCACATGCATATCCATTTCGGACAAATATCACACGTTTAGTCTCCATGCATCACAAACTCACAAGTTCATCACAAATTTATCACAAGTTCATCACAAGTTTATCACAAGTTCATCACAAGCTCACAAGTCCATCACATCCATCTCACAAGTCCATGACAAATCTAAGTCGGCCATCACTGCTCACCTTGGTGCTCAGATTGTGAAGAACCCCCACCTTGCCACCCGTGCGACGACCCGCCCGAAGGACCACCTTGCCAACCTGGCCACCCGGGCGGCGGAGGTCCAGATGGCCACCCGGTGTACCCCGACTGGTTAGGAAGGTAACCTGGCCACCCATAGGGCGGAGGAGGGCCACCGGGGAGCCACCCAGACTGCGGAGGAGGGCCACCAGCGATGTACTGAGTGTGCGGAGGAAGGCTAGGTTGAGGAGTCGGCGTCGAACCCTCCGACTATGAGTGCACAAAGGAGAAGCAAATTCGTTAGCACCTGGAGGACGGTCATAAAACTTAAGGCAATATAAACAACCATATATACTCACCGGAGTCCCTGTCAAAGGAGTACTAGGAGGCACAAAAGGAGTGAGCAACGAGGGAGGCACGACAACACCCGGGATGTTTAGGCTCCCAAAGAAGTGAGCTATGTCCTGCGTCCTCTGCGCCTCCCGCTCATGGACGACCAGTAACTCGCGGTGATGGGCCTCTGCCTGGGCCTGTTGCAGGGCCTGCAACCTTTGCACCTGGTCCGCCTGGGCCTGCATCTAGGCCTGCAATATTCCTCCGCAAGGTTTAAACAATGGAAAGGCGGTATATGTGTAAAAGCAATGAACGACGAATAGAACAGTACTTACCTGAAGTTGTGCTATCATCTGTTGTGAGGTCGGCTGCCGAGGTCGTATGGGACAGAGGAGCTCGTGCTGGCAGCTCGAATCTCGGCGATGTTAGGAACAGAGGACGAGTCAACTGTGATGTTGGCTATCCAGTACTGACCGTGCTACTTCCCTCCTCTCAGCCTCATCACCAGGTCTGTATCTAGGGGCTGGATGGCCGGATCGAAGTCCTCCCCATGGTGACCTTGGTGTAGGCGTACTCGGTGACCTTGGTGTAGGCGTTCGCGTTGGTGTACGCATTGGGCCCCGCGTTCGGGTTGTACTGGGTGCTCGCCGCAGTCGCCTTGCCCTAGTGTGATAAGTTGTACGCCTTGAAAGGGGGGCACTCCTCATCACCATATCTCATATATCACATGTTGAGATGTACTGGTTTGTAAGCATCATACATGACAACTTGCTCGAAACTTTCTCAAATTTTTTCACGGCATACGCATATGATGTAACAACATCTCGCCAAGTTTCGCGATTTTCGGAATTTATTTGCATTTTTTATAATTAAAAAACCGCCCGCACGAAATTTGGAGGCGTTGCCCCGTGAGCACGTTGATTGAAACCTTTGGTTAGTTTTTGGATTTGGCCTCAAGATACGGTTAAGAACAAGAATAATATTTTTTAAAATCATGAAAATCCATTATTCGATGCACCCGCAGTTCAAACTTGCGTCTTTTAGGAAAATTCAAGAAAATGAAATAAAGTCAAAAAATATAACAAAAAGTTTTGAAAAGTGTCCAATTTGAACATGTTGACCATGGTGATATATGAAAAGTGTTAAAAAAAATTGGCGGAAATTTTTTTTTAAAAAAAAAACCACTTTGCCGAGTGCCAGCCTGTCGGCACTCGGCAAAGAGTATCTCTTTGCCAAGTGCCAGATGGCTGGCACTCGGCAAAGATAACGGCCATGGATGCCATTTGTCCCGGCGAGATTTGCCGAGTGCCCATCTTTGCCGAGTGTCTGACTCTAGGCAAAGAGGCCTCTTTACCGAGTGCCCATCTTTGCCGAGTGCCGGATACTCGGCAAAGGTGACCTCTGCCATTCTTTGTCGAGTGCCACGTGGCCATGCACTCGGCAAAGCTTCAGTTTCCTGTAGTGGTTGGTCTAGCTAGCATATTTGTGCCTTTCATGCTCTCCGAGCCAGAAGGTTCTTGTGCACGAATACCTTATGGGTATAGCCCCGAGTGATTCATGGGATCAGTTGGGAGTTCCGTTGATCAACTACCTATGTTAGACTCTCATCAACCCCCCCTCCCTACTACTTATGCACGCGCTATTTTAGGGGTTTTATATTGTTAGCCTTGTGTGTCAGTGTTGAAATTTTACTGGACAAGTAAGACAATATGGTTTTTTGCATGCAGATAGTATCGCCACGACTTGGTCGCCATAAGTTACATTAGGGCCTTCCCTTTTTCTGTGGGACAGTAAAATTCTTACCTTTTTCTAAGGAAGTTGGATGAAAACAAACTTTATATTGAAGTTGCATAACTCGAAGTCATCTTCAACATTGCAGCTGAGAAGTTATTCATGTAAAATCATTTTAATTCCTCAACTTCTTTTTTAAGTTCTCATATTTTAAAATTCATTTTTTTTTAGTTTTTAAATTGATTATATTGGATGGATAAATGACCAAAACTAAAGTTGTAGATCTCAAAAAGATGTAAAGCATTCAAGTTGAGACCATTTTTACTAGAAAACATCTATGGTTCGAAAAAGTAATTTGAAATGCCCACATATTGAAACTTTTTCATAGAGATTGCCAAAAACAAAAGATGTATAGATTCTTAGAGCTAGGATACATTGTATTTGAAACTTTTTTATTTGAAACCATTTATCTAATAAGGAAATTATGTTTGGATTCTTCACTTTGAAACTATAATTTTTGAAAACCTTGATGGAGAAATGACCAAAATCAATGTTGTATTACCTGATGATTTCAACAACTTTGCAGCTGAAACCATTTTTCATTTGAATTTGTTAGTGGTCCTAAAAAATTGTTTCAAGTTCTCATAATTTGAAATTTGATATTTCCAAGCGACTATGAATGGCAGCATGTTTAGGGTCCTAAATATTTTTTTTTTCAAAAAACTATAAAAGTGAATACGATCGAGGGGTTGTATAAACCCTTTACACATAAATTACATTGCGGTGAGGGGAGTCCGCATGGGGCCGCAGGTCTCGAGTCGGATCCCGCTTGTACATATGTTTGCGTGGAAAATCGCATGACATGTGCCTTTTGACTTATGGGGGCTTACGCAAAGTTAAAACAAATTTTGCTATTTTTGGTTCAGTTTTCAGATTTCTATAAAAAACACAATCACCGTCGATTGGTAAAACTAACTCACGATGTTAAACTATTATCAGTAATAGACTTCCCAAGTAGTGATGAAGATATTGTAGTACAAGTAGCATGTTTTAAGGATATAGGTATATAGATGTTGAGAAAGCCTATGGGCCGCGCTTTCTCTGGGCCCGTGTCATGCTGGTCCAGGAGGCCCGTTTGGCCATCTCAATTTGTTTTGTTTTTTGACGAAAGACTGTGGGGGAGATCCCCACAGAGAGCAATATACTAAAAAAAAAGAATGAGTTACACATCTCAATTTGTGAATCACTAACTGTAAGTTTCATGTGCTTTGCAAGTTGGCACTATTGATTTTTTATACCATAACTAAGGGCACATACAGTGCGTCTATTAGCATCGTCTGCATACCAGACTTCTTGTAAAAAAGACCGTCGCGACCTTGGAAACGAGCCCGCCCGTCGTCTGGCGAGGCGACGAGCAACAAGGGAGGTCGCGTTGTACAAGGTCGCTGCCTTCAATCATCAATGCGTGATCCGCTGTGGCACGCGAACGAATGAAGGTACGCGCCAAAATCCACGGTCATGGGTGTCGCATCCTCGTCCTCCTTCCCCGAGCGCGGATCTAAATGTTGAGCACGTACAACAGCGGTGATGTAGGTGAAAGGCTCGGCGTCGGTGGGGAAGACCAAGGGTGTGGCGAGGATTGTGGTGGCAGCGTCGAGATGTAGTGGGCAGGAGATTGGCCTCGTCCTCATCCGCTCTTCAGACCTCCGCTCCAGGATGTTGGCATGCACCACCGCCGAGTTGTTTCAGCAGCAGCTCGCCCCCACCCTTCATATTTGTGGGTTGATTAATTATCTGGTCCTTGCTTTCTGCATATTGTGAACAGATGATGTAGAACTATTGAGTTGTCTTTTCCGATTGTTGGAATTGTAGCGCAGGAAGTATAATAGTCAATTCCACCGCTGGCAATTGTTTTTAGGAACTTCTGAATCTGAAGATAAACATGTATTGGCAAATCAATTTTCTGTAGGCATTTTGCTTCCATGAAGTAGATATTATATTTCCTGAAACAATCTAAATGGTATTTTCTAATGTTAGCATCTATATTCTAGTGGACTCAATTATTCTCCGTGCTTGTTGTTGGAAATTCCTTTTAGAGAAGATTTAATCGCCTTTAGACTGTCAAGAATAAGTTGGTGTAATTTCTTTTCAGAGTTTCGATCAATTAGAGAAATATGATTCTGCATCATGGATTTGTCCAATCTCCTCGCCAAGGTAACAGCACACAAGTATATGTGCATCTATTCTTCTAGGGACTGTACTGATAGTTGGGATGTTTCAAGCAGTGAGAACTGACAACCATTTGAAAAAATTGTTTTCCTACAACAATGCTATTTCTGCAGAGTGACCTTTCGCACTTGCGTTAAACAAGAAACAAGAGGACACACATGAAGATCTTATTCATGATTGATCATAAATGTATATGTGCATTAAATAGTTTGTAGACGATAAAAATACGATCTATCTATTTATCCATCTATGTGTGATGTGGCAATAACTTATAGACAACAACCCGTCTGTGGGTTGTACATGCCATAAAACTTCATTGAAAATTAAAGTCTATACAACAACTAGGCTTATGTTGGGACACGGGGTCAATTGATGTTGTGACCTGATGAGCTCCGCAATATTGTGAAGATATTGTGGTTGCTCGCGAATGCGCTGAGCTTTTGTTAAATAATACAAGGCCCTAAAGCCAAGTTCATGATAAAAAAACAGAGGAATCAACCATTTCATTCGGACAGGAAAGCAAGTGATGTATGAGAAAGAATGCATGCATCTCACTCTCATCTGGGACATCGATTAGATTTGACTTGAACTGAACATTCAAAAGAACAAAAGCAGAGAAATGCCCTGGTTCCTCTCGCCTCACACTCTGCAGTGGAAGCAATGCAACACCAAAGAAAGACAGACATGTCATGCTTAATTTGTGCTGTAAAATCAACACATCTGTGGTGCAGTCATGTAATTTCTCATGTATCAGTTGACCATGTAGTAATGTTTTCATGGATCACGATTTTGCTGTAACTGATGAAAGAGAAAGAGATTAGGTTCATCACTTATTTACCAGATCCAGTGTGTTCGCATACACTACTACACAGAGGGTCTTTTAGTCCCGGTTGGGAACGGCCTTTAGCCCCGGTTTCCCAACCGGAACTAGCAATCCGGAACCTTCACAAGAAAAAATAAATGTCCGTCTGCGAGATTCGAACTCAGTACCTCTCGTCTTACGCACACTTACCAACTCAGCTACACAACTCACGTGATATAGTTCTGGACATTTTCCTTTTGAATTCACTCGTGAAGGACCTTTAGTCCCTAACACCAACCGGGACTAAAAGATCACCATTTAGTTCCGGTTGGTATTACCAATCGGGACTAAAGGTTGAAGTACCTTTAGTCCAGGTTGGTGGACTAAAGGTTCACCTTTACCAACCGAGACTAAAAGTTGATAAATCGATCAAAGGCCGGTTCTCTAAGTGATAGAGGAGTTGGGCCCCCACACACAGAACTTTGCTGTGCTAGATACTTATACACTCGTGCCGCCAGCCAGTGACCGATGGCCTGCACTCATACACCGTGCTGGCACACAAGGCCTCGGAACTGCTATCGGCAAGCGCGAAGAGGAACCAGCAAGTAGCGAAGGCAGCGCTTGTCCGGTAAAGGAGAAGGAACACATTCTTGATGGAGGAGGCCTTGGCCATTCGCCATAGGGGGTTGGGCACCCAGTTGCCCCAGCCATGGAGACCTCACGCATTCCATCGATTGGATCAGAGACCTTGGCAATGGGTATGGACATGCAACCAATAGTACATTGTTGTTGTGAGCTCTAGGCCAGCATTGAAAGGAAGCTCGGGCATTGTTGGTCCCCATGCTTCTCAAGCCTAAATGTCTTTATTCATATATAGATCTGGCTCCATTTTGATTCATCATTTCCAATGCAACTTAAAGCATCCTCCATGGTGTGCATCAGTGCCTTGGCTCTTGTGCCATTCTATAAAATCATAAACTACACTACTGGTGCTTGCGCTTGTAGGTGTCATTTTATAGGCAGGCCTGCCGTCCCATGAACCAATTATAATTATTGGTACTACTATACATTCATGAAATTAATGTGTAACTGATAATAATTAATTTGTTATTATGGCTGCATAGAAACACTCCACTGTTAACAAATAGAATTGTCTATGCAATTAGCCGATCTATTGGTTTTATGTTGTTTAAACGTATACATAGATATTTATTCTACTCACATGTTTAAGTTTATCGGCTGTTTTTGTTCTAAATGTTTTCTTTATACATACAATAATAGCCGTTTCGCTTCAAATGTTGTCAATGCTTCAACCTTTTCTTGGGAGTTGACTTTGTAGTCAATATCCTATTACAGTGGCTATATCGGAGCCGTACACTTCGGAACTGTCTGGCATCAAACCGGCAGGTTCCACAATTTAGCATTGTTTTTTCTTTCTCCTTGTCAATTGCAGGTCAAATTAACTGGCACGTCTTGGACTCGGTTTCACCAATACCGGCTTCTTCCTTGGAGGTTCAGGAGACGAGGACCCTTGCTCCAGACGGTCTCTGAGGGCCTCGTGGTGTGCTTGACGCTTGAAGATACATTTTTTAGCGTCAACAGGTTGTAAATCCTGCTGCTGCATTTCCTGATGCTTCTAAATCCTGAATGTCTCTACTGAGAAGATCATGCTGCTGCATTTTGTCACTATCATAAATTATCCTCCTACCTGAGTAGTACTAAGTACTAACTAGTAACTGGAAAATGTACCTTTCATTTTATAGTCATGCCTGGCCTAGTCGTATGAGCCAATTAAATTAAAGCATAAGCTCCGCACATGCTCATCAGTCATGCTACTTGCTAAGCACATCCATTTGCGATATAAATTGAACAAATGTCACTGCCACTTGTTGATATGAATGTTGTAGGATCGAAGCTCCATGACTGATACTTGTTTGAGGTCATGGTGACCAACGAAGTTGGTGTGGATTGATGAAATGTGAAGGTTTGAGATGAGAAATGTTTGCAACCTTCCTGGCCACGGTTTTCTCTAAGAAGAAACAGATACAACACATGATCCTGGCAAGCCTAGGCTTCACCCATGTGAAACTAATCCTCACAAGGATTACCAAAAAAAAAGTTCAAGATCAAACCACATAAAAACTTTGCAATATGTAAAATCTCATCACTAAGAGAAACAGCTACAATAAAAATATAACAAGTGACCACACAGAACACACGTAGGCTACAAACCACATCATAGCAAATCAACCGAACCTAGCTCAAGAGATACAACAACCACCTTTGTATGGCACATCACGATGATCCGATGAATACCAAACCTCATCATGAAGCATGGAATCTTGCAAATACTTCTTTGCAAATGGAGACTGGACCGACGGTGGTTCCTTGTCCAACTTAGAACGTCCACCAAGCTCATTCGAGGCCTCAACCAAGCTAATATAACCCAATGGTGAATAAGAGACAAAGAACAAAAGCCTCAACCAAATTGCCACCATCACCACCAGGAGCGATGACTGTTGATGGTACGTAGTTATATTGTATAGTGAAAACTAGAAACATTGCCATGCAAACAAAAGGAAATTAAATAACAACTCATGAACATATTTTGAACACATGACTTGGTTTCACATGTGGGTCTAGGGCATTACTATAGAAGATGATCCTAGACTTACAAACACCATCAAATGATGATTGTAAGCCTGCTAGACTTACCAAGACCCACAACATCTTTGCAAGACTAGTATCACAAGGACTTGTACCCGCCAACTTTAAGATCATACATGAAACCATTTGAACATGTCCAATCTCAAGGACTGGCAAGGCACAGCAGGAGCTGGTCGACACAACTGCCCCGACCAAAGGAACTGGAGAAGCGCCTCATATTGAACATAGAGTCGGCAATAGCAAATAATGGGTAGTTGTGGCCATATCTAGATCTGGAAGGAGAACTATCGATGATGTGGACAATCCCACCGTCTACTTTGACGATGATAGCTGATGAGCATAGAACACCGATGGCGCAGGCAACACAGAGGACGATGGCGGGGATTGTAGACCGTGGATGGAGTCCATGCTAACGAGGGTAGCGGTGGACGGTGGTGGCAAGCAAAGGAGGAGCAGGCAGAGCTTTGTGCGATTTGATAGGTGTTCGAGGAGGAGACATTAATGTTGTACGTGGCTGTGGATACTGGCCCCACAGTGGGGAAACCCATGTTGGGGTCGCACCCTGCATCGCCTAGTGCGACCTCATCCTTTCCTAATCTGCTCAAACATTTGACTGCTTCGCATGCATATTGCACTGTTCCACATTTTGGGAGGTCAATATTTGATATTACCAGGCGTTCTCAATAATAATTGTTCTATTATACTCCTAAGTAGTCACAGAGGAGTGTGCTTTTTCATCTTTAGATAGAACAAGCACACACCAATCATTTAATCCATCTAATTTCTGCACGAGAGAGGGTTGGTATTTAAACCGGTCTGCTTGATGGGGCAGTAGTAAAGCATGGACGAGTTACTGATACCTTCCAAGCCTAGCAAATGAACTGTGGTGTCCAATTTTCTGTACCTCAGCCTGCCTCTCACTCTATAATTACGGCCCTGCGAGGCTCATATTGAACATACTCATATTGAACATACTACTACTCTCTATATAGCTTGAAAGGCAATGACCACTCCAAGATGATTCAATTTGAACCTGAGGTTCCTTTGGTGTGATGACATATAGCATGGTTTATTTGCCCAAATTATTGTGAAAACTAAGGGTGTGTTTAGTTGGAAGAATTTTGGATGTAAAGTTCCTGTAGCACTTTCGTTGTTATTTGACAAACTTTGTCTAAATATGGACCAACTAGACTCAAAAGATTCGTCTCGACATTTACAAACAAACTGTGCAATTAGTTATTTTTTTACCTACATTTAATACTCCATGCATGCGTCTAAAGATTCAATGTGATGGGGAATCTTGTAAATATTTGGGATCTAAACATGCCCTAATTCCATTGTATTTTGCAATTGTTTTCTTAGCCCTACATAGAATATATGAAGGCGACAGAAAACCCATGGCAAGCTTGAAGTCACATGTATCATTCCGGTTTTGTTCCACAATAACATCTAGTGAGTTTAATTGTTGCTCATATAAAGTTCATTCTATCTATTCACTTGCTTGGTTTGTTGGCCGCATAGATAATCTCTCTCACCTCGCCGGCTGGTTGCCTCTCATTTCTGTACCGCCACCAAAAACGCCAAAAGAAGGCTTGATGTGATCACACCAATCGAATAATCACATGGCCGCTTCGCGCTTGGGCCACTCTCATCCTCGCGTTGCGTCTGCGCCTCTCTCCAAAGCCCCCCGAGTTGCCATCAGCGCTTGTAAACACGGAAGCAACGAGTTGCTGACAGGTGCAACTGAAATGGATACTCGCATTACTGTGTTCCTCGTGCTTCTCAATCCTAACTGCCTTTGCTTGCTGCATTTTTTTTTCTTCACCATTTTTTTCTTCTCGAACCTAAATCGTCTATGTACTCTCACACACTATCCTGACAAACCTGAAACTAGGCTCTAGTAGTGTTGTGCATGAGCTTGTGCAAATCGTTTTATATAAAGGCATGATGCATGCCTTGCCTGGTCCTATAAACCAATTACTATTGCTGATATATATGTAGTAAAGAGTGATCACAGTTTACTTTGCCAAGGGCCATGGCCCGGGGCTCTTGGCAAGAGTTTTTCAAAAAAAAAAAATTCTTTGCCGAGGGCCGTGCAAAGCCCTCGGCAAAGATTTTTTTTTCAAAAAAACGAACAATTCTTTGCCGAGGGCCCGCGGAGAAGGCCCTCGGCAAAGAGGCCGTTCATGGCGCCGGCCCCGTGACGGCTGTTTTTCTTTGCCTAGGACCGCCGTGACCCTCGGCAAAGGCTTTGCCAAGTGCCTGATAAAGGGCACTCATGTCACACCCTGAAATTTGCATTCCTTAAATTAGAGTTAAAATGATTTATTTATGAATTTTTGTGCTCATAAAATATAGGGAAATAAAAATGTTCTCTAAATTAAAATTTATCCTACGGTTTAGAAACATGTTTGTGCATTCATGTTGGAGCATTGGAGTTTTTGTGATGTGTGGTTTTGGTTAAAATTCAAATTGAGTTCAAAATGGTTTAGAAAGGTTTTAAAATGTTTTTTAGGAAAAATTTGAAAATAAAGACTTTTTTGTTTTTCAAAAGTTTGGAAAAGTTTAAGTTTCAAAAAAAATTTCTCCCAAAGTTTCAAATCAAAAGTTCAAAGGAATTCAAACTGGTTTTTGAAAATGGTTTGAAAAAGGTTCTGAAATAAAATGAAAAAGGCAAAACTCTTCTCCCTCATCTCCCCTTCGGTTTTCGGCCTGAGTGGCCCAGCAAGCCCGGCCTGCATCTCCCCTCCTTTTTCCTTCCTCTCTAAATTCAGCCCGGCTTCCCCCTCCTCCTTTTGGCCCGAAACGGCCCAGCCGGCCGCTCCCTCATTCCCTTGCCGCAGGCCCGAGTCTCCTCTTCCGCTCGGCCTGTGCTCCTCCTCTATACGGCCCGCGCCATCGCTCTTCTCCGCTTGGGCCGAGGCCAGCAGACGGCCCAGTTCGCGTGAGCCGCGCGCGCATACTTCCTCCGTCCCTCTCTCGCTGACCTCGGGGTCCCACCAGTCAGCCGCTTCGCCCCGCACGCACTTTTCCTTTATTTGACTGGCAGGTGGACCCCGCCTGTCGGAACCACCTTCTTTCTCGAGCCGTGACAGAGCCGGACTCCTCCGAGTCCAAATCCACCCCGGCCACGCCTTCTTCCCGGCCTTAGCGATTGAGCTAGCGCGCTATAAGAGTTCCCCGGCCTCCACCGCCTCTCCTAATCCAACTCCATGCTGTCCTCATAACCTAAAACATCTCAACCGCGAAGTTTCGCATCTCGCCGGATTCCGCCGTCGTCGTCTTCACGATTCGCGGCTTGAACTCCGTCGCAAGGACCTTTAGGAGTTTCGGATTGGTCTGACGAAGTTCCTCAAGACTTCCTCCCTCTGTTTTTGTCCTTGTTAAGCCCTAATCCGAGCTCACCATGTTTTGCAGTGCACCACCTCCGCCATCCCGAGCCCTCCACCGTCTAGAGACCCGCGCCGATTCTATCTTCCTCCTTGGTGAGTCTGCTACAAGCTTCTGAGCTTCCTCGTCCCTTTCTCGCAGAAAACCGAGTACCCTAACCCTAATTCCGAGCCCCACCGCCTAACTCCGACCATGGAGCCGCCGTGAGCCGCCGCATCCGCCCTAACTCCGACCTGCAGCGCCGCTGGCTCCTCTCTGATCTAATCTCGAGCGTCCATCCCAAATCCGACGGTCTCCAGTGACCGATACCCCTTCGGCGGCTACCTTTCACAAAACCCCTTACAACTTTCTGACCTCAACCCGCAGTCCAGTCGACCCTATTCACTGAGTCTGTAAAATCTTCCAACCAAGCCCCTGCGCTTTTCTCTATTCCAGGCGCAGTCCATCCGAATTTCAATTTCGTTTTATTTATTTAAATCTGCAAAATCAGTTTCAATTTATTTACAGTTTTGCCACTGACTTTAAACCCTTATAACTTCTTCGTTTAACTCCGATTTAGTCCGTTCAACTTGCGTTAGGTTCGTTTTGAAAAGTTCTTTCAAACTATATAATTTTCAGTACTATTTTTCATAATTAAAATTTGAGTTAAATCTAATCTAGTAATTAGTGTCTTTAATCTTGTTTAGCTCATATCTTTTCCGTTAAAACTCCGATTAGCGTGATTTTCGCGTCTGTGTGTTCGTAGTGAACCGTAGATCAGTTTTCAAAACTCTTTATCTTGTTTTCTTATGAATGATGTACTGTTCTAATTATAGGCTATGTTTGCTTTGCATGACTGCCTGTGGATGCTTGTGTGGTGTTCTATGATCGTATGTCCAGTCTGTGAGTTTATGTTGGTGATCAAGAGGAAGAGTTAGTGATCAAAAGTTCAAGATCAAGAGTCAACCTTTGGAAATCTACGAGTCAACAGAAGAAGGATCTTGAGTTTAAGGCAAGTATAGCATGGGATCCTCCTTGATGTCCTAATAACCTTAATTCATCATAATTTTCATATTGCATGTGTCTACCTTGATGCCTATATAGATTTATCCTAGATGTTTGATCTTGTACCTTGATAACCATGGGTATGCATTGGATAGCTTCATGCTAGTGCTCAACTTAAACTATGATCATGTAAATTTGTTTTAATGTTATATGAGATGAGACATGTTAAAATATGACTTTTATAGCAACATGGTTTAGGAACTGCTATAAGGGATCACCCGGGACAATAGTGCAACCATGGGAGTTATATGGCTCTGACCTTAGCTCAGTATAAGGATCTTTTCTAGCTTGTTAGTGGTTACCCGAAAGGGCGCATAAGGCGCTTGACGAGCTGGATTTAGGGCGGCTTCTTTCTCCTTGCCTGCGTTGCCGCAAGGTTGAGAGACCCTTCTTCCCCTTGCCTTAAGACCTAGCGGCCCTAACTTGTTAGACGAACCTTTGAAAGGCTGCGCAGTGAACCCTGCCGTGCACCTTGGAAGTGTGACGTGGGCCTTGCAAACCCCGGCATATGGGAATCACTACTCATCGGGTAAAGTGTACAACCTCTGCAGAGTGTAAAACTGATATATCAGCCGTGCTCACGGTTACGAGCGACCTGGAATTCTTATGGTATAGTTGTTGCTATAAATAATGATGGTAATAATGATGATATTTATTTAATGGATACATGTTTACTTGATCATATGTTTAAATTGGGATGGTTATACTTTGATGCTTCTTAATGTTAAAATTATGCCAACTAAAAGCTAATGCAGTTAAACCAGTGTCAGCCTTTTGAGCCTCATGAACCCCATGTTATATTTGTTAAGTACGAGATGTACTTATGCTTGTTTTACTTTTCAATACTTTGGAAAAATCCCGGATGGGTACCAGACTGCAAGAGTTGGAGAAGTTAGGCTTGTGATCAACCAGTCAGTTGTCCCTGTGAAGTTGGTGTCTCCATCTGAAGATCGGAGTGTCTTTCCGCTGTCTGCTCTTTAAGGTTATGTCCTTTGTTATATATACGTTATATATGAGCATTGTCTTTTGATATTACCCTTTATTTGTGACTATATGTGAGATTTGACTTCCTGGGCTCACATATGGTGTATACCTGATTTTGTTCTTAAAACCGGGTGTGACAAAGTGGTATCGGAGCAATGCTGACTGTAGGACGCAAGCCTAGTTAGAAACTGGTCGTTTAAAGCTTTTGAAAATTGCTATAGAACTCTTGTTCTATCAACCTTGGTATTTTCTTCTCTATTGTATCTTCTACCCTTGGTATTTGTCTCCTTCTTGTTGCTTAAATTTTAAATGTTGCTCTCACCTTCACTCCTTGCCTTGGATTGCTTTTGAAAACTTCCCTCTATCTAAGTAGACGGATCGTTGACCAAGCTATGTCATCTCTAACCACAGTTGACAGAGAGAAGTTGATCGCTATGCAAAGTCAAGACCTGGGAAGAATGACACAACAGCAAGACGCAACACAAGGACCAACCAACATGGAAGGAAGCCATAAAGAACAGTTACAGCAAGATTACATCCATGGAAAATTGAGGCATGTGGATATGACCACTATTCATGGAGTAAAGAAAGTTGTGTATGGCATGATCCCAGTCAATTCGGTAACTGCCATGGTTCTTTTTGACCCTAGTGCCTCGCACTCATTCATCTCTGCCAAGTTTGTAGCTCGCCTGAAGATAAGGGAATGGCCAACAAAGAAGCTCATAGTAGTTCGCACACCAACTGGAGAAATTGAGACAAACCATGAATGCCGAGATGTTAGAGTCCAGATAAAGGAGAGTGATTTCATAGTGAAGCTGAATGTTTTGGAACTCTCTGGAATCGATGTTATCCTTGGACATGGATGGTTAAGGAGTCGTAAAAGTGAGGTCAATTATTCCCGACGTTTAGTGTTCCTAAGAACACCATCAGGCGAGAGGATTGAATATCGAGGTATGCCATTATCACCCAATGAATGTGAAGCAAGTCTATTGGAAGCTAGCAGTAGTAAGACGCAAGAGGTTCAGGATCGATGTCCATGTTGCAAGCATTATGGGAATTATTGTCTTCAAGAGAAGTCAACCAAGGATGAGGTCAAGCGAACCCAAGTGGTGAAGTCAAGGAAGGTAAGAAAAGGAAAGCAAATTCATTCGAACCACCGTTGATACGTCACCTACAATTGAGTTCTACCCCAGTACCACATACAGTTTCAACTCTTGTTCAGACCAGCCTAGATCAGCAGCATTTAGAAGCTCCTCCAATTAAGAACTTTCCACATGAGGTTTGCATAGATGGTTGGACAATCACCTACAAAGAGTTCCAACCACGGAAGCGAGTTAAGAAGCAGAATAAACTGGTAAAAGTCGATCCTCTGAGTCAGCAAGATGGCAGCACATCAAACAACACTTCTACCACAGCAGATCCAGCCAAAGGAAGATGTTATCATTGCCAACAGGAAGGACATTACGTCAGATCTTGCCCAAAAAGATCAACAGTCGACTCATGGAAATAGCCAAAGCCTAGTCACTACAGAGTAGCCATCAACAAGTGATGTCAGTGCCTGATGCAAAGGAAGTCCCCTGATAGCAGTTGATAGATAAAGAGTGTACAAGAAAAGCTACCCTTGATGTTCTTGCAGATGTATCGTGTTCTAGTAGTTCTTGAGCCCTTATGTAATGAAACGTTAGTAACGAAGTTAAGTCAAGTCCTTGGCCCATGTGTGGCTTGTGAACCTGTGATGTTTGTTGCTTGTCCTTATGATAATGTTTGTTTTGCATCTTTGTAATGAGTGCAATGATTTTGTGGGTTTCCTCACAATCTCATTTAGGTTTAGTTGTTAAGTTTATGCATAGAAGGTTTGGTTTCTGTTTCTTCTGTTCCCTCTATCCTATCTTTCCGGAGCAATCTGTCTTTATCAGCTTATATCTCTGCTTATGGATGTTCAAAAATCATGGAACAATTCTGGACACAAGTAGGTTTCATGATCTTTCACTGAGCGCAAGAACCACCCTGATAGCTGTTATGGTTTTGGAGTTATGAAATTCACAAGTTGATACATCCGTGTTGTCTGGAATCTGGAATAGTTTCTGTTGTCTACTGTTTTCGACGACCTTAACTAGAGAATCTGGAAAAGTGTTCTACCTGAAAGTTGTAAAGGATTTCATAAGCTTTCCAGAAAGGTAAACTGCAACTTCATTGGATAAGCAGAGCTCGAGTTATGGTTGTTTTACTGCACTGCTGTTTTGCTACTCGCGAGAAATTTCAGAATTCTTGTTGTTACCTTTACATATGAGTTTCTCTGGGATATCAGAAGTTGGTTATGCCTGTCAACATGCTGGAAATAATATGCAAGCTACCCTTATATGTTCTCTAGTTTGTCCTTTCTTAAGGGGGGTAGTGCTTTGATCAACAGATGTTGAAGTTGTGAGTTGTCTCTCATGGTACTTCATGAGTATGATCATCTATCCTTGCTCATGTTGCTTTTGTTGGTCACCTGATGACAGGAGATGTGGCACACCGAGAATCAGGATCCCTATATGCCACCTCTCACTGATAATCACGAGTACAATGAAGCCGAGCACTATCAAAACAACAATGTTGAAGTTCGAGTTGGGAGTGATCCGAGCCAGAATCCACAACAACGAAAGCGAAAAAGGAATGCCAAAAAGAAGCTTACTGAAGCAAGTAGAGCACAACGCAATTATGTTAAATGAAGGTTGAGCAATATGGATATGGATAACATTCAAGGAGCTACAAAAATGGTTGGTGGTTACATTCAAGTGAGCTCAACACAAGCTTTTGCTCTGTTTGATCCCAGTGCTTCGCACTTTTTCATCTCCGACAAGTTGTTATAGACGAACAAGATGGCGAAGTGTCCAACAAAGAGGCCCTTGATAGTTCATACCCTAGTTGGAGAAATACAGGCAGATCAGATATGCCCGAACGTCAGTCTCATCATAAACAAGGAAAACTTTACCGTAACCTTCATTGTTTTGTAGTCACTCAATATTCCTATGGTTCTTGGTAATGGATGGTTGTGTGCGCACAAAGGAGTAATTCATGGTACTCAGTGCATAATGTTCTAACTGCATCGTCAGGGAAAAGAATCGAGTATCGCGGTTGTCAACTTCAATCTGAGAAAGCTGATGACTTGTACAATGGAGTGCAGACTAAAGATGCTATCATGGATAATGGTGAGCCTATAGATAAGAACACAGATGGCAAACGTCTTCAGTGGAAGTGGATACACCAGACCATCCGGCAAATGCAGGATATCCGGTCAAGATTCTAGAAACAGTCTGGAGAACTTTTAAAGGAAGAATGTTTAAAGTGTATAAGGTTCAGTGGAGTAACCTAAGTGAAGAAGAAGCAATGTGGGAAACCGAGGAACGACTGCAAATCAAGTTTCCATATCTCTTTGAGTTGTAAGCCAATCAAGTTAGCAATCAAGACAAGTTTGGAATAATCAGGTGTAATAATCTTTTATGGAATCTTTGTTCACAAGTTATGATCATGAAACATCAGTGGTATGATAAGCTTGGTATACAAGTGTGAAGTGAAAGTGTTATCAAGATCTTTTCTCGTTTCTCTCTTGTGCTCTGAGTTTCTTCCGAATCTCGGGACGAGATTCTCTTAAGGGGGGTAGATTTGTCACACCCTGAAATTTGCATTCCTTAAATTAGAGTTAAAATGATTTATTTATGAATTTTTGTGCTCATAAAATATAGGGAAATAAAAATGTTCTCTAAATTAAAATTTATCCTAGGGTTTAGAAACATGTTTGTGCATTCATGTTGGAGCATTGGAGTTTTTGTGATGTGTGGTTTTGGTTAAAATTCAAATTGAGTTCAAAATGGTTTAGAAAGGTTTTAAAATGTTTTTTTAGGAAAAATTTGAAAATAAAGACTTTTTTGTTTTTCAAAAGTTTGGAAAAGTTTAAGTTTCAAAAAAAAATTCTCCCAAAGTTTCAAATCAAAAGTTCAAAGGAATTCAAACTGGTTTTCGAAAATGGTTTGAAAAAGGTTCTGAAATAAAATGAAAAAGGCAAAACTCTTCTCCCTCATCTCCCCTTCGGTTTTCGGCCTGAGTGGCCCAGCAAGCCCGGCCTGCATCTCCCCTCCTTTTTCCTTCCTCTCTAAATTCAGCCCGGCTTCCCCCTCCTCCTTTTGGCCCGAAACGGCCCAGCCGGCCGCTCCCTCATTCCCTTGCGCAAGCCCAGCCGCAGGCCCGAGTCTCCTCTTCCGCTCGGCCTGTGCTCCTCCTCTATACGGCCCGCGCCATCGCTCTTCTCCGCTTGGGCCGAGGCCAGCAGACGACCCAGTTCGCGTGAGCCGCGCGCGCATACTTCCTCCGTCCCTCTCTCGCTGACCTCGGGGTCCCACCAGTCAGCCGCTTCGCCCCGCACGCACTTTTCCTTTATTTGACTGGCAGGTGGACCCCGCCTGTCGGAACCACCTTCTTCCTCGAGCCGTGACAGAGCCGGACTCCTCCGAGTCCAAATCCACCCCGGCCACGCCTTCTTCCCGGCCTTAGCGATTGAGCTAGCGCGCTATAAGAGTTCCCCGGCCTCCACCGCCTCTCCTAATCCAACTCCATGCTGTCCTCATAACCTAAAACATCTCAACCGCGAAGTTTCGCATCTCGCCGGATTCCGCCGTCGTCGTCTTCACGATTCGCGGCTTGAACTCCGTCGCAAGGACCTTTAGGAGTTTCGGATTGGTCTGACGAAGTTCCTCAAGACTTCCTCCCTCTGTTTTTGTCCTTGTTAAGCCCTAATCCGAGCTCACCATGTTTTGCAGTGCACCACCTCCGCCATCCCGAGCCCTCCACCGTCTAGAGACCCGCGCCGATTCTATCTTCCTCCTTGGTGAGTCCGCTACAAGCTTCTGAGCTTCCTCGTCCCTTTCTCGCAGAAAACCGAGTACCCTAACCCTAATTCCGAGCCCCACCGCCTAACTCCGACCATGGAGCCGCCGTGAGCCGCCGCGTCCGCCCTAACTCCGACCTGCAGCGCCGCTGGCTCCTCTCTGATCTAATCTCGAGAGTCCATCCCAAATCCGACGGTCTCCAGTGACCGATACCCCTTCGGCGGCTACCTTTCACAAAACCCCTTACAACTTTCTGACCTCAACCCGTAGTCCAGTCGACCCTATTCACTGAGTCTGTAAAATCTTCCAACCAAGCCCCTGCGCTTTTCTCTATTCCAGGCGCAGTCCATCCGAATTTCAATTTCGTTTTATTTATTTAAATCTGCAAAATCAGTTTCAATTTATTTACAGTTTTGCCACTGACTTTAAACCCTCATAACTTCTTCGTTTTAACTCCGATTTAGTCCGTTCAACTTGCGTTAGGTTCGTTTTGAAAAGTTCTTTCAAACTATATAATTTTCAGTACTATTTTTCATAATTAAAATTTGAGTTAAATCTAATCTAGTAATTAGTGTCTTTAATCTTGTTTAGCTCATATCTTTTCCGTTAAAACTCCGATTAGCGTGATTTTCGCGTCTGTGTGTTCGTAGTGAACCGTAGATCAGTTTTCAAAACTCTTTATCTTGTTTTCTTATGAATGATGTACTGTTCTAATTATAGGCTATGTTTGCTTTGCATGACTGCCTGTGGATGCTTGTGTGGTGTTCTATGATCGTATGTCCAGTCTGTGAGTTTACGTTGGTGATCAAGAGGAAGAGTTAGTGATAAAAAGTTCAAGATCAAGAGTCAACCTTTGGAAATCTACGAGTCAACAGAAGAAGGATCTTGAGTTTAAGGCAAGTATAGCATGGGATCCTCCTTGATGTCCTAATAACCTTAATTCATCATAATTTTCATATTGCATGTGTCTACCTTGATGCCTATATAGATTTATCCTAGATGTTTGATCTTGTACCTTGATAACCATGGGTATGCATTGGATAGCTTCATGCTAGTGCTCAACTTAAACTATGATCATGTAAATTTGTTTTAATGTTATATGAGATGAGACATGTTAAAATATGACTTTTATAGCAACATGGTTTAGGAACTGCTATAAGGGATCACCCGGGACAACAGTGCAACCATGGGAGTTATATGGCTCTGACCTTAGCTCAGTATAAGGATCTTTTCTAGCTTGTTAGTGGTTACCCGAAAGGGCGCATAAGGCGCTTGACGAGCTGGATTTAGGGCGGCTTCTTTCTCCTTGCCTGCGTTGCCGCAAGGTTGAGAGACCCTTCTTCCCCTTGCCTTAAGACCTAGCGGCCCTAACTTGTTAGACGAACCTTTGAAAGGCTGCGCAGTGAACCCTGCCGTGCACCTTGGAAGTGTGACGTGGGCCTTGCAAACCCCGGCATATGGGAATCACTACTCATCGGGTAAAGTGTACAACCTCTGCAGATTGTAAAACTGATATATCAGTCGTGCTCACGGTTACGAGCGACCTGGAATTCTTATGGTATAGTTGTTGCTATAAATAATGATGGTAATAATGATGATATTTATTTAATGGATACATGTTTACTTGATCATATGTTTAAATTGGGATGGTTATACTTTGATGCTTCTTAATGTTAAAATTATGCCAACTAAAAGCTAATGCAGTTAAACCAGTGTCAGCCTTTTGAGCCTCATGAACCCCATGTTATATTTGTTAAGTACGAGATGTACTTATGCTTGTTTTACTTTTCAATACTTTGGAAAAATCCCGGATGGGTACCAGACTGCAAGAGTTGGAGAAGTTAGGCTTGTGATCAACCAGTCAGTTGTCCCTGTGAAGTTGGTGTCTCCATCTGAAGATCGGAGTGTCTTTCCGCTGTCTGCTCTTTAAGGTTATGTCCTTTGTTATATATACGTTATATATGAGCATTGTCTTTTGATATTACCCTTTATTTGTGACTATATGTGAGATTTGACTTCCTGGGCTCACATATGGTGTATACCTGGTTTTGTTCTGAAAACCGGGTGTGACAACTCAACAAAGACCCTCTTTGCTGACTCAAAATTCGTCGAGAGCTCTTTACCGAGGGCGGCCCTTGGTAAAGCCTTTGCCGAGGGTTTTTAGGCCTGAGGCCCTCGGCAAATAACCAGAATGCAGTAGTTACTATAAGCGAGATATCATTCGGATGTTGAGATTGATTTTGAGGGTGACAAGTACATAGATACGTAGGCAAAGATGTCTACTAGGCTTTTGGTCTACAGAACAGAACAAACCATATAGAGATTCTTGCCTAGCACAAATAATCACAAGACAATCTAACAAATATGTAATTCAGTCTCCAGATTAGGTCTCTGGGACTAGAAACAGAGACTTGGCCCTGCATCCAAGCCTCTGGGGCACTGCCCAACTACGCTGATTAGGTCCTTCCTTCCCGATTTGACATGCCCTGTGCCAGATCTTTTACACGAACTAATAGCTGTGCTGAGCTCGAAGCTAAGTACTGATTATGCTGTGCTAGATACGGAAGCTCGACTGCACTGACCAGACGGAGATGTGCAAGTGGAAGGGGAACTCAGGCATTGTAGGTTCCTGATGCTTCTCAAGCCTAATATCTTTAAATGTAGATAACATGCTCGAACTTGCCGCTTAGCTATCTTCGTAAAGACTTCGCTACATGGATGTGCATGTGCAGTGCCTTGGCTTGTGCCTACCTATCTATAACGATCCTAGAACTAAACTTGTGGCGCTTGAGCTTGTACGTGTCATTTTATAGGCATGCCTATGCCCTAAACAAAGTATATATATTATTCGTACTATACATTCATGATGAAAAGTAAAGTGTAACAAATAACAATTAGTTAAGACATAAATAAACTTGGACATCAGGGACCATATATATGCTGAGCAGTGGTCGTTATGTTCTTACTCATCCATTTTGATCTTAATTGAACAAATTGCTGCCTCTTTTGTCGGGTTAAGCAGGAGGTGCCAACGCAAGATCTTTGTTGCTGAGGAGTTTTTCATTTGAAATCATTTTAATCTCTCAAATTCTGTTTCAAGTTCACATATATTTAAATTCAAATTTTTATGTTTTCTAGATGATCTTGGATGGAGAAGTACCAAAACCAGAGTTATATAGATCTCAAAAAGATATAAAATGTTAAAACTCAGAATATTTTTATGCACATTCCCAAAATTTAATTTGATGTTCTCACATATTCAAATTAAAAAATTTCAAATAACCTCGGATGGAGGAATGAAAAAAAAACAATGTTTTAGATATTGTAGAGCTACTAGGAAACTTTGTATTTCAAACTATTTATCTAACGAAACTATGTTTGAATAATTTCTCACATTTAAAATTAAAATTTCGAAACAACCTCCGTGCTTGGGCCATGTACGATTAGAGTCGGCCCAGCCTGGCCTAATAACAAGGGTCGTGCTTGGGTCACTCCATGCATGATGCCGCAAGCAGTACAACAACTGAAATGAAGGTCCTGACTTCACATGCCCGTGCCAAATCTTTCGCAGGAGCTAGCTGTGTTGAGCTCGAAGCTAGCTACTGATCATGCTGTGCTTGATACAGAAGCTGGACGTACTGCACTATTCAGGGCGAGTTGTGCAGGTGGAAGGGGGAACTCAGGCATTGTAGGTTCCTGATACTTCTCAAGCCTAATGTCTTCAATTGTAGACAACAATATGCTCCAACTTGCTGCTTGGCTAGGTTAAAGACTGCTACTACATGGATGTGCATGCAGTGCTTTGGCTTGTGCCTACCTACCTGTAACCATCCTAGAACTAAACTAGCCGTGCTTCAGCTTGTACATCTCATTTTATAGGCATGTCTATGCCATAAACCAGGTATATATTATTCGTACAATATATTCTTGAAAGTAAAGTGTAACAAATGATAATTAAGTAAGACATGAAGTGGGACATCACAGACCATATGCTCAGCAGTCGTTATGTTCTTACTCATCCATTTTGGTCTAAATTGAACAAATTGCTAACTCACTACTGCACTCAGACGCTTTATTAGGCACTAGGCAAAAGGCCCAATTACAGTAGGCAAAACCTTTGCCGAACACCATATTAGGCAAAGGGCTCTCGACAAAAAACTAATCAGTAAAAAGCTTTTTACCGAGTGCTTTTTACCGAGTGACTCTATTGTCGGTTGAATGAAGCAGGAGGTGGCAAGGCAAGACACGTCATTTCACCATTAAAACTCGAGCCGCCCCAGCCATCTTTCTCCCTCTTTCTCCTTTTCTGCCGCTGCTATAGCACAGCTCTGCTCGTCCGTCCTTTCCACCACATCAGCACCACCTCCATTCAATAGCCACACACACCTCCGCACCTGGTTGGTGACTAAAAGGTCACCCTTTAGTCCCGATTAGTGTTACCAACCCAGACTAAATGTCTCTCACCCGGGAATAAAGGTCTCTCCACGAGTGAATTGAAAAGGAGAGCATCGAGAACTGTGTCACATGGGTTGTGTAGCTGAGTTGGTAAGTGAGTTACACGTGAGATATCAGAGATCCTAGGTTTGAATCTCACGAAACGCAAATAAATTTAATCCTAGTTATAAGTTGTTCGGGACTAAAGTCTGGGACCTTTAGTTGTGGACCGGTAGTCCTGGTTGGCCAAACCGGGACTAAAGTCTGGTTGTGTACTAGCTAGTGTGTAGCAACATATACCATCTTCTCCATGTCTTGACATTTCTGAAATATTTCCTCGTCACCATTTTAGTGGTTATAGGTTAGAGAAGCTTGGTCCTGCTTAGTCGTTAAGCGTTGGATGATGGTTTCATCATACAACATGTAATTGTTTCTGCTACGAGTAGCAAGATGGAATATGAGTCTCGGTGTAGTGATGCTCTGCCTGTTTTGATTTAAGGATCCATCGTTGTTGGCCCTTGAATTGTAGTAATAGCGGATACGTACATATCAGGATTCTACCGTGTGAGGAGAGCTTTGTTGTCTAGCACCTGTTGATCGACAAGCAAATGGATGAATTTGCACCTTAATTAAAAAATACAGCCGAGAGTAATTATAATTCTTAATGGAAACCATGTGCTCGCGCGGTTCAATCTTTAAAGGGCAGCTAATTTCCTTTCATGGCGAATTTTGCTACAGGACACTCATAATTTTCAAAATTAGTTGTGGAACACTGTATTTGCTGTAAGACACCGCCTAGTGTCCTACAGCAAAGAAACCAGTGTCCCATAGCAAAGAAAAATTGTGTCAGTGTCCCACAGCTAATTTTTCATAAGTGGAATGTCCTGTAGCAAATTTTTCCTTTCATTTAAAAAAGATTATCAATCAATCGATTGAAATTGTTTTTAGTTAATTTTAGTCTGGGGACGGATCTTTTACTAACATTGGGTAGAACACGTACTTCATTACTGGAAACATGATCTGATGACCTGAAACAAAGCAGGTCTCGCATTATTTGAGATTTTACAAGAACTAGCTGTGTTGAGCTCGACGTAACAGTGCTGCGGCGGAGGTACTCTAGCAGGTTGGTCTGCAGCCAACTGAGCCCAGTTGGCGTTGTTTCTACGTGAGCTGTTGCCATCCGTCACAGCTCCTGTAGTGTATCCAGCAATAGCGTATGCAGCAATAGCGAATTTTAAAACCCTATGAAACTAGTCAATCTCGCGGATTCCAGACGCGTATATCCAATATTCTTATGCCACGTTCAGTTCCCCAAATTTCTCCAACCCGTCATGTTAGCAACCTCACCAGATACCTTGATTCAGGGAGGAATCAGAGTACACAACCTCAGGGGAAGGAAGGTTTAGAGTTCAGCAGAGCAATCTAGCAGGTAGGAGGATGGAGGATAGGATTGGAAGAACTAGAGACATCAGGGAGGAAGAGGAACAGTAATTGGGAAAAGTGGATGTCTGTATTCTGAATATTCGATGATCTCTTCCTTGGCCTCCTCCGTTCCCTTTGTAGCTAGAGCCTAGGCATTGAGGGTCTGCCTTGGCCCACATGGCAGGCACTCCTGACATTCCCCCCTCCTTGAATTGTGGCTTGCCCTCAAGCCGTAACTCTGTTCATCGATGAGCTTGCATTGGTTGTCACAACGTTGTCGCTGTGTATGTAGGAGATGACGAGAAGGTGCTTGCAGAAGGTGGCGTAGAAGCCGACGAGGCGTAGCAGATTGTGTGGTGCACGGTGAGGCTGAACAACTCCACTCCCGTGCTGAACAGGGCCTCACAGGTGTCCAGCCGCCGGGTCGACTCGATGAAGTGCCTGCGTAGGAGGTTGGTGAAGATGACATCCAGGAGGAAGCTGAAGTTCTCTTGCATCTCAACCATCGTGAACGCCGGCAACACGTGCGGGAGCCGGATCGCAGCAGCTGCATCCTTTGCTCTCGCTGCTGCTGAAGCCGCTGCATGGGAAAGACCGTGTAGCTGCAGTGCAACCATGAGGTTCGAACACGCTGTGCTGCAAACGTGTGGCGGTGTCGACAAAGGCGAGCACTTGTCGGTCGAGCTCGAGTGCGAAGGGCTCCATATCCACGGCGATGCTGATGGAGACGAGCTCTTGCACGTCCGGTGTCGGCGGCGCCCACGTGCACGAACTTGACCTCTTCAGGAGAGCACTCGACACAGTTGCCATTGCCACCAAGTGTCGAACACCCTGAGGACCCGGTTAGAGGCAGCATGCTGGGTACGACCAGAGTAGCAACAGGGTCGATGGTGGACCCCGGGAGCATGGGGGAGATGATGTCGAGTTCGGGCGGAATCTCGCCAGCCAGCATGCCCCCAAAGAGGATGAGCGCCTTGATGTCGTCGAGCGCGGCGAGCTGTAGGGCGCTGGTGCCGTTGAGCCCGTTGCCCGTGAGGTGGAGCTGCTGCAGCTTGGTGGTGAGGCAGGCCATGGAGACTAGGAGTGTGACGATGGAGTTGTAGCTGACATCCAGTTTCTGGAGTGTGTCGAGGTCGACTTGGGGTAGCGGGTACTTGTGGGATGGCCTCAACACCCAAGGGTCGAAGAGCTCGATCACGGCCTTGGCGAGTGCGTCAGCATGGCCGCAAGGAGTCTCCGCAGCACCAGACTTGGCGCGGGTCGCCGGAGAGCCAGGGTCGGCTCAGTAGTGGAGGTGGCCCTGCCGGCGGTGCTGAAGCTGAGGACAGTCACCATGGCCACAACAGATGCCGCAACAAGTGCCACTGCATCGATGCTACCTCTCGGACATTTTATAGAGCGGATGGCAGACACTCCATGGTTGAAGAACCTGGGCGCAATGGAGAAGTCTGATGGATCGGCGGCTATGCCGATAGCGCCGAGGGTGAGCTCCATGCTGTTAGTGTTAGTCGAAGGAGCTTGGAGCAGCAAACACCGTGACCTGTGAGCGGCCGAACGAGACGGCGAGGGCGAACTGATCAGGCGGAGTTGAGGCCGACGAGGATGGGAACGTCGTGGTCGGCGAAGCCGAGGCGGGCGCGGAGGAGCATGCCGTGGTCCGCGAAACCGAAGTAGGCTCGAAGGAGCACGTCGTGGTCCACGAAGCCGAGGTGGGCGCGGAGGAGCACATCATGGTCCGTGAAGCCGACGCAGGCGCAGAGGAGCACGTCGTGGTCCACGAAGCCGTGGTAGGCGCAGAGGAGCACGCCGCGGGCGATGGAGTCGAGGAGTACATGGCGGGGCACGTCGCGGTCGGAGAAGCCGAGGAGCACAACGCGACCATGGATGCGGCTGTGGAGGCGCAGCGGGCGTGACACAGGTGGGCGCGCTGCGGTTGATGGAGGCCTCGGAGTCGTCCTCGACATCGGAGCGGAGCTGAGACAGCAGCCTCATGGCGGTGTTGTGGCCGTTGCTCGTAGGCGGAAACACTAGCCCAATCTCGACGCCGAAGACAGGAGGGGGTGGGTGTGACACCCCAATTTTAACAACAAAATTGGAGCACAATATATGTATGCCAGGATCAATTTTCATACATATATCAACATCAAAGTAAATATCAAAACAATGCTTTATTAATATACCGAACATTATTAAAAAATAACCCTCGGGTCCAAAAGAAAAGTACAGACTCTCAGTCTAACTCTAATGTAGACTCGCAGAAACTGGATGCCATCTCCACAGGAAGGTTGACCGGGGGCTGCGCCATCCTAGTACAGGTCATCTGGGTCGTATCCACCGTCTTCTGGTTACAAGTTGTCGGGGTCGTATCCGTTGTCTTCTGGGTACTACAAGGCCTTTACAAAGCCCCTCCAAGCCTGTGTTACACGTACTCTAGGGTTTCTCCCCCGTACATAAGTCAACGACCCCAGGGAAGCCCTCTTGAGCCACTAAACAAACCCCGTGTAGCATAACTTGGAGGAAACTAATTACTTAGCCAGTCCGAGAGCCATATAGGCCTCATGATTTGCTCTGTTTTGCCGGGTTATTTGTCCAAGAACCGGGTCCTAGGGATCCAGGCAGGATAATCTAGCACAAGCCCAGAACCAAAAACAAAAACCAGTTACCGAGTCTCACGGCACAAAAACCACTAGTACGGTCCATCCTACCGGATTTACCTACTCACCATACTACTCATTACCAGTCCATGTTCCATAGATCATTAATCAGAATTATTATTAAACCACCATCCCATCCTAAGACAGCAGGGCTAAGCATGACTTCTACCCAACACAACTCAAACCAGGTGTCAAGAAAAATATAATCAAATGCTAGTAAACCATATCATGGGATTCAATTTAAGACTGCATGCAACTACTGGATCTAACTACTCTAACTCAAAATAAAATAAATACGGGAGCAAGATATTCAAGAACACTTGCCTTCGGGCTAGGTCGGATCAACAGAGGCGAAGGCTGGATTCTGGGGTTCCGCGTAGCTTGCACTCGCTGGATCAAACATCATCACATGGCCCAAACAAAACATAATAAATAACAGTACATCAACAGTATAAAAACGTAAATAGATCTAACGCGTAGAGCTCGATGATACGAATCTAACGTGACTTGAACGGGACAAATCGGAGTTAGAACGCAAAAGTTATAAGCGTTTGAATTTGGATGGCAATTCTGTAAGTCAGTTGAAGTCATTTTCGTAATTTAAATAAAAGAAAACTGAAAAGAAAATGGCACTGGACTGGGCGTCAATTCAGATAAACTGCAGGGGCTAGGACACAATTTCTCAGAGACTCAGCGCACAGGGTAAATGGACTGCGGGTTAATTCCGCGAGAGAAGAGGGACCCTTGTGCAAAAGAGGCCCGAGCCGTCGGCGCGTGTAGGCTCTAGTGCCACGTGTCGCAGAGGGGTTGGCTCGGTTCGTGGCTGTGATGTGGACGGGGCTCACACCTCTCTCTAGCTCGCAGTGCACCGTAGACCGCGGGACTGCGCCTCATTTAGACGGAAGGAGAAGGGCTGGGTGAAAGTTTGACTAGACTCAGTGTATAGTGGGATTGTAGTGCGGGTTGATTAGATGAAATGATGAGGGCTCTTTTGCAAAAATGCCAGGGCGTTGTGTGGCTGCAGATGTGTCGGTGACGTGGCGCCATGTGGCTGATCCTGGTTGGCTTGGCTCGCCACACATGCAGTGGACTGGGGCACGTGGTGCGGTGGACCAAGTCCACGAGCTTTAAAGCCCCGGTCCATACCGGTTCGGCCAGGGATCTAATCCTGGCCGTTCCCTCGGTGATGGACGACGCGGAGGCAAGGGGAAAAGATGTCGTCGCCGGCGGTGCCTTCGGACGTGGCGGCGCTTGGTCTGTTGCGGCGGCGCCATTGCCGACCTCACCGGCGAAGGCTCGGGAATGGCCTATAGGCCTTTAGCGACTGCGGAAAGGGGTGGGTTGGAGAGAGGAGCTCACCGCGAGTTCTGTAGTGGGGTTCTTGGTGCCGATTGGTGCCCGCAGCCGGTGTACGTCGCGGTGACCGAGCGGGGAATCCGGCGAGGTCGAAGAGAGGCGACCACGAGCCCGATTCGTCAAGGGGAAAATGTTGCAGGTGGTTCTGTACATGCACCCACGCGAACCGAGGGAGGGATCGGGGATGTGGCCAAGGGCTTCTCCAGGGAGGACCTCGAGCTCCAGCGGCTTGGGCAATGGCGACTGTGATGGCGGCGGGGACGGGGAGGCCTGGCGCCGTAGTAGTAGGTTGGCGCAGGCGGTTTGGGGTGCGTACTTGTAGGCGAAGGGAGAGAGGAGGGCAGCGGCTGGTGTGCCCACTGGAGATCAATCCCGAGCGGGGGATCGGAGATGTGCACTACACCGTGAAGGGCGGAGGGAGGACGTTGAGGACAGGCCTGACAGGGTAGGCCCAGCTGGCAGTGTCGGCAAGAGTGCTGACATGCGGGGCCCGCCTATCAGTGGTGGAAAGGAGGGGCGCACTGCTGGGCCGGCGTGCTGGCTGGCTTGCGCAGGCGCGTGGTGCTGGGCCAGTGCGCACGCAGTGGGCCGCGCGGAGAATGAGGAGGTGGGCCTAAGCGGAGATGGGAAGGAGATGGCGGGTCGGCGCGTCGGGCTTGGCCCAAGCGGGGGAAGGAGGGGGGTGCTTGGTGTGGGCTCGGCCCAGCGCAGAGGGAAGGGATAGGGAGTGGGCTGAAACTGTGGAGTGAGGAAGAGGGATCCCTTTTGCCTAATTCTTTTCCTTTCCTTTTTCTTTTCCTTTCAAGTCTTTTGCAAATTGAATTCAAAATCAAATCCTTTTAAAATCTATATCAGTTCTCAAACTTTTGAAAATGTTTTTTCTAGGTTTTAAAAATAAAACTTTGAGTTTTTTTTGAAGTTTTGTAAATTTTTGTAAACCCTTTTTATTTATTTTCTAAATAGAATAAATCTGATTCGCCCTAGACGGGTCTAATAAAATCCTTTTTCACCCAATAAAAATTATGCAACGGCATGAATGCAATAAACATCTGCCTAGAATTTTCCTCCATCTAGGATTTTGACCATTTCTGTCACACCCTGAAATTTGCATTTCTTGGATTAGAGTTAAAATGATTTATTTATGAATTTCTGTGCTCATAAAATATAGGGAAATAAAAATTTTCTCTAAATTAAAATTTATCCTAGGGTTTAGAAACATGTTGTGCATTCATGTTGGAGCATTTGAGTTTTTGTGATGTGTGGTTTTGTTTAAAACTCAAGTTGAATTCAAAAAGATTTGCAAACAATTTGAAAATGAATTTCCTAGAAAGGGATTTAAAAATAAAGACTGTTTGTTTTCAAAAAGTTTGGAAAGTTTAAAGTTTCAAAACTTTCTGTTTCTCTCAAAAGATTCAAAATCAAATTTCAAAAGGAATTCAAATTTTTGGTTTGAAAATACTTTGAAAAGGTTGTGAAATAAAAGAAAAAGACAAAACCTTTCTCCCCTCTCTCCCTCTTGCATTTCTGCCCGAAGGCCTGCTTCCCCCTCTCCTCCCGCCTGGCCCAGGTGGCCTGCTCGCTTTCTCCCCGCTGCGGGCCCAACGGCCAGCCGGCCTGCCTCGGCCCGCTCCTTTCCGGCCCGAGTTTTTCCCCCCCGCAGGCGCTCGCATTTCCTCTCCTCGCCCGTGTGGGCCGCCGCCCCGGCCCAGCTTGACGCCTACGCGCAGCGCGCCGGCCTTCTCTCCCCCTCTCCGCCGACTGACGCCGTGTCCCCACCCGTCAGCCGCTCTGTCTCGTGCGCAGATCCCCTTTCTCTCTCTGACGATGCGGCCCCGCGTCGTCAGTGTCGTCTCCCTCCTCGAGTCCGATCAGGACTCTCTTCTGCGGAGTCCTCCTTCTCTACGGCTGGTCCCTCTCTGCCTTGCCCGCCACGCCGAGACCCCTATAAAGCCCCTCACGAGCTCTTTCCGCCTCTCTTTGTTCAACAAGCGCGAGTTCTCATGCCCTAAATCGCCTTAGCCAAAAGCTCCGCCTCCTCTGTGATTCCGCCGTCGTATGTCCGGCGATTCGGCGAATTCCAGCGCCTACAAGAGGTTCTTCCAACTTCGTCTCGGTCTCCCGAGGCCACCCGAGCATTTTTCCCTCCATTTATCCTCTTGTTGCATGCTCTAATTTATCGCCGGCTTTTACAGAGCTCCGCCGTCCGCTTCGCTGCGCGATTCACCGCCTCTGAGCCGTCTCCGTCCCTGTTTTCGCCCCAGGTAAGATCGCCGTGAACTCCTCGTCCGATTGGTGCCCCTCCCGTGGTCTCTACTGCCTTCTAGCGCAAAACCGAGTCCTCGCCGCCGTCTCCGGCGATGGCGCCGCCGCAAGCCGTCGCTGGCCCTGTTCTCTCCGGCGTCAGCACCGCCTTTCCCCCTCCTCGTCTAATCTTGACCGCACGCTCCAGATCCAACGGCCACCGATGGCCGATACCCTTTCGGCCGGTCATTTTGCAAATAAACCCTTACACGTTTTTGGTCTCAACCCGCGCTCCATATCACACTGTTCTTTGAGTCTGCGAAAACTTTCAATCTAGCCCCTGCGTTTTCTCTTAAATGAGGCGCAGTCCAGCCAAAATCCGGTTTTGTTTTATTTATTTAAATCTGCAGAAATCAAGTTTGATTTATTTACAGTTTTGCCACTGACTTTAAACCCCTATAACCTCTTTGTTTTAACTCCGTTTTAGTCCGTTCAACTTGCGTTAGATTTGTTTCGAAAAGATCTTTCCAAATATATAACTTTCAATACTATTTTCTGTAATTAAAATTTGAGTTAAATTTAATCTAGTAATTAGTGTCTTTAATCTTGTTTAGTTCATATCTTTCTCGTTATAGCTCCGTTTAGAGTGATCTTCGCGTCTGTGTGACCGTAGTGGAACGTAGATTTGTTTCCAAAACTTTTTATCTTGTTTTATTATGATTGATGTACTGTTCTAATTATAGGCTATGTTTGCTTTGCATGACTGCTTTTGGATGCTTGTGTGGTGTTCTGTGATCGTATGTCCAGTCGGTGAGTTGTACGTTGGTGATCAAGAAGAAGTTCGTGATCAAGAGTTCAAGATCTAGAGTCAACCTTTGGAAGTATACAAGTCAACAGAAGAAGGATCTTGAGTTTAAGGCAAGTATAGCAATCGAGTGTTCTTTTCGCAATCATGATCATGTTACTTAATTAATGTATGCATCGAATGATAAAAATGACTTATTAGCAACTTAAGAAATTATCTGTACGAGCACCTTCGGGATTTACAGTGCAACTGTTGGGAGTTATATGGCTCTGGCTTTAGCTCAGTATGAGGACCTTTTCTAGCTTGTTAGAGGTTACCGAAAGGCGCAAGAGGGGCTCCGATCTGTATGGTCTTGGCCGACCAGGTTGGTGCATTTTGTCTTTTGTTAGTCACCGCTTGGAGGGGAGATTCATGCTTATTGATGGGGAAACCTAGCGGCCCTAACTTGTTAGACGAACCTTTGAAAGGCTTCATCGTGAACCCTGCCGACCTTCCTTGGAAGTGGGTTAAGAGGCTGGCTCCCTCGGGCGAAAGGGCAATTCACGTCTCGCAGTGAAAGTGTACACCTTTGCGCAAAGTTTAATAAACTGATATATCAGCCTTGCTCAAGGACACGAGCGGCCTTGAAGACTTTTACATTTATGACTTATGTTGGTTAACATGTTCATCATTTACCGTTTTATGCTATTCATTATTTATGTTACATTGATCATGAGACTTGGGATCTATATCACTTGTTGCTATACTTGTGGAGTTCGACATGGACTCACTCTTGCTTTTCCCCACACCTCAGAGAGTTAAGCTTTGGAGAAGCTTAGGCTTGTGATCAACCAGTCAGTTGTCCCTGTGAAGTTGGTGTCTCCATCTGAAGATCGGAGTGTCTTTCCGCTGTCTGCTCTTTAAGGTTATG
Organism: Coix lacryma-jobi var. lacryma-jobi; assembly: GCA_009763385.1. Taxonomy (NCBI): domain Eukaryota; kingdom Viridiplantae; phylum Streptophyta; class Magnoliopsida; order Poales; family Poaceae; genus Coix; species Coix lacryma-jobi. The sequence continues at coordinate 141,854,065 of CM019825.1, read as the reverse complement.
TTCTTTTGTTTTATATACGCTATATAAGAGCATTGTCTTTCGATATTACCCTTTATTTGTGACTATACGTGAGATTTGACTTCCTGGGCTCACATATGGTGTATACCTGGTTTTGTTCTTAAAACCGGGTGTGACAATTTCCTAATTAAATTCTAATTTATTTTAATTAATTAAACACCCGGGGTGTTACAGTGGGTTCGCCACGACGCGGTACGGGGTGTACGTGGTGCCTGGCGGAAGGGTCGGCGGCAGACGCGTGGAGATGGTGGTGGTGGGCGGCTCATCGAAGAGCTGACCGAACTCATCAATCAGAGATGTCAGAGAGACCCAGAAACGGGTGATGTCGCTGCGAAGCAGGCGAAGCTCGTCGAGGATCCATGGAGGGCTAGTGGTGGATTTCGTGGGTTCCAGATCAACGGCTCCGAGTACCAATTTGTTAGCAACCTCACCAGATACCTTGATTCAGGGGGGAATCAGAGTACACAACCTCAGGGGAAGGGAGATTTGGAGTTCAACAGAGCAATCTAGGTAGGAGGATGGAGAATAGGATTGGAAAAACTAGAGACATCAGGGAGGAAGAGGAACAGTAATTGGGAAAAGTGGATGTCTGTATTCTGAATATTCGATGATCTCTTCGTTGGCCTCCTCCGTTCCCTTTGTAGCTGGAGCCCAGACATTGAGGATCTGCCTTGGCCCACATGACAGGCACTCCTGACACGTCACATCGATTAACCTGAATTGACTAACTAACTATGGAACTGTCATTTACCTAGGGACGCTTGGCCATTAACTCGAAAAACGGGCCAACACAAGAAACTTGCACAGATATGACGCGCTCTACGGTAAAACAAATGTGTTATCGGCTGAAGCAGAAATACTTCATTGGTGTTCGTGCAAATGAGATTAGGACAACTTCACATGTTTCTTACATGATTAATGAACATTGGAGGGCACTAGTTGCAAAGTGGTCTGATCCAAAGAACATGGTATGGATATCTTACCATATCATATATGCTTCTTTCACAATCATTTTGCAAAGGCTCTTCTCATTTTGATCCTATAATCTCATCTGACATGTTAATTCTCTTGTAGGAAACGTGTGAAAAGAACAAGCAGAACCACAGTAAAGTCAAGTATCATCAGGCTACAGGTTCTCGCTCCTATGTGGCACACTTGCATGTTCAAAGTACCTTGTACTAGTGTCCATACACATTGGAACATATCAAATTCTCTTGCATGTAATCTGAGTCAACTTTTATTGTGATTATTTATCCACGAAACAAAAGAAGAAGAGAAACAGAGAAGAACCCAGCACAGATCTGAATGAAGAACTAGATGCGATGGAGGCCCTTGAAACCTGCCATACCAGCTCCAAACGTGGCCTCAGTCAAGCTGCAAGAGAAGCACTTGTAAGTTCCTTTGTTTGCTATGTTCATCTTGTGTGACATGTCTTCCTCAAATTATTGTAATAAGTAACAACTCTCATCTTTTTGTTCGTAAGTAGCATGGACATGTAACTATTTTCTGTCCATGATATTTTAGCTTGATATGGAAGATTTGAGGGTTGAACCTGTTGATTAAGATGGGACGGCACCATCAAGTGTGGACCTCGTGTCCAAGGTGCTCTCCCAGACCAGCTCACATCATTTCCTGAAGAGTGTTGGCATGAAAACACCGACATCCTCCAAGTCACATGAAAGCGAGCTTCGGGAACAACTTGCAGCTGAAGCGACGGCTGTTGTTCAAGGTGAACACGATGAGCTCAAGAAGAAAAGTGAAGAAGCTGAGGAACAACTAACGAGGACACAAAAAGAGCTGCAGTAGTACAAGATGCTGAATGAGAAGAACAAGGAGATGGAGGAGACCAATGCGCTGATCAAGAAGCTGTTATCCTTGCATGGTAATCCTTCTTCGTCGACATGAGGGCTCGTGGTCAGTGCTCCTGTGTTTGGGTTGTTTATTTTGGGAAGTCAAAGTTAAGCTGCTTGTGGTTGGCAACATATACATTAAATGCTGTAATGTTGGTTGACAACTTTTAATTATATGTTGTAATGTTGGTGTTGCTGTGAACTGAGTTGTATGCTCGTTGGAATATTGTTTTATTAAGTATGGAATTATTTGGTCTTTCTAGTATCATTTCCAAATTGCAATTAAATTATTATCTCCATTTCTCTAATGAAAATGATGGCGTCTTCAGTGACGATTACAAATCGCAATATGTGACCAAAACTGTCATCTTAAGTGACGATTACAAATCACAATATGTGACCAAAACTGTGTCATCTTCAGTGACAATTATAAATCACAATATGTGACCAAAACTGTGTCATCTTCAGTGACGATTTCAAGTCGCCATCTGTGACCAAACTCTTTCATCTTCACTGACAATTTCAAACCGCAATCTGTGACGAAATAAGAACCAATCAAACTAAGCCACGTGGCACAATATGATTGGTCCACATGGCAACAAAGGCAGCAGCCGGGCTAGTTATGACGTCATCGCCACGTCGAGTGACACGTCATCGATGACATCATCGCCACGTCACGTGACACATCTTCGATGATGTCATCAGCCATGTCAGCATCCTACGTGGCAAGCGCCGTCGGGGCTTCCAAACGGACCATTATGACAAAAATAAAGTTCAATCTGTGACCAAAACGGGCCGTCACAGGTTACAAACGTCGTTAACGGTGTCGTTACGCTGTGAGGTCAGACGGCGGATTATGACGAAGAACTAGACCCAACCTTGACCAAACACGATCGTTACAGAATGGTATCACATCCGTGACCACATCCATTTCGTCACAAAACAGAAGCACATCTATGACGAAAATTAACATTTCGTCATAATAGAACAAATGTGACGCGACCCCAATGACGATATAGTTTTCGTCACAAAATCGTCATAGATTAAACTTGGTGACGGTTTGCTCATCTACAATGACGAAAGGAGTACGTCACTGATGATCACATCCCTAGTAGTGACTCAATCCATCCGAAGCAAACCCTAGAAGTTATATTGGATCCTTGGTTGCATAAGTATCACTACAAGAAATATGTCATCTTATGACAATTATGCCATGACATTAGACTAAATAGTCACTACTTTGATGAGTTTATGACTTTTTTTATGGAACCAGATCAACTTAGTGACTTTAATTAATTTATGTCATAAAAAATGTCATAATGCTAATAGAATGGTATGCTATGACTTTCTTTGTCATGTCATAACAACCATTTCACTATTGTCATATAGCAAATGGTTTATTGTGACTAATGTGATAAGTCACAAATTATTATATTGATTTTTTAAAAACATTATAATCCAAGGTGGCGTATGGGTCCACTTGGCAAACTGCCACATAATCGAGTGGGAAAGTATACTCTGTAGCCACCTCTATTTATGATAATTTTTATACTAATTTATGATATAGTGTATACATATTTACGATAGTTGTGTTACCATAACACATGAGGATGTTTACCATAACATTATAGTAAATCACATAGTAACCAGTTACTAACATAGTAATTATTGTAACTCAAAGTGGCTACAAAATAAATTATTTCTATAGCCAACTATAGATTAGTGGTTCTATGTATATATACTCCTACACCGAATGATCGGTTTTTTCGGTTTTCAATTGCGGGTTTGGTTTCTGGTTTTGGACTGTTCGGTGTTCGGCTTCGGCTTCGGCTTCGGCTTCGACTTCGGCTTTGGCTTTATATGCAAACTGAACCGATTAACAAAACACCCGAAGTATGCAGCTGAGCACATAGACACCCTGTTGCACTCATCAGCAGGCAGCCCACCACGGCACCATGGCCCATCAGGCCATCCCACAATCGCACCTACACGGCACGCCCCATCCCCATCCCCATTCCCTGACGCGGACGCCCGACCCCTACCAGCTAGCACCCAAACCCTAAATCGCGTTGATGAGGTCGGCGGACGGCGCCGCGACGGCCAGCGTGATTGGAGACTAGGCCAGGCGGAGGCGGCAAACGGCCAGCGGCCAGCACACCGGCGGACAGCGGACAGCCCAGCGCAGTCTGAGCAAGGTACGCAGAACTCCTCCTAGCGCCGAACTCCTCACGCCAGACTCCGGCGCCCTCGAACTCCTCCTGGCGCCGAACTCCTCCTCACGCCGGACTCCGCCGACCGCCCCAACTCCTCCTTGCGCGCCCTCTTGCTCCCATCGAAAGGTCCATCCTTCCAGCAGCAGCAACTGACGGAGTTTGGCGGCGGCGCGTCTGGGCCGCGGAGGGGAGTTCGCTCGACGGCTACTCCGAGCACAGGAAATCGGCTACTCCGAGCAGAGAACCGGCGTCCGTAGCGGTGGATTGCCCAGTCCAGAAGATTGGAGAGAACCGGCTGTGGAGTTCAAGTAATTATGGATGAAATTTGCAACTCCAATTAGCTACATGTAATTATGGATGAAATTTGCGACTCCAATTGGCCAGGACACCACCCTGTTCATTTTTTCCTTTTGATTCAGTTTGATGTTTTTGTTAATTCTGAATAATCATTAGCTACATATCTTTTTTTTGTGGACAAGCAATGAATTACATGCTATGGCATAGTTCAGTCCATCAAGTTATGTTGTTCACTTCCCATTCCATATTAGTTCACCTTAAAGAATATATATACTCACTAATGACTAAATGAAAAGAAAGTAGTAATTCGGTTGATTAGTGACTCCAGTTGAGTGCACAAACACCCAGGGCTCACTACTTTTTTGGGTAAATCCCTGAAAAAAAACAGGGTTCAATATCCCCTAACCTTATTAAATTATTTTAAAAAACTACCCAGGGGAATCTCTCCCTGTGGAAAACAGAAAATAACGAAATATTTTCTAAAACTGGTGTGCTCATCCAAACAATGCATCAATTTTAACTGGTTTCCCTGATTTTCTGAATAGACATACTTCCCTGTGGAAAACACCCAGCTGCATATTTCCTTGATTTGCTGAACAGACATGCAGTCTATTTGTTCTCACTGTGCCGTGCCTTATTACATACATATAGGTTAATAAGTTGTGTTGAACAGACATGCTATGCTTCTTGTAAAATAATCTTCAGATAAAATATATGCTTTCAAATTATTAATCTTCATCTACCTACCATCTTTTGACTGCTATTAAACCATAGCATTGTCTGTTTTCTTATATCAGGGAATACTATAGAACACTAAAACTGAGCATTTATCCTGTGTCTACGTTGACACCCGTTGCGCTCCAGAACTTTGACATTTCGGTCAGTAACATATCTAGAGAAACATAAGATACTGTTCTCATCATAATGTGGGATCTAACTATTTTTTTTGTTTCAGGCCTTATGGGATCTAACTGTTTTTTGTTTCAGGTCTTATGGGATCTAACTCCTGCCTAGCCGATTTGTTCTCTCAGGTACTACTACAGCTAGTGGTTGTGATTATTATTCCTGTTCACAACATCTTGGATATCTTGCAACATGTAGGAATCACTGACAAAATATGTTGAATCTTGTGCAGAAGTGTAGATTTTGGTTAATTGATCACAATTTATCTTGAGCAAAACTGTATCAAAAGATGACTGCAATTGTATCTCTTACCATCTAAAGTAGTAGTTTTTTACACCAGCTCTATTAAAGCTGCAGTATAATCATGCTCCTGTGACTTGTACATAAAGCTCATCTTTGATAGTCATATTCTTTTATTTGCATTATTCTGCACACCACTCTGCATCTCATAGGCTGTAGTATAATCATGCTCCTGTGATTTATATATAATTGACATTTACTTTGGACTATTTAAGTGGACTGCAGTCAGGTTGTACTCAGACCTAGGGTTTCTATTTGGTGTGATCAATTGTATCTTAATCTCATAGGCATGATGTTCGATGGAATGCCTCTTTCAACTTTGAGTTAAATTCAGTTTCTGTCAAAGTTGATGTCAGAGTCGATGGAGAATTTGATGTTCATCTTGGCATGTCAGTTTATATGTTAAAGTCAAAATAATACAAAGAACAAAATTAGTACTGAGGTTGCCATATTTTATTGCATAATGGAGAAAGGACTACTGTTGTTCTCAACAGTTTCCTTTGCCAAATTTTTTTCACTTCATGTTGATTGAAAATCAATTTTGTTCTTGTAGGTATTTTTGGCGAACGAGCTTGTGATCTGCAATGGCAACTAAGAGATATCTACAATTCCTATGCTATTGATCTGCAGCAGCAACTAAGAAGTATCTACAATTCTCATGGTATATGTGTTTTATGAACTATGTGTAGATGTTCCTATTTTCATTTACAGTATGAATATGCCTTTCCGGTACATATGGACTCGTTTCTTTCCTAAGCTAGCTAGCCTGTTGCTGTCACTAGCTGCCTATGAGGATGTGGGTTCAGTTACTAATTTCTAATCTTTGTTCACTTTACTATAATACACATGATTATTCCTTCCTGTACATATGGACTCGCTGTTGCTGCTGTTCCTAAGCTAGTTAGGCTGTTGCTGCCACTAACTGCCTATGAGTACGTGGGTTCAGTTATTTCTAATCATTTGTTCAGTTTACTAGAACCTTTATGGTTAACTATGTTCTAATGAACTTTGCAGCAGTGGAATCTAATAATACTCTTCTCACTACCTTCCAAGATGTTGTAGAGCTGCTGAATCAGGTCAGAATATGAAATCCCAGTGAATGGCATGTGAAATTTATAAGAGATTAATGATAGAATTATAAAAATTATAATGTTGTATTTGTTCTGCTAGAGTTATATGAGAATGTTAGTGAACCATGGAGGACCTTTCATTTTTGCATAATATGAATGATTGAAGATTGTTCTCTAGTAGCACCTGTAAGTAGCTGAATTGTAAGCACTAAAAGTTTTTTTAGCAGAATTAATGTGATCAACATAACTTTAGTCCAAGAGCTTGGCCCTTTTTTCACTTAAGCATTTACTTGTACCTGAGAACTAGAACATCTAAGATCTCTAATGGTGTAATGTTCCACTGCAGGTTTTCCTCAATGAGGATGAACCAATCGTTTCAAGTCTTTGAAGTTGTATACTGGAAGATATTCTTTATATACATAGCACTTTTAGAATGAAACTGCTAGATTGTTTGATAGGCTAGGAGATAATAGTGAGACTCTTGTATTGATGACAAATATTTAGAGAAATTGTTTGCTAGGCTAGGAGATGATAGTGAGACTCTTGTAATGATGGCAAATATTTAGAGAAAATATGTACAGATGGTATGTGCCAATTATTTTATGTATGCTATTTTTAACTGATGTTTTGATCTATGTACTTGTGATCTATGAATAACACCGGAAAAATCTTATTTCTATCTCGCTTTAGTCCTGTTGGTATACCAACGTGGCATGTGATGACGTGGCTAGCTTCAATAAACCTATGACTTTAAAACAATTGTCATAAACGTTTATGACTTTCAAAATCAAAGTCACAATGTTATAACTTTACCAACTAAAAGTCATAAGTGATCATTAAAGACAGACAACATTTGAATTTTTGTCAACTTGATGTCACAAATGACAACCTATGACTTATTTTATTGGTATTATGACTAATGTAAAATGTCAAAAGATGACAGATTTCTTGTAGTGTATGATGTGGCTGAGATAACAACACACTTAGCAAAACCATAGTTGCACATTGAGATAGATTTCTTTTTGCATAGGTTTGACTAGGAAAAAATTAGAGGCTCAGTTAGGAGTAGATATTAAGTTGCCTAATTTACCGCCCCCTTAGGTGTCACGGTTCTTAAAGCTGGCCTCCACATCTCTGAGGCAGTTGACAACAACGCTAGCTGGGTCGTTCCTACACCAATTCACTTCCTTGTGACAAACATAAGAACAAGCTGTGTTTAGCTCTAAGCCAACCAATGACAATTCTGTGGTAGGTACGCAAGCTGCAGTGCAGTTCCCTCGTGGAGTTGTGCACGTGGAAGGGGAACTCAGGCATTGTAGTTTCCTAATGCTTCTCAAGCCTAAATGTCATAGATAACATGCTCGATCTTGCCACATTTTTCTTCATTATTTCGCAGCCAGCTTTAAGCCTCCTAGATGGTGGTGGGCAGGTGCCTTGGCTTGTACCAATCTATAATGATCCTAAAACTAAACTACTGGCGCATGTGCTTGTACATGTCATTTTATAGGCATGCCGACGTAGACCGATTATATATAGTGATCGTAAAACTAAACTACTGGCTCAATCACTGGCCACTTCAACTAATGCCCACAGTGTAAAAGGCTATGCCCCCTTCCTCCTCAGGCTGACTACTGTAGTCCGAGAAGGAAAGAAAGGGAGGCCCTTGGCACCTCCGAAGAAAATGCTACTCCAAACATTTTTTTTAAAAGTATTAGTGTGGTTGGTTGGTGCTTAATTAGAGTTTTCTTTTTCTCTCTCTTTCATGGTGCATAGCTATTTACGAAGAAAATTAGACCAATGTTTTCAGGGTGCTAAGATAAATTAGTTAGTAGAATATGATTATACGATAGTTTAGTATATCTTGCTTGAGTTTAGTAGACTATTAGTTAGTTTTATGGATGTTTTATTGACTTCTAGATATTGATCTAGAAATAGTGTTTAGTTTTTTTATTAATTTTAGTTTTTAAAAAATTTGTTTAAAGAAATGGGATTAAAATTGCATGAATGATATATAGTGGGTAAATGTTAATTGTTTCTAATATTGTCTTGGAAATTGTTTTCATTATACATTTATTTGTATAAAAATTATTTTTTAATTGGTTAGTTATGTCTATGTTTAATTATTCTTTATTGCTTGAATGATTATAAACAATATATTATTTCAATTAATTATTAATTTGATTTGTGTGTATATATATATGAATAATAAGTTTTTTAATACTTTTTCTATGATTGTTGTCCTAAAAGATGGAGTACCAGAACTCTTGCATGTATGATTCATTAAGGTGCAAAACAACTTTCCGTGAAGAAGTCGATAAATTTCTTGAAGTAGCTACAGAGAAGAGTGCCATGATGTTGACACAAAACAAAGATTCAATTATTTGTTCGTGTAACAATTGCAAGAACCAATATCGCATGGAATGATGTGAGTATCGTCAAGATCACACTTGTTTATGGGACGATTTGTTAAGAACTATACAGTGTGGATTCATCATGGTGAACATGTTGTTAATGTTGTAACACAATTCGATGCAAAAATAGATGATGATGACCATGAATAGGGTGGTTATGTTGTTGGTTGTGATGGTAATTAACGACAAAGGTGGTGCCAATAATGATGATGGTGGAGGACATGTTAGTGTCACACCCAATTTTAAGAACAAAATTGAATGTATAAACTTATGTGCGCCCAGGAAACAGTCGCACACATAAGGGACAAATTACACGAAGGCATCATCACAGTGCTCAATACATAGCATATTTATTACAACTCATCAAATAGAACTAAACATAAACAAGCGGAAAATAAATAACTCTCGATGATAGCTCCACTCCACAGGGACGTCGACTGGTGATCCGCAAGACTAGTAATCCTCTGGGAACTTATCTTGCTCATACTCAAATCCATCTGTTACCCATCCGGGATTTTTATCCAAGAAGAAGAAAATATAACAAGCGTAAGTACATCTCGTACTCAGCAAACAACATTGGGTTATGCAGCTCAAAAGGCTTGACACTGGTTTACTGCGATTAGCACTTTTAGTTGGTCAAGATTTTAGCTTTAAGTAGTCATCAAGTTGTGCTTGCAAACCCAATTAAACCACATGAGTAATAATATGACAACATCATCAGAATCACAAATATGATAGTAATGTGAACAAAAGTAAATTTTGTTTAAGTGGTTAGCCTGCAAGTTTTCCGAGCCGCTCGTGACCGTGAGCACGGCTGATATATCAGTTTTAATACTCTGCAGAGTTTGTACAACTTTACCCGCGAGCCGTGATCCCCTGTGCCAGGGGTTGCAAATCCCATATCACCTCTTCCAAGGAAGTGCGGCAGGGTATACTATGAAGTCTTTCGAGGTTCCCCTAACAAGATAGTGGCCACTAGGTTTCCAATCGGCAAGCAGATATAGGAACCCCTTTCCGATGGCACATTCCCTCCCAGCTATACACATGAGACCAGATGTTGTCCTATACCCGAGTCGTCGAGCCCCTTTTGTGCCCTTTCAGGTAACTACCATCAAGCGAGGAGAGGTCCTCGAACCAACTAAAACCAGAGCCATGTAGCCCTCACGGTTGTACTGTATGTCCCAGCTTTTGCCCGCAGAAGATCATTTAGAGGGGACCAAGAGCACGAAGACTCCCACACCCGAGTTCACATTACCAAGAACAAGATAAGATCAGAAGTTGCGCATATCATTAGTCAGATTATTAGATCTTATTGGAAGGTTTACAGCACTAGCAGATCTACCCATATGCACTTATCCCACGGTAACAAGGTACAGATTGAACATCTAGATAAAACCTATGGTTATCATTTGACACATGCACATGATTGGTAGATTAAAGTGCGTAGGTAACAAGGATGATCCCATGTATACTTGCCTTGGTCCGCATATTCCTGGTTCTGGTTCTCCTGCTGGTCGTAGTAGATCTGATATTGGCCACCAACGTACTGCTCACCGTCTGAACTCGAATACAACACAACATACAAGCATCCACACACACACATGCATTGCAAACAGATGTAACATTACAACAGTACACCAACAGATTTAAATAAATAATTTAAAGTTGTAAAACAGATCTATACGTTGCTACGATCACATAGACGTTTGGATCACCGAAATCGGATTTAAAACACGGAAGTTACTGCCTAAACAAGATTAATAAAGGCCTAAACGAGACTGACTTAATCGTGAAATAAAACTTTTGCAAATCTAATCTACAGTGATACTACTGCGTAGAGTACAAAATTACGAATCTAACGCAATTTGAATGGATCAAAACGGAGTTAAAATGAGCAAGTTATAGACAAAATGGTGCAGTGGCATTTTTGTGATTAGATCAAACAGTTTTCGAAATAAAATAAATCGGGTAAATCCGATTAACCACGCAGCAGGGACTGCGGGTTAAATAGACGAAAGCCAAGGGGCTCTTTAGCAAAAATGCCCGCGAAGGGGTATCACGCGATTTCGTCCATTCGATTAGATCTGGACGATCCAGATTGAATTTGGGAAAGGCTCGGCGGCGGCGGCTATTCCCGATTTCGTCGGGAGGTTGGGGGTGACCGCGCTGACAGGTGGGCCCCACCTGTCAGTGAGCGCGAGCGCGGGTCCCAGCTGGTAGCGAGACAACGCGCGAGGCGGGAGCGCTGCGGCGCTGCGCGGTGCGGAGGCGGCGCTGAGGTCTGCGCGCGCGCTGATGGGCCGGCCCGCTAGCTTGGGCCGCGCGCGAAGGAGGGGGGTGCACGAGCCGAAAACGGAAGGCAGGCAGGCAGGCCAAACGAGATGGAGGGAGAGGCCCTTCGGGCCAGAATTGGAAGAAGGGAAAGAAGGAAAAAGCTTGCTCTTTTGTTTTATTTGCAAATGGTTTTCCAAATCCTTTCCAAACTAAATTTTGAATTCTAGATTTCAAATTTGAACTTCACTCAAACAAAAGAATGCAGCAGCATGAATGCATCAACTTGTTGCTAGGCTAGAATAAATTTTATTTCCCCAACATTTATTTATTTTTGCCTATGTTATAATGCCACCACTAAATTAAAATAAATCATATTAATCTATTTTGAACTAAAGAAAAATTTAGGGTGCTACAAACCTACCCCCTTAACATGAATCTCGTCCTCGAGATTCGGCTGGTGCTTACTCGAACAACTGCGGGTAAGCCTTTCTGAGTTCACCCTCTCTTTCCCATGTAGCCTCTTCTGCGTTATACCGATTCCATTGTACCTTACACATCTTAATAGCTCGGCTCCTGTTAATCCTTTCAGCTGTCTCCAAAATTTTCACTAGGTACTCCTTATATGTCAGATCTTCCTTCACAGTCAGTTCCCCTAGCGGTATCTGCTCCTCTGGAACCCGTAAACACTTTTTCAACTGGGAGACATGGAACACATCGTGTACTCCTGACAAACTCGCTGGTAACTCCAATTGGTATGCCACTTCCCCTCGCCTTTCTAAAATCTTGAATGGTCCCACATATCTGGGTGCTAACTTGCCCTTCATGTTAAACCTCTATACACTACGCATTGGAGTTACTTTTAGGTACACAAAGTCTCCTACCTTAAAGGTTAAGTCCCTTCTACGAGTGTCAGCATAGCTCTTCTGTCAGGACTGGGCTATCCTCAAATTATCCCTTATTTTCCTCACATGTTCCTCAGCATCCCTGAGTACATCTGGTCCGAACACGTGACTTTCCCCTGTTTGATTCCAGAATAGCGGGGTTCTACATTTCCGTCCATACAAGGCTTCAAAGGGTGCCATTTTAAGACTCTTTTGGTAACTATTGTTGTAAGAAAACTCTGCATATGACAAACTCTTATCCCAGCTGGTCCCATACTGCAGAGCACAAGCTCTCAGCATGTCCTCTAGAATCTGATTGGTCCGTTTCGTCTGTCCATCTGTCTGAGGATGATAAGCTGTACTAAAAGTCAACTGTGTCCCTAACGATTCGTGGACTTTTCCCCAGAAATGTGATGCGAACTGAGTGCCTCTGTCAGACACAATCTTTTTGGGGACTCCATGCAAACACACTATTCTTTCCATATATAGCTCTGCCAATCTTGCCCCTGTATAAGTGGTCTTAACTGGTAGAAAATGAGCAACCTTAGTGAGTCGATCCACGATCACCCAAATTGAGTCATACCCTCATTGGGTGCGGGGTAAACCAACTATGAAATCCATGCCCACTTCTTCCCATTTCCATTCCGGTACTTTCATAGGTTGTAGCAATCCGGCAGGTCGCTGGTGTTCAGCCTTGACTCTCTGACAGGTATCACATATGGCCACATATTCTGCTACATCTCTTTTCAGACCATACCACCAATACTTTTCTTTCAGATCCAAATACATCTTAGTGCTACCCGGGTGAATGGAGTAGGCTGACTCATGTGCCTCTTTCAAGATAGCCTCCCTAATGGACTTCACATCAGGTACATAGATTCTCTTACCAAACCACAAGGTACCATCATCATCTAGCCTGAAACCGGGTGCCTTCCCGAGTACTATATTCTCAGATATCTCCTTTAACTTCTCATCCTGCAACTAAGCCTGACGTATCTCTTTCTCAAGTGTTGGCATTACTTCCATCTCCACCGCATTAGTGACAACACCCAGATTCAGATATGCCATCTCCTCACATAATTTCTTAGACCATTCTGTGACTATGAGCTCATTCACATGACTCTTTCTACTCAGGGCGTCTGCTACAACATTGGCCTTCCCTGGATGATAATGCACCTCCAGGTCATAGTCCTTAATTAACTCCAACCATCGGCGTTGCCTCAGGTTCAGATCCGGCTGAGTGAAAATGTATTTCAGACTTTTGTGATCTGTGTAGATATCACTCGGGTGTCCTATAAGATAGTGTCTCCAGATCTTCAATGCATGGACCACTGCGGCTAACTCCAGATCATGGGTAGGATAATTCAACTCATGCTTCCTCAGCTGCCTTGATGCATAAGCAACAACTCTACCTTCCTGCATCATAACACATCCCAGGCCCATACAAGAAGCATCATAGTAGATAGAGAACTTCTTACTCAGATCAGGTAAGACTAGAACTGGAGCTGTAGTCAACCTCTTCTTCAACTCTTCAAAGCTGGTTTGGCACTTATCAGTCCATAGGAATTTGGCATTCTTCTCTAGTAGGGCGGTCATAGGTTTAGCTATTTTAGAAAACCCTTCGATGAACCGTCGATAGTATCCTGCCATCCCCAGGAAACTACGAACTTCACTTACATCAACAGGTGGATCCCAATCCAACACATCCTTGACCTTGCTTGGGTCCACAACTATTCCTCCATTAGAGATAAAATGACCCAAAAAGCAACTTCTCTCAACCAGAACTCACACTTACTCAGTTTTGCATACAACTTATGCTCACGGAGTTTTTGCAAAACCAACCTTAGGTGTTCCGCATGTTCCTCCTCATTCTTAGAATATATTAAAATGTCATCGATGAACACTACCACGAACAGATCTAGGTACTCCATGAAAACCTTATTCATCATGTACATAAAGTCTGCGGGGGCATTAGTCAGTCCAAAAGACATAACAGTATACTCATATAGCCCGTATCTAGTAACAAAGGCTGTCTTAGGGATATCAGTAGCTCGAATCTTGATCTGGTGGTATCCCGATCGAAGATCGATTTTAGAGAATACACAAGCACCTTTTAACTGGTCAAACAGGTCATCAATTCTAGGTAGAGGATATTTGTTCTTAATTGTGACTCTATTCAGGGTTCGATAATCAACACACATACGCTGGCCCCCATCCTTCTTATCAACAAAAAATAACTGGTGACCTCCAAGGTGAGGAACTAGGACGAATGAGACCCTTTTCTTGTAACTCTTTTAATTGTTTCTTTAATTCTTCTAATTCATCTACCCCCATTCTATATGGCCTTTGAGCTATAGGTGCAGTTCCAGGCAATAACTCAATAATAAACTCAACATCACGGTCAGGTGGCATACCTAGCAGATCATCGGGGAACACATCCTGGAATTCTTCCAACAGCCGATCTTGTGGTTGGTTATCTTTCTCTAACTGGTTCACCACAACCGTTGGCTGCTTCTTCATGACCACATCAACTCTGAGCCTGTCCCCACTAGGAGTTGTCAACATCACTACCTTCTCCTGGCACTGAATCTCTGCCTGATGTTGCATCATCCAATCCATTCCGAGAATTATATCTATCCCCGCTGTCCTCAACACAATGAGTCTCACTTGGAACTCCACCCCCCTTAGACTCACACTAGTTGAAAGACACTGATATGTGGCTCTCATATAACCCCCAGGTGAATTTACTGCTATAGGGTTGTTCATGGCACACAAAGGCACACTATGTATTCTAACAAAATCTTGCGAGATGAAAGAATGCGAAGCACCAGAATCGAAAAGAACTGAAGCAGGGATGGAGTTGATACTGAACGTACCCATCATTACTTCCGGCGCCTCCTGTGCAGTTTCAGCAGCCACGTGGTTCACCCGCCCAACATTAGGTGCCACCCTCTGGTGGTTCCCCTTCTGGTTGTTCTGCCCCTGAGGTGCGGGTTGATTTGGCTTTTGGGGACAATGGTTGGCATAATGTCCCTGCTCCCCACAATGGAAGCACACATTGGGGTTTGGCGCTCCTCCTCTTGCTGGGTTGTTCGCAGGGACTCCATGACGAGGCACCGGTTGACCTCCCTGCATCTGCTTCTACTGACATTGCTGTTGGAACTGATTCCGTTGCTGGTTCTATTCTCCTCCCCATTGATTCGGGGGTCCTTGAATACGCAGCTGGTTTTGGGGTGGAGGGTTCATGCGGGGGCGAGTGTTGTTGCTGGATGACTGCCCCAAGAACTTCCTTTTCTTGGCCTCCATCTCCTTGCGCTTATTGTCTATAACAATAGCGCGATTGACCAGTGTCTGGTAATCAGCATATACATTGGCCATAAGCTGCAGCTGTAGGCCATCCTGCAACCCCTTTAGAAAGCGGCGTTGCTTGTCCTTGTCTTCTGCCACATCATTGGGAGCATAACGTGACAGTTGTGAGAACTTGTCACGGTACTCCGCCACAGTCATTGACCCTTGCTTCAGGGCCCTGAACTCTTCTTGCTTCAGTTCCACTAGACCATCCGGTATGTGATAGGAGCGGAACGTTTGCTTGAACTCCTGCCAGGTGAGTGCAGGTGCATTGTTGGGACGTCCATACTCGAAAGACTCCCACCAATCCTGGGCTGCTCCCTGAAGTTGCCCTGATGCATATAGAACCTTCTCGAGGTCGGTGCACTGAGCTATGTTCAACTGCTTCTCAACTGCTCGCAGCCAATCATCAGCATCCAGTGGATCTACTGCGTGTGTGAACACTGGAGGGTGCCCCTTCAGGAACTCTCCCCTCTTGTCCCTCACATGCAACGGCGGTGGTACTCCTGCTGGCTGGTTGTGCAGGTGTTGCATCATTGTTTGCATAAATTGGGCCTGGATGCCCATCAGCTGTTGAATGTCCACTGGTGGTGGTGGTGGTGGTGGATTCACAGGTGCTCCACGTCCACGTCCACGTCCACGTCCACCTCCAATACCACCTCCTCTGGCAGCCATCTGTGTTCCAAAAATATGCAAGTTCATTTAGTGATCAGAGAGTAGCATTGGGGTAAGCATATGGATTAGAAGTGAAACGGTTTCAGCAGTAACAGTCAGGTAAATCAGTCATATCTTGAGTTCCAGATATCGGATTAAGGCGTTCTTTAAACTGTTGGAAAGATACTGAAATTATATACAACTTTCATTCAGATCATTTTCCCAGATTCTGTCATTAACGTACCCAAAAACAGAACACAAGCGAAACTGTTCTGTCTTCTAGACTGTGCAGAAACCTTAACTTGTGACAACCATATCTCACAAACGAAAATGCTTTTTAGGTGATTCCAGTGGGGTTTGTTAGATATGGAAGTCTAGTTGTTACCATAAAAATTTCACTGTATTTGGTTATACGGATCTGGAGATATGTCGAAAAGAATGCAGACTGCTCCAAGCAGAACAGCAGAAACAACATATACGAAAACCCAAAAACTTTACTAACTCACATGAAAACTTATCTAAGAGATATGCGGACAAGCCCACAATCTCACAATCATAGAAAGATCCAAATCAAACATGTTCATAATAATAAGCAAATGACCAACAAGTTCAAAAACTCACTAAAAGGACACGACTAACGATCTAATAACGATTATTACAAAGCATGGTAACTAGTCTATGGCGCTGTGTCGGTGTAGGTGTAAGGTTCCTCATTCTCCTTGTAGAGTGGGGGCATCCCCAGCTGTGCCCTGAGGTGGTCGATCTCATCTTGATGTCGCCGTGCAGCAGCTTGAGCATTGCCTAGCTCAATCATCAGGTTGTCCTTGTGAACCTGCACCTCGCACAGGTGATCCACTGCAACATCCATGGCGGGGTTGACACCAGGGGGCATCAACACAGCCCAAGTGTCCTCCTCAGGTCTGTTGCGCAGCAGGTACCTGTACTTGTCATGCCTCATGGCCTCGAAACGACGACATGGTAATGCTAGTAAGCCACCTCCGCAGCATCTTCTAAGCTGGAGTGCAGTGTCTGACGTCTGGCCCCATGGGTGTGGGTAGACTCATGCTGCTCGGAGTCCAGACCTTCATTCCAGGAGGTGATGGTCAAGAAAGTCTCCCAGCGGGTAGCCTCCACTGGGTGGTAATGCTCAACACTCATGTAGCGAAACTTGGCCTTCAAGTCGGGGTAGTACTTCCCCAACATCTCCATCAGCAGCTTGTGGTAGTAGGCGGTGCCGGAGGGCTTCGGGAATAGGGTCCTGCGGCGCCAGCCCGCCTTGTCATCTTCCGGCAGCACAGGAGATGGCGACGGAGTCAGTGTCCTTGTAGACACCACGGGGTACACCGGTACAACTGGTAGTGCCGACGCAGGTGCAGGTGTCGGTGTAGGCAGCGGCGTCGGTGTCGGCGTCGGGGCAGGTGCTGAAGCAGGTGCTGGAGCGGAGGTGTACTCTGGTGATGCATCTGGTGTCAGGTACCAGTCCTCGCCGTCACGTCCAGTGATGTCATGGACCAACACCTTGTCCTCCATGGGCTCCTCCTCATGGGCTCCATCTCCTCCCCATCATCAGAGATCATGATGATGTCATCTTCCTGAGGCAAGTAGGAGACCATCGGTGGAAGCTGTCCTCCGGTCCTGATGCGGGCAGTCTTCTGGGCACGAGGCATCTATCAAAGTTTTAAAGATAAGTTGAGGTTAGATCAAACATTTTATAATCGAATCAGAGGAAGTAAAATAAAATTTTGACAATTATCAAGAATAAAATGCAAAAGCAAGAACCAGAAGAGTAAAAAGAGACTAACACGACCCTTTCTACCTAGGCTTGCGTCCTACAGTCAACACGGCTTTGATACCAATTTGTCACACCCAATTTTAAGAACAAAATTGAATGTATAAACTTATGTGCACCCAGGAATCAGTCGCACACATAAGGGACAAATTACACGAAGGCATCATCACAGTGCTCAATATATAGCGTATTTATTACAACTCATCAAATAGAACTAAACATAAACAAGTGGAAAATAAATAACTCTCGACGATAGCTCCACTCCACAGGGACGTCGACTGGTGATCCGCAAGACTAGTAATCCTCTGGGAACTTATCTTGCTCATACTCAAATCCATCTGTTACCCATCCGGGATTTTTATCCAAAAAGAAGAAAATATAACAAGCGTAAGTACATCTCGTACTCAGCAAGCAACATGGGGTTATGCAGCTCAAAAGGCTTGACACTGGTTTACTGCGATTAGCACTTTTAGTTGGTCAAGATTTTAGCTTTAAGTAGTCATCAAGTTGTGCTTGCAAACCCAATTAAACCACATGAGTAATAATATGGCAACATCACCAAAATCACAAATATGATAGTAACGTGAACAAAAGTAAATTTTGTTTAAGTGGTTAGTCTGCCAGTTTTCTGAGCCGCTCATGACCGTGAGCACGGATGATATATCAGTTTTAATACTCTGCAGAGTTTGTACAACTTTACCCGTGAGCCGTGATCCCCCTGTGCCAGGGGTTGCAAATCCCATATCACCTCTTCCAAGGAAGTGCGGCAGGGTACACTATGAAGTCTTTTGAGGCTCCCCTAACAAGATAGTGGCCACTAGGTTTCCAATCGGCAAGCAGATATAGGAACCCCTTTCCGATGGCACATTCCCTCCCGGCTATACACATGAGACCAGAGGCTGTCCTATACCCGAGTCGTCGAGCCCCTTTTGTGCCCTTTCAGGTAACCACCATCAATCGAGGAGAGGTCCTCGAACCAACTAAAACCAGAGCCATGTAGCCCTCACGGTTGTACTGTATGTCCCAGCTTTTGCCCGCAGAAGATCATTTAGAGGGGACCAAGAGCACGAAGACTCCCACGCCTGAGTTCACATTACCAAGAACAAGATAAGATCAGAAGTTGCGCATATCATTAGTCAGATTATTAGATCTTATTTGAAGGTTTACAGCACTAGCAGATCTACCCATATGCACTTATCCCACGGTAACAAGGTACAGATTGAACATCTAGATAAAACCTATGGTTATCATTTGACACATGCACATGATTGGTAGATTAAAGTGCGTAGGTAACAAGGATGATCCCATGTATACTTGCCTTGGTCCGCGTATTCCTGGTTCTGGTTCTCCTGCTGGTCGTAGTAGATCTGATCTTGGTCACCCACGTACTGCTCACCGTCTGAACTCGAATACAACGCAACATACAAGCATCCACGCACACACATGCATTGCAAACAGATGTAACATTACAACAGTACACCAACAGATTTAAATAAATAATTTAAAGTTGTAAAACAGATCTATACGTTGCTACGATCACATAGACGTTTGGATCACCGAAATCGGATTTAAAACGCGGAAGTTACGACCTAAACAAGATTAATAAAGGCCTAAACGAGACTGACTTAATCGTGAAATAAAACTTTTGCAAATCTAATCTACAGTGATACTACTGCGTAGAGTACGAAATTACGAATCTAACGCAATTTGAATGGATCAAAATGGAGTTAAAATGAGCAAGTTATAGACAAAATGGTGCAGTGGCATTTTTGTGATTAGATCAAACAGTTTTTGAAATAAAATAAATCGGGTAAATCCGATTAACCACGCAGCAGGGACTGCGGGTTAAATAGACGAAAGCCAAGGGGCTCTTTAGCAAAAATGCCCGCGAAGGGGTATCACGCGATTTCGTCCATTCGATTAGATCTGGACGATCCAGATTGAATCTGGGAAAGGCTCGGCGGCGGCGGCTACTCCCGATTTCGTCGAGAGGTTGGGGGTGACCGCGCTGACAGGTGGGCCCCACCTGTCAGTGAGCGCGAGCACGGGTCCCAGCTGGCAGCGAGACAGCGCGCGAGGCGGGAGCGCTGCGGCGCTGCGCGGTGCGGAGACGACGCTGAGGTCTGCGCGCGCGCTGATGGGCCGGCCCGCTGGCTTGGGCCGCGCGCGAAGGAGGGTGCACGGGCCGAAAACGGAAGGCAGGCAGGCAGGCCGAACGAGATGGAGGGAGAGGGCCTTCGGGCCAGAATTGGAAGAAGGGAAAGAAGGAAAAAGCTTGCTCTTTTATTTTATTTGCAAATGGTTTTCCAAATCCTTTCCAAACTGAATTTTGAATTCTAGATTTCAAATTTGAACTTCACTCAAACAAAAGAATGCAGCAGCATGAATGCATCAACTTGTTGCTAGGCTAGAATAAATTTTATTTCCCCAACATTTATTTATTTTTGCCTATGTTATAATGCCACCACTAAATTAAAATAAATCATATTAATCTATTTTGAACTAAAGAAAAATTTAGGGTGCTACAGTTAGGGATGAAGATGATGGTAATTGTTTGGAGGAAATGCTTCGCACAATTGGACTAGAGATTTTACTAAACAACGCGAAAGATCTACAGAATTTGGAAAGGATTAAAAAAGCATTAAACAAGACTGTGATGGTACTGAAAAGGGTTGTCCGACTCATTGGACAGTGTTGCGATTTGTGCTTGAGGTACTCATCCTAAAGGCTAAGTACGATTGGTCAGACTGTGGCTTCAACAATCTGTTATGTCTCCTGTCATAGATGCTTCTACAACCAAACTCAGTTCTGTATATAAAAAAAAAATCAATAGGGGCAGCCTGAAATTTATTCAATTTTTTGAGGACATGAAATTTTCATGTATATGATTTCTATCACTGTCGTTAATATTTTTGGCAGGGTTTACTCTTTTGACTTGGGGTGGACACTCGAATAAAACAAAATTTCCAGGTCAGGTAGTTTGGGTAATTGTAAATTTGGGTATTACAAATTGCCACCTGATCTTGCACCAAAAATGCATTACTGAAATTTTGTGAACCTGATAATTCAGGTTTGGGTTCGCGTCATAGTCGAAATTAACAAAAACAAAACTTTGGCAAAATTCCAGTAGCATTTTATAATGTAATAAAAATCAGTCCTTCAAATCACTTAATATCTTCATATCTCAGTTTCCAAAAACCAGTTATCAAGTGTAGCATTGATCCACATTGAGCCATACCAAATAATGGATTTACATTACTCTAGACTACTTCATATCTTCATAATACTAGGAATAAAAGAATTTTTTTTGAGATATTTCTGGTAATTCGGGTACTTCCGGTCCGGGTTCACGTAACTCAAATTCAGCGATTGGGTATCCGGTACTCCCCACCTCTACTTTTAAGTGTCAATTGTTTATTACTGTGGACAAAACAAGAAGATCTGATATGAGAAAGTCACCTTTCACTAATCCAACTACCTCATCAAATCCAGGAACTAAATTTTTGATATGCTTTCCAGGGCTTCTCAGTAATGCTTCAAGCTCTAAAGTTATTACTACCAGTTCACATCGGGTGTTCTGACTATATAGCCTTTTAGGAATTCTCACTATATACATATACCTTGCTTATTTGTCACGTGGTGATCTCCTGTCCATCAAAGAAAAACACTACTCTATTTGCATGGCTGCTGGAAGCCTATATCGAGCCAGTTATCACAGAGTGGTCTATACTGAGACTCTAATATGTGTATCATCATCGGTAACGAAAAAGACTATCATCACAAACATATGTGTCGCAGAGTGACGATGACTTTAATATACGAATCCTTGCAAGGTGATCAAAGAGATTTTTGAGAGAGGTTCCAATTGGAACGACTTTGGGTCATGACAAAATATCACAAGAATATAACATCTATTGTAAAAAATGCCACCGGACATGGTTAGGTACGTGGATAATCAACCGGGTGAATCCGGTGAAAAGGATGGTGGTCTGGACAGTCTTAACAAAGACTCAGCACCTAATACTAAGGAACAGGACTCCAACCAAGAGAACACGGAAAAAGATAAGAAAGATGGAAACTCCTCTACTCCTCCAGCAGCAAAAAATTTGAGCAAAGGGACTCATGCTGCTGTTCTGAAGCCGACCGGGCTATGCGACTCAACCAAGGCTTGGGTAGCTAAATCCTTCCAAGAGCCTTTAATTTTAAACCCCTGCACAAACCCCTGTTGAGAATACCACGCCTACCCGTAGAAGCAAGCGCAATGCGGCGATAGGCGACCAAGATGCTACTGAGAGAGCGGTAGAGGCACGCAAAAATTTGGAGGAACCTAATTTTTCAGGTAACATTTTAAACTCATCTTTTCTTTCTTTCTCTAATGATATAGTTGCTCAAAATATCAATAAGGTGGGGGTTATGTTAGGTTCAAATGATGCTAGTATTAGTAAGTCGATAAACAATCTTAGACATGTGGAAAGGGGCAGACTGCATGTGTCACCTAAACAAAAGGAACTACATGCTAGTAGCAAGCAATTGCATTGTAACTTATTAACAGATTCAGAGGATGAACTTGATCTCTTAGCTATTGACCAACTTTGTGGTGAGATAGCCAAGGGTATGAGTGAAGGGGAAGCCAGTGATCTCTATGATCTATAGGTGGTGTCCCGAAAAAATAAATCAAGTTCAAAAAAGAAAATTAAATTAGGCAAAAGGAAATCAAAAGAGAACCATTAGTTTAACAAATGAAAGGCATATTTTGGAATTGCAATGGGTTAGCTGACCCAAAAAAACTTAGATTTGTGTCTGATTTGGTGCGGAAAAGGAGCTAGGTTTTGTTGCTTTATCAAAGACCGGTAGGAGGGACTTCTCACCAAATTTTCTAAAACATTTGTCTGGTGGAAAGGATTTTTTATGGCATTGTAAACCACCTCGTGGTAGATCTGGTGGCATGCTAGTGGGTATAAACCTTCTAGAGCTCGATATTGGTGAGATAGAAGAAGGAGATTTCTTTGTAAAATTAAAATTGAGAAATAAACATGATGACTTTAAATGGGTGCTTGTGTCTGTCTATGGGGCAGCTCAACATCAGCTTAAAGAGGCTTTTTAACCGAGTTAGTCCAACTATGCACCAAAGAAACCTTACCTATTTTAATAGGTGGGGACTTTAACATCATTAGAGGGCCACAAGAGAAAAATAATGCTAATTACAACGATAGATGGCCATTCCTGTTTAATGCTATCATTGATGCCTTTAATTTAAGGGAGTTGGAACTTTGTGGAAGATAATTCACTTGGGCTAACAACCTACAAATTCCAACATATGAAAAGTTGGATATGATTCTTTCTTGTACAGAGTGGGAACTAAAATTCCCGCACACCACTGTCCAAGCTCTATCAAGAGAGATCTCTAATCATACACCCCTATTTATTAATACAGGGGAACCTACATCTAATTATAATCAATCCTTATTTAAATTCGAATTGGGTTGGTTGTTAAGAGATGGTTTTGTGGATCTAGTTAGAGATATTTGGCATAGTGGGGATGAGGGGCATAACTCTTTAGAGCGTTGGCAGGCTAAAATTAGACGCTTGCGTCAATTCTTGAGAGGGTGGGCCAAAAATACAAGTGGTTCTTACAAGAAAGAAAAGAAAAAGTTGCTAATAAAATTAGATGAATTAGACAAAAAGGCTGAATTAAAAGCATGTCTTGAATGTAAGATTGTCCGAACTTCTAAGAGAGGAAGAACTAAAATGGTACTGTCACACCCGGTTTTAAGAACAAAACCAGGTACACACCATATGTGAGCCCAGGAAGTCAAATCTCACATATAGTCACAAATAAAGGGTAATATCGAAAGACAATGCTCTTATATAACGCACATAAAACAAAAGAAACATAACCTTAAAGAGCAGACAGCGGAAAAACACTCCGATCTTCAGATGGAGACACCAACTTCACAGGGACAACTGACTGGTTGATCACAAGCCTAACTTCTCCAACTCTTGCAGTCTGGTACCCATCCGGGATTTTTCCAAAGTGTTGAAAAGTAAAGCAAGCATAAGTACATCTCGTACTTAACAAATATAACATGGGGTTCATGAGGCTCAAAAGGCTGACACTGGTTTAACTGCATTAGCTTTTAGTTGGCATAATTTTAGCATTAAGTAGCATCAAAGTATAACCATCCTAATTTAAACATATGATCAAATGAACATGTATCCATTGAATAAATATCATCATCATTATTACCATCATTTATAGCAACAACTATACCATAAGAATTCCAGGTCGCTCGTAACCGTGAGCACGGCTGATATATCAGTTTTACACTCTGCAGAGGTTGTACACTTTACCCGATGAGTAGTGATTCCCATATGCCGGGGTTTGCAAGGCCCACGTTACACTTCCAAGGTGCACGGCAGGGTTCACTGCGCAGCCTTTCAAAGGTTCGTCTAACAAGTTAGGGCCGCTAGGTCTTAAGGCAAGGGGAAGAAGGGTCTCTCAACCTTGCGGCACGCAGGCAAAGTGAAAGTAGCCGCCCTAAATCCAGCTCGTCAAGCGCCTTATGCGCCCTTTCGGGTAACCTCTAACAAGCTAGAAAAGGTCCTTATACTGAGCTAAGGTCAGAGCCATATAACTCCCATGGTTGCACTGTTGTCCCGGGTGATCCCTTATAGCAGTTCCTAAACCATGTTGCTATAAAAGTCATATTTTAACATGTCACATATATCATTAAAACAAATTTACATGATCATAGTTTAAGTTGAGCACTAGCATCAAGCTATCCAATGCATACCCATGGTTATCAAGGTACAAGATCAAATATCTAGGTTAAATCTATATAGGCATCAAGGTAGACACATGCAATATGAAAATTATGATGAATTAAGGTTATTAGGACATCAAGGAGGATCCCATGCTATACTTGCCTTAAACTCAAGATCCTTCTTCTGTTGACTCGTAGACTTCCAAAGGATGACTCTTGATCACGATCTCTTCTTGATCACCAACGTAAACTCACAGACTGGACATACGATCACAGGACACCACACAAGCATCCATAGGCAGTCATGCAAAGCAAACATAGCCTATGATTAGAACAGTACACCAATCATAATAAAACAAGATAAAGAGCTTTGAAAACTGATCTACGATTCACTACGATCACACAGACGTGAACATCACGCTAATCGGAGCTATGACGGAAAAGATATGATCTAAACAAGATTAAAGACACTAATTACTAGATTAGATTTAACTCAAATTTTAATTACAGAAAGCAGTAGTCAATTTTATATAGTTTGAAAGATCTTTTCGAAACAAATCTAACGCAAGTTGAACGGACTAAATCGGAGTTAAAACAAAGAAGTTATAAGGGTTTAAAGTCAGTGGCAAAACTGTAAATAAATTGAAACTGATTTCGCAGATTTAAATAAATAAAACGAAATTGAAATTCAGATGGACTGCGCCTCGTTTAGGAGAAAGCTCAGGGGCTTGTATGAAAATTTTCCAAGACACATGAAATAGTGTCGGTTGGACCGCGGGTTGAGGCCTTATTAATTATAAGGTCCTTTTTGCAAAACGGTAGCCGAAGGGGTATTGACGGATTTCAGCCGTTAGATCTGGGACGGACGAGTGAGATTAGATCAAGGAGGGAGGATGGCGGGTTTTATATTTAAATAATAGAAGGGCTCTTTTGCAAATAGCAAGGCCGAAAGGGTACGGGACAATCCGGTTCATTGGATCTTGAATGGATGGGCGAGATTAGATGGGGAAAAGGAGGGGCGGTGCTGTTGCCGGAGGGGAAGGTGAAGCCGGCGGCTTAGGGCGGCGCCATGGCCGAGTAGTGGCGGCGCGAAGCGAGCCTAGGACTAGAGTGCTCGGTTTGCTGCGGGAAAAGGGTGAGGATACTCTGGGGCTTACCGCGGGTTCATCTGAGGCAATTACAGGATCGAAGGAGGATCGGCGATAGCGTGGAGCTCGTCGAGGGCGTGGTGATGCTCCTGCAAATTCCGGCGAGGAATTAGAACACAGAACAAAAGGAGGAGAGGAGATATGAGGGTTCGAGTAGATTCAGGAGATTGATACGGAGCTCGGAGGGGACCTCGGAGCGGCGGTGGAGCGGTAGGGAGCGAGAGCAACGGCGGCGGGATCTCGGCTAGGGCGGAGCTCTCGGCTAGGGCAAGGTAGGGCACGGGAGCTCGTGATTTTTGGAAAAAGAGAGGCGGCGGAGGGTGGAGAGTCTTATAGGAGGGATCGACTTGGCCGACACGGAAGGGAGAAGGGTGGAGTCTTGGAGGCGGCGGGCTCGGCAATGGAGTCCGAGTCCTTTTCAGGAGGGAGAAGACGACCCTGACTGGTGGGGCCACGTCGTCAGCGAGAAAGGAGCGCGAGCGCTGGATCTGAAAACAGCTGACAAGTGGGACCCGAAGGTCAGCGAGAGTGGGAGCGGGAGCGAGCACGCGGGCTTGCACGCGCTCGGGCGAGGGCGCCGACTGGGCCGGGGACGCGGTCGCGGCCCAAGAGGAGGGGGAAGGAGCGGGAGCCGGTTGGGCTGCCCGGGAGGGGGAAATGGCCGGCTTGGGCCATCGGGCCAGATAGGGAGAAGGGTGAGGGAAGAGAGGGAAATGCCTTTTCATTTTTGGTTTTGAATTTTCAAATCCAATTTGAAATCCTCTCAAACTTTTGATTTGAATCTTTGAGGGAAACAACAAGTTTTTGAACCTTTAAACTTTTCCAAACTTTTTGAAAAAGTCTTTATTTTCAAACCCCCTTTCTATAAAATTTGTTTTTAAAACATTTCTAAACCATTGTGAACACAATTTTGGATTTTGAACCAAAAACCACACATCACAAAAACTCAAATGCACCAACATGAATGCACAAACACGTTGCTAAACCCTAGGATGAATTTTAATTTATAGAAAAGTTTTATTTCTCTATATTTTATGAGCACAGAAATTCATAAATAAATCATTTTAACTCTAATTCAAGAAATGCAAATTTCAGGGTGTGACAAATCTACCCCCCTTAAGAGAATCTCGTCCCGAGATTCGGAAGAGACTCAGAGCACAGGAGAGAAACGAGAAAAGATCTTGATAACACTTTCGCTTCACACTTGTATACCAAGCTTATCAAACCACTGGTGTTTCATGATCATGACTTGTGTACAAAGATTCTATGAAAAGATTGTTACACTTGATTATCCCAAACTTGTCTTGATCGCTAACTTGATTGGTTTACAACTCAAAGAGATATGGAAACTTGATTTGCAGTCGTTCCTCAGTTTCCCACATTGCTTCTTCTTCACTTACGTTACTCCACTGAACCTTACACACTTTAAACATTCTTCCTTTAAAAGTTCTCCAAACTGTTTCTAGAATCTTGACCGGGTATCCTGCATTTGCCGGATGGTCTGGTGTATCCACTTCCACTGAAGACGTTTGCCCATCTGTGTTCTTATCTATATGCTTATCATTATCCACGATAGCATCTTTAGTCTGCACTCCATTGTACAAGTCATCAGCTTCCTCAGATTTAAGTTGACAACCGCGATACTCGATTCTTTTCCCTGACGGTGCAGTTGGAAACATTGTGCATTGAGTACCATGAATTACTCCTTTTTGCGCACACAACCATCCATTACCAAGAACCATAGGAATATTGAGTGACTACAAAACAATGAAGGTTACGGTAAAGTTTTCCTTGTTTATGATGAGACTGACGTTCGGGCATATCTGATCTGCCTGTATTTCTCCAACTGCGGTATGAACTATCAAGGGCCTCTTTGTTGGACACTTCGCTATTTTGCTCGTCTATAACAACTTGTCGGAGATGAAAGAGTGCGAAGCACTGGGATCAAACAGAGCAAAAGCTTGTGTTGAGCTCACTTGAATGTAACCACCAACCATTTTTATAGCTCCTTGAATGTTATCCATATCCATATTGCTTAACCTTCCATTGACATAATTGCGTTGTGCTCTACTTGCTTTAGTAAGCTTCTTTTTGGCTTTCCTTTTTTCGCTTTCGTTGTTGTGGATTCTGACTCAGATCATTCCCAACTCGAACTTCAACATTGTTGTTTTGATAGTGCTCGGCTTCATTGTACTCGTGATCATCAGAGAGAGGTGGCATATAGGGATCCTGATTCATGGTGTGCCACATTTCCTGTCATCAGGTGACCCACAAAACAACATGGGCAAGAATAGATGATCATACTCATGAAGTACCATAAGAGACAAATCACAACTTCAACATCTGTTCATTCAAAGCACTACCCCCCTTAAGAAAGGACAAACTAGAGAACATATAAGGGTAGCTTGCATATTATTTCCAGCATGTTGACAGGCATAACCAACTTCTGATATCTCAGAGAAACTCATATGTAAAGGTAAGAACAAGAATTCTGAAATTTCTCGCGAGTAGCAAAACAGCAGTGCAGTAAAACAGCCGTAACTCGAGCTCTGTTTATCCAATGAAGTTGCAGTTTACCTTTCTCGAAAGCTTATGAAATCCTTTACAACTTTCAGGTAGAACACTTTTCCAGATTCTGTAGTTAAGGTCGTCGAAAACAGCAGACAACAGAAACTATTCCAGATTCCAGACAGCACGGTTGTATCAACTTGTGAATTTCATAACTCCAAAACCATAACAGCTATCAGGGTGGTTCTTGCGCTCAGAGAAAGATCATGAAGTCTACTTGTGTCCATAATTGTTCCATGATTTTTGAACATCCATAAACAGAGATATAAGCTGATAAAGACAGATTGCTCCGGAAGGATAGGATAGAGGGAACCGAAGAAACAGAAACCCAACCTTCTATGCACGAGACCTAACAACTAAACCTAAATGAGATTGTGAGGAAACCCACAAAATCATTGCACTCATTACAAAGATGCAAAACAAACATTATCATAAGGACAAACAACAAACATCACAGGTTCACAAGCCACACATGGGCCAAGGACTTGACTTAACTTCGTTACTAACGTTTTATTACATAAGGGCTCAAGAACTACTAGAACACGATACATCTGTAAGAACATCGGGGCAGCTTTTCTTGTACACTCTTTATTTGTCAACTGCTATCAGGGACTTCCTTTGCATCAGGCACTGACATCACATGTTGACGGCTACTCTGTAGTGACTGGGCTGTGGCTACTTTCTTGAGTCGGTTGTTGACCTTTTTGGGGCAAGATCTGACGTAATGTCCTTCTTGTTGGCAAAGATAACATCTTCCTTTGGCTGGATCTGCTGCGGTAGAAGTGTTGTTTGATGTGCTGCCATCTTGCTGACTCAGAGGATTGACTTTTACCAGTTTATTCTGCTTCTTAACTCGCTTTCGTGGTTGGAATTCTTTGTAGGTGATTGTCCATCCATCTATGCAAACCTCATGTGGAAAGTTCTTAATTGGAGGAGCTTCTAAATGCTGCTGATCTAGGCTGGTCTGAACAAGAGTTGAAACTGTATGTGGTACTGGGGTAGAACTCAATTGTAGGTGACGTATCAACGGTGGTTCGAATGAATTTGCTTTCCTTTTCTTACCTTCCTTGACTTCACCACTTGGGTTCGCTTTGACCTCATCCTTGGTTGACTTCTCTTGAAGACAAGAATTCCCATAATGCTTGCAACATGGACATCGATCCTGAACCTCTTGCATCTTACTACTGCTATCTCCCAACAGACTTGCTTCACATTCATTGGGTGATAATGGCATACCTCGATATTCAATCCTTTCACCTGATGGTGTTCTTAAAAACACTGATCGTCGGGAATAATTGACCTCACTTTTACGACCCCTTAGCCATCCCTGTCCAAGGATAACATCGATTCCTGAGAGTTCCAAAACATTCAGCTTCACTATGAACTCACTCTCTTTTATCTGGACTCTAACATCTCGGCATTCATGGTTTGTCTCAATTTCTCTAGTTGGTGTACGAACTACTATGAGCTTCTTTGTTGGCCATTCCCTTATCTTCAGGCGAGCTACAAACTTGGCAGAGATGAACGAGTGCGAGGCACTAGGGTCAAAAAGAACCATGGCAGTTACCGAATTGACTGGGATCATGCCATACACTGCTTTCTTTGCTCCATGAATAGTGGTCATATCCACATGTCTCAATCTTCCATGGATGTAATTTTGCTGTAACTGTTCTTTTTGGCTTCCTTCCATGTTGGTTGGTCCTTGTGTTGCGTCTTGCTGTTGTGTCATTCTTCCCAGGTCTTGACTTTGCATAGCGATCAGCTTCCGTTTGTTAACTGCGGTCAGAGACGACATAGCTTGGTCAACGATCCATCTACTTAGATAGAGGGAGGTTTTCAAAAGCAATTCAAGGCAAGGAGTGAAGGTGAGAGCAAAATTTAAAATTTAAGCAGCAAGGAGGAGACAAATAACAAGGGTAGAAGATACAATAGAGAAGAAAATACCAAGGTTGATAGAACAAGAGTTCTATAGCAATTTTCAAAAGCTTTAAACGACCAGTTTCTAACTAGGCTTGCGTCCTACAGTCAGCATTGCTCTGATACCACTTTGTCACACCCGGTTTTAAGAACAAAACCAGGTATACACCATATGTGAGCCCAGGAAGTCAAATCTCACATATAGTCACAAATAAAGGGTAATATCGAAAGACAATGCTCTTATATAACGCACATAAAACAAAAGAAACATAACCTTAAAGAGCAGACAGCGGAAAGACACTCCGATCTTCAGATGGAGACACCAACTTCACAGGGACAACTGACTGGTTGATCACAAGCCTAACTTCTCCAACTCTTGCAGTCTGGTACCCATCCGGGATTTTTCCAAAGTGTTGAAAAGTAAAGCAAGCATAAGTACATCTCGTACTTAACAAATATAACATGGGGTTCATGAGGCTCAAAAGGCTGACACTGGTTTAACTGCATTAGCTTTTAGTTGGCATAATTTTAGCATTAAGTAGCATCAAAGTATAACCATCCCAATTTAAACATATGATCAAATGAACATGTATCCATTGAATAAATATCATCATCATTATTACCATCATTTATAGCAACAACTATACCATAAGAATTCCAGGTCGCTCGTAACCGTGAGCACGGCTGATATATCAGTTTTACACTCTGCAGAGGTTGTACACTTTACCCGATGAGTAGTGATTCCCATATGCCGGGGTTTGCAAGGCCCACGTTACACTTCCAAGGTGCACGGCAGGGTTCACTGCGCAGCCTTTCAAAGGTTCGTCTAACAAGTTAGGGCCGCTAGGTCTTAAGGCAAGGGGAAGAAGGGTCTCTCAACCTTGCGGCACGCAGGCAAAGTGAAAGTAGCCGCCCTAAATCCAGCTCGTCAAGCGCCTTATGCGCCCTTTCGGGTAACCTCTAACAAGCTAGAAAAGGTCCTTATACTGAGCTAAG
Organism: Coix lacryma-jobi var. lacryma-jobi; assembly: GCA_009763385.1. Lineage (NCBI taxonomy): Eukaryota > Viridiplantae > Streptophyta > Magnoliopsida > Poales > Poaceae > Coix > Coix lacryma-jobi. The sequence continues at coordinate 141,822,664 of CM019825.1, read as the reverse complement.
GTCAGAGCCATATAACTCCCATGGTTGCACTGTTGTCCCGGGTGATCCCTTATAGCAGTTCCTAAACCATGTTGCTATAAAAGTCATATTTTAACATGTCACATATATCATTAAAACAAATTTACATGATCATAGTTTAAGTTGAGCACTAGCATCAAGCTATCCAATGCATACCCATGGTTATCAAGGTACAAGATCAAATATCTAGGTTAAATCTATATAGGCATCAAGGTAGACACATGCAATATGAAAATTATGATGAATTAAGGTTATTAGGACATCAAGGAGGATCCCATGCTATACTTGCCTTAAACTCAAGATCCTTCTTCTGTTGACTCGTAGACTTCCAAAGGATGACTCTTGATCACGATCTCTTCTTGATCACCAACGTAAACTCACAGACTGGACATACGATCACAGGACACCACACAAGCATCCATAGGCAGTCATGCAAAGCAAACATAGCCTATGATTAGAACAGTACACCAATCATAATAAAACAAGATAAAGAGCTTTGAAAACTGATCTACGATTCACTACGATCACACAGACGTGAACATCACGCTAATCGGAGCTATGACGGAAAAGATATGATCTAAACAAGATTAAAGACACTAATTACTAGATTAGATTTAACTCAAATTTTAATTACAGAAAGCAGTAGTCAATTTTATATAGTTTGAAAGATCTTTTCGAAACAAATCTAACGCAAGTTGAACGGACTAAATCGGAGTTAAAACAAAGAAGTTATAAGGGTTTAAAGTCAGTGGCAAAACTGTAAATAAATTGAAACTGATTTCGCAGATTTAAATAAATAAAACGAAATTGAAATTCAGATGGACTGCGCCTCGTTTAGGAGAAAGCTCAGGGGCTTGTATGAAAATTTTCCAAGACACATGAAATAGTGTCGGTTGGACCGCGGGTTGAGGCCTTATTAATTATAAGGTCCTTTTTGCAAAACGGTAGCCGAAGGGGTATTGACGGATTTCAGCCGTTAGATCTGGGACGGACGAGTGAGATTAGATCAAGGAGGGAGGATGGCGGGTTTTATATTTAAATAATAGAAGGGCTCTTTTGCAAATAGCAAGGCCGAAAGGGTACGGGACAATCCGGTTCATTGGATCTTGAATGGATGGGCGAGATTAGATGGGGAAAAGGAGGGGCGGTGCTGTTGCCGGAGGGGAAGGTGAAGCCGGCGGCTTAGGGCGGCGCCATGGCCGAGTAGTGGCGGCGCGAAGCGAGCCTAGGACTAGAGTGCTCGGTTTGCTGCGGGAAAAGGGTGAGGATACTCTGGGGCTTACCGCGGGTTCATCTGAGGCAATTACAGGATCGAAGGAGGATCGGCGATAGCGTGGAGCTCGTCGAGGGCGTGGTGATGCTCCTGCAAATTCCGGCGAGGAATTAGAACACAGAACAAAAGGAGGAGAGGAGATATGAGGGTTCGAGTAGATTCAGGAGATTGATACGGAGCTCGGAGGGGACCTCGGAGCGGCGGTGGAGCGGTAGGGAGCGAGAGCAACGGCGGCGGGATCTCGGCTAGGGCGGAGCTCTCGGCTAGGGCAAGGTAGGGCACGGGAGCTCGTGATTTTTGGAAAAAGAGAGGCGGCGGAGGGTGGAGAGTCTTATAGGAGGGATCGACTTGGCCGACAAGGAAGGGAGAAGGGTGGAGTCTTGGAGGCGGCGGGCTCGGCAATGGAGTCCGAGTCCTTTTCGGGAGGGAGAAGACGACCCTGACCGGTGGGGCCACGTCGTCAGCGAGAAAGGAGCGCGAGCGCTGGATCTGAAAACAGCTGACAAGTGGGACCCGAAGGTCAGCGAGAGTGGGAGCGGGAGCGAGCACGCGGGCTTGCACGCGCTCGGGCGAGGGCGCCGACTGGGCCGGGGACGCGGTCGCGGCCCAAGAGGAGGGGGAACGAGCGGGAGCCGGTTGGGCTGCCCGGGAGGGGGAAAATGGCCGGCTTGGGCCATCGGGCCAGATAGGGAGAAGGGTGAGGGAAGAGAGGGAAATGCCTTTTCATTTTTGGTTTTGGATTTTCAAAAGTATTTTCAAATCCAATTTGAAATCCTCTCAAACTTTTGATTTGAATCTTTGAGGGAAACAACAAGTTTTTGAACCTTTAAACTTTTCCAAACTTTTTGAAAAAGTCTTTATTTTCAAACCCCCTTTCTATAAAATTTGTTTTTAAAACATTTCTAAACCATTGTGAACACAATTTTGGATTTTGAACCAAAAACCACACATCACAAAAACTCAAATGCACCAACATGAATGCACAAACACGTTGCTAAACCCTAGGATGAATTTTAATTTATAGAAAAGTTTTATTTCTCTATATTTTATGAGCACCGAAATTCATAAATAAATCATTTTAACTCTAATTCAAGAAATGCAAATTTCAGGGTGTGACAGGTACCAACGTGCTAAAGTAAAAAAATTATTAGAAGGAGATGCCAATACAAAATACTTTCAGTTAGTAGCAAACGGTAAACACAGGAAAACAATGATCTTTAGGCTGGAGCAGGAGGAAGGTTTAATTCATGGTGACACTGAGCTTAAAAAATATATCACTACTTGCTACAAAAAATTATTCGGGCCATCTGATCATAACAATTTGTTAATGGATGAGTCATACCGTGATGACATTCCTCAAGTTACAGCCGAGGAAAATGAATTCTTGGTTGCTGAGTTTACGGAGGAGGAGATTAGAGGTGCGATTTTCCAAATGAACCATAATACAGCTCCATGTCCTGATGGCTTTCCTCCAGAGTTTTATCAGGTTTTTTGGAATGTAATTAAGGATGATTTGATGGCTTTGTTTACAGATTTCCATAAGGGAGAATTGCCTCTACATAGCCTAAACTTCGGAACCATAATTTTATTACCAAAGTCTACTGAAGCTAAGCAAATACAACAATATAGACCCATCTGTTTGTTAAATGTTAGCTTCCAGATTTTTACTAAAGTGGCTACTAACCGAATTGTAAAGATAGCTCAACGTATTATTAAACCTTCCCAAACCGCTTTCCTTCCAGGGAGAAATATAATGGAGGGTGCAGTTATTTTACATGAAACCTTACACGAGTTATATAGAAGGAAACATAATGGAATTGTTTTTAAGATTGATTTTGAAAAGGCTTATGATAATGTGAGTTGGAATTTCTTACAACAAGCACTAAGAATGAAGGGGTTTCATCCAGTGTGGTGTGATTGGGTCAAGGATTTTGTACAAGGTGGGAATGTGGGCATTAAAGTTAATGATCAAATGGGCTCATATTTTTAGACCAAGAAAGGTCTTAGACAAGGTGATCCTCTATGACCGATCCTTTTCAATATTGTTGTAGATATGCTAGCTATCATTTTATCTCGAGCCAAGGAGGAAGGCCAAAAAAAAGGGGTTGTTACACACTTAGTGGAAAATGGTTTGTCTATCTTGCAATATGGAGATGACACAGTTCTAATTTTGGACCATGATATTGAGCAGACAAAAAATTTGAAACTTTTACTAAGTACTTTTAAACAATTATCAGGTCTAAAAATTAACTTTCATAAAAGTGAATTATTTTGCATTGGCCAAGCAAAAGAATCTGAGGAGCAATACTCAAGTCCTTTCGGTTGCAAAATGGGATCATACCCTTTTCGATATTTGGGCCTTCCTATGCATTACAAAAAGTTGAATAATAAGGATTGGAAATTAATTGAAGAAAGAATTGAAAAGAAGTTAAGCGGGTGGAAAAGTAAACATTTATCATATGGGGATAGATTAGTGTTAATAAATTCTATTTTGTCAAGCTTACCTATGTTCATGATGTCTTTCTTTGAAGTCCTGAGAGGTGTTCTAAAAAAGATTGAATATTTTAGATCAAGTTTTTTTTGGCAAAATGATGAGCATAAAAAGAAATATAGACTGGCCAAGTGGAATATTTTGTGCCAACCAAAAGAGCAAGGTGGTTTAGGAATTGAAAATTTGGATTTACAAAATAAGTGTCTTTTAAGCAAATGGTTGTTCAAACTTTGCAATGAGGACGACACCTGGCAAGAGTTAATTAGGAACAAATACCTAAAGAACAAGACTCTAAGTCAAATTGAAAAGAAAAATGGTTTTTCACATTTTTGGAATGGTTTGTTGGGAGTCAAAGACATTTTCTTAAGTCTTGGGAAGTTTAAACTAGACAATGGAACTCAAATTAGATTTTGGGAATATAAATGGTTGGGCTCCCAAGCATTGAAAATCCAATACCCGAATTTATTTAATATTGTGCGTAAGAAACAAGCAACAATGGCTGATGTACTTAATTTCACCCCTCTCAATGTGTCTTTTAGAAGGGCACTAGTTGGGAACAAGCTGTTGGAATTGCAAAATCTAGTTGCAAGAGTTGCTTTTATTAACTTAAATGAGGGTCGGGATATCTTTATTTGGAAAACAATAATGGTTTGTTTTCTGTTAAATCCATGTACAAACACCTAGTCAATAACGGAATTAAAGTTACCCAGGAAATTTGTCATATGAATGTACCCTTGAAGATTAAGATTTTTCTTTGGTTCTTAAGAAAGGGGGTGATTCTAACAAAAGACAATCTTGCTAAAAGGAATTGGAATGGTAGTAAATCTTGTTGTTTTTGCAGCAAATTTGAAACTATCCGGCACTTATTTTTTGATTGTCATTATGCCAGTTTCCTTTGGCGTGTTGTGTTTCTGTTGTTTGGTATTAATCCACCTAGGAACACGAACCATCTTTTCAGAAGTTGGTCAAAGCTAGGAGGGTCCAAACATAATCATCTTTTGCTGACTGGAGCTGCAGCGTTATGTTGGGTAATATGGATCACAAGGAACGATGTGGTTTTTGATAAAGGTGGCCCAAAAACTTTTTTGCAGGTTCTTTTCAGGGGGCACACTGGTTCCGATTTTGGGCTCTGTTGCAACGCTCGGATGATGGCAAGGAACAAATTCTTGATGCTTGCAAGCTACTTGAATCGAGAGCCATAGAGTTCTTCGCATCGCATGGATGGTCCCTTATTTACCGTCTTCAAATTTAGTGATGAACCTGTAATAAGTTTAAATTATGGGTGTGATTTTGTAATAAATTTGGACCGATGCTTCTTCTTTTTAGAAGAAGGCTGAAGCCGGAATGTTTTTCCATTATCTAAAAGAGGTACGTATAATCGGAAACACCAGTGCCACCACTGTTGAACTGTGACGTATAAATTCTAGACATTGTGACAAATAAAATATAAAAAATGGGACATTTGTGTAAGATTTCTAGGATCAACTAGCAGTAGATCTAGCGGGAAAAAGAACTCACTGGATGGATGGAAAACTTGTTACCGTGAATCCGTGATGGTGACGTCCTGTCATTCTGGCGATGGGGATGAAGTAGCGCCGCACAGCATGTCGGTGAAGGTGCAGTCGTCGAGTTCCAGTGGTGACACCGGTGGAGCTGCTGGTGGTGCTTCCTGCCGCTGGTAGTGCCAGCCACGAGATCGGCTAGGGTTAGGACGGTGGGGTGGCAGCGGCTCGGCTCCAGTGAACCTCGTGTTTAGAGCCCTGCCCCCACCTCCTCTTTATAGGCACTGTGCGGCGGGGGTCCACCAGCCTGCTATTGGGCTGGGCGTCGCCGATCAGGACGCAGATCAGGGTCCAGTTAGGCCAGGTGGAGATCAAACTAACATTCTCTCCCTTGATCTCAACTTATATCTTTAAACTTCATAGTTATTTATTTTTACCATTCCATCACAGATCGATGCATAGAGCGTGCCTCATCGTCACGATCAATTGTCGTTAAATTCAACAGCTACAATACATGTCTCTATTCTGAAATAGGTTCTTTAACTTTGGGGCCCTTTATTGTCCAGAAATCACAGGCCTTATCATACAACCCATGTCGATTGTGTATTCCCTGAACACACTGGACGGTAAGCCTTTGCAAAATGGAGCCGTAATATTTTCACATCTAAAGCTATGATTCTGGACTTTCTCATTCACAATGTACAACCCAATGTCAATGTGTTTGGCAGCACACTTGACCCGTTGTCTTAGGAGTAAACTTCTTTAATGGTTATTGTTGTTGTTTACCATTATGAACTCCGGGTATTGGTTTCTAACCATTTCGCCTGTCCTTTATGCCTCATGATAAGCTATATGATAGATGTGCATCATCAGTGACACTAGATGTGCATCATCAGTGACACCACTATTGTTTCTTTTGGAGCTTTTCCACAATAAAACTCCAACTGCGAGTGTTAGTTACTAATGTGAATTTCACTACACATCTCACCCAAACATATGAGTTGTACTCACAACCATTTGAGAGTACCTATCCTCTTTTACTCGTCATAAGACATATAAAACTTTGCACAATTGCAACACTTCCATTCTAGTGATCTATGTCTGGATTGGACATCTGCCAAAATCCCGGATACACGAAGCATACGTCCATTTTATCGATTCTCATATCTATTGTTGGAACACTGAAAATTCCCAAGTATGTTTACACATATAGATACTTTATTTCTTTAGAATCTTCTCAAGTATACACATGAGATAGTTCTAAGGCCCCTTTCTCTTGTCTCGGTAAATTTCAATTCATAGACGAATGACAGTTCACCGAGATCAATCTTATGTAATTTAGGGCAATGACTACTTCTCGAATAGTAGATTAACACCACTCCCAACAAGCAAGGTGTCATCCACATACATGTTTAGGAAAATGAATTTTCTATTCTTGAACTTTGCACAATGCCATTGTCCTTCTCATTCTCATTAAAACCCAACCTTTCTAATGTAGCATCAAACTTTGAATACCGCTGTTTAGATGTTCGTTTGGATCCATAAATAGATTTCTTCAGGGGGCATCCTAAACATTCTTTTCCTTTCATGACAAAACCGTTAGGTTGTACCATGTAAACTTTTCATACAAGTCCCCATCAATTAGTACTGTCTTTACATCTATCTGATGTAACTCTAAATCATAATGTGCCATTAACACTCGTTAAAGTGTTTTCTTTCCTTTGTGTGAATCTTTTCATCATAAGTCGCACTGTATATCTTTCTACGTTCCCTCCGGAGCTACATTGTGTCTTGTAGACCCATTACAACCTACTGTTTTGGCTCCATTAGGAATAACTTCACATCTTTTATTCTTTGAGACCTTTTGGGTCTAAAATGACACTATTTTACAAGGGATGTTGTTGCTCTTTCATTTCCAAGAGGCAATTGATACTTTACATTACTCATCTTTCTAGAAGAGCTAACAATAGGTGTTGTATAGGCCATACAACATCAACATATATAATTGTTCTTAAGTCATTGGAGTGGGCTCGCAGTCCCACTTCTCTTCAAGTCTTAGATCTCTACATACCATGCTCCCCAAGACTATCCCATGTTTTGAAAAGATGGTGCTTCCTCAAATTTCTTATTTGGGTTTTGTAGCACCCGGTTTTAGAGAACAAAACCAGATACGCCATATGTGTGCCCAGGAAGTCCACACATACAACCACAGAAGGAAAAGATATCAAAAACAGTGTTCTATATAACAAAACATAGTTATAACTAACACTTACATCAAAGTTAAGCGGAATGAAAACTAATCTTTTCTTCATTCTCCATTCTTCACAGGGACAGCTGACTGGGGGTAACATATGCCTAGCACTTCCTTCAGTCTTCTAGAAAGTCATATGTGTCTTCACCATGCTTCCGCTGCGCAAATCTGATGGAGACTGGGGTGTGGGGGAAATAGCAAGGGTGAGCACATGTCGTACTCAGCAAATACAACATGGTGTTATGAAGCTCAAAAGGCCAGACACTGGTTTACTACGGTTAGCATTTTTAGTTTAGCCAATATTTTAGCATTAGATAGCCATCAAGTTGTGCTTACATCCCATTCAAACCACATGAATAATTGTTGGCGCAAAATATGACACCTTACGCCTAACACACAGCAAGCCGAAGAAGCTGGCTTCAATCGGGTGCCCGGAGTGTGTTGAATCTGGAAACGTGCCAGTCGGTTTGACCTGAAAACCAACAAGGGATAAAACTGTGAGAATACCAATGGAACTTGCTGGGTGAGACCAGACAGTTCCATATGTACGGCTTTGAAAGCCAATCACGACGGCACACAGCTATAGAAGCTGTCTACAGAGCATGTTTATAAAGTCATTCGGCTAGTATGAGAACAGGTCATGTCAAGCATATTAGCTGCCGAATGCACATGTAAAGAAAGACATGCTTGAACAGATGAAAGGTATCATCAAAACATTGTAAATAGGTAACTTGCAAATATAAATCTATTCAAATAACACATGCATAGGTTAATCTAACTAGTCTGTCGCACGTCTAGCCTTCATAGACCCGTCAAGCATAAACTCAAGCGCAGCTAATCCACCGCATGGTACCACTTGCCACAAGTCTACACTTCTTATAATTAGATTAATCCACCGCATGATACAATCTAATTATAACAAGCTAAAAGCATGCATGTATTTGAATAGATCTATAAAAGCTCATTACTCGCGTAAGCTTAACCAAAATCGGCAAACTAGCCGAGTTGGGGTCCATGAAGAAGGAACATACAAGCAAGCATGATTAAACCAATCTAAAACCTGCATCTGCCGCACGATACCCAGTTCTATCAAAGCCTAACCGTGATTGACATGCATGAACCCACAACATGTAACAATCTAGATAGAAAGTTGATTCAGCCTTCATGATCTTATGATTAACGAAACACAAGCGAGCTTGTGAACAGGGCCGAACAAAGATCGATCTAGATTGGGCAAATGAGTGTTACAAAAATTAAATAATAAAATATATAACACATGATAACTTAATGAATCTATCAGATCTGCCAAATCTAATAGAGCCGATAACTATTTTTACTCATGACTTAATCCGCCGCACGATACAAGGCATAAGCAAAAACCTCCCGTCATAAGCTTAAATCCGCCGCACGATACTAAGCTTAACAAACGAGACTACTTGCATCATATCTAAATCCACCGCATGATACTAGACATGATAACAAGGTTGCCGGTACTTACGGAGGTCGATGGATCAATGATTCCTCTCGAAGAACTCGACGACACGACTAAGGACTCGAAGGTGGCACGGGGCCGGTTTGTATTGATATGGTTGTGAACAGTTTTACAATGGCCGAGGGTTTATATTTATACCCTGGACGGAAAATGAGTCCTAGACGATCACGATTTACACAATAAAATCTGGAAAGATACAAGCCCTTTTCATATTTCTCTTTCGATGTCCCCTAACACCTTGCTCCTTTTCGTGCGAGCCAACTCCACCTGCCATATTCGCTTTCCGAATGAAGTCACTGCTTCGCAAGATGTCTGACTGCATAGGCACTTGCCGAAACTTTGGGAATTAACCGACCGCCAAGATATCTGCCGAATGCTCTTCTTACTGCCAACTGGGCCCTCTTGTCATCTTCTTATGCGTGCGAAATTCCAGTGTTAACACATGCCCCCTCAATTTAGGGATAAAAAGTCAATTTTATTTCGAAATTGCCTGCAATCTTTTCCCTCTTTAGGTTTTCATCTTTCGGCACCGTAGCCGCCGCTTAAGAAATTCAAACTCCAGCGCAACTCGACCTCACTTCGAATCCCCCAGATGGCGACTCAAGACAAGATCCCAGAGGTAAACTTCATTACCCTCACATATTCAGCAATTTCTTGCTAGTTTCATCCCCTTTTCGGTTCACTTCCTCCTTCAATTCGTTATTTTCTGAAGGAATACAAGGACCAAGTTCTGATTCCTTACGCCACCAATCTTGATTCCTATCTTCTTGGCCTAATGGGAAATCCTAATTCAACGGAGATTATTGAGAAGGAGACCCAAAGAATTCCCTTCAAATCTGGAATTACCCCGCCAAACCAGTGGCCGAACACCTTCAAGAACTGTCAGTTCCCCCAATCGTCGGATGTTCGAAAAAAGCAACAGTCACTGGGAGAACCAAGATATTAGCCACTGTCTGGAATTATCTTTATCAGAGTTACCTAAAAACGATTCCCTTATGATAGCAGCTTCTCACTTCTGGTCTGACGCTGTTAATTTGTCACACCCCAAAATTTCTGATTTTGGGTGTGAGTAGAAAACACTAAATAAAATAAATAATTTTAATATTTTTATAAAATTGACCATGTTTAGCTGGAGCTAGCGCCACTTAGTTGTAGTAAATCAAGAATTTTAAAATTTTGGTAAACCAATTTGATAGGTTGATTGATGTGATGTTTGGTTGTTGTTTGGCCTTGCGTTGTGGTCGAGTAAAGTTTTCAGAACACGTTAGTAGGTCGTCTATCTTTATCCGCTACGTTTCTGTCTTGTTCCAAAATAAATTTATCGTTCCCAACTCTATCCTTTTGTTGGTTTTGTCCCAAATCACTTCTTTAAGTCTATCATCCATCATCATATCGCTATAAACTTATTGGAAATTTTTCTGGCTTTATCCGGAAGAGTTTCCAATATTTCAGCGAGCATAATCTAATTTTTAGATACTCCAAAATATCTTTTCATGAGCTCCAAATCCTTATTTGGGTTCATTATATTTCAAAGTGACTCTGAGAATTTTCCTAGAATTTTCGGAGCCACCGGAGTATTTTTTGTGGCTTAAATAACAATTCTGGACTTTTCTGGAATTATTTTAATCCCGAAATTAATTAATTCCGAAAATTAATAAATATCTCGTTTTTCCATCTTCATGAAACCCTAACACTATATATATGCCGGCGTAGCCCTCGACGCCCTGATTCCAGAAGTACGGCTCGTTTTAGGAGCCGTCACTCCTATCATTCTAGATCTAAAGCCGAAGTTTCGCATCTCATCTACTCCGGCGAACTTCCGGCGAACGTTCGGCGAGCGTTTCCGCCCATATCCAACATCCCCGGCGAATTCCGAGACCACCACGAGGTAGCTCTCATCGTTCTCTACACCGTGGTATCTTTCTTTTCACGAATCCATCACTGTTTAATTGTTCCCTAACCTTCTTCCTCTTTTCCGGCGAGGTCAACCATGCATGACGACGATTTCTTCGTTTCTGTCCTTCCTCCGGTCTCCTTCCTCGCTCCTGTAGCCAGCCCCATCGCTTGCGGGCGTGGAGCCGCCGTCCTACGTACCGCTCTGTCTCGTGCCTTGCCGGACCTGCGAGCAAGGGGAGCAGGCGCTGCCCTGCTCAGGCAGGCAGGCCGCCGTCGCCCTGAGGGCGATCGAGCGGGCCGGCCAAGCCCTCGCGCTTGACCGCGGCCTGGCACCACCATGCCGGCCATCCAGGGACGTCCCGGCCCACAGCCCCGTCTCCCGCTCGCCCCTGCGTGCGACCGCAGCAAGCAGGCAGGCCGCTGCCTGCACATGACCGCCGTTGCAGCCTATTTGGCCGGCTCGGCTGAGCGGGCTAACCGGCCCCTCGTGGGTCCCATGCTGCCGCGGCCGGCGCGCCGTGCCGCCTGGTTTCCTGGCTGAGCCCCTTCTTTGTCCCCAGCGCAAGTGCAGCAGTTTCCCCATGGCTGATGGCCATGTCTGCACGAGAGCTCGAAGACAGAGATAGAAGATGAAGTATTTACGAGTTTGCCACTGGTTTGTAATCTGTGTCGTTCAACCATCTAATCTTCGTTTTAGTCCGTTTCAGTTGCGTTAGAATCGTATCGTCGTGCTTTACACGTTGGCGCTAGTGTTTCTTACGTTACAAAATTATGAATTTTCTTAATTATTCATTAATTTAATTAACGGTAATTTAACTGTTTCTTAATTAAAAGAAAACCCAGGGTTATAAGTCCGTTTCAATTCCGACCGTGCCGATATAAGCTACGCGTAAGCTCTCTCTTCATCAAGTTACATCTTTATAAATCTAATCTTATTAATTTGGTTAATAATTATTTAATGCCTTTCTAATTAAAAGCAACTTAGGGTTTAATCTTCGGTCTTTTATAATTAAATCATAACTTAATTAATGATAACTTTAATGTGTCTTTATTAATTACAATTTGATTAGTTTAAACACGAAACATATATCATGGTTCGATTAGTTGCTCTTATATGATCTATGTTTTCTAAAATTACAAATGTTTAAATGGTTTAATTAATATTATAGAATTGTTTATGAATAAATTATGATTAGACTAACCCGACTTTATAACTAAAATATGTTTTGTCTAATCTGAATTAATATTTTGTCATGAGCTTATTTAATTAAAATAAAGCAAGCCGGTAGTTTTTCTTTTTATAATATAAAATTCCCGGTAGACGTGTCTTTCAGTCGTTCCGTGCGATCCCACGACCGTAGTGCGAGCTCTCTTTTAGTACGTTGTTTTGTCTCGTGTTATGTTGTTCTTAGTTCTCTGTTGTTTGCTTGTATGTTGCCTATGTGTGATGCTTGCTACGAGTAGACGTCGATCCGTTGTGCGCGCTAAAGATCAGAAGTTGATGACCCAGAGCTGAAGATGTGAGAATTGGTCAAGTTTAACAGGCAAGTATAACGTGGGACCATCCTTGTTGCCTATTCATTTAAAATTCACTATTCATATGCATGTGTCTAATATGCAAACCATAGGTTTTCCTAGTTGATTCGACTCTATACCTTGATACCGTGGGATATATGCATATGGGTAGATCTGCTAGTGCTTAACTCTAATTTATATGAACAAACGAGATGACTAATAATATGTGCAACACATACTGATAACTTGTTTCCATGGTAATGTGAACATGTGATCCCTAAATGATCTTCTGTGGGCAAAAGCTGGGACATACAGTACAACCGTGAGGGCTACATGGCTCTGGTTTTAGTTGGTTCGAGGACCTCTCCTCGCTTGATGGTGGTTACCTGAAAGGGCACAAAAGGGGCTCGACGACTCGGGTATAGGACGGCCACCTGGTCTCATGTGTATAGCCGGGAGGGAATGTGCCATCGGAAAGAGGTGTTCCTATATCTGCTTGCCGATTGGAAACCTAGTGGCCACTATCTTGTTAGGGGAACCTCGAAAGACTTCATAGTGTACCCTGCCGCACCTCCTTGGAAGAGGTGATATGGGATTTGCAACCCCTGGCATATGGGGATCACGGCTCACGGGTAAAGTTGTACAAACTCTGCAGAGTAATAAACTGATATATCAGCCGTGCTCACGGTCACGAGCGGCTCGGAAAACTTGCAGGCTAATAACTTAAACGAAATATACTTTATGTTCATATTACTATTGTTAATTTGTTAATCTTTGATGTGGTTGCTCATAATATTATTCATGTGGTTTGAATGGGATGTAAGCATAACTTGATGACTATCTAATGCTAAAATATTAACTCAACTAAAAGTGCTAACCGCAGTAAACCAGTGTCAAGCCTTTTGAGCTTCATAACCCCATGTTGTATTTGCTGAGTACGACATGTGCTCACCCTTGCTATTTCCCCCACACCCTCAGTCTCCATCAGAGTTGCGCAGCGGAAGCGTGGTGAAGACACAGATGAGTTTCCAGAATACTGACAGAAGTGCTAGGCGTATGTTACCCCCAGTCAACTGTCCCTGTGAAGAATGAAGTCTGAAGAGAAGATTAGTATCTGTTCCGCTTAACTTTGATGTAAGTGTTGTTTTCAATATCTAGAACACTGTTTTTGATATCTTTTCCCTCTGTGGTTGTATGTGTGGACTTCCTGGGCACACATATAGCGTACCTGGTTTTGTTCTTTAAAACCGGGTGCTACATAATTCTTTCATCTTTGGCCGTGGTATGATGACCATTACCTTAGCTGATGTATTCATGATGACCGGTCTGAATGTGACACTACCAGTGTACCCTTACAAATACAAGAACAAAAGCAATCAAAGAGCTGTCAGTTCTGGGTGTGGATGGGCCAAATACATTCAAACTTATATGGAGTCATCTGGCACTGTTTCTGATAAAGAGCTGAAAGCCTTCATGAATATGTGGCTATGCAGATTCATCTTCTATGGAAAATCCAATGAACCCACCTTGAACCTTATGGTGATGGTCGAAGACTTATCTATAGGTACTCAAATCCCACTAGGCAAATATCTCTTGGGGTCCGTCTATCATATGATGCATCAAACCACTCTCCAGATGCATATGGGTAAGGAAATTTCCTGTGTAAATGGCCCCTGGTGGTTGGTTCAGATGTGGCTCCAACTATACATGCATCAGATAATTCCTGTGAGCCTTCTCAATCTGAGCTTCCCCTCAATCAATTATGCTGAAGGCAGTACGACAAAGGTTAAGCCTGTCAGACTTATGGAGAAGCAGCATCATCTATTAACATCGACATGGACATCGGCCATCTCTTCAAGCTTTTCTTCAAAGGCTTTGGTAATGCACTTTGGCTCCCTTACAGAGAGAATGAAAATCTGACTTTCCTCTGCAAGTTTAACTATGAATCCGGCTGTGCGGACAAAACATCCATCGACATCTTCAATTCTTTCATCAAACCCTGTATTTTGCCAGCCGAATTTCACCACGGAAGATTGGTGCAGTCTACCTATGAATTCTATTATCCAAACATGGTGGCCAGACAATTAGGGTGCGGTCAATTGCCCCCAAGACTTTTCTTCTCAACAGTAATAAGACCCAGAGAAGTAATTGCAGAGGGAATAATGGCCAAGAAATTCTTTGAACTAGGATGGGAGTTGCCAACATACGAACCATCTCCATTTGGGATATTAGACACTGCTCACCTCTTTTTCATTTCTTGGTGGGAAGAATGGCACGCCCATCTTTTCAATGTGCCAGTTCACCCTCTATGCCAAGACCTACAATCCGACTTTGCTTCTGACAGTGAGGTAACTCCATTACATTTATCACTTTCCATTCTTGAACTCACCCTTCTCTTTAATACTCGGCTATACACAGGATTCCGAGCTTATTCCCCCTGTCAAGGTGATCCAATATTACCCGGCTGGATCCAATCCTACCCTGGGTTTCAATGCTCCAAGTCTGAATACTTTCATGAAGATCCCTGCAACTTCAACCACTGCACTTCCAGGAGGAAAGAGTAAAAGAAAGGCACCCAAGAATGTCTCTTTGTCTAAGCGACCAAGCACCAAAAGGTCTAAACCATCTCCCAAGGTATGAAAGTCTCACT
This sequence comes from Coix lacryma-jobi var. lacryma-jobi, assembly GCA_009763385.1. Lineage (NCBI taxonomy): Eukaryota > Viridiplantae > Streptophyta > Magnoliopsida > Poales > Poaceae > Coix > Coix lacryma-jobi. Next base: position 141,807,576 of record CM019825.1, on the reverse strand, counting down.
CTGTGTTCAAGCAAGTAACTTATCTGGCAACAGACTTGACCAATTCCATATTCCATCACAACTATTGCAGCCACAAGTCAAAATCCCAAAATTAGGTAGTACTCCAACAACTGCAAAATCACCTTCTGAAGTTCCTTCAAAAAGGACCCAAGATGAAACCAAAGATCCAAAGACTCCTGAAGGTTAAAAAAATAAAGAGGCCGATGAAACCATAGGTAATACATTCGGCTATCCTTCCCTCTGATGCCACATGCTCATGCTAATACTTGAAACAGATGAAATTCTAAAAGAGTTGGAAGCAGAGCCATCTCCTGATCATACTCCAAGCCCACCTTCTCTAAACACTCGACAAAGTCCTCGAGCAAGCCAGGATACAGTGCCCCCTTATGACCAATCAGCTCAGCAAGCAAAGTTTTGCTTCCGAATTATATAGCTTTCACCAAACATACTTAATCGGCTAACACCTTTTCCCCCTTTTTCAGGAAAATACTGAAGAGCAGACCGCGAGTTATTCTTTCCCTGCTGAAGATTATATCACTGAGAAGGGCGAAGAAAATACCTCCCGACATACTCTATCAACAGAAAACCAAGCTCGATTGAGGGAAGTAATCACTATGTTGAATAAGGACTTCGTCAATCTGGTTCAAGACGCAGATCAGATAAGAGATATTCTCGAGCTTATTGATGAAGATATCCCCCCCGCTCTTCTGACCAATTTGGAATCCGCAGCTTGCCTTGACAACTTTATTGGAATGGTAAGGAGGGCAACTAAAAACATCTCATCCAAGGTTGCCTTGCAGAATGATAGGTCTTCAAAGAAGTTAGAACTTAAAGACTTGCATTCCAATATTCAAATTGCAAAAATTCCCTGGCAACTTTGGAATCTGAACTGAAAGTCATGGAGGAAGACAAGATCAAGTTAGAAGCCCAGCTAGCCAATCTGAACACCAAAATCCAATCTCACAAGGCCCATATGGCTGATCTGCCGAAGGACATAGAAGCAGCTTCATCGAGGATAACTTCGGCTCTCAAAGAAGATCAACAAATTAAAGCTAAACTATCCAAAATCCAAAAATCTGAAGATGAAGATCAAAAGGTGCTTGATACTGTCAGCCGAATCAGAGCCGAGGCCATAAAGACAATCAATCAGCTTTTGAATGAGTAAACATTGATCTTGTAACAAACCAAGTGTAGCATACTTCGTCTTTGTAAAACTATCTTGATACTTTTATGCTTTCATTCGTCTGATAATGCAATCGGCCCTATCCTTCAAACTTTTCTTTTTGAGATACAACCGATTGTCCTCATTTTTTGATAGCCGAATGAACTTCGACTCAAAGAACTAAGAAGATAACCGAGTAGTGTTTGATTTAACCGAGCCTAGCCCAGTCCAAAAACGGCCCAGCCGAGAGAAAACCCTACTCCGTCGTTTGGCATTCTTGGTCCATTATTCCGTGGACTCCGCCACGACTCCTATTTCGGCTTATAAATAACTTTTCTTTGCAACCTCGAGTGGCACTTGCATTTACACATCCTTGCCTCTGCCTCTTCACTTCCTCTTGTCCGCTCAACCCAGAAGAGAACCCTAGTTCTGTAGAAATGGCGAACGACGACGACCGCGGCAAGCGACCTGCCGAAGGAGAAGCGGAGGGCAGCCGAGCACCGCAACGCCGGCGCCATGGGTAAGAATCGGTTATCCTGCCCCCTTGCAACCTCTACTCCACTGTTCATCCATTGTTTCGATTTTGATTCTCTTCTTACTTTTAGGATAAGATTCATCTCCAGCAGCCAAGGCCATCTCCTTCCCCAGCCCGGAACTCCATCATCCGGATCTTCCAGCTCTTCCAACTCCTCGGATTCCTCTTCAGATTCTTACTACTCCAACTGGTGGAACCACCGCGACGCCTGCCGCTTCAAGGAGGAACGGGACAAGGCCCGAGAAGAGCTAAGTGAGGTCTCCAAACAGTACGGCATCGACTAGCTTGACTGGGAGGATCAGCGGAAGCAATTCTGCGACGCAATCTCAGGTCAGTGGAATCTTCGCCCGATTCCCCTTTTTCTAATCGGACTCGTTCGCCTGATATATTTTCTCTCTGTTCAGCATTGTCTGCAGAGGTCGAGCGCCTGAAGATCGCGGGAACCAGGGTGGCCAACAAGGTGAACGCCCAGGGGGAAACCATGGAAGCGCGCCTTGATGATGCAGACGGTCGTGTCGATCAAGTCGCCATTCATGGTGTGCACCATGGCGTTGCCTTAGGGCTGGCGGCGATGTCCACCCAGACGCACGAGGACTTCTCCGCCATGCCGACTGGCTTCTAGGGTGGCGAGCTCCCAGAGGATGTCGAAGATCTTCTGGAAAATTATGAAGACCACGCGACCGTGCTCGCTCAGGCATCTGACGCCCAATCTGTCTTGAACAGGTTGTTTGATGAGTAGCTTGTATTCAGGAATATTTGTAAATAAACTGCTCTTTCTCGCAGAACACCTGTTTCTGTGAAATACTTATTTGCAGTCCTCTGAATTACTGAAAGCAAAACCCTCGTACGATATCGTCTTCATTCGATTGGGCTGATATCTTTTTGCTCTAAAGGCGATACATGTCATATCGGCCGTTCTCCAAACTCTTGGAGTATTTTTTCCGCTAAAGGCGATGCTTTGCATCAGCTAACTTATTGCGTACATTTCTCAAATCCACTCATGTACCAACTTCCATACTGGGATGAAACTTCTTAAGAAATCTTCCATTAATAGCCCTAGAAAACTCTTCTCCCAGCAAGGTCTTCAAAATATATGCATTGCCAGGCACATGTCTTACTACTCGGAGAGGACCTTCCCAATTTGGAGACCATTTACCGAATGCTTTGGCCTTCATCCCAATCGGCAGCACAACCTTCCAAACTAAATCTCCTTCTTCAAAGCGCTTTTCCTTGACCTTTTTATTGTAATACTTGGCAACGCGCAATTTATTCTTCTCTATATTCTCCAATGCCTTAAGACGAATCAAGTGCAAATCTTCCAATTCGTCTATCATTAAACTCCTATAATCTTCGTTCCTTAGTTCATTTTGCAACACAACTCGCCTTGAACTCGATCGTAACTCCCATGGTAACACAGCACAATGTCCATAAACCAACTCGTAGGGAGATACCTGAGAAGACCCATGACATGCCATTCGGTAAGCCCATAACGCCTCATTAAGAACCAAATGCCATTTCTTTGGTTTTTCATCAATCTTCTTCTGGATGATCTTAATCATAATCTTATTTGATGCTTCGGCCTGACCATTGGCTTGTGCATAATAAGGAGAAGAATTATACAACTTGATCCCCATCTCTTCAGCGAAATCACAAAATTCGGATGACGTAAACTGAGTCCCTTGATCCGCTGTTATAGTTTGAGGGATCCCGAATCTGTGAACTATATGCTCTCTAACAAAATTGATCATGTTTTCTGATGTAACCTTCTTCAAAGGTATAGCTTCAACCCATTTGGTGAAGTAGTCTGTGGCCAATAGTATGAATTTATGTCCTTTGCTAGAAGGAGGATGAATTTGACCAATCAAATCTATAGCCCATCCTCTAAACGGCCATGGCTTAACAATTGGATTCATAGCCGTTGTTGGAGCCCTTTGAATATTCCCGAATCTTTGGCAATCTTGACATCCTTTATAATATTCAAAACAATCCTCAAGCATAGTTGGCCAAAAATAACCAGTCCTTCTTATTATCCACTTCATTCGGTAAGCCGATTGATGTGCACCACATAATCCTTCATGCACTTCATACATCAGCTTCTTTGCTTCTTCTCAACTTAAACACTTCAAGAGCACCCCATCCATAGATTTATAGTATAACTGATCATCTAGAAGTGTAAACTTGATAGCCTTGTACCTGAGCTTTCGGGAAACCTTCTGTGATGGATTTTTCAAGTAATCGGCAATTTCTTTTCTCCAATCATCAACCATATGACCTTCGTCCAAAGCAAGAACTTCTTGATCCCCCCGATATCCTGAAGCAGCTTGAGCTAATTTATTTGCTTCTTCATTATGCCCCATAGGGATATGATGTAAAGTTGCTATCTGGAAACATTTCAAAAGCTCTTGACATTCCTCATAATATTCTTTCAATATGTCATTTTTACATTCATATTGACCGATCAACTGGTTGATGACCAACTCAGAATCCCCAAAGATTTCGACAGCAATAGCTTTTATCTCCACAAGAAGCCGAAGTCCTCTGAGCAAGGCTTCATACTCTGCTTGATTATTAGTAACATAAAACTTGATAGGGATAGCATATCTAAATGTTAATCCTTGTGGAGAAACCAAGATAACACCTGCACCACCACCTTTACTGCAAGATGAGCCGTCGAAAAACAACGTCCAAGGTGCAATATTTATCATATCAGCAGAGGGATCACGATGATGAGTAATGAAATCAGCAATAGCTTGACCTTTTATTGCCTTTGCCGATTCGTATCTCAAATCAAACTCCGACAGTGCCAGAATCCACTTGCCGATCCTTCCGTTCAGAATAGGCATTAATAGCATGTGCTTTATTACGTAAAATTCAGAAACTATTATGCATTCGGCATCCAATAAGTAATGCCGAAACTTGGTGCACGAGTAATATACACATAAACAAAGCTTCTCCGTAGCCGAATACCTCGTCTCTGGGTCCAACAGTTTTTGGCTAATGTAAGCTATTACTCTTTCTTCTCCTTCAAATTCCTGCATAAGGGCCGATCCTATTGTCAGTCTATCGGCCGCCACATACAATTTGAAAGGTTTATCAAGCTGAGGAGGTATCAATACTGGTGGTGCCTTCATATATCCTTTAATTTCATCAAAAGCTTTCTGTTGTACGTCACCCCATATGAATTTTTGATCCTTCTTAAGCTTCAGCAATGGAGAAAAAGGCAAAACTCTTTCCAATAAGCCAGATATGAACCTCCTTACAAAGTTAATCTTGCCAAGTAATGATTGCAACTCTATGAGGTTGGTTGGAGGGACAACCTTGTCTATTGCCTCCATGCTTTTCTTCCTGACCTCGATTCCTCCTTTATGGATCAGAAACCCCCAAAACTCTCCTGCCGAAACTCCAAAAGCACATTTGTTTGGATTCATCCTCAAACCATGCTTTCTTGTGCACTCCAAAGTCTTCCTCAAATCAACCAAATGTTCCTCATGATTCCTAGACTTCACGACCACATCATCAATATAAATTTCTACAATTTTACCGATCAACTCATGGAAGATGTAATTCATAGCTCTTTGATAAGTTGCACCAGCATTCTTTAACCCGAACGTCATAACAACCCATTCAAATAGACCAATATGACCAGGACATCTAAAAGCTGTCTTTGAAATATCTTCTACTGCCATAAAGATCTGATTGTATCCAGCATTACCGTCCATAAAGTTGATGACTTCGTAACCAGCTGCAGCATCAACAAGCAATTCGGCAACCGGCATCGGGTAACTATCCATTGGAGTAGCTTTATTGAGATCTCTAAAATCAATGCAGACCCTCATCTTTCCATTCTTCTTGTATACTGGAACTATATTCGAAATCCAATCTGCATATCTACATGGCCGAATGAAATTTGCTTTCAATAATCTCTCAATTTTCTTTTTCACATCGGCTAGTACTTCTTCCTTAAAAATCTTCCGGGGAGGTTGCTTGTAAGGACGATACCCAGGCTTGATCGGTAATCGATGTTCAACAATGGAGCGATCTAATCCAGGCATCTCTGTGTAATCCCACGCAAAACAATCTTTGAACTCTTTTAAAAGATTTATTAATTTCAATCTATACTCTGGATCCAAATTCATGCTGATATATATTGGTCTTGCTTCAACTTCATTACCAATATTTACTTCTTCTAACTTATCAGCCGACATGAAGCCTTGTCCCAATTTTCTTTCGTTTCCATCAATTGGGTTGTCCATCTAAGAATTGCTTTGAGAGTCAATCACTTGGATCGACTGTTCGGTCCCACCAGGCGTGCCAAAAAGTGCGTTGGCGCAAAATATGACACCTTACGCCTAACACACAGCAAGCCGAAGAAGCTGGCTTCAATCGGGTGCCCGGAGTGCGTTGAATCCGGAAACGTGCCAGTCGGTTTGACCTGAAAACCAACAAGGGATAAAACTGTGAGAATACCAATGGAACTTGCTGGGTGAGACCAGACAGTTCCATATGTACGGCTTTGAAAGCCAATCACGATGGCACACAGCTATAGAAGCTGTCTACAGAGCATGTTTATAAAGTCATTCGGCTAGTATGAGAACAGGTCATGTCAAGCATATTAGCTGCTGAATGCACATGTAAAGAAAGACATGCTTGAACAGATGAAAGGTATCATCAAAACATTGTAAATAGGTAACTTGCAAATATAAATCTATTCAAATAACACATGCATAGGTTAATCCAACTAGTCTGCCGCACGTCTAGCCTTCATAGACCCGTCAAGCATAAACTCAAGCGCAGCTAATCCACCGCATGATACCACTTGCCATAAGTCTACACCACTTCTTATAATTAGATTAATCCACCGCATGATACAATCTAATTATAACAAGCTAAAAGCATGCATGTATTTGAACAGATCTATAAAAGCTCATTACTCGCGTAAGCTTAACCAAAATCGGCAAACTAGCCGAGTTGGGGTCCATGAAGAAGCAACATACAAGCAAGCATGATTAAACCAATCTAAAACCTGCATCTGCCGCACGATACCCAGTTCTATCAAAGCCTAACCGTGATTGACATGCATGAACCCACAACAAGTAATAATCTAGATAGAAAGTTGATTCAGCCTTCATGATCTTATAATTAACGAAACACAAGCGAGCTTGTGAACAGGGCCGAACAAAGATCGATCTAGATTGGGCAAATGAGTGTTACAAAAATTAAATAATAAAATATATAACACATGATAACTTAATGAATCTATCAGATCTGCCAAATCTAATAGAGCCGATAACTATTTTTACTCATGACTTAATCCGCCGCACGATACAAGGCACAAGCAAAAACCTCCCGTCATAAGCTTAAATCCGCCGCACGATACTAAGCTTAACAAATGAGACTACTTGCATCATATCTAAATCCACCGCATGATACTAGACATGATAACAAGGTTGCCGGTACTTACGGAGGTCGACGGATCCATGATTCCTCTCGAAGAACTCGACGACACGACTAAGGACTTGAAGGTGGCACGGGGTCGGTTTGTATTGATATGGTTGTGAACAGTTTTACAATGGCCGAGGGTTTATATTTATACCCTGGGCGGAAAATGAGTCCTAGACGATCACGATTTACACAATAAAATCTGGAAAGATACAAGCCCTTTTCCTATTTCTCTTTCGATGTCCCCTAACACCTTGCTCCTTTTCGAGCGAGCCGACTGCACTGCCATATTCGCTTTCCGAATGAAGTCACTGATTCGCAAGATGTCTGACTGCATAGGCACTTGCCGAAACTTTGGGGATTAACCGACCGCCAAGATATCTGCCGAATGCTCTTCTTACTGCTAACTGGGCCCTCTTGTCATCTTCTTATGCGTGCGAAATTCCAGTGTTAACAATAATATTATGAGTAACCACATCAAAGATTAACAAGTTGTCAGTAATATGAACATAAGGTATATATTGTTAAAGTTATTAGTCTGCAAGTTTTCTGAGCCGCTCATGACCGTGAGCACGACTGATATATCAATTTTAATACTCTGCAAAGTTTGTACAACTTTACCCGTGAGTCGTGATCCCCTTGTGCCAGGGGTTGCAAAGCCCATATCACATCTACCAAGGAAGTGCGGCAGGGTACACTATGAAGTCTTTCGAGGTTCCCCTAACAAGATAGTGGCCACTGGATTTCCAATCGGCAAGCAGATATAGGAACCCCCTTTCCAATGGCACATTCCTTCGCGGCTATACACATGAGACCAGGTGGCCGTCCTATACCCGAGTCATCGAGCCCCTTTTGTGCCCTTTCAGGTAACCACCATCAAGCGAGGAGAGGTCCTCGAACCAACTAAAACCAGCGCCATGTAGCCCTCACGGTTGTACTGTATGTCCCAGCTTTTGCCCGCAGAAGATCATTTAGGGGTCAGATGTTCACATTACCATGGAAACAAGTTATCAGTATGTGTTGCACATATTATTAGCCATATCGTTTGTTCATTTAAGTTAGAGTTAAGCACTAGCAGATCTACCCATATGCATATATCCCACGGTAGCAAGGTATAAAGTTGAATCAACTAGATAAACCTATGGCTTGCAAATTTGACAGATGCACATGAATGGTGAATTATAAATAAGTAGGAAACAAGGATGGTCCCATGTTATACTTGCCTCTTACTCTTGATCAATTCTCACATCTTCAGCTCTAGGTCATCACCTTCTGATCTTCAGCGCGCACAACCGATCATCGTCTAATCGTAGCAAGCATCACACATAGGCAGACAAACAACAAACAAACAAAAAGAGAACTAAGAACAATGGAACACGAGACAAAACAACATACTAAACTAGCGAGATCGATAGAGCTATCGCTGAAAGACGCGTCTACCGGAAGTTTTATATTATAAAAGTAAGAACTACCGACTTGTTTTATTTTAATTAAATAAGATCATGACAAGATATTAATCCAGATTAGAAAAAACATATTTTAATTATAAAGTCGGTTTAGACTAATCATAATTTATTCATAAATATTGTCATATAATTTAATCAAGTTAAACTTTACCTTAGTAAAAGAAAATAAAACATGTGAGGGCATCTAAACGTAATTTATGTGGCAGTGTTTAGCCTAAGCAAATTATAAGTTAAAAACATATTTATGTTAGTGATTAATCAGATTAACATTTGTATATAAAATATCGAAATATAAAACCTATATTGATTTTAATTATAAATCGGTTGTGGCCTTATTAATCAATTTAATATTTAACTTTAGATGAAAAAAACATGTGAGATGAAAAATGTTAACACTGCTACGTAGATCACGACGACATGAAACTAACGTAACTGGAAAGAACTAAAACAGAGATTAGATAATTAAATGGTAGAAGTTAACGCTGAGTGGCAAAACTGAAAATAAGATCATCTTCTACCTTACCTTCTTCTTTGTGTGCTCTCTCGTACAGGAGCATGGTCAAGGCTATGGGCAGCTGCTGCACCGACGGCCAAGGGAGGAGGGGCTCGGCCAGGCCGGATGGCGGCGGCACACAGCCGCGCGGAGGCGTGCCAGGTCTGCCCACGACCACCAAGCAGCAAGGCCAGAGGCCACAGGCGCCGGTGTCCCGGACCTGCTGCCCTTGGTCGACCGAGCAGGTGGTGGGCGCACAGGCCTGCTGGTCGGCGACGCGAAGCGGGGGTCCGGGGCTGCAGCACATAGGGCATAGTGCGGACGCTAGGAGCCGGCGGTTGTTGATGGAGTTGGTCGCCGGAAACTCGCCGGAAAAAGTGAAACAAAGGAGAAACGGTCAAACGGTGATGCATTTGTGAAAAGAAAGACACTAAGATATAGAGAACGACGAGAGCTACCTCATGGTGGTGACGGTTCATCGGCATGCGACGGTTTGATCAGAAAAGCTCGCCGAAGAGTTCGCTGGAGTTTAAGAGATGCGAAACTTCGGCTTCAGATCTGGAACGGTAGAAGTGGCGGTTCGCGAAACGGGCCGTACTTTTGGACTCCTCGTGACGAGATAAACACCGACATGTATATATATGTAGGGTTTGAATAAGTTTGAAAAATGGAATATTTTATTAATTTCGGGATTAAAATAATTTCAGAAAAGTCTAGAATTGTTGTTTAAGCCACGAAAAATACTCCCACGGCTCCAAAAATTTTAGGAAAATTCTCAGAGACACTTTCAAATATAATGAACTCAAATAAAGTATTTGGAGCTCATGAAAAGATATTTTAGAGCATCTAAAAATTAAATTATGCTTGCAGAAAGATTGGAAACTGTTCCGGAAAAGGCCACAAAATTCCCGAGAAGTTTGTAGCGATATGGTAAAGGATGATGGATTTAAAGAAGTGATTTGAGACATAAGAAAAAGAATTTCAAAAAAGTCTAACAAAAAGATAGAGATGGAAATGATAAATTTGATTTTGGGAAAAAGACAGAAATTGACCGGATATAGATAGACGACCTAGCAAACGTGTTTTGAAACTCTACCGACTCACAACAGAAGGTAAAACAACAACCATCCATCACATCAAACATAACCCATCAAATTAGTTTAGCAAAATTTTAAAAACTCTTGATTTACTACAACTAAAGTGGCACAAGCTCCAGCTAAACTTGATCAATTTTATACAAATATTAAAAAATTTTATTTTATTTAGTGTTTTCTACTCACAACCCAAAATTAGAAATTTTGGGGTGTGACAAACTACCCCACTTAACATAAATCTCGTCCCGAGATTCAGAGAGACAAGGGAGAAAGATAAAGTCGATCTTCAAGTTGTCACGATGTCTTGATATGAGATTGATGAACGATAAGACATGGATCAAGGATGACCAAATGAAGGCCAAAAAGATAAAGATTGATCTTCAGTTCTTCTTGCCTCGATACTTGAGACTCAAGGCTTGCTGTTGGTTATAGTAGACGCTACCCCCACTTAACAAGAGCTCTGCTCATCTTCAAAACTTGATCCTTAGCGCCTTCTTCGGAACTCAAAGATGGAGACGTCACACCAGCAACACACCAAGCAAGACAAACACACAGCACAACAACGATACTATATGTGTTTCTGTTCAACTGGTGGGCATCCTAAGGTGTGGATATAGATGATGAAAGGCCATCGAAATTTTAAACAAGATGATTTCAAAATTTTAATAAAGCAAATAAAATACAAATTCAAGGATACCAGAAACCAATAGCTCAAAGGTAGCTATCAAGGAGAGGAGGTAATTGGACAAGAATCAAGAAACAATCAATTCAAAGGACAAGGTTATAGAAAACATTTTATAGCAAAATGAGCTTCAAAAGGCGACCAGTGCTAACTAGGCATATGTCCTACAATCAATATTGCTTTGGTATCAATCTGTAGCACCTGGTTTTAAAGAACAAAACCAAATACGCCATATGTGTGCCCAGGAAGTCCACACATACAACCACAGAGGGAAAAGATATAAAAAACGGTGTTCTATGTAATGAAACAGAGTTATAACTAACACTTACATCAAAGTTAAGCGGAACGAAAACTAATCTTTTCTTCAGTCTCCATTATTCACAGGTACAGCTGACTGGGGGTAACATATGCCTAGCACTTCCTTCAGTCTTCTAGAAAGTCGTATGTGTCTTCACCACGCTTCTGCTGCGCCACTCTGATGGAGACTGGGGTGTGGGGGAAATAGCAAGGGTGAGCACATGTCGTACTCAGCAAATACAACATGGGGTTATGAAGCTCAAAAGGTCAGACACTGGTTTACTGCGGTTAGTATTTTTAGTTTAGCCAATATTTTAGCATTAGATAGCCATCAAGTTGTGCTTACATCCCATTCAAACCACATGAATAATATTATGAGTAACCACATTAAAGATTAACAAGTTGTCAGTAATATGAACATAAGGTATATATTGTTAAAGTTATTAGTCTGCAAGTTTTCCGAGCCGCTCATGACTGTGAGCACGGCTGATATATCAGTTTTAATACTCTGCAGAGTTTGTACAACTTTACCCGTGAGCCGTGATCCCCATGTGCCAGGGGTTGCAAAGCCCATATCACCTCTACCAAGGAAGTGCGGCAGAGTACACTATGAAGTCTTTCGAGGTTCCCCTTACAAGATAGTGGCCTCTAGGTTTTCAATCGGCAAGCAGATATAGGAACCCCTTTCCGATGGCACATTCCTTCCCGGCTATACACATGAGACCAGGTGGCCGTCCTATACCCGAGGTGTCGAGCCCCTGTTGTGCCCTTTCAGGTAACCACCATCAAGCGGGGAGAGGTCCTCGAACCAACTAAAACCAGAGTTGTACTGTATGTCCCAGCTTTTGCCCGCAGAAGATCATTTAGTGGTCAGATGTTCACATTACCATGGAAACAAGTTATCAGTATGTGTTGCACATATTATTAGTCATATCGTTTGTTCATTTAAGTTGGAGTTAAGCACTAGCAGATCTACCCATATGCATATATCCCACGGTAGCAAGGTATAAAGTTGAATCAACCAGATAAACCTATGGCTTGCAAATTTGACACATGCACATGAATGGTGAATTATAAATAAGTAGGAAACAAGGATGGTCTCATGTTATACTTGCCTGTTACTCTTGATCAATTCTCACATCTTCAGCTCTGGGTCATCACCTTCTGATCTTCAGCGCGCACAACCGATCATCGTCTAATCGTAGCAAGCATCACACATAGGCAGACAAACAACAAACAAACAAAAAGAGAACTAAGAACAACGCAACACGAGACAAAACAACATACTAAACTAGCGAGATCGATAGAGCTATCGCTGAAAGACGCGTCTATCGAAAGTTTTATATTATAAAAGTAAGAACTACCGACTTGTTTTATTTTAATTGAATAAGATCATGACAAGATATTATTTTAGATTTGACAAAACATATTTTAATTATAAAGTCGGTTTAGACTAATCAAAATTTATTCATAAATATTGTCATATAATTTAATCAAGTTAAATTTATCTTAGTAAAAGAAAATAAAACATGTGAGAGTATCTAAACGTAATTTATGTGGCAGTGTTTAGCCTAAGCAAATTATAAATTAAAAACATATTTATGTTATTGATTAATCATATTAACATTTGTGTATGAAATATCAAAATATAAAACCTATATTGATTTTAATTATAAATCGGTTGTGGGCTTATTAATCAATTTAATATTTAACTTTAGATGAAAAAAACATGTGAGATGAAAAACGTTAACACTGCTACATAGATCACGACGACATGAAACTAACGTAACTGGAAAGAACTAAAACGGAGATTAGATGATTAAATGATACAAGTTAACGCTGAGTGGCAAAACTGAAAATAAGATCATAAGATCACCTTGCCTTCTTCTTTGTGTGCTCTCTCGTACAAGAGCATGGTCAAGGCTTTGGGCAGCTGCTGCACCGACGTCCAAGGGAGGAGGGGCTCGGCCAGGCCGGATGGCGGCGGCACACAGCCGCGTGGAGGCGCGCCGGTCTGCCCACGACCACCAAGCAGCAAGGCCAGAGGCCACAGGCGCCGGTGTCCCGGACCTGCTGCCCTTGGTCGACCGAGCAGGTGGTGGGCGCACGGGCCTGCTGGATGGCGGCGCGAAGCGGGGGTCCGGGGCTGCAGCACATAGGGCATAGCCCGGACGCAAGGAGCCGGCCGGAGTTTATCAAAAATAGAGAACCTGTGGTCGTTGATGGAGTTGGTCGCCCGAAACTCGCCAGAAAAACGGAAATGAGAAGGAGAAACAGTCAAACGGGTGGATTCGTGAAAAGAAAGACACTAAGATGTAGAAAACGACGAGAGCTATCTCATGGTGGTGACGGTTCATCGGCATGCGACGGTTTGATCGGAAAAGCTCGCCGGAGAGTTCGCCGGAGTCTAAGAGATGCGAAACTTCGCCTTCAGATCTGAACGTTAGAAGTGGCGGCTCGCGAAACGGGCCATACTTTTGGACTCCTCGCGACGAGATGAACACCGACATTTATATATATGTAGGGTTTGGATAAGTTTGAAAAACGGGATATTTTATTAATTTCGGATTTAATTAATTTCGGGATTAAAATAATTCCAGAAAAATCCAGAATTGTTGTTTAAGCCACGAAAAATACTCCGATGGCTCCAAAAATTCTAGAAAAATTCTCAGAGACACTTTGAAATATAATAAACTCAAATAAAGTATTTGGAGTTCATGAAAATATATTTTAGAGCATCTAAAAATTAAATTATGCTTGCAGAAAGATTGGAAACTGTTCCGGAAAAGGCCAGAAAAATTCTCGAGAAGTTTGTAGCGATATGGTAAAGGATGATGGACTTAAAGAAGTGATTTGAAACATAAGAAAAAGAATTTTGAAAAAGTCCAACAAAAAGATAGAGATGGAAATGATAAATTTCATTTTGGGAAAAAGACAGAAACAGACCGGATATAGATAGACGGCCTAGCAAACGTGTTTTGAAACTCTACCGACTCACAACAGAAGGTAAAACAACAACCATCCATCACATCAAACATAACCCATCAAATTAGTTTAGCAAAATTTTAAAAACTCTTGATTTACTACAACTAAAGTGGCACAAGCTCCAACTAAACTTGATCAATTTTATACAAATATTAAAATTATTTATTTTATTTAGTGTTTTGTACTCACAACCCAAAATCAAAAATTTTGGGGTGTGACAGGTTTAATCTGTCAAAAGTCCTAGGGTGCCTTAACCACCGCTCGTCCAGTACAAATACTGGCTCAGAATGCTATTTTCCTATCAGAATATAGGAATTTAGCTATTTCTTTCTTTACTTAGGGATATCATTATTACGATCGTTGTACTCCCTCAACGGTCACATTTATCTTTTATAGATCACTCTTGCCTTAATGCATATCATGCATTGCATTTTTGAGACACAGGGAAATGGAGAGAATCTCTTTTAATCTTTATCTTTCTTCTTAATTTAATCTCACTATTCTCCCCATCGAAATATGGCACAAATTTTACTGCCGTAATTTCGAAACTATTCAAACTTTTATGAACGAGGAGACATCTATAATTTGCTTTATTCACATGACCATGTCAAGCAAACAAAGTCATCTTTTGATTCTTATGGGAGTATACTTTCCTCATTCCACTTTGAGAACTTAACGAAGTCCTTACTTAACTTTACTTTTGCAGTCATGCTTGCATGCTTTCTTTATTTGAGATTGCTCCCCTCATGACCTTAGCCCATGACCATGTCATGGTCAACACTGTGATAGCATAAAAGCTATCCAAACTTTTCATTCTTTCTCCCACTCTGGGATATACTTTAGGCACATGAGCCATCACAAAAGTTTTCCCGCCATGCAAGATAATTTCCCATAAGGGACATTAAAGCCAGAATTGGCTTTCACATTCAACCATCAAATTCTGAAATAAATTTGAATATTTTGTAGCATACATATTTAATCCAACATTGGTCAAATTAAATATGCATATTGTTTATTACAACTTTGGTCATAACGACTGAAACTAAAACAAAATTCTTTTTATAGAGAGTACATAAAACAATTCTGTGTACTAAACTTTTACTTTGGACCAATGTCCCTAAATCTTTTCCTTTTCAAGTCATTCTCTAAAGAGAATACCGTTCCTTTATGATATTCTTTCATGCAAAAAACTTGCATTTTTCATCTTCTGAGTCACAAGTACCCAACTCTTTTCTTTTTGCCTCCAAGAATGAAAGCATGAATATCTTTTCTGAAAAACATTAATCAACAATAATGACATGAAATAACCTTACGTTGGTCTAGTTAAAAACATGCATATCATTGAACTTTAAAACTTGCAGTTCTATTCTATATCACCGTTGAGAAGAAAATAGAATAAAACAATATTCTTTTTACATTAATTCTACATCACCGTTGGGCAAAAATAGAATTAACGTATGCAAATTCAAAAAACTCGATGATAATCAACATCATTGTAGCAGAACACTTTTCATTTAAATTTATAATATTGTTATCATCAACGTTGGTAAGAAAATAACAATATCATAATTCAATTTGAACATGTGACTATTCCTCTAATTAAATTTTCTAAGTGGTTCCATTTTAATTAGAAGATAATCAATGTCAACTTTGCAGCGGAAAAGTGAAAATACTATTAAAACAGTAATAATTAATCAGAAGCATCACTTATACTTTCTATTATCTTTGTAGAATTTTTCCGGAAGCACAGTAGCGGCGGCGGCCACCATAGCCACCGGCGCACGGCGAGCCCACCGGAGCCGGTGAAGACCGGGTGCCGTCGGACCAGACACGACTCCCCTTCCTCTTCTCTCTCTCCCCCTTCTCTCCGCCACACAGCCACCATTGACACCAGGAAGACAGCGCTAGAGGCGAGCTCGCGATGGAGTTTACGGCACCGTCGTGGTGCCCCTCGCCGGCGCACGTGTGCGGCCGGAACCGCGCGCGTTGCCGTCGAGTAGCACTGCGGTGGTGCTCCTTAGGCCCGAGCCCAAGAGGATGGGGGTGGGGCAAGGTCGCAGTTGCCGGCGGCTTGTGTCGTACCTACGCGTCGGCGAGAACGACCGCACGGCAGGAGATCTAGGTAGGTTTTCTCCACGCAGACCATTCTTTCCCCTTCTAGTAGGGTTAGGGTTAGGGATTCGGCTTGATCCGAACGTATCAAGCCCCCTTTTTGTCTTTGTCTTTCTCTTAGGGTTAAAGTTGGATCCATCGAGGATCAAGCTCCTCCCCTCTCTCCCAGATCAAAAACTGGATCTTTCTGTTTCTGTTCCGCTCACCCTGTGAGCGGCAGCCAAAAACCCTATCCTAGGGTTTGGCTCTATCCCGTACGCTGGCGAGCGGCGGTGACGGTCACTTTAGGGTTTCCCCTCATTTTTAGCAGCGGGAAAGAACTAGTCCCGATGACCCTTTTCTCTAGGGTTAGAGTTAACCCAAACTGAAACTTTTTCGATCCGAAATCGAAAAACTTCTTTCCTCTGTTCTTCTCGAAACCATAAACTAGATCTACAAGCTAACTTGGCTCTGATACCAATGTAAGATTTCTAGGATCGACTAGCAGTAGATCTAGTGGGAAAAGAACTACCTGGATGGATGGTAAACTTGTTACCGTGAATCCGTGATGGTGACGTACTTTCATTCTGGCGATGGGGATGAAGTTGCGCCGCACAACAGGTCGGTGAAGGTGCGTGCAGTCGTCGAATTCCATTGGTGACACCGGTGGAGCTGCTGGTGGCGCTTCCCGCTGCTGGCAGTGCCACCACGAGATTGGCTAGGGTTAGGACGGTGGGGTGGCAGCGGCTCGGCTCCAGTGAACCTCGTGTTTAGAGCCCTGCCCCCACCTCCTCTTTATAGGCACTGTGCGACAGGGGGGCACCAGCCTGCTATTGGGCTGGGCGTCCCCGATCAGGACGCAACTCAGGGTGGTGGAGATCAAACTAACAATTTGTTGTAGTGGGAGCAATGGCTCGTCTCCTAGCTTGGCAGTGGTGCTGTGCTGCAACCGCCAAGTTCCGTCAAAGAATTGTTTGATGTAATGAATGCATATGCAAGATCGGATGATGACTTCCGATGGCGAAAGGCAGCTCGCTTGGTGCAAAGGCAGATGACAAAAGCTGTGCGCCCGTCACAGGTACCGAATCAAAGGATTGTCAGGGCCTCTCGGTCAGTCAATACTTTACAAGAAGAACCAGCTTAATCGGGTGCACATCGAGAAAGATCTAACTCATGCAATTTCCAGCAACAAAGAGGTTTCGACCCAGCATTCTGCTGAGGCCGAGGTGGAAGGTCGGGTCGAGGCGATCGTGATGGAAGGGGATGCGGAAGTGTGTCACACCCCAACTTTAAGGATAAAGTTGAGACAACATACTCATGTGTGCCCAGGAAAAATCACACACATAAGTAGACAAATTACAAGAGTGGCATCATCACATTGTTTATTACATCACGATAGTATTTAAAACAGAGTCTTACAACATACTGAACCGCAGATCACTGAACTGGTACACAAACTAAGCCACAGGGAAACGTCGACTGGGGGAGCAGCTAGCCTAGAAGTCTTCAGGAAAGTCACCAACTGCACCGTCATCTGTTACCCGTCCGGGATTTTGCCCAAAAGAAGATAAACAACAAGCGTAAGTACTCCACGTACTTAGCAAGCTAACACAGGGTTCATGAGGCTCAAAAAGGCTGACACTGTCTGACTGCAGTTAGCTTTTAAGTTGGCAAAGTTTTAGCATTAAATTAAACGAATATTGTGCTTAACCCTTAACCCATGATCCATTTGTCCAACAAAGATAAATATAACATCATAAAAGTACCAACAATATAAAGTAAACAGTTATACAAGTATCATAGTTCTGCTAGTTTTCCGGGCCGCTCGTGACCGTGAGCACGGCTGTTATAACAGTTTTACACTCTGCAGAGGTGGTGCATCTTTACCCACAAGCCGTGTTACCCTTGTGCCCGAGGCGGCCAACCTCTTGATCCACTTCCGAGGTAGATCGGCAGGGCACACTATGAAGCCTTTCGCTGGTTCGTCTAACTGGTCAGGGCCGCTAGGTTTCCTTGGCAGGCAGATGTAGCAACCCCCTTTTCCATGGCACAAGGCCATCGCAGCTATACACATAGAAACAGGAGCAGCCCTACACCCAAAGTGGCAAGCCCCTTTTGCGCCCTTTCGGGTCACCGCTGCCAAATTAGACAAGGTCCAGTTTACTGAGCTAAAACCAGAGCCATATAGCACTCATGGTAGCACTGTCAATCCCAGCTTTTGCTAACAGCAAGTTTTATTAACCGTTTAACAACATGCCATCATGAGAAACAAATTCATCATTGGACTGGATCGATTATAAGTCAGTTAGCACTAGCAAAGCTACCCACATGCATATATCCCACGGGAACAAGAACATCACAGATCACAAAGCTAAGTGGGTTTTCTAAGGTTGCTCAGTTGGACACATGCATAAATGAGTGATTAAAGTAAAGTGTATAGGTAAACAAGGAGGTCCCATGCTAACTTGCCTTAGGTTGTCGAAAGGTTGATCCTCTTGCTGGTCACTGAACGAGGGGTCCTGATCGCACCACACCGACTCACCGTCTATCCAAAACACACAACATCACCACGCATCCCAGTGCAAACATACACGATGCAAACAGAGCTATTATTAGAACATTACACCAAACAGTAATAAACTGAAATAAAACTTTGATAAAACTGAAGTACGCATCTCTACGATCACAACAAGTTTTGGTTCATCGAAAACGGAGTTACGGCGTGAAAGATACGGCCGAAACGGTATATATAAAGCCCTAAACAAGATTAACTTGGACCCTAAAGCTAAAACTGTCCAAAACAGGCTAACAGGGGTATAAACGGGTTAGACACTAAATTACGAAGCTAACGCAATTTGAACGGGTCAAATCGGAGCTAAAACGTGAATTTTATAAGCAAAACAAGGTAGTGGCATGTCTGTAAATAGTTTGAATTGTATTTGAATTTAAACCGAAATTTAAATTGGATTTTAAAACAAATACCCGCAGCCAGTCAACTGGACTGCGCCTCAATTCTCCAAAACACAGGGGCCTGGTTGCAAGCTTTTCAAGACACAGGGAATAGTGCTTGATGGAGCGCGGGTTGGTTCCCGCTTCTCCAGGGGCTCTTTAGCAAGATGGCCGCGAAGGGTACCGACGATCCACGGCCGCCGGATCAGAGACGGATGGCACGGATTAGCTCAAGGGGTGCGCGCGTGTGGGGCGAGCCGATAGCGTGCACCAGCCGCGGCGTCGCGGCGCTCTGCGCGACGTCGCGCGCGGTCCCGCCATGGTCGACGCGCGGAGGCTCGCGGACATGGGCGCAGGGGGCACCCGAGCCATACCAAGGAGACAGAGAGAGAGAGGATCGCCATGGGATTTCACCACAACGTGGAAGGAGGACTGGGAGGCTCGGACGGCGATGAACGGCGACGGCGGCGGACGGGCGGCGGAGCTGCGAGCGCACACGGCGGTTAGGGGGCGATACCGAGTTTCAAAGAAGCGAAGGGAGGGGTTAGGGGGCACTCCTCTGCGACGCGGAGCTCCCGCGGCGTCGTCGGCCGGCGGAGCAGCGAGACGACGGCGCGAGCAGGGCGGCGGCGGCAATGGCGCGGAGGGGCTCTGGGGTTGCTCTGCGCGCGCTACGGGAGTGGGAGAGGGGAAAGAAGGAGCGGGGCGGCGGGCCGCATCTGCTAAAAGGATGATGAGGGGGCCGAGATCGTGGGAGCGGGCGCCGCACGACGCGCGGAACGACGCGGAGCGCGGCGGTTTGCGCTCGGGCGAGAGCGAAGGGAGGGAGAAGGAAGACGCTGACGGGCGGGGCCGCGACGTCAGAGAGAGAGAGGGGAGGAGCGCGCGGGCGGCCGGCGGCTGCTGCGACGGGCCGGCCTGCGGGCCGAGCGGGAGAGGGAAACCGGAGGGCGCCGGCCCACGGCGGGAAGGGAGAAGGGGGAGGGAAGAGGCCCAGCGGCGGGGAGAAAGAGGAAGGGAAGAGCGCCGGCGGGCTGGGCTGCCCGGGCGGTTGGGCCGAAAACAAGGGAAGGAGAGAGAGAGTAAAATGAATTCTTTTTCATTTATTTCAAAGCATTTCAAAACATTTCCAAAAGGAGCTTGAATTCAAACCAAGTTTTAACAAAAACCAGTCACTCCAATAAATCCAGTGCATCAGCATGAATGCATAAACATGTTGCCACCATTATTTTAATTCAACAAAAATTATTTTAACCCTAGGTTAAATGCTCACAAAAACATAATTAAATCATTTTCCACCTATTTTGTTTTGGAGAAAATTTTAGGGTGTTACAAAGTGGAAGCAAGTCCCCATATTGTGTCATTTGTGATGGAAATGTCGGTCATACCACCAGATATTATAAATATAGCAAGATGGCCAAGGAGCTAAAAGACAAAGATCAAACCTCAGTTTCTGGCGAAAGTTCCAAGCACGTATTCCATAATTCGCATGACCCGATGCCAGTTTCAGTAGCAGCTATGCAAATACACCTTAGCATCCCTCCCAGTACTTGCCTGCTGAGGCTATGCCTTGGTTTAATCCGGAATTTCAAAATTATCAGCCTCCACACTTTCGAGCTTAGTCGGAAGCAGTGTCTTTGCCGGTGCAGTATCATCATCAGTCGGCGCCATCGCCAATACTTCCAGTTCAATCTTAGCCACAAAGCCAAGCAACATCACATTCTTTCCAGCAAGGACAAGATGGTGAGAATGAACCCAATGCAGTTAATAGCATCCTTCCATCTAGGGGACACATATTTGCTATCACCGACGGGTCCAATCTAGAGCACAAAAGCAAGAGAGCCAGAAGAGATTATCACCGAAGCGTGCAAACGGTGTCGCCAAGACTCCCGTTAAACAGACCAGCATGGTCACTGATGCCGGTAACTTTCGACGAGTCAGACTTTAAGGTTCACGATTATCCTGATGCCTCTCAAGCCTAAATGGCATTATAGATAACATGCTATTGCTGCATTTTGCTTCTTCTTTTCCTAGCCAGATTACAGCCTCCTACATGATGTGCAGTGCCCTGCCTTGTGCCTGCCTATAACATACGATCCTTAAACAAAACTACTAACACATGAGATTGTACATGTCATTTTATAGGCTTGTCTGGGCTATAATTAAACCAATTATTATTGGTACTATACTACTATATTCAGTAGTGAACATTAGTCGTTTTTTACTGGCGGTTTTAGTTACCACACGCTAGTAGAAATAAAACGGTCGGCCTCAAGTCTAGAACCGCCTGTAAAAATGGATTTCTACAGGTGGGTTGTTAAGATAACCGCCTGTAGAAATAAGACATTTCTACAAGTGGTTGTCTTAACAAACCGTCTATAGAAATGGTTCGTTAAGACAACCGCATGTGGAAATACATGTGTTTTTAAATTTGATTATTTCAAACAATCTTGGATGAGAAAACACCCAAATTAAAAGTTGTTCATCTCAAAAAATTATGAAACTTTGTAAATTACAACTTTTTAATTTGAAGTCATCTTGTCAACACAAATGTTTGAATGGTCAAATTTGAAATTCAAATTTTGTAAACGACCTCGGATGGAGAAATGACCAAAACAAAAGTTGTTCATCTCAAAAAGTTATGAAACTTTGTAGTTGACAACTTTTTGATTTGGAATTGTTTAGGACCTCAAACATGCAAATTACACTTGGGTTTGTATAATATGTGGGGAGCCGAAGGGGTATATGAACACATGTGAGTGTCTGGTGCAGGTAGAGGAGGTTCCGCACGAGGCCGCAGTTCGTGGGTTCGAATCCCACCAGCCACACGTTAGCCACGGGCAGGCGATAGAGTCCTCCCCCGAATTAAAATATTTTTTACACAGGCGGTTCGCTATGTCAACCGCCTGTGGAAATCGATTTGCACACATGGTTCACAAGCAACCGCCTGTGTTGTGGTCCTATTTCTCCTGGCCCCTAGCGCAGGCGATTGGGAAAAACGTCACTAGAAATAGGTCTACAACCGCATGTACAGTGAGTCTGTGTACTAGTGGAAAGTAAAGAGTGAGCTAATAATAATTAATTCCAATACATAAACTGTATAACTTGTATATGATTCCTAACACTGTGTGCCATCTCTGTTGCTACTTCAATAGGGCTCCCTGAAAACTTATCAATTTCATGATGATCCCAGACAAATGGAATGGTTTACTCTTTCTGAGTATCACCATTCTCTTTTCCAGTTATCTGATTTCCCTTTTTGCATTGTTCTGCACATTCAGGAGCTAAATATTGATATTGCTTTCCAGGGCTTCTATGTATTGTGTCCAATTCTAAAGTTATAATTGTATGATGATAAATAAATCATTAAGCTTAGTTTCCACGCCAGCTACATTTGCCCTAAATATAGATGGGGATTGTGCTCAAATGGGTATCCATGGTTCTCCTCTAGTTCAATTTAAAGAACTAACTAGACAATTTCTTTCCATATTTTTGCATATCTAGATTATTTAGTTGAACTAGGGGAGAACTAGGGGAGAACCGCGGTTCGCTCCACCTCATCCTTAGCCCTAAATAATGCAATACTCTGATACTAATAAGCTAGTCTCTGTTTATTCAACATCAAATATGACTTTGATTTTTGTTTCTCCAATGTCAAATACAACAGACATAAAACCTCGTGCCAAAATAAAAAATCACATTAGTCCAGTTTGGTTCCCCAATAACATTGTGATACAAGTTGTAGGATTTTGTTCCTATCATATGATCAAACTCCTTTTTTAAGAATCAATATGCCTTATAGTCACACATCAAGCTCCATGCGACGAAGAACTGGAAGGTGTTGATGACTACAACACAACACTAAGTCTAGGGACGAGGCGACAGTGGCCCAGCGGTGACAAGTGTTGGGGTTTAGTCCCACATCGGGTATCGATGGTGGGGAAGCACAACATATAAGGCATGTGAGTCCTCACCTATCAGGCTAGTCTTTTGGGTTGAGTTAGGCCCAGTCCTTGATATGTTGCAGCTCCGGTGGACCTAGGCTGTGGGGAGCGTAGGCTCGTAACGAGCCGGGCCAGCTTTAAAGCCAAGCTCCAAGATCGATGTGTGACTACGAGGGAGATTGTTGGGGTTTAGTCCCACATCAGATATCGATGGTGGGGGAGCACAACATATAAGGCATGGCAGTCCTCACCTATAAGGCTAGTCTTTTGGGTTGAGTTAGGCCCAGTCCTTGATATGTTGCAGTTCCGGAGGACCTGGGCCTGTGGGAGCGCAAGCTCATAACGAGCCGGGCCGACTTTAAAGCCAAGCTCCAAGATCGAGAACTCGGTGGTCACCACCGGTTCCAACAAGTGGTATCGGAGCCCAAGGTCAGAAAAGCTAAACCCGATAAAAAAATCTCGGACGTCACGACATAGGGTCACAAAAAGCTAAACCTGATAAAAAAATCTCGGACGTCATGACATGGTGGGGGGCACTCCGATGTGTGACTAAAGGGGAGATTGTTGGGGTTTAGTCCCACATCGGGTATTGATAGTTGGGGAGCACAACAGGCTAGTCTTTTCAGTTGAGTTTGGCCCAGTCCTTGATATGTTGCAGCTCCGGTGGACCTGGGCCTGTGGGGAGCGCAGGCTCGTAACGAGTCGGGCGAAAATCCGACCTCCAAGATCGAGAACTCGGTGGTCACCGCCGGTTCCAACAATTGGCTTGTTACGAGCCTGCGCTCCCCACAGGCCCAGGTCCACCAGAGCTGCAACATATCAAGGACTGGGCCAAACTCAACTGAAAAGACTAGCCTGTTGTGCTCCCCAACTATCGATACCCGATGTGGGACTAAACCCCAACAATCTCCCCTTTAGTCACACATCGGAGTGCCCCCCACCATGTCATGACGTCCGAGATTTTTTTTATCAGGTTTAGCTTTTTGTGACCCCATGTCGTGACGACCGAGATTTTTTTATCGGGTTTAGCTTTTCTGACCTTGGGCTCCGATACCACTTGTTGGAACCGGTGGCGACCACCGAGTTCTCGATCTTGGAGCTTGGCTTTAAAGCTGGCCCGGCTCGATACGAGCCTGCGCTCCCCATAGGCCTAGGTCCACCAGAGCTCCAACATATCAAGGACTGGGCCTAACTCAACCCAAAAGACTAGCCTTATAGGTGAGAACTGCCAAGCCTTATATGTTGTGCTCCTCCACCATCGATATCCGATGTGGGACTAAACCCAACAATCTGCCCCATAGTCACACATCGATCTTGGAGCTTGGCTTTAAAGCCGGCCCGACTCATTACGAGCCTGCGCTCCCCACAGGCCTAGGTCCACCGGAGCTGCAACATATCAAGGACTGGGCCTAACTCAACCCAAAAGACTAGCCTGATAGGTGAGGACTGTCATGCCTTATATGTTGTGCTCCCCCACCATCGATACCCGATGTGGGACTAAACCCCAACAATCTCCCCTGTAGTCACAGATCGGGGTGCCCCCGCCATGTCTTGACGTCTGAGATTTTTTTATCGGGTTTAGCTTTTTGTGACCTTGGGCTCCGATACCAATTGTTGGAACTGGCGGTGACCACCGAGTTCTCGATCTTGGAGCTTGGCTTTAAAGCCGGCCCCGCTCGTTACGAGCCTACGCTCCCCGCAGGCCCAAGTCCGCCGGAGCTGCAACATATCAAGGACTGGGCCTAACTCAACCCAAAAGACTAGCTTGATAGGTGAGGACTGCCACGCCTTATATGTTGTGCTCCCCCACCATCGATACCCGATGTGGGACTAAACCCCAACAATCACCCCTGTAGTCACACATCGGGGTGCCCCCGCCATGTCGTGACGTCCGAGATTTTTTTATCGGGTTTAGCTTTTTGTGACCTTGGGCTCCGATACCAATTGTTGGAACCGGCGGTGACCACCGAGTTCTCGATCTTGGAGCTTGGCATTAAAGCCAACCCGGCTCGTTACAAGCCTATGCTCCCCACAGGCCCAAGTCCGCCGGAGCTACAACATATCAAGGACTGAGCCTAACTCAACCCAAAAGACTAGTCTGATAGGTAAGGACTGCCACGCCTTATATGTTGTGCTCTCCCACCATCGATACCCGATGTGGGACTAAACCCCAACAACAAGGGGGGGATCTGAATATGTTGTGTGATGACGATGATGACTGCTAGATCAATATATAGGATTGGACGCCTAGACGGGGGCACACAATGCAGAAGTGGCAGCCGATAGGGTTAGGATCTAAACCTAGGAGAATGATACTAAGAAGGAGAATAGAATTGGTGGAATTGGATTGATGGTGTACTGCATTGGGTCTCATGGGCTGATTTGTAGAGTATATAGGACTAATACCCTACACTGGTAGACATTGTGGTACTATTTCTATTTACTTTAATAGAAACCAAACGTGTCTAGATAGGATGTAGGACGCTAGCAAGTATTGGTATATGGACAATCAACACATGTCCGAATTAATCCTACAGCCCTTGTTAGAGACCATATGCCATCCAGCACTATTAGTGAAAAATCCAATCGATCAATTTGCACCTCAACTACACCCAAGACTCAATACAATTGTTAATAATGGGCAGCTCACTACAATTAAAACAGATGGCACCAAACATTTCATTTACTTTAATTGCTTTCATTTTGTTTTATTCTCGGGGTGGACCTTCTCTTAACATTGGAAAGAACATTTCATTACTGGAAGCACTTCAGTCCTAGAAATATAGGTCCACTGCTAGCTGCAAATGGGGATGCAAAGCAAGCTTGTCTCCAGAGCCCGCAAATTGTTCTAATTTCTCCGGATTGCTGCAAAACCGTGAAAAATAAACCTATTTGCCGATTCGTGGTCTTGTGGACAAGCCCACACTACTAGAGAATAGGCCTTTGGACGATTCACCAACTGAGCTTTAGTCTCGGCAAAATTTGCATCGCGAGGGCTAAAGACTTTTAGTCCCGGTTGGTATACCAACCGGGGCTAAAGGTGAATCTTTAGCCCCGGTTGGTATTACCAACCCGAACTAAAGGTCCTGGACCTTTAGCCCCGGTTGGTAACACCAACCGGGGCTAAAGGGTCCTTTTAGTCCCGGTTGGTATTACCAACCGGGGCTAAAGGTCCTTCACGGGTGGATTCAAAAGGAAAACGTCCAGAACTGTATCACGCGGGTTGTGTAGCTCAGTTGGTAGGGCAGTTGTGCGGGGGCGAGAAGTGCTGAATTCGAATCTCACATATGCACATTTATTTTTTCTCTCGTGGAAGGCTTTAACCCCGGTTATGAACACCCGGGACTAAAGGTGGGGGACCTTTAGTCCCGGATTGGTAGCCCCGGTTGGGAAACCGGAGCTAAAAGCCCTTCCCAACCGGGGCTAAAGGCTGTTTCTCCAGTAGTGCCACTTGCACTACGGCAAAACCAATCTTTGCCGAGTGTTTTTTTTCGGGCACTCAGTGCCAAATAAAAACACTCGGCAAAGAAAAAACACTCGACAAAGATTTTCTTTGCCGAGTGCCAGAAAAAAAAACACTCGGCAAAGAATTCTTTGCCAAGTGCCAGAACAACACTCGGCAAAGATATTCTTCGCCGAGTGTTTTTTTGTGGCACTCGGCAAAGAAAATCTTTGCCGAGTGTTTTTTTTGGCACTTGGCAAAGAGCTCTTTGCCGAGTGTTTTTTTTGACACTCGGCAAAGCTAGTTTTAAATTACATTTTGAAGCAGTAAATTAATCCAAATGAAAAAGTTTCAACTACAAAGTTGTTAACTTATCAAGATGAACAATTTTTGTTTTGGTAATTTATTCATTGACAAACTTAAAATAAATTCGTTCACAAATGTTACATATCTCTCCGGTAGTTTATGAAACTACAAGAGTGATATAATATTTGTGAATAATATTAGAACCACAATGTCAGATGCATAAATGGTCAAATAACCAAATAAACTTGTAGATTTTGATAAGTTATGAAAATTTGTAGTTGATAACTTTTTAACTTGAAGTCATCTAGTTATGCAAAACTGCATTCGAATTTGAAAAATTTAAAATTCTAATTTTTCGAAATACCTCGGATGGACAAATGACCAAAATGAAAGTTGTAGATCTCGAAAAGTTATGAAACTTTGGTGTTGACAACTTTTTGATTTGTGAAATCATCTTGTCAATGAAAATATGTTTCAAATTGTCAAATTTGAAATTCAAATTTTTATAAACAACCTCAGATGGAAAAACTGCCAAAATAAAAGTTGTAGATCTCAAAAAGTTAGAAAACTTTGTAGTTGACAACTTTTTGGTTTGAATTCGTTTAGGGCCTTAAATAAGCTAAATAAGCAAGTTACACTCGGTTTAGTATAATATATGAGTAACCGAAACGGAGATGGAACGTATATGTGTAGTGTAGCGATAGAGGAGGCTTCGCACGAATGAGAGGTTGTGAGTTCGAATCCTGCTGTCTGGGTGAGAGAAAATTGCGTGAAAAATATCAGGATTGCGATTTCGAGGGAGACGGGTGGGCGCTGCCCAGTGGGCCGCTCCCCCGATTTAATAAAAGATTTTCTCTATTTTTTTGGATTTTTTTCGTTTTTTCTTTGCCGAATGTCAGCACTCGGCAAAGAGCCCTTTGCCGACATTTTCTTTGCCTAGTGCTCTTCGCCGAGTGCGGCACTCGGCGAAGCCTTTGCCGAGTGTAAAAGGCTCTCTGCCAAGTGCTGCCAGCACTCGGCAAAGTCTGATAGGTAGTGTGTTGCATCCTAGTTGAGACATAAGCATGCCGGAGTCAGTTCAAGGCCTTAATCAGAGTATATCCATCAATGATGGCGGACAAGGGGCCGGCATCCGTATATCCGAGTCAGTTAAACAATGATGGCTAGGTCTGTCCCACCTCAATTCACATGCCTTGTGCCAAACCACAACCTGACCTACAAGTACAATTGTTATTGATCTCTAAGCCATCTGTCCTGTGCTGTGCTATATGCAGAAGCTCTTGTGCGATGTGCTGGCGATGTTGTGCAAGTGCAAGGGGAACTTAGGCGTCGTAGGTTCCTGATGCTTCTCAGTCCTAAATATTATTAATTGTAGTCTTTTGCTGCATTTTGCTTCATATAGATTCCCAGCCACCTTAAACCTTCCTCTCACAGTAGTAAATCATCTACTAACACACAATATATGCAGTGACTCAGATTGGGCTGCCTAAACATCCTAAAACTAAACTATCGATGCTTCAGCTTGTAGCTTACATTTTATAGCCATGCGTGGCCAATAAACCAATTATTATTATTGGCACTGTGTAGTCAATCATGAAATAAAGTAAAGACTGAACTCATAATAAATTATTGAAACACAAATCGGAGATCAGGGAGCAGATGCTGAGCAGTCGTATCATGCTATTACGCATCAATTTATGATCTAAATTAATTGAACACACTTCTATGATGACCATTTTTCAGCTAAGTGAATGTAGAAGGAAGTTGTATAACTTGTATATATGATTCATGAAATAAGCTTTTTATATAGCATTTGTAGTGGAGGGTCTGACGTGCGGACCTAGAGACCTCCGCCCTCGGAGCTTGGGGAGTTCCTTGTCTCGACGCGTCATGCCTGTTTGGTGACCCGCCATTAGAACGGATGGTCGATCTCGACGCCGTCGATCAATACATATGCACATAGTGTCGCCACGACTTCATCACCGTAAGCTACATCGGGGCCTTTCTTTTTCTATGGCACAGTAAAATCTTACCTTTTTTTAAGGAGGTATAGGATGAAAACAAACTTTATATTGAAGTTGCATAACTCAAAGTCATCTTCAACATTGTAGCTGAGAAGATATTCAT
This sequence comes from Coix lacryma-jobi var. lacryma-jobi, assembly GCA_009763385.1. Lineage (NCBI taxonomy): Eukaryota > Viridiplantae > Streptophyta > Magnoliopsida > Poales > Poaceae > Coix > Coix lacryma-jobi. Next base: position 141,778,564 of record CM019825.1, on the reverse strand, counting down.
TTGAAATCATTTTAATCCTCAACTTCTTTTTTACGTTCTCATATTTTAAAATTCATTTTTTCAGTTTTTTAAATTATATTGGATGGATAAATGACCAAAACTAAAGTTGTAGATCTCAAAAGATGAAAATCATTCATGTTGAGACCATTTTACTTGAAATCTTCTATGGTCCGAAAAAGTAATTTGAAATGCCCACATATTGAAACTTTTTCATAGAGCTTACCAAAAACCAAAGATGTAGATTCCTAGAGCTAGGCTACATTGTATTTGAAAACTTTTTGATTGAAACCATCTATCTAAGGAAATTATGTTTGAATTCCTCACATTAAAACTATAATTTTCGAAAACCACGATGGAAAAATGACCAAAATTAAAGTTGTAGTACTTATGATATCAACAACTTTGCAGCTGAAACCATTCTTCATTTGAATTTGTTAGTGGTCCTAAATCTTGTTTCAAGTTCTCATAATTTGAAATTTGATATTTCCATGCGACTATGGATATGGCAGCATGTTTAGGGTCCCAAATATATATTTTTTCCAAAAACTATAAAAGTGAATACGGTCGAGGGGAATGTTATAAGCCCTTTACACATAAATTACTCTACGGTGGAGTGCTTAGGGGAGCTACGCATGGGGCCGCATTGCATGTGGCTGCGGTGGATCCCACTTGTACATATCTCTGCGTGGAAAATCACATGACATGTGCCTTTTGACTGGTGGGGGCTTACAAGGTAAAAACAAATTTTGCTATTTTTGGTTCAGTTTTCAGATTTCTAAAAACACAATCACCATCGATTGGTACGGTAAAACTAATTGACAATGATAAACTATTATCACTGATAGACTTCCCAACCAGCGATGAAGATATTGTACGTAGTAGAGGTAGCATGTTTTAAGGATATAGATATAGATGTTGAGAAAGCTTATAGACCGTGCTTTCTCCGGGCCCGTGTCATGTGCCAGGAGGCCCGTTCGGCCATCTCAATTTGTGAATTAGTAACTGTAAGTTTCATGTGCTTTGCAAGTTGCCACTATTGATTTTTTACCGTAACTAAAGATCAATAGAAAATTAAAGCCTATACAACAACAACTAGGCTTATCTTGGGACATGGGTCAATTGATGTTGTGGCCTAATGATCTCCCGAATATTGTAAAGATTGTGGTTGTTGCTCGCGAATGAACTAAGGTTTTGTTAAATAATACAAGCAAGTGATGTATGAGAACTCATCTAGGACATCGATTAGATTTGACTTGAACTGAACATTCAAAAGAACAAAAGCAGAGAAACGGCCTGATTCCTCTCGCCTCACACTCTGTAGTGGAAGCAAAGCAACACCAAAGAAAGGCACACATTTCATGCTTAATTTGTTCTGTAAAATCGACAAATGTGTGGTTCAGTCATGTACTTTCACTATACCACAACCAAAGTATAGCGTCTGTAGAACGGTCGCTATAACCGCTTATAGCGTCTGATCATGGGTCGCTATAAAGTTATAGCCACCGATGTATAAGTCGCTATTACTGGCGTCACTATAAGTGTATAAGTCGCTATTATTGGAGTCACTATAAGTATATAGAGACGGATAGGATTTATAGCGACCGATAATTTGACACTAATATTATAGGCACCGATCATTTGTCACATGTTTTAGCGACCAATCTTTTGACGATATCAAACGTTTTAGCGACCTATAATCAGTTGCAATGAACTGACACTATTATATATAATATTAATTTCATATTCACCAGATTTTGAACCTAATAAACATGTCACGTTATTCATCAACCACATACATATGTAAGTCATAGCAACCCACAATACTCATTAATCACATTATCAGATAAAAGTATCTCCCAAGTCTTCATTTAAGCCAACATTTAACAATACATCAAGTTCTGTCATCTTGATCCATGATAGGTCATCATTACAAAAGGAAAAGCCCACATACAACCTAGCTAGGTCAAATGGCAGACGCAAGTCATAAGTTTCCTTGCACAATCTAATTAGATTGATTATAAAATGGCTCATCTCTATCTTAACAAAAGCAAAATATCATATTTTGCCTTCCTAGTCGGTGACAACATCATGTACGCCGACGTCTATCAAACTAGAAGGACATATAGTAGCCATCCTCCCTTGACCTCCCTCAACCTGAAACATTGAGAAGTAAGGACATATAGTAGGAACTGAAATATATAGACAATGAGACTAGAACAAAATTTCCACATTGCTTCTCATGAACTAGAACAATTATTTGAATAAGCTAAGGGTGATGCATGTGCTATCCTATAGAGTGGTAGATATAGGCCCGTGTAACATCCCAAAAATTTCATCAATTTGAAATAGGCAATATGATTTAATTCATGCATTTTATGTGTTGCATAAAAACCTAGATAATAAATTATTTGCAAAAACTAAAATAAATTCTAGGCCAAAGACCATGATGATGCATACATGCTGGTGCATATTTTATTTTTGTGATGATTGGTTTTTGCTCAAAACTGGTTTCAGTTCAAATGGATTTCAAATTTGCTTTGGGAAAACATGTTTCTGAAAATGGAAAACTATTTCTTCTCCTCTCACTCCCTTTCTCCTCTTTTTGGCTCGAGCCAGCCCGGCCGGCCCGCCTTTCTCCTCTGCGCGCAGCGCCTCTCCCTTTCTCCTTCTGGGGCCAAATGAGCTCCGCCGGCCCAGCCGTGCGCTTGCCAGCCGCGCGCGCACTCTCTCCTCTCTCGCTGACTGTGCAGGCCCGCCTGTCAGCAGCACTCCCTCATCCACGCGCCCGCTTCTTTCTCTGGCCCGTTGGCCCCGCGTGTCAGCTCGATTCCCCCTTCCTGTGTCCGATCAGATCACGAGCCCGAGCTCGAATCCATCTAAGCTATGCGTTTTGCTTGCCAAATTGGCCAAGCCAACCCCCTAATAAGACCCCCAGGAACTCGCCGCCTTTCCTCTTGCAGAAAGATTGCGCTCTCGTGCCCTAATTCGCCGCAACCGCGAGCTCCGCCACCTGCAAAACCTCCGCCGCCGCCAACTTGACGTTTCGACGAGTTCCAGCGCTCGCAAGAGGTCTCTAGGGCTCCGTCTTGATCTCTCGAAGCTAACCAAGTTTTTCCCCTCTTTTTCCTTTTCGAATTGATCTCTTAATCGCTCGCCGTCGTTTTTCAGAGCCGCGGCCGCCAATTCGAGCCAACCGCCGTCCCCGAGATCTCCCCGACGCCATCATCACCTCGAGTGAGTTCGCCTTGATCTCCTCTTTCGATTGGACCTACTCCCGAGGTCTCTACCGCATCGTAGCGCAAACCCGAGCTAGCGCCGCCGCGCTCCGGCCATGGCGCCGCCGCGCTCTCCCTCTGCTCTGGCGGAAGCGCCGCTAGCCCTCCCAGATTTAATCTCGGGCGTCCATCTCAGATCGGGTGGCCAGGAACGCCCGATACCCCTTCGAGGTCAATTTTGTTAAAGAGCCCCTCATATTTTCGGGTCTCAACCCGCGGTCCCAATGGCCTGTTCAATGAGTTTGTGATTTCTTCCGTTTAGCCCCTGTGCTTTCATCTTTTGAGGCGCAGTCCAGTCGATTCTGCAAATTCGATTTAAATCATTTTAAATTCAAATTTGATTTCAATTTATTTACAGTTTTGCCACCAGTTTCAAATGCTTATAACTTCTACGTTTTTAGTCCGTTCAAGTTGCGTTAGTTTCGTTTTGAAAAGATCTATCTATCTGTATGAAAATATATACTGTTTTTGGTAATTAAAATTTGAGTTAGGTTTAATCTACTAAGGTTTTGTAACTTGTTTAGCTCATAACTTTCGCGTTATAATTCCGTTTTTTTGTGATCTTCGCGTTTATGTGATCGTGATAGATCGTAGTTCTGTTTTCAAACTTTTTATATTATTTCTTGTTGTTGGTGTAATGTTCTAATTATAGCTTGTTTTCTTTGCATGATTGCTGTCCCGATGATTGTGTGTTGATGTGGTAATCGAATATAGACGGTGAGACATACGCTGGTGATCAGGAGCCCTTCTACGACAACCAAGAGCAACCAGAGTTCTCGGAATCAGGCAAGTATAGCATGGGATCCTCCTTGTTGACCTATTCACCATGAAACATCTAAATTCATATGCATGTGTCTAGTTTTGATCTCCTATCTAGTTTATCCTAGATATTTGACCCGTTACCTTGTTAACCTTGGGATGCTATGCATTGGGTAGAATTTTGCTAGAGCTTTACTTAAACCAAACATGATCTAATAACGGTGCATAAAACTTGATCTTTTTAGCAACATGGTTTAGGACCTTCTGTCAGCAAAAGCTGGGACATACAGTGCAACCATGAGGGTTATATGGCTCTGACCTTAGCTCAGTATAAGGACCTTTTCTAGCTTGTTAGAGGTTACCCGAAAGGGCGCATAAGGCGCTTGACGAGACGGGTATAGTGTGGCTTCTGTCCACGTGTGTATAGGCTGCGTGTTAGTGTGCCACCTGGAAGGAGGGCTCTACATCCCCTTGCCTTAAGACCTAGCGGCCCTAACTTGTTAGTCGAACCTTTGAAAGGCTTTGCGTGTATCCTGCCCGCTCACCTCGGAAGTGTTATGGGAGTAATTAACCCGGGCATCTGGATATCACGACTCATCGGGTAAAGTGTACAACCTCTGCAGAGTGTAAAACTGATATATCAGCCGTGCTCACGGTTACGAGCGGCCCGGAAAACTCACAGATTAGTTGTTATATGTTGTTTATTTATGTTGATTATGTTGATTACCTTATTGCTATGTTTCAGTTATTATGATCATGTGGATGAGTTAAGTTAAAGCATATATATTTCACCTAATATTAAAATGTTGCCAATTAAAACCTACTGCAGATTAAACCAGTGTCAGCCTTATTTGAGCCTCATGAACCCATGTTACACTTGTTAAGTACGAGATGTACTTATGCTTGGTTTATTTCTTTCTACTTGGATAAAAATCCCGGATGGGTAACAGATTGCTATGGTATTGATGACTTCCCTGAAGAGTTCTAGTCTTGCTGTCAACCAGTAATCTTCCCTATGATGGAGCTACCGCGAGAGATACTTTATTTATCCGCTGCTATCTAAAGACTTTGAATAATATTCGTTATGTAATAAACATATGTGATGGTACTTCTTAATTTGTGGCTTATGTGTGTGATTGATCTCTGGGCACACATGAGTTATTGCATTCATTTTGTTCTTAAAATTGGGTGTGACAAATTGGTATCAAAGCTATGTTGACTGTAGGACGCAAGCCTAGTTAGTTTATGGTCGTTTAGTGGTCTTTGCTTCTCATTCTTGCTATTTATCTTAGCCTTGTTAATTTATCAAAATTATATGCTTCTCTTTACTTGCTCTATTATATAAATATATTGATTCTATTGTATCTGTCTCTTGGTCTACTCCATAGATGGCTCGTCGCACCGCCCACAAGACTGTCGGTGGTCGCATGAGGTCAGGCCTGAGGGCAGGCAACCCCGTTCCGCAAGCACCGCAAGCACTCCAGAGAGCCAAAACCGCAGGAGATAGCACCGCCAGTGCCAGCACCTCAAGAGCCGGCCCCACCAGTACAAGCACCCCCAGTAGTACCAGCGCCCCAGGAGCAAGCACCACCACACCTGTACCACAAGCTCCAGCTCCACAAGCTCCAGTACCTCCCGCGCCAGTGCCCCAGAAGTGCTGGAGGTCGAAGACGATGAAGAGCCCCCGATTGGATGGGACGTGGACTCGGGTATCTCGTCGAGCGCCCACAGCTGCCCAGAGTCCACACATCACAGGCTGATGGGACTTTTTGATGCCTACTACCCTACTAGATGAACATCATGTACAGTACACCCACTGAAGGTACAGCATCCCCTGGAAAGGACCTACTGGAAGGCAAGGATGACTGTCGCCGTCCGAGAACCAGAGAGTGGCCTATACCTGCATGAGATGGTGATTGGCCACAGGGCTCGTCGGTCCACTCTAGCGTCAGCCTTGGAAGCCGTGGCGGTTGAAGCCTACAAAGCGTTCAGAGTTATCGCATTGAAGACATGAGGGATGATGCATACCGCTACCTGCCCTATTGGAACAATGAGAATAGGGAGGCTATGGTAGAAGACCCCCATGCAACTCCAACCGTGAAGGCCACACGAGACTTTCTCCTTGACAGGGAAAGGTCTAACGCGGACTTGGAGAAGGAGGTGATATCCCTGGGGAAGGACCTCAAAAGATGCTATAGCACCATAGATGGGCTCTTGGAACTGCTCGACCAACCCCCTATGTACAAGAGGCTCCGCGAACCGCTCTACAAATAGGCATAGGTCACCCTTTATGTAATAAAACGATAGTAGTAAGCGTTTTGTCGAGTCTAGTTAAATTTTGTGCTAGTGTGCTTCTTTATGTGTGAGTTGAACTATTATTATGCTTATGTGTGATTTGTTCTTTGTAATGAGTGTTGAGATATTGTAGGCTTGTCTACAAATCTCATAGTTATACATAACGTTTATGAATATAAGAGGGTTAGTTATATCTTGTCCTATGCTGTTTTCTGGAGCAACCTGTGATCTTTTGGTTATATCTCAAGTTCTGTTCGTGCAACATGGCTGAAAATTTTATGGTGGAAAATAGACTCCTATATCTAACCAATGTCTCTGGAATCACCTCAATAGCTGTTATGGTTTGCGAGATATGCTGTTTCAAGTTAGAGTTTCTGCGCAGTTCTGAACTCTGGACAGATTCATTTGTTCTCTGTTTTTGACGAATTTAACGACAGAATCTGGGAAAGTCACTTAAATAAAAGTTGTAGATAATTTCGTCATCTTTCCAACGGTGTATGGCACGCCCTGTTTGGAATTCTGGAACTCAAGATATGACTGTTTTTCTGTACTGCTGTTTCTGGACCTCTCGCCAGAAATTTTCAGATCTCATGTTTCTTCTCGTATAAGTGATCTTTTCTTGAAAAGTTCGCTAACCTTGATCCCTGTTTGGAAACACAGATGGCTGCCAGAATCAGCCAGTTGGAGGAGCACCACCGATGCAAGTGAGGGACAAGAGGGGTGAGTTATTTTGAAGGGTCACCCGCCCAGTGTTCTCTCATGCTGCTGATCCCCTGGAGGCTGATGACGCGGCTTCGTGGCTATTGAAAACGCCAGCTTACCATCGCCAATGCAATGGACCAGGAGAAGGTGCTCTATCTTCTGGTCAGTTGCAAGGAGCTGCTCTGAAATGTGTGGTGGGAATCGTTTCAATTCGGTCGCGCCAACAATGCCCCAGCTGTCACATTTGAGGAGTTCAAGAGCAACTTCAAATCGTACCACATCCCTGCTGGCTTGATTGAGTTGAAGCAGGAAGAATTCAGATCTCTATGCCAGGAGCCATGACTGTTGCCGAGTACCGTGACAAGTTTGCTCAATTGTCACGTTATGCCCCTACCGATATTGCTCAGGACGCCGATAAGCAGCGTCGCTTCCTCAAGGGTCTGAATGACGGACTGGCACTGCAGCTAATGTCCAATGAGTATGCTAGTTACCAGACTCTAGTCAACCGTGCTATAGTGGTTGACAACAAGCGCAAAGAGATGGAGGCTAGAAAGAGGAAGCTCCAAGGTCAGTCCTCTGGTAGTAACAACCGCCCTCGTTCCAACTTCGCACCAGGCAATCAGCAAAGGTACCAGGGACCGACTACCCAGTGGAACCGCAACCAAGCCCAGCAACGTCCTTCATACCAGCAGCAGGGTATAATCAACACCCTCCGCAGCAGCCTAACAACCAAGCTCAACGCCAAGGTACCCCCGTCAACACCCCCATGAAGAATAGTGCACCTAACACTCCCAACAATGTTTTGTCTGTGGTGATGCTGGTCACCTCTCCTACAACTGCCCTAAGAAGCAGAACCAGCAGACTCCGCAGAACCAGAACAATAATCAAAGGGGACGACCGAATCCATCACCTAACTCAGGCAAGGTGAACCACGTGTCCGAAGAGACCGTGCAGGAGGCGCCAGAAATCATGCTTGGTACGTTCAATGTCAGTTCCATCCCCGTTACAATTCTTTTCGATTCTGGTGCATCGCATACTTTCATATCACATACATTTGTTAGAATGCATAACCTACCTGTTAGCCTCATGAAAACCCCCATAATGGTTACCTCACCGGGTGGAGGATTGCAAGCTACGCTTCAGTGTATGCCTATAGATGTGTCCCTAGGGGGGTAGATTTCTCAGTATCCCCAATTGTGCTAAGACAGCTGGTATTGATTTGATACTGGGTATGGATTGGCTGATGAGAACCAAGACAGACATTCAGTGTCAAGATAAAGTTGTGACAGTTACCACAGCTAAGGGAGACAGAATCAGTGTGAAGGTAGTGCTACAACCAACACCAACCGCAACTGTGAACCAGATGAATGAAGAGGTTTTCCCGGAAGATCTAGTGGTGGATGAGTTTCCGGATGTGTTTCCCGAGGACTTGTCAGGTATGCCACCTGATCGCGACATTGAATTTTATTATTGAGCTTTTACCTGGAACTGCACCCATAGCTAAAAGACCATATAGAATGGGAGTACCTGAATTAGAAGAACTTAAGAAACAATTAGAGAGTTACAAGAAAAAGGGTTTATTCGTCCTAGTTCATCACCTTGGGGAGCTCCTGTTATTTTTGTTGACAAGAAGGATGGTGGTCAACGGATGTGCGTTGACTATAGATCGCTTAATGAAGTTACTATCAAGAACAAGTACCCGTTGCCGAGGATTGATGATCTGTTCGATCAACTTAAAGGTGCATGTGTGTTCTCTAAGATTGACCTGCGTTCTGGTTATCATCAGTTGAAGATTCGGGCATCTGATATTCCAAAGACAGCTTTCACTACCAGGTATGGGTTGTATGAGTATACAGTCATGTCATTTGGATTGACCAATGCACCTGCCTACTTTATGTATTTGATGAACAAGGTGTTCATGGAATATCTCGACAAGTTCGTAGTTGTGTTTATTGATGATATTCTGGTATACTCTAAGAACAAGGAAGATCATGCTGAACATCTGAGGTTAGTACTACAGAAACTCAGAGAGCACAAGTTGTATGCCAAGCGCAGCAAGTGTGAGTTTTGGCTGAAGGAAGTTTCTTTCCTTGGACATGTTATTTCTAATGGAGGCATCTCAGTAGATCCAAGCAAGGTTGAAGATGTGTTGAACTGGAAGCCACCAACGGATGTGTCCGAGATTCGTAGTTTCCTTGGATTGGCTGGTTACTACAGAAGGTTCATTGAAGGATTCTCCAAGCTTGCTAAGCCAATGACAGCTCTGCTAGAGAAGAATGCTATTTTGTCTGGTCCGATAAATGTCAGGCTAACTTTGAGGAGTTGAAGAAACGTCTGACCACAGCTCCGGTATTGATACTACCAGATCTAAGTAAGGATTTCTCTATTTATTGTGATGCATCTCGTCAAGGTTTGGGTTGTGTTCTTATGCAAGAAGGCAGAGTTGTAGCATATGCATCGAGGCAGTTGAGAAAGCATGAGCTGAATTATCCCACACATGATCTAGAGTTGGCAGCTGTTGTCCATGCATTGAAAATTTGGAGACACTATCTAGTGGGTCACAAGACAGACATCTATACTGATCATAAGAGCTTGAAGTACATTTTCACTCAGTCTGATCTGAACTTGAGACAGCGCAGATGGTTAGAATTGATCAAGGATTATGATTGGAAATACACTACCATCCCGGGAAGGCTAATGTTGTAGCAGATGCCTTGAGCAGAAAAAGCTATGCCAATGAGATTCGAATTGCTTCTATGCCAGATGAGTTGTGTGCTGAATTTGCACATCTGAATCTGGGAATTGTGACCAACAAATGGAATTAGTACTTGAACCGGTATTGATGCAAGAGATACGTAAGGGTCAGATGGCAGATGAGAAGTTGAAGCAGATAGCCGATAATATTGTTCTTGGCAAAGCATCAGGTTTTCGGTTAGATGATGATGGTACGTTATGGCATGGGAAGAGGTTATGTGTGCCTAAAATCAAGGAGATACGTGAGACTATACTGCGAGAAGTGCATGAGTCAGCTTACTCCATTCATCCTGGAAGTACTAAGATGTACCTTGATCTGAAGAAAAAGTATTGGTGGAATGGACTGAAAAGAGATGTAGCCGAGTACGTCGCTCTGTGTGATACCTGTCAGAGAGTGAAGGCAGAACATCAGAGACCCGCTGGTTTGTTGCAGCCATGAAGATTCCTGAATGGAAGTGGGAAGAAGTCGGTATGGACTTTGTAGTTGGGTTACCTCGTACTCAGAGAGGTTACGACTCCATATGGGTAATAGTTGATCGATTGACCAAAGTTGCTCACTTGTAACCGTCAAAACTACCTAACGGGAGCTAGGTTGGCAGAGTTGTATATGGAACGGATAGTATGTTTGCATGGAGTGCCTCGAAAGATTGTGTCAGATCGTGGTACTCAGTTCACCTCTCACTTTTGGCAGATGATACATCGATCATTAGGTACAAGGTTGAACTTCAGTACTGCTTATCATCCACAGACTGATGGACAGACGGAAAGAACAAATCAGATTTTAGAAGATATGTTGAGAGCTTGTGCATTGCAGTATGGCACCAGTTGGGACAAGAATCTGTGTTATGCAGAGTTCTCATACAATAACAGCTATCAGGAGAGTCTTAAGATGGCACCGTTTGAAGCTTTATATGGGAGACCATGTAGAACACCGTTGTTCTGGGATCAGACAGGTGAAAGTCAAGTGTTTGGACCTGATGTGTTGAGGAATGCGGGAACATGTCAGAATAGTCAGAGATAACCTAAGAGCCGCTCAGTCCCGACAGAAGAGTTTTGCAAACAACCGTCGTCGAGATCTATCTTTTGCAGTAGGTGATTATGTCTACCTAAAGTGTCACCGATGAGAGGTGTGAAAAGGTTCAATAAAAAAGGAAAGCTAGCACCCAGGTATATTGGACCATTCAAGATTCTTGAAAGACGTGGTGAAGTGGCATATCAGTTAGAGTTGCCTGAAAGCTTGTCAGGAGTGCATGATGTGTTTCATGTTTCTTAGTTGAAAAGGTGCCTGCGAGTGCCCGAAGAGCAGATACCGTTGGAAGAGCTCACAGTCAAGGAAGATCTGACTTATGATGAGTATCCGACAAAGATTTTAGAACAGCTGAAAGAGTTACCAGGAGCAGAGTAATAAAGATGTGCAAGGTTCAATGGAATCGGTACTCAGAAGTAGAGGCAACTTGGGAAAGAGAAGAGGATCTGAGAAAGTCTTACCCGCAGTTGTTTGAGTAAGCATCGCTGGAATCTCGAGGACGAGATTCTTTAAGGGGGGTAGAATTGTAACATCCCAAAAATTTCATCAATTTGAAATAGGCAATATGATTTAATTCATGCATTTTATGTGTTGCATAAAAACCTAGATAATAAATTATTTGCAAAAGCTAAAATAAATCTAGGCCAAAGACCATGATGATGCATACATGCTGGTGCATATTTTATTTTGTGATGATTGGTTTTTGCTCAAACTGGTTTTCAGTTCAAATGGATTTCAAATTTGCTTTTGAAAACATGTTTCTGAAAATGGAAAACTATTTCTTCTCCTCTCACTCCCTTTCTCCTCTTTTTGGCTCGAGCCAGCCCGGCCGGCCCGCCTTTCTCCTCTGCGCGCAGCGCCTCTCCCTTTCTCCTTCTTGGGCCAAATGAGCTCCGCCGGCCCAGCCGTGCGCTTGCCAGCCGCGCGCGCACTCTCTCCCTCTCTCGCTGACTGTGCAGGCCCGCCTGTCAGCTGCACTCCCTCATCCGCGCGCCCGCTTCTTTCTCTGGACCGTTGGCCCCGCGTGTCAGCTCGATTCCCCTTCCTGTGTCCGATCAGATCACGAGCCCGAGCTCGAATCCATCTAAGCTACGCGTTTTGCTTGCCAAATTGGCCAAGCCAACCCCCTAATAAGACCCCAAGGAACTCGCCGCCTTTCCTCTTGCAGAAAGATTGCGCTCTCGTGCCCTAATTCGCCGCAACCGCGAGCTCCGTCACCCGCAAAACCTCCGCCGCCGCCAACTTGACGTTTCGACGAGTTCCAGCGCTCGCAAGAGGTCTCTAGGGCTCCGTCTTGATCTCTCGAAGCTAACCAAGTTTTTTCCCCTCTTTTTCCTTTTCGAATTGATCTCTTAATCGCTCGTCGTCGTTTTTCAGAGCCGCGGCCGCCAATTCGAGCCAACCGCCGTCCCCGAGATCTCCCCGACGCCATCATCACCTCGGGTGAGTTCGCCTTGATCTCCTCTTTCGATTGGACCTACTCCCGAGGTCTCTACCGCATCGTAGCGCAAACCCGAGCTAGCGCCGCCGCGCTCCGGCCATGGCGCCGCCGCGCTCTCCCTCTGCTCCGGCGGAAGCGCCGCCAGCCCTCCCAGATTTAATCTCGGGCGTGCATCTCAGATCGGGTGGCCAGGAACGCTCGCTACCCCTTTGGGGTTAATTTTGTTAAAGAGCCCCTCATGTTTTCGGGTCTCAACCCGCGGTCCCAATGGCCCTGTTCAATGAGTCTGCGATTTCTTCCGTTTTAGCCCCTGTGCTTTCATCTTTTTGTGGCGCAGTCCAGTCGATTCTGCAAATTCCATTTAAATCGTTTTAAATTCAAATTCGATTTCAATTTATTTACAGTTTTGCCACCAGTTTCAAATGCTTATAACTTCTACATTTTTAGTCCGTTCAAGTTGCGTTAGTTTCGTTTTGAAAAGATCTATCTATCTGTACGAAAATATATACTATTTTCGGTAATTAAATTTGAGTTAGGTTTAATCTACTAACTAAGGTTTTGTAACTTGTTTAGCTCATAACTTTCGCGTTATAATTCCGTTTTTTTTGTGATCTTCACGTTTATGTGATCGTGATAGATCGTAGTTTCTGTTTTCAAACTTTTTATATTATTTTCTTGTTGTTGGTGTAATGTTCTAATTATAGCTTGTTTGCTTTGCATGATTGTTGTCCCGATGATTGTGTGTTGATGTGGTAATCGAATATAGACGGTGAGACATACGCTGGTGATCAAGAGCCCTTCTACGACAACCAAGATCAACCAGAGTTCTCGGAATCAGGCAAGTATAGCATGGGATCCTCCTTGTTGACCTATTCACCATGAAACATCTAAATTCATATGCATGTGTCTAATTTTGATCTCCTATCTAGTTTATCCTAGATATTTGACCCGTTACCTTGTTAACCTTGGGATGCTATGCATTTGGGTAGAATTTTGCTAGAGCTTTACTTAAACCAAACATGATCTAATAACGGTGCATAAAACTTGATCTTTTTAGCAATATGGTTTAGGACCTTCGGTCAGCAAAAGCTGGGACATACAGTGCAACCATGAGGGTTATATGGCTCTGACCTTAGCTCAGTATAAGGACCTTTTCTAGCTTGTTAGAGGTTACCCGAAAGGGCGCATAAGGCGCTTGACGAGACGAGTATAGTGCGGCTTCTGTCCACGTGTGTATAGGTTGCGTGTTAGTGTGCCACCTGGAAGGAGGGCTCTACATCCCCTTGCCTTAAGACCTAGCGGCCCTAACTTGTTAGACGAACCTTTGAAAGGCTTTGCGTGTATCCTGCCCGCTCACCTCAGAAGTGTTATGGGAGTAATTAACCCGGGCATCTGGATATCATGACTCATCGGGTAAAGTGTACAACCTCTGCAGAGTGTAAAACTGATATATCAGCCGTGCTCACGGTTACGAGCGGCCCGGAAAACTCACAGATTAGTTGTTATATGTTGTTTATTTATGTTGCTTATGTTGATTATCTTATTGCTATGTTTCAGTTATTATGATCATGTGGATTGGGTTAAAGCATTCATATATGTTCACCTTAATATTAAAATGTTGCCAATTAAAAGCTAATGCAGTTTAACCAGTGTCAGCCTTATTTGAGCCTCATGAACCCCATGTTACACTTGTTAAGTACGAGATGTACTTATGCTTGTTTATTTCTTTCTACTTGGATAAAAATCCCGGATGGGTAACAGATTGCTATGGTATTGATGACTTCCCTGAAGAGTTCTAGTCTTGTTGTCAACCAGTCATCTTCCCTGTGATGGAGCTACCGCGAGAGATACTTTATTTATCCGCTGCTATGTAAAGACTTTGAATAATATTCGTTATGTAATAAACATATGTGATGGTACTTCTTATTTTGTGGCTTATGTGTGTGATTGATCTCTGGGCACACATGAGTTATTGCATTCAATTTTGTTCTTAAAATTGGGAGTGACAGCCCGGCAGGTGAGGATTTTGGCAAGTACAGGTGCAACATTTTCTTTAATACTTAACTGATTTTTTCTTTGCAATAAACCTATCGGTGCCTGTCCTTGCAATAAAACTAGGTCTTAAAATAGTTTAACATCTTGATTGATAAGGCATGTCGGAAATAGAACACATGGAGAAATTGGAACAAAAAGGCAGTAACATAAAGTCCTTGCTGCAGCAGAGATTTGAAACGAGAATTTAATGGAATATAAAAATAACAATGATAGCAGAGTTGTTATGTTCTATTCGACACAACAGGATTTCGATAGTGATCTATGAAACAGACCCTTGTGTTAGATGGGAGATTCAATCTAAAGGTGAGGTATAGGCATATGGAACCAAAAAAATGATGTAGTATTTTCTTCTCAATCAAGCTTGTGCTGCTGGGTTCAGTTCTCCCACCTTGTGCCTGCCTTGGCCCAAAAATCATGATATGATCCAATGACATCTACTGTCAATCAGGTACAGCTCATCCATATGATGGCCTTATCCCCTCACATCTCAAATTAGGAACTATGCATCTAAATCTGTCTCTAGCATGTCATATGATGGCCTTATCCCCTCACATCTCAAATTAGGAACTATGTCAAATTAGGAACAATACATGTGCATCGAGTCAAGTGACCAACAAGCAAGGCAACAACCATATAAATATTTGTAAGGATCAATTTATTCAGTGACCCAATAATAACATACCTGGAACACTCTGAGGCTATTTTGATGCCTTCCTAACTGAATTTGATGTCTGCTGCTTAACCTTCAATTATTATAAATAACAATAATTGTAAGTTTGACCATTGTCATATAGGAAAGTAGCGAAGAACCTTGTTAGGAACCTTATACACATGTCTCCCATCTAGGCTCTTCCTATCTGATTTCCATCGAGAAACCTTACATTTTGGACACACATTCAAATCCACATTCTCTTTCTAATAGAGAACACAATTGTTTGAACAAGCAAGAATACTGTTGTAACTAACTCCAATGGATTTCACCAATTTCTTAGCTTCATGGAATTTCTAGGTAGATTTGGACCCTCACGGAGTGCGTCATTAAGTAGATCTAGTAGTAGGTTCATAGATCTATCAGACCATCCTCCAAGGAGTTTGATGTGGAGCAACCTAATTAGGAACCTTAGTTGTGTATATTTCTTGCAATTTGGGTATAGCTCTTTGCTATTTTCTGCTACCAACTTTTGAAGGGCAACTAGATCAGGACAACTCTCCAAAGTTGAACTATTGTCTTCAAAATCGCCTTTATCATCTAGACCGGCGGCTAAGTCTCTAAGCAAATCAGATATTTCATCATCCTCACTAGAATCCTCTATAACCTCAGGAGCATCACAATTCCCATGATTCACAGAAGAGCTAGCTTCTCCATGTAAGTTCCATGTTCTATACCCTTTTAGAAACCCATCACATATCAAGTGTTCACTCACTTCACTTGCCTCTTTCCAAAATGAGTTTACACACTTTCTACAAGGGCATAATATCTTGCTGCCTACTGCAGAATTGCTGAAAGCAAAAGCTAAGAAAACCATTCACTCCTTGCAAATATTTCTTGGTGTGCTTATGTGAAAGTTTTAGGTTAAATACCATTTGACATGTATATATAACTTTCAATATTTGTAAAGCATTGGTTTTTACCTAGCATTATCATCAATCCATGTTCAACCTTCATGCAAGACATCAACTAGATCTCAATATGGAATTAAAAACATATCATAAGCATAGAAATAGAAATAGTCACATACTTCCACAACATTAAAAAAGAGCAACAACTAGGGAAACAAAAACCTACGGATACAAACAAGTAGAGCTGCCAAGAGCACGTTCAAATACCTTCCCAAGGTGTCCAACTACACATGGAGCAGCTGCAATTATAATATGGAGGTTAGACCAGTGCATATATATATATATATATATATATATATATATATATATATATATAGAACTACTATTTAGGATATAACACTCTAAATAATATTTAGAGCGTCGGTGGAGCAGCCCAAATCCCACAACCGTAAATGTTGTTACCAACAACCATCTTTCTGTATGCACTAGCAAAGCGATCCTGCAACCGTAAATATTTCAGCCCGCAACCGTAAATGTTGTAGAAGGAAGAGAATATATATATATCGAATTGTTTACACATACTTAGATTCAAAGATCTTTAGATGATACTAATTATGTAACAAAAATATTAATATTTTTAGTATATATTTAGTTAAATTTATTTCTTAGAAAGCAAAAACGATAATTATTTTGGGGCGGATGGAGTAACTTGCAGTATTCGGATAATACACAGAAAACCGTACACAATTCACACTATATTATAACTGTAGTTAAAGTAGCAAAGATACCAACCAGCAAAATGAAAAAAACCATACGCCTGTACTATTTGTTTTTTTGGCAAATAAAGAATACAGAGTACTAATTTTACTAACTAAACCACCTGCTAATAAAACTGCTATCCGTGTTCTTCAGGAAGTTTGGAAAGATTAAAAACCCGAAAAAGATCGGCCTGCTACCCATCATCGATCAACAGAACATCCTTCGTTCTATGGCTCAAATCAAATATTCAAACACCACAAATGAAATTGTTAAAATCAAGAGAAAGAGCGAGAGACTTAGTGCAAATGAGAAAGACAACCAAGCTTTTTGGCTACACATATGCTGAGTGCTGACTTATCAATTTGAAAGGACATGGACTGATTTTTTAGAGGAGCACTGATGTCACCAGGTACCCTGAACTGGTGTCACCCACTGTGAAACATAGAATAGTACTTGAACCAGACTTGAAGGCATTGCTGTCAGGTGACAACCCACCTTGTATACTAGATCCGCCGCTGTCTATCGGCACTAATGTAAGCAGCTAGCAGCAATCGACAAACACGTAAATTAAAGATAAACTAATAAACAATAATATCGTCCAAATTAAAGATCAAAATCTAAATATCCAACAGCTAGCAAACACCTAAATTTGAAGAAGAAATATTGCTGTTGACTCCCCGTCACTACTAGAGAACAGACCTTTGGATGATATATCAATTGAGCTTTACACTACGTGAAAAACCCACTGTAAGAGCGCCCCCCCTTTCCACTGTAGGGACGGTTGGTGATTGAACCGCGCCTACAGTGACATCTTAGGGTCCAGCATCTCCAACCGCCCCTACAAAACCACTGTAAGGGCGGTTGTTGATTGAACCGCCCCTATAGTGGTCCACTGTAGGGGCGGTTGGTGAATGAACCGCCCCTACAGTGGATTTGGATGAACACCTTTACCTTCAATAAATAGGTGCAATTTTCTATTTGATCCGTAGATAAAAATTGTAACTAGTCTTTCTCCCTCGTAGTAACTCCAAATGCAATGATTCTTTTTCCTAAAATTTTCTAAAATCTTGCTCTATTACTGTAGCATGATCAATTTTCATTGCGACTATTTTAAAAAAAAAAATCAAATTTTAAATTTAAACTAGCTATAAATTTGAATAAGATTTACAACTACACTTTGCCTCAAATGGAAAACTTTTGAATACCACTTTTGTATAACAACTCATCAAGATATACATTAGATACATAGGTTCATTTTTGCATTTGAGAAAGTTTTAGTAAAACACTAGTAGTAAAAAATCACGAATCTACATTTAACTTGGTCAAAGTTGGTCAAATGAGCCACTAAATTACCTCGAATAGAAAAAAATTTGAATACCAATATTGTTCCACACATCAAGATCTACATTTGATACATAGGTCTTTTCTGCATTTGAGAAAGTGTTGGTAAACACTAGCGACATGTTTTCAAAATCCGAGATGTGATTTGGTCAAACTTGGTCAAATGAGGCACTAAATGGTCTCAAATGGAAAACTTTTGAATATCACTTTTGTATAACTCATCAAGATATACATTTTATACATAGGTTATTTTGTATTTGAGAAAGTTTAGTAAACACTAGTAACAAAATCACGGATCTCAATAGACTTTACGAAACTTCATGTGGATTTAGAACTACACTATGCCGACACTTTGTCAAATGCAAAAATGACCTATATATCAAATGTAGATCTTGATGAATGGACCAATATTGGTATTCTTGACTTTTCGAGTTGAGACTATCTAGGGTTTCAAAAACTTGCTTTGAACTGTGAAAATTTTAAAATTCAAATTTGAAACTTGAAAACTTTGTCGAATGAAAACTTGACAAAGACAAGTTATGTATATCTTGAAGAGTTTAGCAAACTTGATATTCATAACTTTTCTATATGAAACATTTGGGGATTATTTAGTTGAAATTATTTAGTTCTTTTTTCTAGAGTTTAGGTGGACAAGACATGTCACTACACAAAATTTAACTAATGCTTACAGTATCTACCATCCATACATTTTATATTTTCTATCTACTGTACTATAGAGGTCTCTACATCCATCTCATCTCATCTACTAGTGCAGTCTCTGCGGCCACGGCCAAAAAGCAGGTCCGATGGCCACTGCTGGAGCCTGTAGGGAGGAGCGGAGGACCGAACCGAAGGCCGCTCCTGGGGAATCGCAGGGAGAGCCGGAGAGCCCTGCTGTCCGTGTCCACCTCCCCTACCACGAGAGAGGACGCAACGCCAGCGCCGTGAGATCGATGTTGCCTCAAAGGTAGGTCTGCACTCTGCAGCACGGCGTTCCAATTTCTCTTACCCTTCCTCGATCTCATGTTCCCTTTCCTTCTACTGGAATAGATTTCTCCTTCTTCAATCTCAGGCTCTCTCTTTCTCTCTTAGAAAGCTCGATCTGCTCTTCCTGGAACAGATTAGAGAGGGGAGCTCGGTCTGCTCGGTTCCAAACCGAAGACCAAACCGAAAATTCGGTTACCCGAAGCATCGTTTCCTGATTTTGCCGAGTGCCGGCCCTAGGTGAAACTCGACAAAGCAAAAAAAAAAGCCCACGTGGCCTAAATGGCCAAGCCGGCCCACTCCACTCCCTCCCGTGTCCCCAACCCTAACCGCGCCGCACCGCCCACCCAGCACCCGCCCGTCGCTGCCACTGCGCCGCCCCAGCGCCCCCCCGTCGCCGCCCAGCCACCGCCACGGCGAGCCCTCGCCCGCTCCCCGACGACTCCCCGCCCCGGCGCCCCGCCAGCACCGCCCTTGCGCGGCCCCGTCCTGAGCGCCTCGGCGGCCAGGGCGCGCCCCGCCCCCGCCGGCGAGCCACTGCCCCCGCCGGCGAGTCCCCGCCCCGGCCAGCCTCCGTCCCGGCCCCTTGGCCACTCCCGCCCCGGCCAGGCGTCGCCGCGGCTCCCTAGCGCCTGCCGACGCAAGCAATGCCGCCTCCACAGCGCGTCCCTTGATCCGGTGAGGCGAGGTCCCTGTGCTCTCTCTCTCTCTCTCTCTCACTCTCACTCTCTCTGTCTCTCTCTCCTTCTCTCAGCTTCTCTCCTTGTGCTCCCACTCAGGGCCATGGCGACGCGACGGCGATGGATCTGGCTATGGAGGTAATCAGGCGTTGGCGGTGATCCGGTGAGGCGAGGTCCCCGTCCTCTATCTCTGTCTCTCTCTTCCTCTCTCTCAGCTTCTCCCTTGCTCCCCGCTCAGGTCCCCCATGTAGGCGCAGCATGTCACACCCAATTTTAAGAACAAAATTGAATGTATAAACTTATGTGCGCCCAGGAAACAGTCGCACACATAAGGGACAAATTACAAAGAAAGGCATCATCACTGTGCTTATTACATAGCGTATTTATTACAACTCATCAAATAAAACTAAACATAAACCAGCGGAAGATAAATATCTCTCGACGAAGCTCCACTCCACAGGGACGTTGACTGGTGGTCCACAAGACTAGAAATCCTCTGGAAACTTATCTTGCTCATACTCATATCCATCTGTTACCCATCCGGGATTTTTATCCAAAAAGAAGAAAATATAACAAGCGTAAGTACATCTCGTACTCAGCAAGCAACATGGGGTTATGCAGCTCAAAAGGCTTGACACGGGTTTACTGCGGTTAGCACTTTTAGTGGGTCAAGATTTTAGCATTTATTAATCATCAAGTTGTGCTTGCAAACCCAATTAATCCACATGAATAATAATTATATATGGCAACATCGTCCGGAAACGTAAACATGATGTGAACAAAAGTAAATTTCATTTAAGTGGTTAGCCTGCAAGTTTCCGAGCCGCTCGTGACCGTGAGCACGGCTGATATATCAGTTTATTACTCTGCAGAGTTTGTACAACTTTACCCGTGAGCCGTGATCCCCATATGCCAGGGGTTGCAAATCCCATATCACCTCTTCCGAGGAAGTGCGGCAGGGTACACTATGAAGTCTTTCGAGGTTCCCCTAACAAGATAGTGGCCACTAGGTTTCCAATCGGCAAGCAGATATAGGAACCCCCTTTCCGATGGCACATTCCTTCCCGGCTATACACATGAGACCAGGCGGCCGTCCTATACCCGTCTCGTCAAGCCCCTTTTGTGCCCTTTCAGGTAACCACCATCAAGCGAGGAGAGGTCCTCGAACCAACTAAAACCAGAGCCATGTAGCCCTCACGGTTGTACTGTATGTCCCAGCTTTTGCCCGCAGAAGATCATTTAAGGGGGCCAAGAGCACGATGACTCCCACGCCCGGGTCCACATTACCAAGAGCAAGATAAGAACAGACGTTGCGCATATCATTAATTATTTAATTAGACCATAGTTATAGGTTTACAGCACTAGCAGATCTACCCAAATGCACATATATCCCCACGGTATCAAGGAACAAGTTGAATATCTAGATAAAACCTATGGTTATCATTTTGACACATGCACATGATTGGTAGATTAAAGTGCGTAGGTAACAAGGATGATCCCATGTATACTTGCCTTGATTCGCGTATTCCTGGTTCTGGTCCTCCTGCTGGTCGTAGTAGATCTGATCTTGGTCACCCACGTACTGCTCACCGTCTGAACTCGAATACAACGCAACATACAAGCATCCACGCACACATGCATTGCAAACAGATCTATCATTAGAACAGTACACCAACAGATTTAAATAATAAATAAAAGTTGTAAAACAGATATATACGTTACTACGATCACATAGACGTTTGGATCACCGAAATCGGATTTAAAACGCGGAAGATACGGCCTAAACAAGATTATTAAAGGCCTAAACGAGACTGACTTAAACGTGAAATAAAACTTTTGCAAATCTAATCTACAGTGGTACTACTGCGTAGAACACGAATTACGAAACTAACGCAATTTGAATGGATCAAAACGGAGTTAAATTGAGCAAGATATAGACAAAATGGTGTAATGGCAATCCTGTAAATAGATCAAAGTATTTTCGAAATAAAATAAATCAGAAATTCGGATTTACTGCGCTGGCCAGGGATGGACCGAGGCCAGCGGGGCTCTTCCCGTCTCGCCGAGGCTGAGGCCAGCGGGGCTCTTCCCCGTCTCGCCCGAGGCTGAGGCCAGCGGGGCTCTTCCCCGTCTCGCCCGAGGCTGAGGCCAGCGGGCTCTTCCCCGTCTCGCCCGAGGCTGAGGCCAGCGGTGTACCACGTGCCACGGACGGCTGACGCGGCGCAGGTGCACCGAGTTCAAAAGAGAGATCTAATCTAATCCGTTGAACTCGCATCCGACGGTTAGTGCGAAAAGGGGAACGGTCAACAGCGGCCGGGTCAGTTGACCGCGGCGGAGCGCCATGTCTGGCAGCGGAAACTCGCCGGAGTTGGCGGTGTTGGCCATCCCGACCACCATTTGCCAAAGGAAAAGGACCGGGAGAAAGAGGAAGGGATGGCGAACTCACCCAACACAAAACGAAGTAGGAGATCGATCGAGGTTGGCGCTAGACGGAGCTTGGCGGTCGGCGGAAACCGGCACGGCGAAGCTTCGGATGAGGACCAATTCGACGGTCAACCGTCGATTCGCGGAGAGGAACTCGGCGGCGGCGGCGGCTAGGGTTTAGCTGGCGCGGAGCTCGGTTCGGTGGCTGGCGGCTTGATGATGATGATTGAAAAAAGAGATGCGGCTACGATGCGGAGCCCTTTATAGAGCTCGAGCACCCCTGGATAAGCATCCACGCCGGAGAAAACGGACGCGGGAGCGGCGGCGCGGCGCGCGCGGAGAAAGCGGGCGGCGGAGGTTGGGGATGCTTCTGACAGGTGGGCCCCACCTGTCAGCGACTGCGCGACGCGGCGCTGAGCGCGCGGTTGGGCCGCTGCGGCGCTGCGGTGCGGAGGCGGCGCGCTGGCTTGGGCCGGCCCAGTTGCGGCCGCGCGCGAGGGAGGGGGAAGCGTGGGCCGAAAGAGAGGGAGGGAAAGGGCCTTCGGGCCAGATTGGAAGAAGGGAGGGAATGGAAATACTTGCTCTTTTTCTTTTCATTTGCAAATGATTTTCCAAAACCTTTCCAAAACAATTTTGAAATTCAGTTTCAAATTTGAACTTCACTCAAACAAAGAATGCAGCAGCATGTATGCATCAACTTGTTGCTAAACTAGCAAAAATTTTATTTCCCCAACATTTATTTATTTTGCCTATGTTATAATGCCACAATAAATTAAAATAAATCATATTAATCTATTTTGAACTAAAGAAAAATTTAGGTTGTTACAAACCTACCCCCCTTAACATGAATCTCGTCCTCGAGATTCGACTGGTGCTTACTCGAACAACTGCGGGTAAGCCTTTCTGAGCTCATCCTCTCTTTCCCAAGTAGCCTCTTCTGCGGTATACCGATTCCACTGCACTTTGCACATCTTAATAGCTCGACTCCTGGTAATCCTTTCAGCTATCTCCAAAATTTTCACTGGGTACTCCTTATATGTCAGATCTTCCTTCACAGTTAATTCCTCTAGCGGTATTTGTTCCTCTGGAACCCGTAAACATTTTTTCAACTGGGAGACATGGAACACATCGTGTACTCCTGACAAACTCGCTGGTAACTCCAACTGGTATGCCACTTCCCCACGCCTTTCTAAAATCTGGAATGGTCCCACATATCTGGGTGCTAACTTGCCCTTCATGTTAAACCTCTTTACACTGCGCATAGGAGTTACTTTTAGGTACACAAAGTCCCCTACCTTAAAGGTTAAGTCCCTTCTACGAGTGTCAGCATAGCTCTTCTGTCGGGACTGGGCTATCCTCAAATTATCCCTGATTTTTTCTCACATGTTCCTCAGCATCCCTGAGCACATCGGGTCCGAACACTTGGCTCTCCCCTGTTTGATTCCAGAATAACGGAGTCCTACATTTCCTTCCATACAAGGCCTCAAATGGTGCCATTTTGAGACTCTTTTGGTAACTATTGTTGTAGGAGAACTCTGCATACGACAAACTTTTGTCCCAACTAGTACCATACTGCAAAGCACAAGCTCTCAACATGTCCTCTAGAATCTGATTAGTCCGTTCCGTCTGTCCATCTGTCTGAGGGTGGTAAGCTGTACTAAAAGTCAACTGTGTCCCTAACGATTCGTGGACTTTTCCCCAGAAATGTGATGTGAACTGAGTGCCTCTGTCAGACACAATCTTTTTGGGAACTCCATGCAAACACACTATTCTTTCCATATATAGCTCTGCCAATCTTGCCCCTGTATAAGTGGTCTTAACTGGTAGAAAATGAGCAACCTTAGTGAGTCGATCCACGATCACCCAGATTGAGTCATAACCTCGTTGGGTGCGTGGTAAACCAACTATGAAATCCATGCCCACTTCTTCCCATTTCCATTCTGGTACTTTCATAGGTTGTAGCAAACCGGCAGGTCGCTGGTGTTCAGCCTTGACTCTCTGACAGGTATCACATATTGCCACATATTCTGCTACATCTCTTTTCAGGCCATACCACCAATACTTTTCTTTCAGATCCAAATACATCTTAGTGCTACCGGATGAATGGAGTAGGCTGACTCATGTGCTTTCTTTCAAATAGCCTCCTTAAGGGACTTCACATCAGGTACACAGATCCTCTTACCAAACCACAAGGTACCATCCTCATCTAGCTTGAAACCGGGTGCCTTCCCAAGTACTATATTCCCAGATATCTCCTTTAACTTTTCATCCTGCAGTTGAGCTTGACGTATCTCCTTCTCAAGTGTGGGCATTACTTCCATCTCCACTGCACTAGCGACAAAACCCAGATTTAGATATGCCATTTCCTCACATAATTTCTCGGACCATTCTGTGATTAAGAGTTCATTCACATGACTCTTCCTACTCAGGGCATCTGCTACAACATTCGCTTTCCTGGATGATAATGCACCTCCAGGTCATAGTCCTTAATTAACTCCAACCATCGGCGTTGTCTTAGGTTCAGATCTGGCTGAGTGAATATGTATTTCAAGCTTTTGTGATCTGTATAGATATCACTAGGATGTCCTATAAGATAGTGTCTCCAAATCTTCAGTGCATGAACCACTGCGGCTAACTCCAGATCATGGGTAGGATAATTCAACTCATGTTTCCTCAATTGCCTAGATGCATAAGCAACAACTCTACCTTCCTGCATCAGAACACATCCCAGGCCCATACGAGAAGCATCACAGAAGATAGAGAACTTCTTACTCAGATCAGGTAAGACTAGTACTGGAGCTGTAGTCAACCTCTTCTTCAACTCCTCAAAACTGGCTTGGCACTTATCAGTCCATAGGAATTTGGCATTCTTCTCTAATAGGGCGGTCATAGGTTTAGCTATTTTAGAAAACCCCTCAATAAACCGTCGGTAGTATCCTGCCATTCCCAGGAAACTACGAACCTCACTTACATCCACTGGTGGATCCCAATCCAAACATCCTTAACCTTGCTTGGGTCCACAGCTATTCCTCCATTTGAGATAACATGACCCAGAAAAGCAACTTCTTTCAACCAGAACTCACACTTACTCCGCTTTGCATACAACTTATGCTCACGGAGTTTCTGCAAAACCAGTCTTAGGTGTTCTGCATGTTCCTCCTCATTCTTAGAATATATTAAAATGTCATCGATGAACACTACCACGAACAGATCTAGGTACTCCATGAAAACCTTATTCATCATGTACATAAAGTGTGCGGGGGCATTAGTCAATCCAAAAGACATAACAGTATACTCATATAGCCCGTATCTAGTAACAAAGGCTGTCTTAGGGATGTCGGTAGCTCGAATCTTGATCTGGTGGTATCCCGATCGAAGATCGATTTTGAGAATACACAAGCACCTTTTAACTGGTCAAAGAGGTCATCAATTCTAGGCAAGGGGTATTTGTTCTTAATTGTGACTCTATTCAGGGTCCGATAATCAACACACATACGCTGACCCCCATCCTTCTTATCAACAAAGATAACTGGTGACCTCCAAGGTGAGGAACTAGGACGAATAAAACCTTTTCTTGTAACTCTTTTAATTGTTTCTTTAGTTCTTCTAGTTCATCTACCCCCATTCTATATGGCCTTTGAGCTATAGGTGCAGTTCCAGGCAATAACTCAATAATAAACTCAACATCTCGGTCAGGTGGCATACCTGGTAGATCATCGGGAAAAACATCCTGGAATTCTTCCATCAGCCGATCTTGTGGTTGGTTATTTCTCTAACTGGTTCACCACAGCCTTCGGCTGCTCCTTCATGACCACATCAACTCTGAGTCTGTCCCCACTAGGAGTCGTCAACATCACTACCTTCTCCTGGCACTGAATCTCTGCTCGATGTTGCATCATCCAATCCATTCCGAGAATTATATCTATCCCGCTGTCCTCAACACAATGGGTCTCACTTGGAACTCTACCCCCCTTAGACTCACACTAACTGAAAAACACTGATATGGCCCTCATATAACCCCCAGGTGAATTTACTGCTATAGGATTGTTCATGGCACACAAAGGCACACTATGTATTCTAACAAAATCTTGCGAGATGAAAGAATGTGAAGCACCAGAATCAAAAAGAATTGTAGCAGGGATGGAATTGATACTGAACGTACCCATCATTACTTCTGGCGCCTCCTGTGCAGTTTCAGCAGCCACATGGTTCACGCGTCCAACATTAGGTGCTGGCTTCGGGTAGTTCCCCTTCTGGTTGTTCTGCCCCTGAGGTGCGGGTTGGTTCTGCTTCCGAGGACAATGTTAGCATAATGTCCCTGCTCTCCACAACGAAACACACATTGGAGTTATTTGGAGCTCCCCCTCTTGCTTGATTGTTGGCAGGCACTCCCTGACGAGGCACCTGTTGACCTCCCTGCATCTGTTTCTGTTGTCGTTGCTGTTGGAACTGATTCCGCTGCTGGTTCTGTCCACCTCCCCATTGGTTCGGGGGTCCTTGAATACGCAGTTGGTTTGGGGTGGGGATTCATGCGGGGGCGAGTGTTGTTGTTGGATGTCTGCCCCAAGAACTTCCTTTTCTTGGCCTCCATATCCCTGCGCTTATTGTCTATAACAATAGCGCGATTAACCAGTGTCTGGTAATCAGCATATACATTGGCCATAAGCTGCAGCTGTAGGCCATCCTGCAACCCCCTTAGGAAACAGCGTTGCTTGTCCTTGTCCTCTGCCACATCTTTGGGAGCATAACGTGACAGCTGTGAGAACTTGTCACGATACTCCGCCACAGACATTGACCCTTGCTTCAGGGCCCTGAATATTCCTCTTGCTTCAGTTCCACTAGACCATCCGGTATGTGATAGGAGCGGAACGTTTGCTTGAATTCCTGCCAGGTAAGTGCAGGTGCATTGTTGGGACGTCCATACTCGAAAGACTCCCACCAATCCTGGGCAGCCCCTTGAAGCTGCCCTGAAGCATATAGGACCTTCTCAAGGTCGGTGCACTGAGCTATGTTCAGCTGTTTTTCAACTGCTCGCAGCCAATCGTCAGCATCCAGTGGGTCTACTGCGTGGGTGAACACTGGAGGGTGCCCCTTCAGGAACTCTCCCCTCTTGTCCCTCACATGCAATGGCGGTGGTGCTCCTGCTGGCTGGTTGTGCATGTGTTGCATCATTGTTTGCATAAACTGGGCCTGGATGCCCATCAGCTGTTGGATGTCCACTGGTGGCGGTGGTGGTGGTGGATTCACTGGTGCTCCACGACCACGTCCACGTCCACGCCCACGTCCACCTCCAAAACCAGCTCCTCTGGCAGCCATCTGTGATCCAAAAATATGCAAGTTTATTTAGTGATCAGAGAATAGTTTGGGGTAAGCATATGGAATAGAAGTGAAACAGTTTCAGCAGTAACAGCCAGGTAAATCAGTCATATCTCGAGTTCCAGATATCGGATTAAGGCGTTCTTTAAACTGTTGGAAAGATAATGAAATTATCTACAACTCTCATTCAGATCGTTTCCCCAGATTCTGTCATTAACGTACCCAAAAACAGAACACAAGCGAAACTATTTTGTCCTCCAGACTGCGCAGAAACCTTAACTTGTGACAGCCATATCTCACAAACGAAAAATGCTTTTTAGGTGATTCCAGTGGGGTTTGTTAGATATGGAAGTCTAGTTGTTACCATAAAAATTTCACTGCATTTGGTCATACGGATCTGGAGATATGTCGAAGAGAACGCAGACTGCTCCAAGCAGAACAGCAGAAACAGCATATATGAAAACCCAGAAACTTTACTAACTCATAAGAAAAACTCAACTAAGAGATTTGCGGACAAGCCCACAATCTCACAAACATAGAAAGATCCAAATCAAACATGTTTCATAATGACAAGCAAATGATCATCAAGTTCCACAACTCACTAAAAGACACGACTATCGAACTACTAACGATTATTACAAAGCATGGCACTAGTCTATGGCGCAGTGTCGATGTAAGTGTAAGGTTCTTCATTCTCCTTGTAAAGCGGGGGCATCCCTAGCTGTGCCCTGAGGTGGTCGATCTCAACTTGATGTCGCCGTGCTGCAGCAGCTTGAGCATTGCCTAGCTCAATCGTCAGATTGTCCTTGTGAACCTGCACCTCACACAGGTGATCCACTGCAGCATCCATGGCGGGGTTGACGCCAGGGGTCATCAACACAGCCCAGGTGTCCTCCTCGGGTCTGTTGCGCGGCAGGTACCGGTACTTGTCATGCCTCATGGCCTCGAAACGACGACCATGGTAATGCAAGTAAGCCACCTCCGCAGCATCTTCTAAGCTGGCGTGCAGTGTCTGACGTCTGGCTCCATGGGTGTGGGTAGACTCATGCTGTTCAGATCCCAGACCTTCATTCCAGGAGGTGATGGTCAAGAAAGTCTCCCAGCAGGTAGCCTCCACTGGGTGGTGGTAATGCTCAACGCTCATGTAGCGAAACTTGGCCTTCAAGTCGGGGTAGTACTTCCCCAACATCTCCTTCAGCAGCTTGTGGTAGTAGGCGTTGCCGGAGGCCTTCGGGAACAGGGTCCTGCGGTGCCAGCCCGCCTCGTCGTCTTCCGGCACAGGAGTTGGCGACGGAGTCGGTGTACGTGTAGACACCACGGGGTACACCGGCACAACTGGTGGCGCCGACGCAGGTGCAGGTGTCGGTGTAGGCAGCGGCGTCGGTGTCGGGGCAGGTGCTAAAGCAGGTACTGGAGCAGGTGCCGGCGCAGGTGCTGGAGCAGAGGTGTACTCTGGTGACGCATCTGGTGTCAGGTACCATTCCTCGCCGTCACGTCCAGTGATGTCATGGACCAACACCATATCCTCCACGGGCTCCTCCTCCATGGGTTCCATCTCTTCCTCATCATCAGAGATCATGATGATGTCGTCCTCCTGTGGCACGTAGGGGACTGAAGGTGGAAGCTGTCCTCCTGTGCTGATGCGGGCAGTCTTCTGGGCACGAGGCATCTATCAAAGTTTTAAGAATAAGTTGAGATTAGATCAACAATTTATAATAGAATATGAGAAAGTAGAATAAAATTTTGACAATTAACAAGAATAAAATGCAAAAGCATGATCCAGAAGAGTAAAAAGAGACTAACACGACCCTTTCTACCTAGGCTTGCGTCCTACAGTCAACACGGCTCTGATACCAATTTGTCACACCCAATTTTAAGAACAAAATTGAATGTATAAACTTATGTGCGCCCAGGAAACAGTCGCACACATAAGGGACAAATTACAAAGAAAGGCATCATCACTGTGCTTATTACATAGCGTATTTATTACAACTCATCAAATAAACTAAACATAAACCAGCGGAAAGATAAATATCTCTCGACGAAGCTCCACTCCACAGGGACGTTGACTGGTGGTCCACAAGACTAGAAATCCTCTGGAAACTTATCTTGCTCATACTCATATCCATCTGTTACCCATCCGGGATTTTTATCCAAAAAGAAGAAAATATAACAAGCGTAAGTACATCTCGTACTCAGCAAGCAACATGGGGTTATGCAGCTCAAAAGGCTTGACACGGGTTTACTGCGGTTAGCACTTTTAGTGGGTCAAGATTTTAGCATT
Source organism: Coix lacryma-jobi var. lacryma-jobi (assembly GCA_009763385.1). NCBI lineage: Eukaryota > Viridiplantae > Streptophyta > Magnoliopsida > Poales > Poaceae > Coix > Coix lacryma-jobi. The sequence goes on along the minus strand of CM019825.1, from coordinate 141,748,908 downwards.
TATTAATCATCAAGTTGTGCTTGCAAACCCAATTAATCCACATGAATAATAATTAATATATGGCAACATCGTCCGGAAACGTAAACATGATGTGAACAAAAGTAAATTTCATTTAAGTGGTTAGCCTGCAAGTTTTCCGAGCCGCTCGTGACCGTGAGCACGGCTGATATATCAGTTTATTACTCTGCAGAGTTTGTACAACTTTACCCGTGAGCCGTGATCCCCATATGCCAGGGGTTGCAAATCCCATATCACCTCTTCCGAGGAAGTGCGGCAGGGTACACTATGAAGTCTTTCGAGGTTCCCCTAACAAGATAGTGGCCACTAGGTTTCCAATCGGCAAGCAGATATAGGAACCCCCCTTTCCGATGGCACATTCCTTCCCGGCTATACACATGAGACCAGGCGGCCGTCCTATACCCGTCTCGTCAAGCCCCTTTTGTGCCCTTTCAGGTAACCACCATCAAGCGAGGAGAGGTCCTCGAACCAACTAAAACCAGAGCCATGTAGCCCTCACGGTTGTACTGTATGTCCCAGCTTTTGCCCGCAGAAGATCATTTAAGGGGGCCAAGAGCACGATGACTCCCACGCCCGGGTCCACATTACCAAGAGCAAGATAAGAACAGACGTTGCGCATATCATTAATTATTTAATTAGACCATAGTTATAGGTTTACAGCACTAGCAGATCTACCCAAATGCACATATATCCCACGGTATCAAGGAACAAGTTGAATATCTAGATAAAACCTATGGTTATCATTTTGACACATGCACATGATTGGTAGATTAAAGTGCGTAGGTAACAAGGATGATCCCATGTATACTTGCCTTGATTCGCGTATTCCTGGTTCTGGTCCTCCTGCTGGTCGTAGTAGATCTGATCTTGGTCACCCACGTACTGCTCACCGTCTGAACTCGAATACAACGCAACATACAAGCATCCACGCACACACATGCATTGCAAACAGATCTATCATTAGAACAGTACACCAACAGATTTAAATAATAAATAAAAGTTGTAAAACAGATATATACGTACTACGATCACATAGACGTTTGGATCACCGAAATCGGATTTAAAACGCGGAAGATACGGCCTAAACAAGATTATTAAAGGCCTAAACGAGACTGACTTAAACGTGAAATAAAACTTTTGCAAATCTAATCTACAGTGGTACTACTGCGTAGAACACGAATTTACGAAACTAACGCAATTTGAATGGATCAAAACGGAGTTAAATTGAGCAAGATATAGACAAAATGGTGTAATGGCAATCCTGTAAATAGATCAAAGTATTTTCGAAATAAAATAAATCAGAAATTCGGATTTACTGCGCTGGCCAGGGATGGACCGAGGCAGCGGGGCTCTTCCCGTCTCGCCCGAGGCTGAGGCCAGGGGCTTCCCCGTCTCGCCCGAGGCTGAGGCCAGCGGGGCTTTCCCCGTCTCGCCCGAGGCTGAGGCAGCGGGCTCTTCCCCGTCTCGCCCGAGGCTGAGGCCAGCGGGCTCTTCCCCGTCTCGCCCGAGGCTGAGGCCAGCGGTGTACCACGTGTGCCACGGACCGGCTGACGCGGCGCCCCAGGTGCACGAGTTCAAAAGAGAGATCTAATCTAATCCGTTGAACTCGCATCCGACGGTTAGTGCGAAAAGGGGAACGGTCAACAGCGGCCGGTGTCAGTTGACCGCGGCGGAGCGCCATGTCTGGCAGCGGAAACTCGCCGGAGTTGGCGGTGTGGCCATCCCGACCACCATTTGCCAAGGGAAAAGGACCGGGAGAAAGAGGAAGGGATGGCGAACTCACCCAACCACAAAACGAAGTAGGAGATCGATCGAGGTTGGCGCTAGACGGAGCTTGGCGGTCGGCGGAAACCGGCACGGCGAAGCTTCGGATGAGGACCAATTCGACGGTCAACCGTCGATTCGCGGAGAGGAACTCGGCGGCGGCGGCGGCTAGGGTTTAGCTGGCGCGGAGCTCGGTTCGGTGGCTCTGGCGGCTTGATGATTGGAAAAAGAGATGCGGCTACGATGCGGAGCCCTTTATAGAGCTCGAGCACCCCTGGATAAGCATCCACGCCGGAGAAAACGGACGCGGAGCGGCGGCGGCTCGCGGCGGAGAAAGCGGGCGGAGGTTGGGGATGCTTCTGACAGGTGGGCCCCACCTGTCAGCCACTGCGCGACGCGGCGCTGAGCGCGCTGTTGGCCGCTGCGGCGCTGCGGTGCGGAGGCGGCGCGCTGGCTTGGGCCGGCCCAGTTGCGGCCGCGCGCGAGGGAGGGGGGAAGCGTGGGCCGAAAGAGAGGGAGGGAAAGGGCCTTCGGGCCAGATTGGAAGAAGGGAGGAATGGAAATAGCTTGCTCTTTTTCTTTTCATTTGCAAATGATTTTCCAAAACCTTTCCAAAACAATTTTGAAATTCAGTTTTCAAATTTGAACTTTACTCAAACAACAGAATGCAGCAGCATGTATGCATCAACTTGTTGCTAGGCTAGCAAAAATTTTATTTCCCCAACATTTATTTATTTTGCCTATGTTATAATGCCACAATAAATTAAAATAAATCATATTAATCTATTTTGAACTAAAGAAAAAATTTAGGTTGTTACACAGCACGAGGTACCCAGCCATGGAGGAGAACATGTTTTTAGATCTGAATAATTTAGTTGTTTTAGGTAATTATATTTACCCTTCCATTAAAGAGAAAATTTTTAGAACTGAATAATATAGTTTTTAGGTAATTTATTTGTCCTTTCTAGAACACTCAACTTGAATGATAGATACTGAATTTTATTGAGCAGCTGCATTTTCACTCTTTACTAAACTGACACACAATCTATTTGTCCTTACTAAGCCATGCCATATAGATACATATAGATTAATAGATTCTGTTAACATTTGCATGTATTTTTTTCAGTTGACTTACAGTCTAATTTTTCAGTTTATTTACTCTTGCATACAAGTAACATAAATATTTGCACTGCATGTCAGCTGCTGATAGGCTTTAGCATTTTATAGGTACTGGTTCTTTCTAATTCCAGCATTTTTTACGTTGTACAACAATGCATTTTTTTCCATCATTTTTGTACTTAATTTTTTGCAAGGAATCAAAGAGGGAGACCATCAACGCTGATGATGTCCACAAGGTGCTTGATGAGATGGAGTTTTCAAAGTTTCTAGAGCCCCTTTGGACTTCACTGCAAGGTCAGTCTTGTTGCCTATGATCGAGAACTTTTCACAATCTGCAAGCTGTTTTTCAGAGTCCTTTTCTGATCATACTTATTGCAGTAGTATTTGTTGTTCAATTGATACTCCCATTGTCCCACATCATGCCCCCATTGTCCGATTCCCATCGATATGGTTCAGCACTTATCTGCATTCGTCTTGGTTGATTGCTTATGTTCAGCTGAATGAAATTACTGAATCTTTGTGATAAGAAAGCCAGACATGAGGTTATTACTTAAATAGTTCAAACAGACTGCAATTCTGAAAAGAAGGTAGATTAGACCAATCTCACCTGTTGCCCAGTTTTTTCTCTGCAATTTGTACTGCAACTTTGCTAGTGGCAACGAGGCCATGTGTTTTCAACAAAAATATTTATCAGTGGGTACATAGAAACATGATCAGGCCAAGCAGAACTTTGCCATGCATTTCTTGTCCTCCTACCAAGCTATGACTAGTGCAGCATATGTGAAACTTTTTGTAATGTTACTATGTTAGTTTCATTGCTAGCTGAACATATGTGAAAGTTTTTGTAAATTTACACTTCTGTTTTCTAGACTAGAGTTATGGGTTTCAGTACTTTCAGGTGCCAATGAACTGTTTTGTCAGTCAGAAGATAGTTTTCAGTACTGAAGCATGTAGCATGTTAGCTTTAATTTTTAAAGGACCACCCTTGTCTTTAACTTGTCTTTACATGTTGTTTTTCTTTATGTATGCAGACTGAAATAAATGTTTAGTTTGTTGCTTGCTAACCATATTCATTTGTGTGCATCACCTCAATTTCAATCGCCTTGTGTTCCAGCCACACGATCCAACTCAACTGATGACTCAAGAGGTGTGACTTGTTACATTTCTGGATGTTCAGAAAATGAACTTGAGATATTTCTCCGAGTGCAGTAACAATATTTTTTTCTTGATCCATTGTTGTTCAAATCAAATTTGTTGACCTACAAGTTGAATTTACAGAGTATTAGCTTGTTAGCATGCCTTGTTGAGTCATTATCTTTGTTGTCTGCTCTGAGTCTGTCACTGAACAAAATTCTGAGAAACTATCAGCTCAATTAGTGAAATCTAACAAGTATTCTTAAATCACCAATATCTTTGTTCGCCTGCTTGCCTGCAAAACTTCCCTAATCATGACCCGATATCATCCTAATTGATTCCAAAATCTGCCTAAATGCTTGTACTACGAGGCAGTACCATGAAGCAGGTGCTAGTGAAATAGGACCCCAAACCTGTGCTGCCAGACTGAACCTCTTTGTTGTGTTCTATTGTTCAGGTTTCTATAAACATATCTATGAGGTGATGACTTTACTCTTGCTCTCACTACAAGACCAGAGAATAATGGGGTCAAGGTACAAGGAATTTCTAGACACAAAATATAGGGTCAAATTTGTTGACTTTTCCTTTCTCTATTAATAGAAGTATCTTAATCTTAATTCCTGAGGTGATGAGATGGCTTACACATACATATAATAGAATCATTTCTTTCCTCTCGAGGTCTCATAGATAGCCAATCTGGAGTTGTGTGTGCACTGTAGCAGATGCCAATTTGGATATAAATAGAACTGAGAATGACATGTAGACTAAATAGAGCTATCTAGCAATGCATTCTGGAACATGCAACTGATTTAGATGATGACGCAACTCCATGGTTCATTCATGATTAGATATCTTTGCTTCATCTATCAAACCAATAGTAGACCATTCTCTGTTACTTACACAACTTATCTGTATGCTTCTGTAGATACTAAAATGGACTCCTCTTTTATTAAGTTGGAGTCTGTTTGGTGAAACTCCAAGCATTGAACTTGGCGCTGGTGAAGGTTTACAAACTCTTAACAATAATAATATAGTATCTATATGATGTCTGAGTGGAAATACCTCTCCTTTTGTGTAACATGTTGCTCTGACGTTACTACATGAGAAAACTGTGATATGGTATGGTTTTATGCCTAGAGCGTTGAAAGTGTGTAATGATTTTTTTATAATTAATAATGTATTGTAATAAATTGTACATAAGCAAATTATGACATGTCAATTGAATTTTAGTGATTAATCATTGAATATATTGTCCTAATATGTTGTTTATTGGGTCTGAAATAATATATATATATTGTGTTGTGATGTGGTTTGAATATATAAATATTTATTTTTTTTTGCTGAAAAATGCACTGTAGGGGCGGCTCTAGATTAAACCGCCCCTACAGTGAGATCCACTGTAAAGGCGGCTGGTGATTGAGCCGCCCCTACAGTGGGTCCACTGTAGGGGCGGCTCAATCGCCAGCCGCCCTTACAGTGGATCTCACTGTAGGGGCGGCTGCTCTGTAGGGGGGCTGCCCCAACCGCCCCTACAGTGGGTGCACTGTAAGTACACTTTGATAGGGGCGGTTGGGCCAGCCGCCCCTACAGAGCATCTGGAGCCGCCCCAACAGAGCCATGTTGGCATAGTGTTAGTCTCGGCCAAAAATTATGTTCGGGGCTAAACACCTTTAGTCCCGGTTGGTAACACCAACCGGGGCTAAAGGTGAATCTTTAGCCCCGTTGGTATTACCAACCAGGACCGGTTGGTAATACCAACCGGGGCTAAAGGTCCTTCCCGAGTGGATTCAAAAGGAAAACGTCCAGACTATATCACGTGAGTTGTGTAGTTCAGTTGGAAGTATGCATGAGGCAAGAGTGCTGAGTTCAAATCTCAACAACACGCATTTATTTTTTCTCCTATAACCTTTAGCCCCGGTTGAAACCACCCGGACTACCTTTTGTCCCGGATTCGGGTTGTTTCAACAAGGGCTAAAATCGGTTTCTCTAGTAGTGAGTGCTTTTTCCTGACTCCGAAACGCTCGTAGCCAGTGCTTTTCCTTTTCCTGATTCGCCTCAAGTCTAATCGGAGCGCTAGCCGCAACCATCCTCCACCCCAAATCTGTCGCCTTCATAGTTGTAGCCTTCCTGGCAACTGATTGTCGGCGCAGTGGCACTTGCCCCTGCCGCCTGGCGCCCTGCTACGGCATTAGGGGGCTGGGGCGAGCGGTACGCTGGGCCGCCAGTAGTAGCACACACAGCTTCGACGAGTGTAACATCCCAAAATTTGCATCAATTTGAAAATAGGCAAATGAATTAATTATGCATTTTATGTGTTGCATAGAACCTAGTTAATAAATTATTTACAAAAGCTAAAATTAATCCTAGGCCAAAGAACATGTTGATGCATACATGCTGGTGCATATCTTATTTTTGTGATGATTGTTTTGCTCAAACTTGTTTGAATTCAAAGGGATTTCAAATCCATTCTTGAAAATCAGATTTTGAAATTGGAAAACCTTTTTTCTCTCTCTCTCCCCCCCTTTCTCCCTTTTGGCCCGATCAGCCTGGTCGGCCTGCTCCCTCCGCTCGCGCCGGCCCGCTCCCTTCTCCCCTTCCCCTTTCTCCTTCGCCGCGTGGGCCCGCCCGGCCCAACACCTGCGCGCAGCGCCGCTCCGCCGGCCCAGCCTCCGCTCGCCGCCCCCGCGCGCCTGGTTCGCTCCCTCTCGCTGACAGCTTACCCCACCGGTCAGGGACGGCGTCTCCCTCTCGTCTCTGGCTCGAACTCGATGCCGATTCGATTCCATCCCCGCTACGCGTCCTCTCTTGCCAAATCGACCGAGCCGACTCCCTTATAAGATCCCGAGAGCCCGCCGCCTCTCCCCACGCATCAAACTCCTGCTCTCGTGCCCTAGTTCGCTCCCGCGACGAACTCCGCGGCCGCCGACGATCCGCCGCCGTCAACCCGACGCTTCATCGAGGTCCAGCGTCGCAAGGTTCCTATCAGCTTCGTCTTGTCACCGAAGCCATTACACCTTTTCCCCCTCTTTTTCCCCTGGTTTCGCGTTAACCCGCTCGCCGTCGTTGCAGAGCGCCCCGCGCTGTCCCCTCGCCGCGCAATCCGCCGTCACAGAGACCTCACCGACGCCATCATCACCACTGGTGAGTCCGCTTTGCTCTCCTCTTTCGATTGGACCTACTCCCGAGGTCTCTACCGCTCTGTAGCGGAATCCCGAGCCGCGCCGCCGTTTTCCGGCCATGGCGCCGCCGCCTCTCTTCCTCTCCGGCGACACAGCGCCGCCAGCTCTCCCAGATCTAATCTGAGCCGTCCATCCGGGAATCGACGATCTCCATCAGTCGGTACCCCTTCGCCGTCATTTTACAGAAGGCCCTTACAATTTTTCGAGCCTCAACCCGCGGTCCTTTGGGCACTGTGCCCTGAGTCTGCGAAACTTGCTTCTAAGCCCCTGCGTTTCATCCAAATTGAGGCGCAGTCCAGCCAGATCTGAAATTCGTTTTAAATCAATTTGAATTCAAAATCAATTTCAGTTTATTTACAGTTTTGCCACCAGTTTTAAATGCTTATAACTTCTACGTTTTTAGTCCGATTTAGTCCGTTCAAGTTGCGTTAGATTCGTTTTGAAAAGATCTATCTATCTGTACAAGAATATCTACTGTTTCAGTAATTAAAATTTGAGTTAGGTTTAATCTACTAATTAAGGTTTTGTAACTTGTTTAGCTCATAACTTTTGCGTTATAATCCGTTTTTCGTGATTCTCGCGTTTGTGTGATCGTGTTGATCGTAGTTTCTGTTTTCAAACTTTTTATATTATTTTCTTGCTGTTGGTGTAATGTTCTAATTATAGCTTGTTTGCTTTGCATGATTGTTTTCCGATGATTGTGTGTTGATGTGGTAATCGAGTATAGACGGTGAGACATACGCTGGTGATCAGGAGCCCTACTTCGACAACCAGGAGCAACCAGAGTACTCTGAATCAGGCAAGTATAGCATGGGATCATCCTTGTTGACCTATTCACCATGAGCATCTAAATTCATATGCATGTGTCTAATTTTGACCTCCTATCTAGTTTATCCTAGATTTTTGACCTGTTACCTTGTTAACCTTGGGATGCTATGCATATGGGTAGAGTTTTGCTAGAGCTTTACTTAAACCAAACATGATCTAATAATGGTGAATAAAACTTGATCTTTTTAGCAACATGGTTTAGGACCTCCTGTCAGCAAAAGCTGGGACATACAGTGCAACCATGAGGGTTATATGGCTCTGACCTTAGCTCAGTATAAGGACCTTTTCTAGCTTGTTAGTGGTTACCCGAAAGGGCGCATAAGGCGCTTGACGAGCTGGATTTAGGGCGGCTACTTCACCTTGCCTGCGTTGCCGAAGGTTGGGAGACCCTTCTTCCCCTTGCCTTAAGACCTAGCGGCCCTAACTTGTTAGACGAACCTTTGAAAGGCTTTGCGTGTATCCTGCCCACTCACCTCGGAAGTGTTATGGGAGTAATTAACCCGGGCATCTGGATATCACGACTCATCGGGTAAAGTGTACACCTCTGCGCAGAGTTAATAAACTGATATATCAGCCGTGCTCACGGATACGAGCGGCCCGGAAAACTCACAGATTAGTTGTTATATGTTGTTTATTTATGTTGCTCATGTTGATTACCTTATACTATGTTTCAGTTATTATGATCATGTGGATTGGGTTTAAGCATTCATATATGTTCACTTTAATATTAAATATTGCCAACTAAAAGCTACCGCAGTTTAACCAGTGTCAGCCTTATTTGAGCCTCATGAACCCCATGTTACACTTGTTAAGTACGAGATGTACTTATGCTTGTTTATTTTCTTTCTACTTGGATAAAAATCCCGGATGGGTAACAGATTGCTATGGTAACGACGACTTCCCTGAAGAGTTCTAGTCTTGCTGTCAACCAGTCATCTTCCCTGTGATGGAGCTACCGCGAGAGATACTTTATTTATCCGCTGCTATGTAAAGACTTTGAATAATATTCGTTATGTAATAAACATATGTGATGGTACTTCTTAATTTGTGGCTTATGTGTGTGATTGATCTCTGGGCACACATGAGTTATTGCATTCAATTTTGTTCTTAAAATTGGGTGTGACAAATTGGTATCGGAGCTATGTTGACTGTAGGACGCAAGCCTAGTTAGTTATGGTCGTTTTAGTGGTCCTTGCTTCTCAATTCTTGCTATTTATCTTAGCCTTGTTAATTTATCAAAACTATATGCTTCTCTTTACTTGCTCTATTACACAAATATATTGATTCTATTGTATCTGTCTCTTGGTCTACTCCATAGATGGCTCGTCGTACCACCCGCAGGACCATCGGTGGACGCAGGAGGGCAGGCAACCCCGTTCCGCAAGCACCGCAAGCACCCCAGGAGCCAGAACAGCAGGAGGTAGCACCGCAAGAGCCAGTACTGCAAGAACAAGCACCTCAAGAGGTGGAACCACAAGAACCCGCACCACCACACCAGTACCACAAGCTCCAGTACCTCCCGCGCCAGTGCCCCCAGAAGTGCTGGAGGTTGAAGACGATGAAGAGCTTCCAACGGGTTGGGACGTGGACTCCGGGTATCTCGTCGGAGCGCCCACAGCTGCCCAGAGTCCCACACATCACAGGCTGATGGGACTTTTTGATGCCTACTACCCCGACAAGAACATCATCGTACAGTACACCCACTGGAGGTACAGTCATCCCATGGAAAGGACCTACTGGAAGGCAAGAGTGACTGTCGCCGTCCGAGAACCAGAGAGTGGCCTATACCTGCATGAGATGGTGATTGGCCACAGGCTCGTCGGTCCACTCTAGCGTCAGCCTTGGAAGCCGTGGCAGTTGAAGCCTACAAAGCGTTCCGGGTCGTCGCATTGAAGACATGAGGGATGATGCATACCGCTATCTGCCCTATTGGAACAGTGAGAATAAGGAGGCTATGGTAGAAGACCCCAATGCAACTCCAACCGAGAAGGCCACACGAGATTTTCTCCTTGACAGGGAAAGGTCTAACGCGGACTTGGAAAAGGAGGTGATATCCCTGGGAAAAGATCTCAAAAGATGCTATAGCACCATTGATGGGCTTTTGGAACTTCTCAACCAACCCCCTATGTACAAGAGGCTCCGCGAACCGCTCTACAAATAGGCATAGGTCACCCTTCTATGTAATAAGACGATAGTAGTAAGCGTTTTGTCGAGTCTAGTTAACTTTTGTGCTAGTGTGCTTCTTTATGTGTGAGTTGGATTATCATTATGCTTATGTGTGATTTGAATCTTTGTAATGAGTGTTGAGATATTGTGGGCTTGTCTACAAATCTCATAGTTAGACATAACGTTTATGAATAATAAGAGGGTTAGTTATATCTTGTCCTATGCTGTTTTCTGGAGCAACCTGTGATCTTTTGGTTATCTCAAGTTCTGATCGTGCAACATGGCTGAAAATTTTATGGTGGAAAATAGACTCCTATATCTAACCAATGCCTCTGGAATCACTTCAATAGCTGTTATGGTTTGTGAGATATGGCTGTTTCAAGTTAGAGTTTCTGCGCAGTTTTGAGCTCTGGACAGATCTGTTTGTTCTCTGTTTTTGACTAACTTAACGACAGAATCTGGGAAAGTCACTTAAATAAAAGTTGTAGATAATTTCGTTATCTTTCCAACCGTGTATCACACGCCCTGTTTGGATTTCTGGAACTCCGAATATGACTGTTTTTCTGTACTGCTGTTACCGGATCTCGCCCAGAAATTTTCAGATCTCCTGTTTCCTCTCATATAAGTGATCTTTTCATGAAAAGTTCGCTAACCTTGATCCTGTTGGAAACACAGATGGCCGCCAGAGGAGGTGGAGTTGGAGGTGGACGTGGACGTGGCCGTGGTCGTGGAGCACCTGTTAACCCACCACCACCACCCCCAGTTAACATTCAGCAGTTGATGGGCATCCAAGCCCAATTTATGCAAACCATGATGCAACATATGCAGAATCAGCCAGTTGGAGGAGCACCACCGATGCAAGTGAGGGACAAGAGGGGTGAGTTTTTAAGGGTCACCCGCCAGTGTTCTCTCATGCCGCTGATCCCCTGGAGGCTGATGACTGGCTTCGTGCTATTGAACGCCAGCTTACCATCGCGCAATGCAATGACCAGGAGAAGGTGCTCTATGCTTCTGGTCAGTTGCAAGGAGCTGCTCTGGATTGGTGGGAATCGTTTCAGTTCGGTCAAGCCAACGATGCTCCACCTGTCACCTTTGAGGAATTCAAGACCAACTTCAAAGCGTACCATATCCCTGCTGGTCTGATTGAATTGAAGCAGGAAGAGTTCAGATCTCTGCGCCAAGGAGCCATGACCGTTGCAGAGTACCGTGACAAGTTTGCTCAATTGTCACGCTATGCTCCCGCTGATATTGCTCAGGATGCCGACAAGCAGCGTCGCTTCCTCAAGGGTCTGAATGACGGACTGGCACTGCAGCTTATGTCCAATGAGTATGCCAGCTACCAGACCTAGTCAACCGTGCTATTGTGGTTGACAACAAGCGCAAGGAGATGGAGGCTAGAAAGAGGAAGCTCCAAGGTCAGTCTTCTGGTAGTAACAACCGCCCTCGTTCCAACTTCGCACCAGGCAATCAGCAGAGGTACCAGGGACCGACTACTCAGTGGAACCGCAACCAGGGACAACAACGTCCTTCATACCCGCAACAGCAGCAGAACAATAATCAAGCCCAGCGCCAAGGCACTCCCAACAATGCTCCCATGAAGATAGTGCACCCAACACCCCCGTCAAGAATGGAACACCCAATGCCTGTTTCCGTTGTGGTGATCCCGGTCACTATGCCAACCGCTGTCCGAAGAGGCAAGATCAGCTCCCACCTCAGTAATGGGCAGAAAGGAAGGCAGCAAGTACCCCCTAATCGGGCAAGGTGAATCACGTGTCCACAGAGACCGTGCAGGAAGCGCCAGAGATTATGCTTGGTACGTTCAATATCAGTTCCATCCCCGCTACAGTTCTTTTCGATTCTGGTGCATCGCATACTTTCATATCACATACATTTGTTAGAATGCATAACCTACCTGTTAGCCTCATGAAAACCCCCATAATGGTTACCTCACCGGGTGGAGGTTGCAAGCTACGCTCCAGTGTATGCCTAGCATGTCCTTAGGGGGGTAGATTTCTCAGTATCCCCAATTGTGTTGAAGACAGCTGGTATTGATTTGATACTGGGTATGGATTGGCTGACGAAAACCAAGACAGTATTCAGTGTCAAGATAAGGTTGTGACAGTTACTACAGCTAAGGGGGACAGAATCAGTGTGAAGGTAGTGCTACAACCAACACCGACTGCAACCGTGAACCAGATGAATGAAGAGGTTTTCCGGAAGATCTAGTGGTGGATGAGTTCCCGGATGTGTTCCCCGATGATTTGCCAGGTATGCCACCTGATCGCGACATTGAATTTATTATTGAACTTTTACCTGGAACTGCACCCATAGCTAAAAGACCATATAGAATGGGAGTACCTGAATTAGAAGAACTTAAGAAACAAATTAAAGAGTTACAAGAAAAAGGGTTTATTCGTCCTAGTTCATCACCTTGGGGAGCTCCTGTTATTTTTGTTGACAAGAAGGATGGTGGTCAACGGATGTGTGTTGACTATAGATCGCTTAATGAAGTTACCATCAAGAACAAGTACCCGTTGCCGAGGATTGATGATCTGTTTGACCAGCTTAAAGGTGCATGTGTGTTCTCTAAGATTGATCTGCGTTCTGGTTACCATCAGTTGAAGATTCGAGCATCTGATATTCCAAAGACAGCTTTCACTACCAGGTATGGGTTGTATGAGTATACAGTCATGTCCTTTGGATTGACCAATGCACCTGCCTACTTTATGTATTTGATGAACAAGGTGTTCATGGAATATCTCGACAAGTTCGTTGTTGTGTTTATTGATGATATTCTAGTATACTCTAAGAACAAGGAGATCATGCTGAACATCTGAGGTTAGTACTACAAAACTCAGAGAGCACAAGTTGTATGCCAAGCGCAGCAAGTGTGAGTTTTGGTTGAAGGAAGTTTCTTTCCTTGGACATGTTATCTCTAATGGAGGCATCTCAGTAGATCCGGGCAAGGTTGAAGATGTGTTGAATGGAAGCCACCAACAGATGTGACCGAGATTCGTAGTTTCCTTGGATTGGCCGGTTACTATAGAAGGTTCATTGAAGGATTCTCCAAGCTTGCTAAGCCATGACAGCTCTGCTAGAGAAGAATGCTAAGTTTGTCTGGTCCGATAAATGTCAAGCTAATTTGAGGAGTTGAAGAAACGTCTGACTACAGCTCCAGTGTTAATTCTGCCAGATCTGAGTAAGGATTTCTCTATTTATTGTGATGCATCTCGTCAAGGTTTGGGTTGTGTTCTTATGCAAGAAGGCAGAGTGGTAGCATATGCATCAAGGCAGTTGAGAAAGCATGAGCTGAACTATCCCACTCATGATTTAGAATTGGCAGCTGTTGTCCATGCATTGAAAATTTGGAGACACTATCTAGTGGGTCACAAGACAGACATCTATACCGATCATAAGAGCTTGAAGTACATTTTCACTCAGTCTGATCTGAATTTGAGGCAGCGCAGATGGTTGGAATTGATTAAGGATTATGATTTGGAAATACACTACCATCCCGGGAAGGCTAATGTTGTAGCAGATGCCTTGAGCAGAAAAAGCCATGCCAATGAGATCCGAATTGCTTCTATGCCAGAAGAGTTGTGTGCTGAATTTGCACATCTGAATTTGGGAATTGTGATCAACAGAATAGAGTTAGAACTTGAACCAGTATTGATGCAAGAGATACGTAAGGGTCAGATGTCAGATGAAAGTTAAAGCAGATAGCCGATAACATTGTTCTTGGCAAAGCATCAGGTTTTCGGTTAGATGATGATGGTACATTATGGCATGGGAATAGGTTATGTGTGCCTGAATCAAGGAGATACGTGAGACTATACTGCGAGAAGTGCATGAGTCAGCTTACTCCATTCATCCTGGAAGCACTAAGATGTACCTTGATCTGAAGAAAAAGTATTGGTGGGATGGACTGAAAAGAGATGTAGCCGAGTACGTCGCTCTGTGTGATACCTGTCAGAGAGTGAAGGCAGAACATCAGAGACCCGCTGGTTTGTTGCAACCAATGAAGATACCTGAATGGAAGTGGGAAGAAGTTGGTATGGACTTTATAGTTGGGTTACCTCGTACTCAGAGAGGTTACGACTCCATATGGGTAATAGTCGATCGATTGACCAAAGTTGCTCACTTTATACCGGTCAAAACTACCTATACTGGAGCTAGATTGGCAGAATTGTATATGGAACGGATAGTATGTTTGCATGGAGTGCCAAGAAAGATTGTGTCAGATCGTGGTACTCAGTTCACCTCTCACTTTTGGCAGATGATACATCGATCATTGGGTACAAGGTTGAACTTCAGTACTGCTTATCATCCACAGACTGATGGACAGACAGAAAGAACAAATCAGATTCTAGAAGACATGTTGAGAGCTTGTGCATTGCAGTATGGCACCAGTTGGGACAAGAATTTGTGTTATGCAGAGTTCTCATACAACAATAGCTATCAGGAGAGTCTAAAGATGGCACCGTTTGAAGCTTTGTATGGAAGACCGTGTAGAACACCGTTGTTCTGGGATCAGACAGGTGAGAGTCAAGTGTTTGGACCTGATGTGTTGAGGAATGCCGAGGAACATGTCAGGATAATCAGAGATAACCTGAGAGCCGCTCAGTCTCGGCAGAAGAGTTATGCAAACAACCGTCGTCGAGATCTAACTTTTGCAGTAGGTGATTATGTCTACCTAAAGGTGTCACCGATGAGAGGTGTGAAAAGGTTCAATAAGAAAGGAAAGCTAGCACCCAGGTATATTGGACCATTCAAGATCCTTGAAAGACGTGGTGAAGTGGCATATCAGTTAGAGTTGCCTGAAAGCTTGTCAGGAGTGCATGATGTGTTTCATGTTTCTCAGTTGAAAAGTGCCTGCGAGTACCCGAAGAGCAGATACCGTTGGAAGAGCTCACAGTTAAGGAAGATTTGACTTATGATGAGTACCCACAAAGATTCTAGAGACAGCTGAAAGAGTTACCGGAGCAGAGTAATAAAGATGTGCAAGGTTCAGTGGAATCGGTACTCAGAAGCAGAGGCAACTTGGGAAAGAGAAGAGGATTTGAGAAAGTCATACCCGCAGTTGTTTGAGTAAGCATCGCTGGAATCTCGAGGACGAGATTCTTTAAGGGGGTAGATTTGTAACATCCCAAAATTTGCATCAATTTGAAAATAGGCAATATGATTTAATTATGCATTTTAGGTGTTGCATAGAACCTAGTTAATAAATTATTTACAAAAGCTAAAATTAATCCTAGGCCAAAACATGTTGATGCATACATGCTGGTGCATATCTATTTTTGTGATGATTGGTTTTGCTCAAAACTTGTTTGAATTCAAAGGGATTTCAAATCCATTCTTGAAAATCAGATTTTGGAAATTGGAAAACCTTTTCTCTCTCTCCCCTCCTTTCTCCCTTTTTGGCCCGAGCAGCCTGGCCGGCCTGCTCCCCTCCGCTCGCGCCGGCCCGCTTCCCTTCTCCCCTCCCCTTTCTCCTTCGCCCGCGTGGGCCGCTGCCCGGCCCAACGCCTGCGCGCAGCGCCGCTCCGCCGGCCCCAGCGTCCCGCTCGCCGCACCCGCTCGCCTGGTTCGCTCTCCTCTCGCTGACAGCTTACCCCACCGTCAGGGTCCGCGTCTCCCTCTCGTCTCCGGCTCGAACTCGAGCCGAGTTCGATCCATCGACGCTACGCGTCCCTCTTGCCAAATCGACCGAGCCGACTCCCTTATAAGATCCCCGAGAGCCCGCCGCCTCTCCCCACGCATCAAGCCTGCTCTCGTGCCCTAGTTCGCTCCGCGACGAACTCCGCGGCCGCCGAAGATCCGCCGCCGTCAACCCGACGCTTCATCGAGTTCCCCCGTCGCAAGGTTCCTATCTAGCTTGTCTTGGTCACGCGAAGCTTACACCTTTTCCCCTCTTTTTCCCCTGTTCGCGTTAACCCGTGCTCGCCGTCGTTGCAGAGCCCCCCTGCCGCCTCGCCGCGCAATCCGCCGTCACAGAGACCTCACCGCGCCATCATCACCTCTGGTGAGTTCGCTTTGCTCTCCTCTTTCGATTGGACCTACTCCGAGGTCTCTACCGCTCTGTAGCGGAATCCCGAGCCGCGCCGCCGTTTTCCGGCCATGGCGCCGCCGCACTCTCTTCTCTCCGGCGACACAGCGCCGCCGCCTCCCAGATCTAATCTGAGCCGTCCATCTGGGATCGACGATCTCCATCAGTCGGTACCCCTTCGCCGTCATTTTACAGAAGGCCATTACAATTTTCGAGCCTCAACCCGCGGTCCTTTTGGGCACTGTGCCTGAGTCTGCAAAACTTGCTTCTAAGCCCCTGCGTTTCATCCAAATTGAGGCGCAGTCCAGCCAGATCTGAAATTCGTTTTAAATCATTTAAATTCAAAATCAATTTCAGTTTATTTACAGTTTGCCACCAGTTTCAAATGCTTATAACTTCTACGTTTTTAGTCCGATTTAGTCCGTTCAAGTTGCGTTAGATTCGTTTTGAAAAGATCTATCTATCTGTACAAGAATATCTACTGTTTTCAGTAATTAAAATTTGAGTTAGGTTTAATCTACTAATTAAGGTTTTGTAACTTGTTTAGCTCATAACTTTCGCGTTATAATTCCGTTTTTCGTGATCTCGCGTTTATGTGATCGTGTAGATCGTAGTTTCTGTTTTCAAACTTTTTATATTATTTTCTTGCTGTTGGTGTAATGTTCTAATTATAGCTTGTTTGCTTTGCATGATTGTGTTCCGATGATTGTGTGTTGATGTGGTAATCGAGTATAGACGGTGAGACATACGCTGGTGATCAGGAGCCCTACTTCGACAACAGGAGCAACCAGAGTACTCTGAATCAGGCAAGTATAGCATGGGATCATCCTTGTTGACCTATTCACCATGAAGCATCTAAATTCATATGCATGTGTCTAATTTTGACCTCCTATCTAGTTTATCCTAGATTTTTGACCTGTTACCTTGTTAACCTTGGGATGCTATGCATATGGGTAGAGTTTTGCTAGAGCTTTACTTAAACCAAACATGATCTAATAATGGTGAATAAAACTTGATCTTTTTAGCAACATGGTTTAGGACCTCCTGTCAGCAAAAGCTGGGACATACAGTGCAACCATGAGGGTTATATGGCTCTGACCTTAGCTCAGTATAAGGACCTTTTCTAGCTTGTTAGTGGTTACCCGAAAGGGCGCATAAGGCGCTTGACGAGCTGGATTTAGGGCGGCTACTTTCACCTTGCCTGCGTTGCCGTAAGGTTGGGAGACCCTTCTTCCCCTTGCCTTAAGACCTAGCGGCCCTAACTTGTTAGACGAACCTTTGAAAGGCTTTGCGTGTATCCTGCCCACTCACCTCGGAAGTGTTATGGGAGTAATTAACCCGGGCATCTGGATATCACGACTCATCGGGTAAAGTGTACACCTCTGCGCAGAGTTTAATAAACTGATATATCAGCCGTGCTCACGGATACGAGCGGCCCGGAAAACTCACAGACTTAGTTGTTATATGTTGTTTATTTATGTTGCTCATGTTGATTACCTTATTGCTATGTTTCAGTTATTATGATCATGTGGATTGGGTTTAAGCATTCATATATGTTCACTTTCATATTAAAATATTGCCAATTAAAAGCTACCGCAGTCTAACCAGTGTCAGCCTTATTTGAGCCTCATGAACCCCATGTTACACTTGTTAAGTACGAGATGTACTTATGCTTGTTTATTTTCTTTCTACTTGGATAAAATCCCGGATGGGTAACAGATTGCTATGGTAACGACGACTTCCCTGAAGAGTTCTAGTCTTGCTGTCAACCAGTCATCTTCCCTGTGATGGAGCTACCGCGAGAGATACTTTATTTATCCGCTGCTATGTAAAGACTTTGAATAATATTCGTTATGTAATAAACATATGTGATGGTACTTCTTAATTTGTGGCTTATGTGTGTGATTGATCTCTGGGCACACATGAGTTATTGCATTCAATTTTGTTCTTAAAATTGGGTGTGACAAATTGGTATCAGAGCTATGTTGACTGTAGGACGCAAGCCTAGTTAGTTATGGTCGTTTTAGTGGTCCTTGCTTCTCAATTCTTGCTATTTATCTTAGCCTTGTTAATTTATCAAAACTATATGCTTCTCTTTACTTGCTCTATTACACAAATATATTGATTCTATTGTATCTGTCTCTTGGTCTACTCCATAGATGGCTCGTCGTACCACCCGCAGGACCATCGGTGGACGCAGGAGGGCAGGCAACCCCGTTCCGCAAGCACCGCAAGCACCCCAGGAGCCAGAACAGCAGGAGGTAGCACCGCAAGAGCCAGTACTGCAAGAACAAGCACCTCAAGAGGTGGAACCACAAGAACCCGCACCACCAGCACCAGTACCACAAGCTCCAGTACCTCCCGCGCCAGTGCCCCCAGAAGTGCTGGAGGTTGAAGACGATGAAGAGCTTCCAACGGGTTGGGACGTGGACTCCGGGTATCTCGTCGGAGCGCCCACAGCTGCCCAGAGTCCCACACATCACAGGCTGATGGGACTTTTTGATGCCTACTACCCCGACAGAACATCATCGTACAGTACACCCACTGGAGGTACAGTCATCCCATGGAAAGGACCTACTGGAAGGCAAGAGTGACTGTCGCCGTCCGAGAACCAGAGAGTGGCCTATACCTGCATGAGATGGTGATTGGCCACAGGGCTCGTCGGTCCACTCTAGCGTCAGCCTTGGAAGCCGTGGCAGTTGAAGCCTACAAAGCGTTCCGGGGTCGTCGCATTGAAGACATGAGGGATGATGCATACCGCTATCTGCCCTATTGGAACAGTGAGAATAGGAGGCTATGGTAGAAGACCCCAATGCAACTCCAACCGAGAAGGCCACACGAGATTTTCTCCTTGACAGGGAAAGGTCTAACGCGGACTTGGAAAAGGAGGTGATATCCCTGGGAAAAGATCTCAAAAGATGCTATAGCACCATTGATGGGCTTTTGGAACTTCTCAACCAACCCCCTATGTACAAGAGGCTCCGCGAACCGCTCTACAAATAGGCATAGGTCACCCTTCTATGTAATAAGACGATATTAGTAAGCGTTTGTCGAGTCTAGTTAACCTTTGTGCTAGTGTGCTTCTTTATGTGTGAGTTGGATTATCATTATGCTTATGTGTGATTTGAATCTTTGTAATGAGTGTTGAGATATTGTGGGCTTGTCTACAAATCTCATAGTTAGACATAACGTTTATGAATAATAAGAGGGTTAGTTTATCTTGTCCTATGCTGTTTTCTGGAGCAACCTGTGATCTTTTGGTTATATCTCAAGTTCTGATCGTGCAACATGGCTGAAAATTTTATGGTGGAAAATAGACTCCTATATCTAACCAATGCCTCTGGAATCACTTCAATAGCTGTTATGGTTTGTGAGATATGGCTGTTTCAAGTTAGAGTTTCTGCGCAGTTTTGAGCTCTGGACAGATCTGTTTGTTCTCTGTTTTGACTAACTTAACGACAGAATCTGGGAAAGTCACTTAAATAAAAGTTGTAGATAATTTCGTTATCTTTCCAACCGTGTATCACACGCCCTGTTTGGATTTGGGAACTCCGTATATGACTGTTTTTCTGTACTGCTGTTACCGGATCTCGCCCAGAAATTTTCAGATCTCCTGTTTCCTCTCATATAAGTGATCTTTTCATGAAAAGTTCGCTAACCTTGATCCCTGTTGGAAACACAGATGGCCGCCAGAGGAGGTGGAGTTGGAGGTGGACGTGGACGTGGCCGTGGTCGTGGAGCACCTGTTAACCCACCACCACCACCCCCAGTTAACATTCAGCAGTTGATGGGCATCCAAGCCCAATTTATGCAAACCATGATGCAACATATGCAGAATCAGCCAGTTGGAGGAGCACCACCGATGCAAGTGAGGGACAAGAGGGGTGAGTTTTTGAAGGGTCACCCGCCAGTGTTCTCTCATGCCGCTGATCCCCTGGAGGCTGATGACTGGCTTCGTGCTATTGAACGCCAGCTTACCATCGCGCAATGCAATGACCAGGAGAAGGTGCTCTATGCTTCTGGTCAGTTGCAAGGAGCTGCTCTGGATTGGTGGGAATCGTTTCAGTTCGGTCAAGCCAACATGCTCCACCTGTCACCTTTGAGGAATTCAAGACCAACTTCAAAGCGTACCATATCCCTGCTGGTCTGATTGAATTGAAGCAGGAAGAGTTCAGATCTCTGCGCCAAGGAGCCATGACCGTTGCAGAGTACCGTGACAAGTTTGCTCAATTGTCACGCTATGCTCCCGCTGATATTGCTCAGGATGCCGACAAGCAGCGTCGCTTCCTCAAGGGTCTGAATGACGGACTGGCACTGCAGTTATGTCCAATGAGTATGCCAGTACCAGACTCTAGTCAACCGTGCTATTGTGGTTGACAACAAGCGCAAGGAGATGGAGGCTAGAAAGAGGAAGCTCCAAGGTCAGTCTTCTGGTAGTAACAACCGCCCTCGTTCCAACTTCGCACCAGGCAATCAGCAGAGGTACCAGGGACCGACTACTCAGTGGAACCGCAACCAGGGACAGCAACGTCCTTCATACCCGCAACAGCAGCAGAACAATAATCAAGCCGCGCCAAGGCACTCCCAACAATGCTCCCATGAAGAGTAGTGCACCCAACACCCCCGTCAAGAATGGAACACCCAATGCCTGTTCCGTTGTGGTGATCCCGGTCACTATGCCAACCGCTGTCCGAAGAGGCAAGATCAGCTCCCACCTCAGAATAATGGGCAGAAAGGAAGGCAGCAAGTCCCCCTAATCGGGCAAGGTGAATCACGTGTCCACAGAGACCGTGCAGGAAGCGCCAGAGATTATGCTTGGTACGTTCAACATCAGTTCCATCCCCGCTACAGTTCTTTTCGATTCTGGTGCATCGCATACTTTCATATCACATACATTTGTTAGAATGCATAACCTACCTGTTAGTCTCATGAAAACCCCATAATGGTTACCTCACCGGGTGGAGGTTTGCAAGCTACGCTCCAGTGTATGCCTATAGATGTGTCCCTAGGGGGGGTAGATTTCTCAGTATCCCCAATTGTGCTGAAGACAGCTGGTATTGATTTGATACTGGGTATGGATTGGATGAAACCAAGACAGATATTCAGTGTCAAGATAAAGTTGTGACAGTTACTACAGCTAAGGGAGACAGAATCAGTGTGAAGGTAGTGCTACAACCAACACCGACTGCAACCGTGAACCAGATGAATGAAGAGGTTTTCCCGGAAGATCTAGTGGTGGATGAGTTCCCGGATGTGTTCCCCGATGATTGCCAGGTATGCCACCTGATCGCGACATTGAATTTATTATTGAACTTTTACCTGGAACTGCACCCATAGCTAAAAGACCATATAGAATGGGAGTACCTGAATTAGAAGAACTTAAGAAACAAATTAAAGAGTTACAAGAAAAAGGGTTTATTCGTCCTAGTTCATCACCTTGGGGAGCTCCTGTTATTTTTGTTGACAAGAAGGATGGTGGTCAACGGATGTGTGTTGACTATAGATCGCTTAATGAAGTTACCATCAAGAACAAGTACCCGTTGCCGAGGATTGATGATCTGTTGACCAGCTTAAAGGTGCATGTGTGTTCTCTAAGATTGATCTGCGTTCTGGTTACCATCAGTTGAAGATTCGAGCATCTGATATTCCAAAGACAGCTTTCACTACCAGGTATGGGTTGTATGAGTATACAGTCATGTCCTTTGGATTGACCAATGCACCTGCCTACTTTATGTATTTGATGAACAAGGTGTTCATGGAATATCTCGACAAGTTCGTTGTTGTGTTTATTGATGATATTCTGGTATACTCTAAGAACAAGGAGGATCATGCTGAACATCTGAGGTTAGGCTACAGAAAACTCAGAGAGCACAAGTTGTATGCCAAGCGCAGCAAGTGTGAGTTTTGGTTGAAGGAAGTTTCTTTCCTTGGACATGTTATCTCTAATGGAGGCATCTCAGTAGATCCGGGCAAGGTTGAAGATGTGTTGAATTGGAAGCCACCAACAGATGTGACCGAGATTCGTAGTTTCCTTGGATTGGCTGTTACTATAGAAGGTTCATTGAAGGATTCTCCAAACTTGCTAAGCCAATGACAGCTCTGCTAGAGAAGAATGCTAAGTTTGTCTGGTCCGATAAATGTCAAGCTAATTTTGAGGAGTTGAAGAAACGTCTGACTACAGCTCCAGTGTTAATTCTGCCAGATCTGAGTAAGGATTTCTCTATTTATTGTGATGCATCTCGTCAAGGTTTGGGTTGTGTTCTTATGCAAGAAGGCAGAGTGGTAGCATATGCATCGAGGCAGTTGAGAAAGCATGAGCTGAACTATCCCACTCATGATTAGAATTGGCAGCTGTTGTCCATGCATTGAAAATTTGGAGACACTATCTAGTGGGTCACAAGACAGACATCTATACCGATCATAAGAGCTTGAAGTACATTTTCACTCAGTCTGATCTGAATTTGAGACAGCGCAGATGGTTGGAATTGATTAAGGATTATGATTTGGAAATACACTACCATCCCGGGAAGGCTAATGTTGTAGCAGATGCCTTGAGCAGAAAGCCATGCCAATGAGATCCGAATTGCTTCTATGCCAGAAGAGTTGTGTGCTGAATTTGCACATCTGAATTTGGGAATTGTGATCAACAGAATGGAGTTGAGCTTGAACCAGTATTGATGCAAGAGATACGTAAGGGTCAGATGTCAGATGAAAGTTAAAGCAGATAGCCGATAACATTGTTCTTGGCAAAGCATCAGGTTTTCGGTTAGATGATGATGGTACATTATGGCATGGGAATAGATTATGTGTACCTGCAATCAAGGAGATACGTGAGTCTATACTGCGAGAAGTGCATGAGTCAGCTTATTCCATTCATCCTGGAAGCACTAAGATGTACCTTGATCTGAAGAAAAGTATGGTGGGATGGACTGAAAAGAGATGTAGCCGAGTACGTCGCTCTGTGTGATACCTGTCAGAGAGTGAAGGCAGAACATCAGACCCCCGGTTTGTTAGCCAATGAAGATACCTGAATGGAAGTGGGAAGAAGTTGGTATGGACTTTATAGTTGGGTTACCTCGTACTCAGAGAGGTTACGACTCCATATGGGTAATAGTCGATCGATTGACCAAAGTTGCTCACTTTATACCGGTCAAAACTACCTATACTGGAGCTAGATTGGCAGAATTGTATATGGAACGGATAGTATGTTTGCATGGAGTGCCAAGAAAGATTGTGTCAGATCGTGGTACTCAGTTCACCTCTCACTTTTGGCAGATGATACATCGATCATTGGGTACAAGTTGAACTTCAGTACTGCTTATCATCCACAGACTGATGGACAGACAGAAAGAACAAATCAGATTCTAGAAGACATGTTGAGAGCTTGTGCATTACAGTATGGCACCAGTTGGGACAAGAATTTGTGTTATGCAGAGTTCTCATACAACAACAGCTATCAGGAGAGTCTAAGATGGCACCGTTTGAAGCTTTGTATGGAGACCGTGTAGAACACCGTTGTTTGGGATCAGACAGGTGAAAGTCAAGTGTTTGGACCTGATGTGTTGAGGAATGCCGAGGAACATGTCAGATATCAGAGATAACCTGAGAGCCGCTCAGTCTCGGCAGAAGAGTTATGCAAACAACCGTCGTCGAGATCTAACTTTTGCAGTAGGTGATTATGTCTACCTAAAGGTGTCACCGATGAGAGGTGTGAAAAGGTTCAATAAGAAAGGAAAGCTAGCACCAAGGTATATTGGACCATTCAAGATCCTTGAAAGACGTGGTGAAGTGGCATATCAGTTAGAGTTGCCTGAAAGCTTGTCAGGAGTGCATGATGTGTTTCATGTTTCTCAGTTGAAAAAGTGCCTGCGAGTACCCGAAGAGCAGATACCGTTGGAAGAGCTCACAGTTAAGGAAGATTTGACTTATGATGAGTACCCAACAAGATTTTAGAGACAGCCGAAAGAGTTACCCGGAGCAGAGTAATAAAGATGTGCAAGGTTCAGTGGAATCGGTACTCAGAAGCAGAGGCAACTTGGGAAAGAGAAGAGGATTTGAGAAAATCATACCCGCAGTTGTTTGAGTAAGCATCGCTGGAATCTCGAGGACGAGATTCTTTAAGGGGGGTAGAATTGTAACATCCCAAAATTTGCATCAATTTGAAAATAGGCAATATGAATTAATTATGCATTTTATGTGTTGCATAGAACCTAGTTAATAAATTATTTACAAAAGCTAAAATTAATCCTAGGCCAAAGACATGTTGATGCATACATGCTGGTGCATATCTTATTTTTTGTGATGATTGGTTTTGCTCAAAACTTGTTTGAATTCAAAGGGATTTCAAATCCATTCTTGAAATCAGATTTGGAAATTGGAAAACCTTTTCTCTCTCCTCTCCCCCTCCTTCTCCTTTTTTGGCCCGAGCACCTGGTCGGCCTGCTCCCTCCGCTCGCCGCCGGCCGCTTCCCTTCTTTTTCCCCTTCCCCTTTTCTCCTTCGCCCGCGTGGGCCGCTGCCGGGCCCCAACGCCTGCGCGCAGCGCCGCTCCGCCGGCCCAGCCTTCCGCTCGCCGCACCCGCGCGCCTGTTTGCTCCCCTCGCTGACCGCTTACCCCACCGGTCAGGACGGCGTTCCCTCTCGTCTCCGGCTCGAACTCGTGCCGAGTTCGATTCCATCGACTCTACGCGTCCTCGCTTGCCTAATCGCCGAGCCAACTCCCTTATAAGATCCCCGAGAGCCCGCCGCCTCTCCCCACGCATCAAACTCTGCTCTCGTGCCCTAGTTCGCTCCCGCGACGAACTCCGCGCCGCCGAAGATCCGCCGCCGTCAACCCGACGCTTCTCGAGTTCCAGCCGTCGCAAGGTTCCTATCTAGCTTCTCTTGGTCACTCGAAGCCATTACACCTTTTTCCCCTCTGTTTCTCCTCTTTTCGCTTTAACCGTGCTCGCCGTCTTTGCAGAGCCGCCGTCCGCCTCGCCGCGCAATCCGCCTCACAGAGACCTTCACCGACGCCATCTCACCTCTGGTGAGTTCGCTTTGAGCTCCTCTTTCGATTGGACCTACTCCCGAGTCTCTACCGCTCTGTAGCGGAATCCGAGCCGCGCCGCCGTTTTCCGGCCATGGCGCCGCCGCCTCTCTTCTCTCCGGCGACACAGCGCCGCCAGCCCTCCCAGATCTAATCTGAGCCGTCCATCTGGGAATCGACGATCTCCATCAGTCGGTACCCCTTCGCCGGTCTTTACAGAAAGGCCTTACAATTTTTCGAGCCTCAACCCGCGGTCCTTTTGGGCACTGTGCTCTGAGTCTGTGAAAACTTGCTTCTAAGCCCCTGCGTTTCATCCAATTGAGGCGCAGTCCAGCCAGATCTGAAATTCGTTTTAAATCAATTTAATTCAAATCAATTTCATTTATTTACAGTTTTGCCACCAGTTTCAAATGCTTATAACTTCTACGTTTTTAGTCCGATTTAGTCCGTTCAAGTTGCGTTAGATTCGTTTTGAAAAGATCTATCTATCTGTACAAGAATATCTACTGTTTTCAGTAATTAAAATTTGAGTTAGGTTTAATCTACTAATTAAGGTTTTGTACTTGTTAGCTCATAACTTTGCGTTATAAATTCCGTTTTTCGTGATCTTCGCGTTTATGTGATCGTGGTAGATCGTAGTTTCTGTTTTCAAACTTTTTATTATTTTCTTGCTGTTGGTGTAATGTTCTAATTATAGCTTGTTTGCTTTGCATGATTGTGTCCCGATGATTGTGTGTTGATGTGGTAATCGAGTATAGACGGTGAGACATACGCTGGTGATCAGGAGCCTACTTCGACAACCAGGAGCAACCAGAGTACTCTGAATCATAGGCAAGTATAGCATGGGATCCTCCTTGTTGACCTATTCACCATGAAGCATCTAAATTCATATGCATGTGTCTAATTTTGACCTCCTATCTAGTTTATCCTAGATTTTTGACTGTTACCTTGTTAACCTTGGGATGCTATGCATATGGGTGAGTTTTGCTAGAGCTTACTTAAACCTAACATGATTCTAATCAGGGTGAAATAAAACTTGATCTTTGAGCACCTGTTTAGGACCTCCTGTCAGCAAAACGGGACATACAGTGCAACCATGAGGGTTATTGGCTCTGACCCTAGCTCAGTATAAGGACCTTTTCTAGCTTGTTAGAGGTTACCCGAAAGGGCGCATAAGGCGCTTGACGAGCTGGATTTAGGGCGGCTACTTTCACCTTGCCTGCGTTGCCGTAAGGTTGGGAGACCCTTCTTCCCCTTGCCTTAAGACCTAGCGGCCCTAACTTGTTAGACGAACCTTTGAAAGGCTTTGCGTGTATCCTGCCCACTCACCTTGGAAGTGTTATGGGAGTAATTAACCCGGGTATCTGGATATCACGACTCATCGGGTAAAGTGTACACCTCTGCGCAGAGTTTAATAAACTGATATATCAGCCGTGCTCACGGATACGAGCGGCCCGGAAAACTCACAGACTTAGTTGTTATATGTTGTTTATTTATGTTGCTCATGTTGATTACCTTATTACTATGTTTCAGTTATTATGATCATGTGGATTGGGTTTAAGCATTCATATATGTTCACTTTCATATTAAAATATTGCCAATTAAAAGCTACCGCAGTCTAACCAGTGTCAGCCTTATTTGAGCCTCATGAACCCCATGTTACACTTGTTAAGTACGAGATGTACTTATGCTTGTTTATTTTCTTTCTACTTGGATAAAAATCCCGGATGGGTAACAGATTGCTATGGTAACGACGACTTCCCTGAAGAGTTCTAGCCTTGCTGTCAACCAGTCATCTTCCCTGTGATGGAGCTACCGCGAGAGACACTTTATTTATCCGCTGCTATGTAAAGACTTTGAATAATATTCGCTATGTAATAAACATATGTGATGGTACTTCTTAAATTTGTGGCTTATGTGTGTGATTGATCTCTGGGCACACATGAGTTATTGCATTCAATTTTGTTCTTAAAATTGGGTGTGACAACGAGAAGGGAACAGCCGATGGGGATGGAAGGGAACAACCGATGGGGATGGAAGGGATGAGTACCAATCCACATGACGGGTGGGCCACACAAATTTCACTGCGCGCGAGGTGACTTGATCGAACCCGCCAAAACGAAACCTGGCTATAGCTACCAATCGTCAGACCATGATATGATTTTTAGCGACGCATAGTAGGCCTGAATTTGCGGAATATGTATGGCCACTGCTTATCGGTCGCTACAAGTAAATATAGTGACTGATACTCTGTTAGTAATTTATACTGACCGATTGTTTATTGTTAATACTAAGTTTTAGCTACCGTTGTTCGACGCTAATTGTTGGCTACTCCCTCCGTCCCTAAATAAGTGTCGCCGTTGGTGTGCGTGACACGTGTTTGACTCAATTTGTAGAAAATATATGCAATATTTATATCTCCAAATAATTTTGTTAAAAAACTAGATGTAAAGATCTTTCCGATGATACTAATTACTTAACATAAATATTAATATATTTTAATATATAATTGCCGACAACTTTTTCTCGGGAAGCGAGAACGACACTTATTTAGGGACGAAGGGAGTATGATATAGTGTTTCTCGGGTATCAATTGACCATGTAGTAATGTTTTCACGAATCCCGATTTTGCTGAAAGTGAAAGAGACAGAGATTAGGTTCATCACGTATTTACCAGATCGAGTGTGTTCGCATAGAGAGGAGTTCGGCCCCCACACCAAGAACTTTGCTGTGGTAGATACTTATACACCCGTGCCGGCAGCCAGTGACTGATGGTCTGCAGTCATACACCGTACGTGCTGGCACACAAGGCCCCAACAATTAGTGAAGAGGAACCAACAAGTAGTGAAGGCAGCGCTTGTCCGGTAAAGGTGGATGAACACATCCTTGATGGAGGAGGCCTTGGCCATTCGCCATACGCGGGGTTGGGCACCCAGTTGCCCCAGCCATGGAGACCTCACGCATTCCATCGATTGGATCAGAGACCTTGGCAATGGGTATGGACATGCAACTAATAGTACATTGTTGTTGTGAGCTCTGGGCCAGCACTGAAAGGAAGCTCTGTGCCATTGTTGGTCCCTGATGCTTCTCAAGCCTAAATGTCTTTATTTATATATAGATCTGGCTCCATTTTGATTCATCATTTCCAATGCAACTTAAAGCCTCCTCCATGGTGTGCAATGCCTTGGCTCTTGTGCCATCCTATAAAATCCTAAACTAAACTACTGGTGCTTACGCTTGTACGTGTCATTTTATAGGCAGGCATGCCGTCCCATAAACCAATTATAATTATTGGTACTACTATACATTCATGAAATTAATGTGTACTCCCTCCATACCCATATTAGTTGACGTTTTAGAAAAGATTAGAGTCAAACATTGGGAATATAAATGATTAATAACTATTAAATTTCTAAGTTTACAAATATAAAAATTATATAAATAAATTTGTCTTGAAGAATACTTTTATAAAAGTATACATATATCACTTTTTCATAAATATTTTTATAAAAATAAGAGGTCAAAGTTGTGTTTTGAAGACCGTGTCGCTGTCCTAAACGTCAACTAATATGGGTATGGAGGGAGTAACTGATAATAATTAATTTAGTTGGTACGTGAAAGTAGTAGGCAGCTGTATGACGTACTTGTATACATGGTTACTGACACTACCTTTTATGATCCAACTTCAATAGCTCCTGCCTGAAACTTATTATTCAATTTCATGATAATCCCACACAGTTGGGACGTGGTTCACTCTTTCAAATATAATCTTGGACATTTATTATATGATCTCAAGCAATGCTCTGCAAATCGGGAGCTAATAAGTGCTTTATAGTGTTTTCTAGGGCTTCTGAGTAATGCTTCCAATTCAAAATTTATTTCTCAGACGATTCTAACGTTTTAATTGGCTGCACAAATAAATCAGCAAGCTTAATTTCCATGCAAGCTATATGTACGTATGCCGTAAATAATATAATAATGCTTTATGGTGCTTGCTCATTCTGAAGTGTATTGGAGCTCGTTGTTCATGCCTTTCTTATCCGTGCTAGTCCATCCAAAAATACGTCAGAGATGAAACCCCCGTGTAAAACTCAAAGACCACATGATTCCAGTTTCGTTCCTCAAATATGCTTGGGAATGCAGGTCTTGCATGTATACTCGTCTCTACCGCCTCAATTCATGTGCACAGTCTAGCTGCATTCGGCCCCAAGCAATTTCAGAAAATCTGCTGGAGCATTCAGCCCCAGGCTAGTGTGCCTTAGCCAGGGCGGGTTGTGCAAATGAACCCCAGTCTATGGCTTCTAAATCCTGCTGCTGCATTTCCTGATGCTTCTAAATCCTGAATGTCTCTACTAAGAAGATCCAACTGCTGCATTTAGTCAATATCATAAATTATCCTCCTACCAGAGCAGTACTAACTAGTAACTGGAAAATGTACCTATCATTTTATAGTCATGCCTGGCCTAGTCGTATGAGCCAATTAAATTAAATCATAAGCTCTGCACATGCTCATCAGTCATGCTACTTGCGATATAAATTGAACAGATGGCACTACCACTTGTTGATATGAATGTAGTAGGAATTAAGCTCCATAACTGATACTTATTTGAGGTCATATGGTGACCCAATGCAACGTAGTTGGTGTGGCTTTGATGAAATGTGAAGCTTTGAGATGAGAAATTTTTGCAACTTGCCTGGCCACGGTTTTATTTCTCTAAGAAGAAACAGATAGCAAGCCTTGGCTTCACCCATGTGAAACTAATCTCACAAGGATTACCAAAAAATTCAAAATCAAACCACATAAAAACCATTTGCAATATGTAAAATCTCATCACCAAGAGAAACAACTACAATAGAAATATAACAAGTGACTACACGGAACACACCTAGGCTCACTGCTGCAGGATGGGCCTTTAGCCCCGGACCATTTTAGTCTTTAGCCCGGACATGGAGCCGGGGCTAAGGAATCGGCACTAAAGGCCGACCTTTAGCCAGGGTTCCCTAGCCCGGGGCTAAAGCGAAGAGGCCTCCATCCGGGCCACGGTGGATGGCCTCTTTAGTCCCGGTTGGTATTAACAATCGGGGCTAAAGGGTGTTTTCTTTTTTTTCTTTTCTTTTCAATTGGTTATTGTTTTTGGTTTTACAATTACATTAGGTTTTCTAATACGTATTCTTCGCTGCTAATATATTACATTAGGGTTTCAAATACGTATTCTTCGCTGCTAATGTATGTATGCGCGTACCTATAATAAATATATATACACATAAAATTTACAATTACACACAAATAAAATATGAAACTATATATATATATATATTATAGAGCTAGTTATACATATGTACATAAAATTTACAACATTATTCACTCATCCTTGATATTTACAACACAAATATTGTTCCTAACTTAGAGGTCATACAAGTGTTCGTCTTGGTTTGGCTTCATTGATCGTCCTTACTCGGTGCCCGGCTTGAGGACATGGTCATTAAGAAGCTAGGGATGGTCTCTTGAATTGCTTTGAGGCGGACCTTATCCATCACCTGGTTCTTCGACCATGTCTCCTTCAATTTGGATTAAAAGAAAAAGAAAGTATTAACATACATAATAATATTTATGAAATAGCAACGAATAAATGAAATGGATTTTTTTACATGTTACGTACTTGCTGACTCTGTAGAGAAGTTCTTTTTTCATACACCGTCAAGAACTCGCAAACATAGTACGCACATAAATTGTTTCCCAGTGACTGCCGTAGAACCCACTGTACAAGATATAAAACGATTACTCTCGGCTGAGCGCGCGTGTGCTGAGTGATGCTAATTAAGGTAAAGATGTCGGGAGGTAGTACAACTTACATTTAGTCGTAGAGGATCAGGAAGTTGCACTTTCATATCCGAATGGTGTTTCTTAACAAACCAAGCCCAAACTCTGCGCAATATAATTGGATCGTTAATATGAGAAAATAAAGCTAGTAACCTTTGAACCAGTCGATGGCGGCGTAGATGCGATGAAATAGATCAATCGTCGGAGATGTGTTATAAAAAAATCACTGGAGAAGAGAGCAAACAAGCAAGAAGACTGTGAATGAAGAAAGTGAAGACAGTGTGAGAGAGCTCGGGCATGGCTGAAGGTGGAAGAACAGTTCAAATATAGGGAGGGACATTTAGTCTCGGTCCTTGTTTCCGGCCGGTGCTAAATGCCAATATTTAGCCCCGCTAGAAACAACGACCGGGGCAAAACCTTTAGCCCCGGTTGGTGTCCCGGTTGGTCCCTCTGACAAATGAACCGTTGGGCAGGGGACCTGTAGTCCCGGTTGGTGTTACCAACCGGGGCTAAAGATCTTTTTAGTCCCGGACTTAAATTTTTTCGTGACTAATGCTGATTTTGCAAATTGTCCAAAGACTTGTTCTCTAGTAGTGGCTATAAAGACCACATCATGGCACATCATGATGATCCGATGAATACCAAACCTCATCATGAAGCATGGAATCTTGCAAATACTTCTTTGCAAATGGAGACTGGACTGACGGTGGTTCCTTGTCCAACCTAGAAGGTCCACCAAGCTCATTCAAGGCCTCAACCAAGGCAGCCCAATGGTGAATAAGAGACACACCAAAAGCCTCAACCAAATTGTGAACCACCATCACCACTAGGAGTGATGATTGTTGATGGTAGTTATATTGTATATAGTCAAAACCAGAAACATTGCCATACAAACACAAGGAAAATTGCAACTCATGAACATATTTTGTAAACATGACTTGGTTTCACATGTGGGTCTAGGGGCATTTCTGTAGAAGACGATCCTAGACTTACAGACACCCATCACATGATGAGTGTAAGCCTAGAGTTACCAAGACCCACAACATCTTTGTGAGGCTAGTATTACAGGGACTTGTACCCGTCAACTTTAAGATCAAATTATATGAAACCATTTGCAACATGTCCAATCTCAAGAACTGGCAAGGCGCAACAGGAGCTGGTGGACATAACTGCTCCGACCAAAGCGAATTGGAGAAGCACCTGATATTGAAGATAGAGTCGGCAATAGCAAATAATGGGTAGTTGTGACCAGATCTAGATCTAGAAGGACAACTATCGATGATGTGGACAATCCTACCGTCGTCTACTTTGACAATGATGGCTGATGAGCCTAGAACACCGATGGCGCAGGCAACACGGAGGACGATGTCCAGGGTTGTGGACCGTGGATGGAGTCCATTTTGATGAGGGTAGCATTGGTGGCAAGCAAAGGAGAGGAGCAGACAGAGCTCTGTGCGATTTGATAGGTGTTCGAGGAGGAGGCATTAATGTTGTGGCTGTGGACATTGGCAGCGGGGAAACCCATGTTGGGTTGCACCCTGCATCGCCTAGTGCGACCTCATCCTTTCCTAATCTGCTGAAACATTTGACTGCCAGGTAAATATTTGATATTACCAGGCATTCTCAGTAATAATTGTTCTATCATATACTCCTAAGTTACAGAGGAGTGTGCTTTTCATCTTTAGATAGAACAAGCACACACCAGCAGGCTTAACTTCCTTGTCAGTCAGGTTTTGGAGCTAGATAGATGTATGCCTTCTCTGCTTACTGTTTATCCAGTCCATAGTACAATGAGAAGCAAAGCTTGTTTTCCCACATCACCTAAACTGTCTTTCTGGGTGGCCCACAGGAAGAAACCGACGGTTCCCAACATACACGACCTTCCAAAAGTTTTTCAAAAATAAACTGTCAAGGTCTTCAAAACAGTGTGTGCATGCATTATATCTCTTGTTTGTCTGGCCTAAAAGATTACTTAGATCCGGCCAATCATTGATTGTTATGAACAATAATGCTCGCAGGTCAAAGTGTTCCTATTTGTACTCATCCACACGCGTATGCCTGGTTTGCTCCATAGAAGTAGAAGTTCCTCAACTAATGGCCTCAGGTAGACATCGATGTTGTTGCCAGGTTGCTTCGGCCCTTGGATGAGCAACGACATCATAATGAACTTTCGCTTCATGCATAACCACGGAGGAAGGTTGTAGATACATATAGTAACTGGCCAAGTGCTATGACTACTACTTTGCTCCCCAAAAGGATTAAAACCATCCGTACTTAAAGCGAACCTCAAGTTTCTAGCCTCATCTGCAAACTCTGGGAATTCTCTATCTATCGCTCTCCACTGGGATCCATCAGCTGGGTGCCTCAGCATATTGTCTACCTTACGGTCTTCTTTATGCCACCGCAACAACTTTGCATTGTCCTTATTTCTGAACAAACGTTTCAAGCGTGGTATTATAGGAGCATACCGCATAACCTTGGCAGAGATTTTCTTCCTGCTTGGACGTTCTTCACCCTCTACGTCGTCAGGATCATCTCGCCTTATCTTATACCGTGATGCTTCACATACCGGGCATGCATCTAAATTCTCGTATTCCTCCCCACGGTACAGGATGCAGTCATTAGGACATGCGTGTATCTGCTGGATTTCTAATCCCAAAGAGCAGACGACCTGTTTTGCTTCGTACGTAGCGGTGGGCAATTCGTTCGCTTTCAGAAGCATCTTTTTCATTATCTTCAATAACTGTCCAAATGCCTTATCGGATGTACCGTTCTTTGCCTTCCATTGCAGCAGTTCTAGCGTAGTACCCAGCTTTTTTTGTCATCTTCAGCAGTGGGATATAGAAATTTTCTATGATCCTCTAGCATGCACTCAAACTTGACCTTCTCCTTGTCACTTTCACATTCTCTTTGTGCATCACGAATGGCATCACCAAGAGCATCAACATCAACTGTCACATCTTCTGTCGCTGCCGCATCTTCTTCACCATCTCCCCCCACTGCATCATCATCAAAGGCACCGTACTGAGCAATAATATCAGCGTGGGCCAATTCTTCTTCACCTTATTCACCATCATCCATTACAAACCCCCTTTCTCCATGCTTCGTCCAACAAATATAGTTTTTTATGAAATCCAACTTCAACAAATGCGTATGAAGAGTCCTTGGGCATGAATATTCCTTTAAATTCTTACAGACGGCGCATGGGCAGCACATGAAACCATCCTGCTTGTTTGCCTCAGCCACCCCTAAGAAATAGTGCACGCCAGCAATGAACTCTTTGGAGCGGCGATCGACATTATAAATCCAATTGCGTGACAACATCTGCATTAAATATTACAACCATGCACTTAGTAGTTTCTCATGTTATTGCACAACACTCATGACATCACATGATTGATTAATTCAAACAAGCTTGACTACAACGAAGACTATCGCAGCTAGCACTAAAAAAACTAAAAATAAAATGCACTTAAGCAACATAATTAGTTCGCGTCCGATCCCAACTAAAATAGACATATCATTCGCTTCATCAGCATGGATGGGCTGCTGCCGCTGACACACTGTCTCATCACCTTCAGCGGCAACCTCTTGTGCAACAGAATTTCGTACGTGCTGAACGTACTCTTCCTTCCAGTACCAACCTTTACATCCGCCGGTGCCCTCCTACTGCAATTAGAACAAAGAATAAGAAATTTAAACAACATCATCAAGCAAAACCGATACGAATAAACCATATTAATCAAATGCGGGTAAATAATAACCCACCTCATGGTCTGCACACTTGTAGAATATACGACCCTTGTTGATTCCCTCTTTTTTCAGTCGGTACTCCTTCACAATCTTCTGCTTACACTCGCCGCAAGCAATGAGAGGAAGATCCGGCCGCAAACGCTTCGGATCCCGATGATGAGATGCTGAGGACCCGGACACGGTTGCCATCTACTATATCCATGCTCATTTTTTAAACTATTACATGCAAATTTCTAATTTTCTAAACAATTATAAATAAAAAACTCTAAATTTATCTATTTGTTTAGATAATCGAAAAATATGATATAACAATACCAATTTCCACATTATCTACTCTCTATATTTATTGTTGCAAACTATTATAAATTCCACATTTTCTATTGAAAATAAACTAAAAAGACAATAAAATTCAATATTACTCGTCTTGCATAAGTATGAAATATAGAATGGATACTACCTAGCAGTAGAAAACTATCAAGTGATTGTGATGAACCAATTTAAACTACTCAACTCTCTACGCTTGTTTTTGCAAACTATATATTTTAATTAAATTCCTCTCATATTCAAAAGACATGGTAGGAGATGAAAATAGTTACCTCTAAACGCAAAGAGACGATGACGGAGTCGAAGAAGATCACCAATTGACGCCGGAGACGAAGAACAATGAAGAACAAGCAAGAACAACAACAAGAACAAGCAAGAAGCTCACTGAAATTTGAATGTCTCTGGCTCGGGGGAGGAAGAAGTTGGCTAGTTAAAAACCGGGGAGCTTTAGTCCCGGTTTGTATTAAAAACTAGGGCTAAAAGGTGATCATTTATCCCGGGGCAAGCCACAAACCGTGGCTAAATCTTTAGTCCCGGTCCGTGGCACCAACCGGGACTAAAGAGTGTCCTTTAGTCCCGGTTGGTAACACCGACCGGGACTAAAGGGTCCCTGCCCCGACAGCTCTGCACAGTAGCCGTTGGGGCAGACCCGACCGGGACTAAAGGGTCTATTAGTCCCGGGCGGCAAAAACACCGAGACTAAAGACGATTTTGAGAATCGGCCTATGACCCTGTTCTGTAGTAGTGTACCAATCGTTTAATCCATCTAATTTCTGCACGAGAGAGGGTTCAGGTATATTTAAACCGGTCTGCTTGATGGGGCAGTAAAGCATGGACGAGTTACTGATACCTTCCAAGCCTAGCAAATGAACTGTGGTGTCTAATTTTCTGTACCTCAGCCTGCCTCTCACTCTAATTAAGGCCGCGCGAGGCTCATATTGAACATAATACTCACCACAAGAGAACAAGTTTTGGACGATTTGCAAAATCAGGATTAGTCATGGAAAAATTTGGGTCCGGGATGATTTAATTTGAACCTGTGAGGTTCCATTGGTGATGACATATAACATGGTTTATTCGCCCAAATTATTGTGAAAATTCCATTGTATTTTCTAATTGGTTTGTTAGCCCTACATAGAATATGAAAGTGACATAAAACCCATGGCAAGCTGCCGCGACACGGCGGTTCGGCCGACGGTGAGCTCGGCGGCGGCGGCACCGCCGAGCGGGCGGGGCTGGACGGCGGTTGGGCGGGGTAGGCGGCGGGGGCGAGCTCGGCTGCAGGTGCGAGCTCCGGCGGGGGTGGTTGGTGGGCGGGGCGGTCGTCGGCGAGGCCTCCGGCGGCCGCGGGAGGTGGCAGGAGGTGGCGGTGGGGAGGGGATGGGAGGAAGAAGAAGAGGAAGGAAGAAGACACGAGCGGGCGGAAGTGTGCGCTGGGAAAGTTCGAAACGCGCGCGTTGAGGAGTCCTCCCGGCTACATGGATGTGCATGCAGTGCCTTGGCTTGTGCCAGCTACCTACCTATAAACACTAGTGGTGCTTCAGCTTGTACATGTCATTTTATAGGCATGCCTATGCCGTAAACCAAGTATATAGTATTCGTACAATATATTCATGAAAGTAAAGTGTAAGAAATAATAATTAATTAAGACATGAACTGGGACATCAGGGACCATATGCTCAGGAGTCATTACGTTCTTACTCATCCATTTTGGTCTAAATTAAACAAATTGCTAACTCACTACTGCACTCAGCGTTTTAGGCACTAGACAAAGGCTCAACTACACTAGACAAAACCTTTGCCGAGCATTACATTAGGCAAAGGGCTCTAGGCAAAAAACTAGTCAGTAAGAGCTTTTTACCGACTGCCATTTATCGGGCCTTGGGTAAAGAAAAACACTAGGAAAAAAACTAAACTAAAAAAATTAATAGGGGAAGGGTCCCAGCGCAGGCCCATTTCCACCTCTGTCGCAAACTCGCACTATTTTTCGTGCAAATTTCACGGCTTCGTGGCCATAATGCACGGAGCCTCCTCCACTACACAACACACGAGCTCGTATGTGTTCATACTCCATTTCGGTTCCGTACCTATTATAATAAACCTAGTGTAATTTGTTTATTTGAAGCCCTAAACAAATTTAAATTAAAAAATTGTTAACTACAAAGTTTCATAACTTTTCAAAATCTACAACTTTCATTCTGATAGTTTTTCCATCCGAGGTCGTTTACAAAAATTTGAGAATTTGAAACATAGTTTTTTTTTTGTTGACAAGATGATTTCAAATTAAAAAGTTATCAACTTTAAAGTTTCATAACTTCTTCAGATCTACAACTTTCATTTGGATGGTTTCTCCATATGAGGTATTTTGAAAGTTTCACCCATTTCAAACTTTTTAAATTCAAATGCAGTTTTGCATGACAAGATGATTTGAAATTAAAAGGTTATCAACTATAAAGTTTCATAATTTTTTGAGATCTACAACTTTTGTCTTAGTTATTTCTCTATCTGAGTTCTTTTTTTGAAAATTCAAATTTTAATTTTTCAAATTCCGACGCAGTTTTGCATGACAAGATGACTTTAAATTTAAAGGTTGTCAACTACAAACATTCAAAACTTCTAAAGATCTACAAAAATTATTTTGATTGTTTGACTATTTATGCATCCAAGATAGTGATTCTAACATTATTCATAAATATTATATACCGCTCTTGTAATTTCATAAACTTGAATAAATTTATTTTTATTTTATCAATAAACACGTACTTATGTAAATATTATCTATCCACCTCCATTCAATAGCCACACACACCTCCGCACCCAGCTTCACACCGTACCATGTCCTTGCACACGTCCACTCGAATCGCTCGCGTCGTCTCATGCCCGTCCGCTACGTCATCTCGCATGCTAGCTCCGTCCCGTGTAGTGGTTAGAGGGGGTGAGCGTGGAAAAGTCAGGGGTCCGTCGGGGTTGGTCTCATCGTCGTCGGAGACTTCGCCGTCGACCTGCCGACATTCGTGCAGTCATCGCCGTGAGTGGAAAAGTGTGTGAGAGAGTGGGTCAAACGTTTTTCTGTGTTTAATGTTGTCTAGAAAATACTTAAAAGCGCAAAAAATTGCAAAAAATCATAAGTTTTACCATATATAATATGAAACTTCATGAGAAAAATATAAGTTCACTGGTTTCAGTAGTTTCTGCGCCCTTAAAAATTCAGTGTTTTAAATAGAACATGCCTAATAAATAATTTATGTAGGCCAAAATATTGATCGAATAATTTTGCGTAAATAGAACTTTTTGTGTAAATGATATGTGCTGATGCTAGCTCGATCTCACAAAAAAGTTTGGCGCTGTGTAGATAAAGTTAACGTAGTCAGTTAATTTGGTGCTAATTTAATGCCTTTCAAAATGTTTAATAAACACTTAAATCATTAAAAAAATGTTTAATCACCCTCCAATACTTTTGGTGCAGTGGCTTTGGACCTTGTGATACATCAAACCCCATGTTGTTCCTTGGATGGATTATAACTAACCTTGTTAATTAACACCTAAACACTTGATTCATGCATCACCAAAACCTCGATTAGTGAACCCCTTGTGTTTAGTGGAAAGTTGTTTTTGTTGGTTTGCAATTGTATCGTGAAGGAATGTTGTATTCAAGTTGTTAATGTTGTATGCATCTTATTGTGCATGTTTATGACATTTCATTATGTTGAGCTTGCATCTTTATCTTTGTGCAGTGAACGAAAGTGAGGAGTATCTTGTTGAACAAGCTTCCACCAAGGTTTATTCAATAGAAGAAGTTGTGTTGACCCTTGTGGTCTTTTTGAGTAGTCTGACCCATCTTTGAACCAATGCAAATCCCGGAGCATGAATCCTTTTCCTTGCTTTTTATAAGTGATTATCGATCACTTGACCAGTGAAGTATGTGCATTAAGTAACAATAGGAGTTGAATGCATACTAGAGCATCTTCAATAGTTTGGAAAAATGACTTGCTATCCTTGTTTTATTGGAAAAAGAAGAAAAAACATTCTCCAACAGATTGGTATATGACTTGCTAAATTTTTCCAAGTTGGAATCGGAGGCAATCTACTTGCTATATTTACCAAGTCAACTTCACTTGCTATCCGACATTTCTATGTTATTTTTACCAAGTTGGAATCCGCCGCCACTCTCCCACGCCTAATTTTCTATGTTATTTTTACCAAACTATTGGAGATACATGAAAAATTTGCTTGCCAAAAGTTTTAGCAAGTTGCTAAATGACAGCTTTTCCCAAGTCAATTTTCCAAACAATTGGAGATGCTCTAACAACCATTAAACTCTAAATATAACCATCAACTATTGCATAAATGTTGATGCTCACTAATACTCATAATTAACCATCAACTATTGCATGAAATGACACTAAATGAATTACAAAGCATAGTTGTAGGGTTTGAAACTATCAAGTTCCTCGAGTTTTAGTGCTCTCACTTGTTTTGTAGGATATCAATATTTCACCATATAAAAGTATCTCAAGTGATGAATTGGAGTACACCATTGCGAAGAGCTCGTCGAGATGATCAAAACGGACATATCATTTGCTATATTCGGAGTCCCGGATGAAAAGATATTAATTTCGCAACGAAATCTGCAAAAGAAGGATCTAGAAGACACCACGAGGCGGCCCGCCACGTGGGCCCACTGGGCCAGACCGACCGGTCCCACCCCATGACCGACCGGTCGGCCACGGAGGCCGTTTCGCCTCCGCCTTCTGGAACCTTCTTCCACCGCCTCCTAGGATGCATCTCCACCGTCCCTGAAGTCGGTTTGATCCAACGGCTCACGTTCCACGCTCCGGGCTATAAAACCAGACCCAGACCCCCCTCTTCAGGCATCTCCATCTTCATTATTCATCTGCACATCATAAACTAGGGTTTCAATTAGAAGTAGAGGTCCCTCCAGATGAATCTCTTCTAGTTCATCTAGAATTAGATCTAGTTCTAGTTCTTCTAGTTCTAGTTCTAGTTCTTGTTCTAGTTGTCTAGTTCATCTAGTTGTAATTAGAGATCAGATTAGAGAGAGGAGAAGGAGAGAGCTGAGGAGGAGCCGGATCTGTCGGATCTTCCTCGACATTGTATTGGTGCAACATCTGGTTCGTCTTCAAGTAATCTCTAGGTTCTTCATTTACTCCTTCTAACTATTATATTTAATTTTAGTTCTTGCTTTATTTTATTTACTGGATCTCTGCTCGTATTGAGTGCTCTAGTTATCCACGGTAATTAGAGTAGTAAGCGTTAGTGTAGACACGGTGTCTAGACTAGGGTTTACCTGAGTTTGCACTCAATCCTCCGGAATAGTTGTGGTAGCCCCAAAGGTGACAGCTCTGTCAAGTCTTTGTAATCAACCACGTTAGGGTTGGTGTTCTCGTAGAGCTTTTGACAGCCTTCCCCCAACTACCTTCTTCCCAGTCTTTCTCGAGAGTTGGAAAGGACCTGCTGCTCCGAAGTAAGTAAAGTATAGTAAGCCTCTAATTAGATAGACTCGCTTAGAAAACCTTAAGATCTCACTCTACCCATATTACCATTCTTTTTCTTGGACGTTCTTAATTCTTCTAGTACACTTCATGTTCCCCGTGGAAATCGATACCCTGGAATACTCTCGGGTGAAAGCTACATCGGTATCCGTGCGCTTGTGGATTTTTCTGTGTGCGTTTAAAATACCCAACAATAAATTGACATGAAGACAATCACAAACTATAGTTATAGCGTTGGATTCCAACAAGTTCCACGAGTTTTCGTGCTCTCGAGTGTTTTGCAGGATATTTGATTTTTCACCAAACAAAACTATCTCAAATGATGAATTGGAGTGCACCATTTTGAAGAGCCAACTGAGATGATGGAAACAGACATATCATTTGCTATATTTTGAGTCCCAGTGCAAAAGATATAGAAGGTTCCAGAGGGCACCACGTAAAAGATTGAGCTGAACGGCCACGAAAATGGGCCGGTCGGCCTAGCCATAGGTCACTCGGCCTACTACAGGGCCCATTCGCCCTTTGCTTCGTCGTGAGCAGTCCACCACCTATGAGGATTAATCTCCACCGTCTGTTTATGTCGGTTTTAAGTCGGTTCATCCAACAATGATTAAAAAGAGCTAACACAGATCAATGATGTGGCAATGCCGCCTTACCCTCTACTCCACCTCTCATTCAGATCAAGACACAACACCAGAAGAAATAGATCTAGACTTCCCAATGTAGTAGATTAGTTCTATTTAAGAGTTAGGGAGAGTTGAGCTAGGCTAAGGTTCTCGAGAATTCTTTAGGGGCATGATGTATCTTTGTATCCTATCTTTTGCAAGACTTATGCATTAGTATTATTATCTTCTTTATTTACTTTTATGCCTGGTTAGTATATTTGTTACATCTTTGGTATGGGATCTCTGCTCGCATCGTGTGCTCTAGTTATAACATATGACTCGAGTAGTAATCGATAGATTAGATAAAGTGTATATCTTTTGCAAGACTTATGCTTTAGTATTATTATCTTCTCTATTTACTTTTATGTCTGGTTAG
The DNA here is from genome assembly GCA_009763385.1 of Coix lacryma-jobi var. lacryma-jobi. NCBI lineage: Eukaryota > Viridiplantae > Streptophyta > Magnoliopsida > Poales > Poaceae > Coix > Coix lacryma-jobi. Next base: position 141,707,175 of record CM019825.1, on the reverse strand, counting down.
TATATTTGTTACATCTTTGGTATGGGATCTCTGCTCACATCGTGTGCTCTAGTTATAACATATGACTCGAGTAATAATCGATAGATTAGAAACAGTGTACAGCCTATAGGCTACATGAGATTACACTTAACCTCACGGATCATTGCGGTAGCCCCAGGTGTGGTGATAGCCCTGATGGCCGATGTATTGCACCACGTTTAGGTCGGTGTTTGTGAGCTTCCTAGCTCTTTCTCATCCCTTTTCTATGCCTAGTGTTCTTTTGTGTGTACCATTATTCATAAGTCTTATCATTATTATTATGTTAGTCTGTGTATTAATTATTAGATGCATGATAAGTTAATCATCAATTTCTTTAACTATTTTTTCTATGGTAAAATATAAGTAACGATGTCTGAAATATTCTCGTTAAATGCTACAATGATGTTCTCCTACTACTACAGAAAACTTAATGGAGGTGGGCATTTTTTATTAATGGAGGCCGGCATTGCAACCGCCTCCAATGAAAGATCACGATTAATCCAGTCTTAACTTTGGTACTAACTATGTGGACGTTAGAGATAGTTTATGAATTTGAAATTTTAAATTTCAAAATCCATAACCTTTGAACATATATTTGGGATTCTAAATATTTTCAAATTTAAAACTTTTCAACTACAAATTTGTATATTCTATTGAAAACTACTTTTGTATTGACCATGTTAACATCCAAGATCATTTGATAATTTTAAATTTCAAATTTCAAAATTTGTACACTTATAGCAATATTTTGGGACTCAAAACTATTTTAGTTCAAAAACTTTTCTGCTATAAAGTTATAGATCTTGTCAAGAGCTATGATTTTAATATAAAGTTCATCTCCATCTGAGTTCATATGATAAAGTTATGAATTATTTTTTGTTATAGACATTAACAATGCAGGTATTTTAAGACGTCGCCTCGTAAAATTGATTTACAGAGGCGGGTTCATTAAAATGACTACCTTTGAAAATAGCCTATTTTTGGATTCATTAAAATGACTACCTTTGAAAATAGCCTATTTTTGGAGACAGTTGTCTTAAAATGCTCGCCTTTGTAAATCGATTTTATGAGGCGGGAAAAAGTGACTGCATCCATAAATCGAAATACCTGCCTTCATTAATAGCCTAGCATTTTTTGAGGGGATTGGAATTGGTGCCTGCCTATGTTAATATTTGGGCATCATCTTCTAAAATAAATTCTGTAGTAGTGTGTATGCGCTTGTAGAATCCTTCATATTCTATTTGCACTTAACAAATATCACTAGTAGACAGAACAGACTTTTGTCCCATTTTTTTGTGTTCGGGAGCAAAGGACTTTTAGTCCTGGGCCGGGTTACCAACTGGGATTAAAAGTTAGTTTTTAGTTCCAGTTGGTGTTATCAGCCCGGACAAAAGGACTTTCACCTAGGATTAAAGGTCCTATGAGTTGTCATATGAGTTGTGTAGCTAAGTTGGTAAATGAGTTACACATGAGGTGACAGATCTTGGGTTTGAATCTCATGAAGCGCAAATAACTTTTTGTCTTGAGGGTGGCCTTTAGTCCCAGTTAAGTGGTCTGGGAAAAGCCTGGAATCTTTAGTCCTGGATCGGTAGTCCCGGTTTGCCAAACCGAGAGTAGAGGGGGTCTAGAACCGGGATAAAAGTCTGGTTCCATACTAGTGTACCAACATGTACCATCTTCTCCATGCCTTGACATTTCTGTAATCTTTCCTTGTCACCCTTGAACGCATCTTGGCCCCTAGTAGGTTTCGGTGATTGGATGAAACACAAGATTACTGTGACTAACGTGTGTTTTGCAGAAACAGGGATAAGTTAGGTCACGGTAATGGCGACGATACGGGCATATGGAGTTCATGTCCCTTGGCGATGGAAATCGTTTCGGTTTTCAAAGGATGGACGACGAAGACGGTGGTAGGCTAGGCTAAGTGTCACATTGTGTTGGAGGACACTTAGGTAGTCTTAGGTCTTTGTTTTTTCCTTTGGCCGTACTATAAAGAGGGGTGTGAATCAGTAGCTTGACCTAGATGAGTCTATTGAGGTAGGTGTGGTGCACACTTGTTATTTCATAGCCCTAGGTAGCTCAGAGAGATGCCTTATATCGAGAGGGACAAAAGTCGTTAAGACCGCGTCGCGATCCGAGTTGATCTTGCCCTTGGTATGGGCATCGGATGCTGGATCAGTGGGCATCGGAGGCTCCGATGCCCACACCGACCTAGGGTTTGGTCTGGTGCATGGCATCGGAAGCTCCGATGGTGCCACATCGGATCGTCCGGTGTCACTGTTCACTTGGGAGTGAACTGTGGGGGGCATCGGACGCTGGCATCGGACGCTGAGGGCCAGCGTCCGATGGCTATGCAGAGAGGTTCCAGAGAGGTGCTTTCGGCATCGGACGCGTCCGATGCAGGGGCATCGGACGCTCCCCAGCGTCCGATGCTCCATAAACATGTCTGACAAGAAGGTACAGTAGACCGTTGGACGGGGTCATCGGAGCGTCCGATGCCCCCGCAAAATACCTGTCTTGTGCTGTTTTTGGATGGCCGGGGTTAGGGGTATATATACTTCCTTCCCTCCATCCATTTGAGTGTTCTTGCCACTTCCATCAGCTGAGAAACACCTTGTGAGTGTGAGTGAGTGCAAGAGCCCTAGTGAGGTTGAGTGATTTGCTAATTGTGAGAATTAAATACCTTGTGAGTAGCAAGTGTGCATCCATCCATCTCTTTGGCCTTGTCTTGGTCAAGTGAGAGTTCTAGCTTGTTACTCTTGGTGATCGGCATCACCTAGACGGCTTGGTGGCGATCGGAGAGCTTGGTGATCATCCGGAGGCTTTGTGGATGACCCAAGCCATGTTGTGACCGGTAGCGAGCGATTCACCGGGCCGGAGTGGCGAAGAATCAGCTCATAGTGAGCACTTGATCCTTGCGTGGATCAAGGGGGAGCGATACCCTTGCGCGGGTGCTCCAACGAGGACTAGGGGGGTGTGCCGACACCTCGATACCGCGGCAAAAAGATCGTCGTGTCATCTCTACTCTCTTTACTTCGCATTTACTTTTGAGCAATTCAATTCCGCATTTACTTGTTGTTCTTTCATGAATTGAATTGCCATGCTAGAGTAGAAATGGTGTAGCAATAGTCTTTTTGTGCGGTTGATTCTTGTTCACACACTTCTAGGCACTAGGGGGTTAATTGGGCTTGATAGGTTTTAATTCTTGCAAGAAGTTTTAGAAAAGCCCAATTCACCCCCCCTCTTGGGCATCTTGATCCTTTCAATTGGTATTGGAGCCTCGTGCTCTCGATTTAGGCTTAACCGCCTAGAGTTAAGATGTCCAGGGGTGATGGACCACCGCCCATGTTCGAGGGAGATGACTTTCCATATTGGAAAATCCGTATGGAGTCGTACCTAGAAGCAGTTGATGTTAAATGTCGCGATGCCGCTATCATCGGCTTTGCCAAGCCCAAGGAAGGCACGAGCCTTACTCCTAATGAGGAGGAAAATGAGAAATGGAATGCAAAAGCCAAAAACATCATCTTTAGAGGCATTTGCAAAGATGTGTTCAGTCGCGTTCGGAACCACAAAAATGTCCATGATCTATGGGAAAACATTTGTGCGCTCCATGAGGGAACCAAGAGTTAGCGTGAGGAGCGATATCATTTGGTTATGCAAAAGATGAACTCTTTTGAAATGCTTGCTCATGAAAATGCAAATGAAATGTACTCACGCTTGAATGTTCTTGTAGAGGAGATCAATGGTCTTGGCCTCACACAAATGCAACCATCCGATGTTGTGAGGAAGATTCTATGTGTCCTTCCCATTGACAAATATGGACACATTGTGACAGTGCTACATCAAGGTGATCTTTCCACATCCACACCAACACAAGTATTGGGGAAGATCAATGCTCATGAGATGTACATGCACATCACACCAAGTGGTGGCTCTTCCACCGACAAGAAGAAGGACTTGGCCTTCAAAGCAAGCCATGACAAGAAGGGCAAGTCCAAGGCTATTGAGGTGCATCATGAGAGCACAAGCAATGATGAAGATGATTCCAACATTGCTCTCATGGTGAAGAAGACCACCAAGATGTTGAAGAAACTTCACAAGAATGGAGTCAACTTTGACTCTAGAAAGAAGAAGTTCTTCACAAGTAGCAAGAGAAGGCCAATCTCCGAAATGGATTGCTACAATTGCGGTGATCTTGGCCATCTTGCTCATCAATGCCCCAAGCCCAAGAAAGAGAGCTACAAGAACAAGAACAAGGGCAAGAAAGATGACTCATCAAGTGAAGATGAGAAGAAGAATGAGAAGCCCTACAAGAAGGATGGCAAGAAGAAGAAGCAATACCACAAGAAAGGTGGCAAGGCTTACATTTTTGGTGATTGGCTCACCGACATTGACTCCTCCGATGGCTCATCCAATGAAGATAGTGATGATGAGAAGGAGAAGGTGACCGCTCTAGTCATTGGGACCTCTACACCACCACCACCGCCGCCATCATCCTCTTCACACCTATGCCTCATGGCAAACGGTGACCGGAAGGTACAAAGCGATGATGACTCTAGTGATGATGATAGTGATGGAGGGTTCAAAGCTCCTTCTTATGATGAACTTGTTGAATTGCTAAATGACTACACTAAAATCATAAGAAAGACTAGAGCTAAGAATGATAGGCTTGCTCGTGATAATGATGCACTTGTTGAAAAATATGACAATGCTATGCATGCTAGTGATGAGTTGAAAAATGAACTTGCTACTATGTCATCTTCCATCAAGGAGCTCAAGTCCTCTAACAAAGAGCTCAAAGCTAAAAATGAAAAACTTGATAAGATGCATAGTGATCTTTCCACTAGTCATACTTTGCTTAAGGAACAATATACTCAAGTGAAAGTAGATTATGATACTCTCACCATTGCTTATGATATGCTTTCACATGAGACACATGATGCTCCTAACCTTGTTGTTAAGTGTGACATAGCAACATCTTGTGAGGACTTGGTTAGTGAGCATGTTGAGCAAAGTGCTAGTGGCAAGGGCAAGAAAGTGGTTGTGGCCGATCACTATGATGACTATGTCAAGATCAAGAATGAGAATGCAAAGCTCAAGGTTGATCTAGAGAAGCTTTCAACCACCAAGCAAGTTGTTATTCAATCTCATGATGATGACTATAGCATGACACTTGAGCTAGACATGCTAAAAGAAGAGAACAAGAGATTGAAGATGGAGAGAGATTACAAGATGACACCATCTCAATTAGAGCTCCAACAAGAAAATGACAAGCTCAAGAGAGAGAAGGAGCACCTCACCACCGGGTTGAAGAAATTCACCAAGGGACAATGTCTTCAAAGTGAGCTACTCATGAACACGGTCATGAAGACAAATAGAAATGGCATTGGATTCCTTGAGGAGAAGATGAAGCAACGCAAGAGCATCACAAAGCCAAAGAAGAAGAAGATTGGAAGATGCTATGAGTGTGGAAAGGAAGGACACTTTGCTCATAGTTGTGAAGAGCCTAAACCAACACCCTTGCCCAAGCATGCTAGGCCCTTTGCTTTCAATGCTCACTACATGCTTAGACAAGACTCTAGTGGCAAGATGAATGTCATGTTCATGGGGCCTCCTAACAAGAATAGGCCAAAGCAAATTTGGGTTGCAAAGTCACTAGTAGAGAAGGTTAAGGGACCGCAACAAGTTTGGGTCCCAAAAGCTCAAGCTTGATTTCTTATGTGTGTAGGTGAACTACAAGACCGGTGGATCTCATTGGGTGATTGATAGTGGTTGCACACAACATATGACCGGTGATCCCCGGATGTTCACCTCACTAGAAGAGAATGTCAATGACCAAGAAAAAATTACATTTGGTGACAACTCCAAGGGCAATGTCAAGGGATTGGGCAAAGTGGCAATATCAAATGATCATAGCATCTCCATTGTGCTTCTAGTTGCATCATTGAGCTTCAACTTGCTATCCGTTGGGCAACTATGTGATCTTGGCTTTCAATGTTTGTTCATCGACAAGGAAGTGGTTGTGACCAAGAAAGATGATACACAATACACAAGTGATATTCAAGGGCTTTAGATACAACAATCTCTACCTAGTGGACTTCACTTCCGAAGATGCCAACTTGAAGACATGCTTGTTCACTAAACAATCACTTGGTTGGCTATGGCATAGAAGATTAGCACATGTTGGAATGAACACTCTCAACAAGCTATTGAAGAAGGATTTGGTTAGGGGCTTGAAGGATGTCAAATTTGAGAAGGACAAATTGTGTAGTGCATGTCAAGCCGGCAAGCAAGTTGCTAATACACATCCAACCAAAGCCTTTGTGTCAACATCAAGAGAGTTGGAGCTACTTCACATGGATCTATTTGGACCAACAACATATGCTAGCTTGGGTGGAAATCTCTATTGGCTAGTGATTATTGATGACTACTCTAGATACACTTGGGTATTCTTTCTTCATGACAAATCCGAAGCAACCCCTTCATTCAAGAAGTTTGCCAAGAGAGCCCAAAATGAGTTTGACTTGAAGATCAAGAAGATAAGAAGTGACAATGGAAGAGAGTTTGACAACACCCACATTGAGCAATATTGTGATGAAGTTGGGATCAAGCATGAAGTGTCTGCAACCTACACACCATAACAAAATGGGGTAGTTGAGAGGAAGAACCGGACTCTAATCACCCTAGCAAGGACAATGCTAGACGAGTACTCTACATCGGAGAGATTTTGGGCGGAAGCAATCAACACCGCTTGCTATGCATCAAACCGATTGTTCCCCCATCGTCTACTTGGCAAGACCTCCTATGAGCTACTCAACAACAACAAGCCGGATGTATCCTTCTTTAGAGTGTTTGGATGCAAATGCTACATCTACAAGAAGCACCAACACCTAGGGAAGTTTCAACACCGATGTGATATTGGTTTTCTTGTTGGTTACTCATTGAAGTCCAGAGCATATCGACTATTCAACCATGCCACCGGGATGGTAGAAGAAACATATGATGTGGAATTCGATGAATCTAATGGCTCTCAAGGAGAGCATGAAAATCTTGATGATGTAGGTGATGAACCATTGAGGGAAGCAATGAAGAACATGCCGGTTGGAGCCATCAAGCCTAAAGATGATGATGATGATGTGCAAGTCATTGACAAGCCATCATCATCCAATGTACCACATGTTGATGACAAAGAAGGGAGAGATCCATTTGAAGATACTCATGTCTCCCATGATCAAATGGTGGTACAAGCTCAAGATGTTGATGCTCCACAAGCGGCCCCTCAAGTGGTTGATCAAAGGACTACTCCTCTACTACAAGCTCATCCTCGAGATCTCATCATAGGGAGTCCAACAAGGGGTGTAATGACTCGATCTCAAAAACTTGCTTTATTTATTGAACATCACTCCTTTGTGTCTCTTGTTGAGCCTACCATTGTAGATGAAGCTCTAGGTGATCCGGATTGGGTGAATGCTATGCATGAAGAATTGAACAACTTCACCCGCAACCAAGTTTGGACACTTGAAGAGCGACCCAAAGGCGCAAGAGTCATTGGAACCAAATGGGTGTTTAGAAACAAACAAGATGATCAAGGCAAGGTTGTTAGAAACAAGGCAAGGCTAGTGGCAAAGGGGTTCTCTCAAGTTGAAGGTTTGGATTTTGGAGAGACCTTTGCACCGGTTGCAAGACTCGAAGCCATTCGTATCCTCCTTGCATATGCATCACATCATGACATTAAATTATATCAAATGGATGTGAAAAGTGCATTTTTAAATGGCTTCATAAATGAACTAGTCTATGTTGATCAACCTCCCGGTTTTGAAGACCCTAGATATCCTAATCATGTTTATAGGTTGTCCAAGGCGTTATATGGGCTCAAGCAAGCCCCAAGAGCATGGTATGAGCGCCTCCGGGATTTCCTCATTGAGAAGGGCTTCACCATTGGGATGGTTGACACCACACTATTCACCAAGAAGCTTGATGGAGAAATCTTCATTTGTCAAGTCTACGTTGATGATATTATCTTCGGGTCAACAAATGAAGCCTATTGCAAGGAATTTGGTGACTTGATGTCAAAGGAGTTCGAAATGTCCATGATTAGAGAGCTCACATTCTTCCTAGGCTTCCAAGTCAAGCAATTGAAGGAGGGGACTTTCATATCTCAAGAAAAGTATACAAAAGACCTCCCCAAGCGCTTCAACATGGATGATTGCAAGCCTATCAAGACTCCAATGCCAACAAATGGACATCTCGACCTAGATGTGGGAGGTAACCCGGTTGACCAAACTCTCTACCGCTCTATGATTGGTAGTTTGTTATATTTGACCGCATCTAGGCCCGACATCATGTTTAGTGTGTGCATGTGTGCTCGGTTTCAAGCCGACCCTAGGGAATCACATCTTGTAGCGGTGAAAAGAATCCTTAGGTACCTAAAGCACACCCCAAGCTTTGGCCTTTGGTATCCCAAAGGAGCTAATTTCCAACTCGTTGGGTATTCCGATTCGGATTACGCGGGTTGCAAAGTAGATAGAAAAAGCACATCCGGAGGGTGCCATTTGCTTGGGAGATCACTAGTGTCATGGAGTTCAAAGAAGCAAAATAGTGTGGCCTTGTCTACCACCGAGGCAGAATACATAGCTGCGGATGCTTGTTGTGCACAAATTCTTTACATGAAGCAAACCCTTTTAGACTATGGTGTAGTCCTAGAAAGGGTACCTTTGTTGTGTGACAATGAGAGCGCGGTTAAGCTTGCTAACAACCCGGTTCAACACTCTCGCACAAAGCACATAGATATTCGCCATCACTTTCTTAGAGACCATGTTTCAAAGAAAGACATATCCTTAGAGGGAGTTAGAACCGAAGATCAATTGGCGGATATCTTCACAAAACCCCTAGATGAGAACACCCTTTGTAGATTGCGAAGTGAGCTTAATGTGCTTGATCTGAATAACTTTGTCAAAAGGTGAATGGGGGTTGTCTTTGCATTGCATTGTATTATATGCCATGTTTAATTTCCGCTATGCATATAGGCTTGTCAAACATGGTTAAGATAACCGCCCTAAAAAGCGTGTGAAGAAGCTTACCCATGAGCAAACTTGACAAGCAACCTAGATTCAAATTTCGTCTTGCATTGCATATGCATGGTTGTTGTTTTGCCATTTCTTTTCGGTTATGTTTTGAGCAACCGTTGTGTTCGTCCACCGCTAGGGGGAGCATTTGAGGCTCCTAATGGTTGAGACCCCTAGTTTTGGTGGCCACATGTTGTCTCCTCGGGTTTTATCGCCTATTTTACCTAAAAATGATATGTAGCCTATGGCAAAATATTTATAAAATAGAGGGTTTCTGCGAGGATGCTCATACTAGGTTCCAACTGGTGTTTATTTGCCTCTTATTTGAGTTGGAACTTAGTTGGGAGAGGGAGCCGCAACGGAGACCTTCTAATCTGCCCTAAATGCTGCATCGGAAGCAGCATCGGACGCTGCATCGGAAACTAGCTAGCGTCCGATGCCTGCACTGTAGACAGCCCCGGCTGAAACAGTGTCAGAGGAGCTTCCGATGTGTCACCATCGGAGCCTCCGATGGTCCATCGGACACTCCCCAGCGTCCGATGCTGAGGCAAAGGATGCTTCCGATGTGATTTTGGCCTTTCTGGAGCTCTCTGGACAGGCATCGGCGCATCCGATGTGTTTTCATCGGAGCGTCCGATGGTCCTTTAAGCGGCGCAATGAATTCTATAGCTGACGGTTGGGTCCCACGTGTCATCATCCTCATCCAGTCGCGCCCCCGCCCTCGCCCGATCTCTCCGCCGCGCCAGAGCCCTAAACCCTAACCACCACCGCGCGCGCCCTCGCCTGCGCTCACCGCCGGCCGCCGAGCCTCTCGCCGCCGGCCCTTGCTCCACCGCGCTCACCCATCCCCGCCGGCCGCTGCGGGCTCTCTGTCGTGCCCCCGCGCGCGCGCTCGCAGGCGCCCTCGCCGGAGCCCCTCGCCGGCATCTGAGCTCCCTCGCCGGAGGTCCCGTCGTCCCCGAGCTCCTCCCTCCATCTCCGGCGACCTTCTCGGCTGACTATCCTCGCAGTGAGCACCTACCACTCCCTCCTTGATATACCTTGCCCATAAGGTGTTCGACGTTATGTCTCAACGGCCGTTCCCACTGTTTTTGACCCTCGTTTTCGGCCGTTGTTCGTGCAGACTCCTTCACGTGTCGCGTGGGTACCGGGACGTCTTCGACTTACCTCTTCTTGGGTTCAGTTCGTCGTTCGTCAGGTAGCAAAGCCCATTCACTCTCTTATCAAATTGCTTTGCTTCCATAGGTCTCGCTTACCTCTAGCGTATGTATGCTTATCTATCTCTCTCTCATTCTTCTCGCAACAAGTCAGTGGGACAGTTGATAGCTTGGTCAGTGGGCAGTGTCAGTTAACCCGGGGCCAAGCCCGCGGGTAAGGATCGAGGCCAAGCCTCGCGAGTGTCAGCGGCAGCCGATCAGTGACAGGGGGAGTTCTTAGTTCAGTTGGTCAGTTGAGCTGTCAGATCTTTCAGGGTCAGTGGCTTCTGTTCAGTGGCAGTTTGCTCTTTTCAGCGTCAGTTCCGGCAGTTCAGAGCTTCTTCAGTGCAGTAACCCTCGTTCTTGTCAGCCATGCACTGCAAGAACGTTGGTGGTGGACCTGACGACTCTCCTCCCCGTCGTCCCCCTTCCGGTCAGAGGCCTGGGAAGGGGAACCTTATAGTGCACCGGAAGCGCACTCGTCAGGAGCGAGAGGCAGCTTAGGCCCAGGCTGTGGTCGATGCAGCAGCGAGAGCCGAGCAGGGAGGCAATTCGGGCAGACTCAGGATTGAGGACCAGTTGTCCCCCGACCAGCGCCGAGCAGTTGAGGAGGTTGAGCGTTTTCACCACTCTCCGACTGGCACGCTTATGGCTGCCGGTCGTCGGACGACGTTCACCTCCCCAGGGGTCGAGCCCCAGAGTTCAGCACAGGGCCAGGCAGAGGCCGAGGCAGAGGCTCCAGAGGCAGAGGCAGAGGAGGAGGTTCCTAAGGAGGTTCCCCGACGTCGGTCCACTCGTCGCCGGACAGCGGTGCCACGTCGGCCCGATGTCCCTCTGCGAGGCGCACGTGCTCCGTCGAGGCATGCTCCTCTGCCGATCCCGCGGCTGGACCTCAGGGGCGCCACTTGCTCACAGATCTAGACACTTTGACTTGTACCAGTGGAGCAGTGGTTTCCCAAGGAGCGACAGGAGTAGGCTGGTCCGTCGTTCTACACAGTGTTGCAGGAGGACTTCTACCAGGGTTACAGGAACGCCGAGATCTCTTTGCGACCCCAGCGTGTCTGTTCACTAGAGGCAGTTGTGGCCGTAGCAGGAGAGCAGATTTGCCCCATCCTCACTTTCCTACCTGGTCTGGCAGATCTACTGGGGCGGTCTGGCTCCTATATTGAGGATTGGGTATTTCAGTTTTACGCTTCGCTGTGGGTGCACCCCGACCGAGAGACTATTGAGTTTGCACTTGAGGGGGACTACTATAGACTGTTCTCGTCTGAGATCCGGGATTGGTTTGGATTGACACGATCACAGACCCGGATCCACGACTTGTGTTACGACCGGACGGAGCCACCCCGCCGCCCTCACGGTGGTGCACAACCCTCGACAGACCTGGTTCGCCCGTGCTTCACAGAGCCGTTCGGCGAGGGTTCGAGCCGCACTCTGAGGGATCTCACCCCTACGGCTCAGATCCTCAACATGATTCTACGGCGGACCTTGCTACCTAGGGTGGGCTTCAGAGAGGGTCTTTCCAGGCTGCAGCTGTGGTTACTCGCCTATATGGTCAGGCAACAGGAGTTCGATGTCTGGGACGTCATTCTGTGTGAGATAGAGGATACCGTGGCAGAGGGCATCAAGGCCCGCAGGCAGCTTCCGTACGCGCACTGGATCTCCTACATTCTTTGGAAGGTTGCTGCCACCACAGGTACTCGGCTCAGTCAGTCCCTCACCGGGTCAGCAACCGTATTCCCGGAGCATAACATGAGTCAGCTATTGGGATACGGTCGGGACCGCAGGCAACCAGAGCAGCAGGCACCGACTAGTTCACGCCAGAGGCCTGCGGTCCCCGAGTCGGCTCAGGAGCAGGACTAGGTCGTTCAGGCCCTCGCAGAGCAGGAGCTTGCCGATCTCGAGGGTGGTGACCCGCACGTCGTCTCGGATCCCACGGATAGCTCAGATGAGGACTACCAGCTCCCGCCTCGCTACCAGCCGCGTGCACACGACCACCAGGCAGGGTCCAGCGGTACTGCTTCCTCCGATCCAGCGCTCCTTGCTATTCTAGCACGGATGGAGGAGCAGCAGAGGACTGTCACTCAGGACGTCCAGCGGCTTGCACAGGAGCAGCAGCGGTTGGCCCAGCAGCAGGCACTTGCACAGCAGCAGGCTCAGGAGCGTTCAGATGCCCTGCAGCGACAGATGATGGCCCTCCAGCAGCAGACTTTGAGCTTCATGGAGAGACTGGCCAGCGGACCTCCCCAGTGGCAGTGGCAGCAGCCTCCACCTCAGTAGCAGCTCCAGTGGTAGCCACCAGTCCCTCCTCAACCGTTTGGTCAGCCACCGCAGTTTGGTCAGCAGCAGCAGCAGCTTCCGGCTCCCAGCTCCTCGCAGTTCACGAGTTTTACTACTCTAGGCGGGGCCCCGCTCTTCAGTCCGCTATGGACAGGGTTCACTCCTAGGCCGACAGAGTCGCTCTACGCTAAGACGACCTCTGTGACTCGAGACCTGTCGGCCACTTTCAGCGAGCTTACTGGGTTTCCCACGCCAGATCTGCAGGACCCAGTCCGGACGTCTACAGCTCCAGTTACTTCTACTACCGAGACCCTCCCGAGCTCAGTAGCGTCCTCAGAGCAGACGGAGCCCGTCCAGTCCGAGACCACGACGACCGTGCAGGCTGAGTTACCTCCGATACATGAGCTTCCGCACTCCACTACTCAGCTTGACACTTCTACAGAGGCTGCGACGGAGTCAGTGCCAAAGTCAGAGCAGGGAGAGCAGTCCGTCCCGGAGCAGAGCCCGACCGCTTCTCAGCAGCTTCCAGCTCCAGAGGGTCAGCAGGCTACCGGTGACTCATCCTCCGACTCCGAGGCCCTTCTTCAGCAGTTCGAGTTCACGCAGAGGACTTCAGAGACCGCACCTGACTGGTCTGCACTACCTCCGCCCTCCGACGCTTAGTTTGGCGCTTGATGCCAAAGGGGGAGAGTGGCCGAGTATAGCGATAGGGGGAGTGATGTGAGAGGGTTTCAATTTCTTATGTTGTGTTTCGCTCACATACGCTCTTTACTTATCGCATCTTTTGTGCATATTTATGTTATATACTTATGCTATGGATCTCATGACATGTTTGTGCTCACTATGATATTATATATGACATGTCATTTCGTCTTACTCGACTACTTGTGCTCAATTCTCATTTGTTATGTATTCGAGCTCTTTACTCTTGCACTTGCTATTCACTCTAACTTGTAATTGTTAGATGATGGTTTCATCGTACAACTTGTAATTGTTAAGAGAAGCTTGGTCCTGCTTAGTTGTTAAGCGTTAGATGATGGTTTCATCGTACAACTTGTAATTGTTTCTGCTACAACTAGCAAGATGGAATATGAGATGTGATTAATATATGAGATTGGGCGGGTATTAGCTTGCATTGAGAATGGAGTCTCGGTGTAGTGTTCTGCCTGTGTTGGTTAAGGATCCATCGTTGTTGGCACTTGAATTGCAGTAATAGCGGATACATATCAGGATTCTACCGTGTGAGGAGAGCTATGTTGTCTAGCACCTGTTGACAAGATGAATTGAATTTGCACCTTAATTAAAGATTTCAGAACTATTTTAGTTCAAAAACTTTTCTGCTATAAAGTTATAGATCTTGTCAAGAGCTATGATTTTAATATAAAGTTCATCTTCATCTGAGTTCATATAAAAAAGTTATGAATTATTTTTTGTTATAGACATTAACAATGCAGGTATCTTAAGATGTCGCCTCGTAAAATCAATTTACAAAGGTGGGTTCACTAAAACGACTACCTTTGAAAATAGCCTATTTTGGAGACAGTTGTCTTAAAATGATCGCCTCCGTAAATCGATTTTACGAGGTGAGCAAAAGTGACTGCATCCATAAATCGAAATACCTGCCTTCATTAATAGCCTAGCATTTTTGGAGGGGATTGGATTTGGTGCTCGCCTATGTTAATATTTCGGCATCATCTTTTAAAATAAATTCTGTAGTGGTGTCTATGCGCTATTGTAGAATCCTTCATATTCTATTTGCACTTAACAAATATCACTAGTAGAGAGAACGGACTTTTGTCCCGTTTTTTTGTGTTCGGGAGCAAAGGACTTTTAGTCCTGGGCCGGGTTACCAACTGGGATTAAAAGTTAGTTTTTAGTTCCAGTTGGTGTTATCAACCCGGACAAAAGGACTTTCACCTAGGATTAAAGGTCCTATGAGTTGTTATATGAGTTGTGTAGCTAGGTTGGTAAATGGGTTACACATGAGGTGACAGAACTTGGGTTTGAATCTCATGAAGCGCAAATAATTTTTTCTCTTGAGGGTGGCCTTTAGTCCCAGTTAAGTGGTCTGGGAAAAGCCTGGAACCTTTAGTCCTGGATCGGTAGTCCCGGTTAGCCAAACCGAGAGTAGAGGGGGTCTAGAACCGGGATAAAAGTCTGGTTCCATACTAGTGTACCAACATGTACCATCTTCTCCATGCCTTGACATTTCTGTAATCTTTCCTTGTCACCCTTTTAGTGGTTATAGGTTAGACAAGCTTGGTCCTGCTTAGTCGTTAAGCGTTAGATGATGGTTTCATCGTACAACTTGTAATTGTTTCTGCTACAACTAGCAAGATGGAATATGAGATGTGATTAATATATGAGATTGGGCGGGTGTTAGCTTGCATTGAGAATGGAGTCTCGGTGTAGTGTTCTGCCTGTGTTGGTTAAGGATCCATCGTTGTTGGCACTTGAATTGTAGTAATAGCGGATACATATCAGGATTCTACCGTGTGAGGAGAGCTCTGTTGTCTAGCACCTGTTGACAAGATGAATTGAATTTGCAACTTAATTAAAGATTTCAGAACTATTTTAGTTCAAAAACTTTTCTGCTATAAAGTGATAGATCTTGTCAAGAGCTATGATTTTAATATAAAGTTCATCTTCATCTGAGTTCATATGAAAAAGTTATGAATTATTTTTTGTTATAGACATTAACAATGCAGGTATCTTAAGATGTCGCCTCGTAAAATCAATTTACAAAGGTGGGTTCACTAAAACGACTACCTTTGAAAATAGCCTATTTTGGATACAGTTGTCTTAAAATGATCTCCTACGTAAATCGATTTTACGAGGTGAGCAAAAGTGACTGCATCCATAAATCGAAATACCTGCCTTCATTAATAGCCTAGCATTTTTGGAGGGGATTGGATTTGGTGCTCGCCTATGTTAATATTTCGGCATCATCTTTTAAAATAAATTTTGTAGTGGTGTCTATGCGCTATTGTAGAATCCTTCATATTCTATTTGCACTTAACAAATATCACTAGTAGAGAGAACGGACTTTTGTCCCGTTTTTCTGTGTTCGGGAGCAAAGGACTTTTAGTCCTAGGCCGGGTTACCAACTGAGATTAAAAGTTAGTTTTTAGTTCCAGTTGGTGTTATCAACCCGGACAAAAGGACTTTCACCTAGGATTAAAGGTCCTATGAGTTGTCATATGAGTTGTGTAGCTAAGTTGGTAAATGGGTTACACATGAGGTGACAGATCTTGGGTTTGAATCTCATGAAGCGCAAATAATTTTGTCTTGAGGGTGGCCTTTAGTCCCAGTTAAGTGGTCTGGGAAAAGCCTGGAACCTTTAGTCCTGGATCGGTAGTCCCGGTTAGCCAAACCGAGAGTAGAGGGGGTCTAGAACCGGGATAAAAGGCTGGTTCCATACTAGTGTACCAACATGTACCATCTTCTCCATGCCTTGACATTTCTGTAATCTTTCCTTGTCACCCTTTTAGTGGTTATAGGTTAGACAAGCTTGGTCCTGCTTAGTCGTTAAGCGTTAGATGATGGTTTCATCGTACAACTTGTAATTGTTTCTGCTACAACTAGCAAGATGGGATATGAGATGTGATTAATATATGAGATTGGGCAGGTGTTAGCTTGCATTGAGAATGGAGTCTCGGTGTAGTGTTCTGCCTGTGTTGGTTAAAGATCCATCGTTGTTGGCACTTGAATTGTAGTAATAGCGGATACATATCAGGATTCTACCGTGTGAGGAGAGCTCTGTTGTCTAGCACCTGTTGACAAGATGAATTGAATTTGCACCTTAATTAAAAAAAATACAGCCGAGAGTAATATTATAATTGTTAATGGAAACCATGAGCTGGCGCGGTTCAATCTTTAAAGGGCAGCTCATTACATTTAAAAAAGATTATCAATCGATTGATTGAAATTGTTTTTAGTTCATTTTAGTCTGGGGACGGACCTTTTCCTGACATTGGGTAGAACACTTCATTACTGGAAACATGATCTGATGACCTCAAACAAAGGTCTGCACACTACGGGAAACATGAAATTTGCCTAGTGCCTCTGGCTTCGCCTAGAGCCAAAACGCGAGCACTCGGCAAAGCCAGGCTTTGCCTAGTGTTGCGAAGTCAGGCACTAGGCGAAGCAAAACACTCAGCGAAGCAAGCCTTTACCTAGTGCCGTGGGGCTGACGGCACTCGGCGAAGCCCAGCACTAGGCAAAGATGGTCTTTGCCTAGTGCAACCCTCGGCGAAGGTAACACTAGGCAAAGACGGCGTCCGCTGACGGTTCTCCGACCGACGCCGTCAAATTCTTTGCCTAGGGTCGTGGTCGACACTCGGCAAAGAGGCACTTTGCCTAGTGCCGGTCTGCGACACTCGGCAAAAAAACTTGCTTTGCCTAGGGCTGGAACCTGGCACTCGGCAAAGTATGTCTTTGCCTAGTGTCAACCCGGGCACTAGGCAAAGAATTTTTGTTTTCTTTGAGTTTTGCTTTCAAATTTTTTTTGTAGGCCTTATATATTGTATACAAACACATGTTTAAATTTGGGATCTTTTTATAACTTTTGCTATATTTCTTGAATTAATTTTGTTTACTTGTATTTTTTCCAAAAAGGTAAATTTGAACTGCAGGTGCATGAAATAATAAAACGTAGCCATCCAAAAAATGATATTCATGTTGAAGGGTATATTTTCAGGCCGTAACCAGGAACTAACACAAAACTTTGAACGCCTTGTCCGCAAAACATGACAACTCGCTTATGGTCGGAGTATTTTAAAATTATATAAAAAGCAAACAAAGTCCGAAAATCACGAAACTTGTCAAGGCGTCATGTTATCGCATGGGGAGGCTACGATAAAAAAATGATTAGGTTTTGAGCATGTTTGCGACGTCGCATGTTTAAAACTCATACATCTCCACATGTGATCACTTCTGATCACATGCGGAGATGTCTGAGTTTCTGCCATCCGATGTCATAACTTACTCGAAACCTTCTTAATTGTTTATCGTAGCCTCGACATGTGATAACATGACGCCACGACAAGTTTCATAATTTTTAGACTTTATTCGGATTTTATATAACTTAAAAACACTTTCAATGCAACTACCTTGTAACGTTACGTCAACAAGATGCATGACATTTCATGCGAGTTTGTGGACACGACCTCAAAATACACCAACTATCATGAATATCAATTTTTGAATGGCCAAATTCGAATATTTCATGCACCTGTAGTTCAAAATTGAAATATTCTATAAAATTCAACAAAACAAAAAAAATAACAAAATATATCAAAAAAAAGTCAAAATTGTGCCATATTTGAACATAGAGTTTTAAATAATGTAGGAAGACCTCAAAAAAAAATTGGCCAAAAAAACAAAAAAATATTTTGCCTAGTGTTAAGACAATAGCACTCGGCAAAGGGAATTAAAAAAAAAGAGCCGGCTTTACCTAGTGTCGTTGGGACCGGCACTCGGCGAAGCCCGGTGCCCTAAAGGCCGCTGGGCCGATTTGGCCCATCAGCCGGCACTCCCATTCCTGCTCGCCCGCGCGCCGCCTTCTGAGCCGCGCCCCCTTCCCAGCCGCGCCGCGCAACGCCGCCGTGCGCCCCCGCCCCTCTGCCGCCCACCCGCGTCTCCGGCGGCCGCGCGGGCCCCTGCGGGACGGCTGCGCCAACGCCGCCCGTGCTCCTCCCTGTAAAAACTGCCGACGCCGACAACGCTGTGCTCCACCTGCACCTGCAGCAGCTGCGCCCCGAGGCCGCCCACGCCCAGCTCCTCCGGCGGAGCTCCTCGTGGTCGCCGTCCTCGCTCTCGCTCTTCTCCCTCTCCGGCCCCGGCCCGCCCCGCCCCGCCCCGGTCGCGTAAGCAGGCGGATAGGATCGAGAGGGGAGGCCGGAGGACCAACGCTGCCTTCTCAGTTTCTCACCTGCGCCCCCCTCCTCTCCTCATCCTCCTCAGATTCGTGCACAACCTGAACAGCCTTCCTCGCCGCCATTTCTTCTTGGCTTCCTGAAAAGAAGAGTTTTTCAATTAATTATTCAGGTGAGTTCTTGCCAAATCCGGTCCATCTGGTTACTATCTACACTACTAGAGAAGAGGCCTTTGGACGATTTGCAAAATCAGCATTAGCCACGGAAAAATTTGCGCCCGGGACTAGAAAGTCCTTTAGCCCCGGTTGGTAACACCAACCGGGGCTAAAGCTCCCCAGCCCAACGGCTCAATTGTCAGAGGGGCCTTTAGTCCCGGTTGGTGTTACCAACCGGGGCTAAAGACCGGCCTTTAGCCCCGGGCGGTAACACCAACCGAGACTAAAGGTTTTGCCCCGGTTGGTGTATGCAGCCGGGGCTAAATGTTGGCATCTTTAGCCCCGGTTGGTAACACCAACCGGGACTAAAAGGTTTTGTTCCGGTTAGTGTACCCAGCCGGGGCTAAATGCCAACATTTAGCCCCGGCTGGGAATAAGGACCGGGGCTAAATGTCCCTCCCTATATTTGAAATGTTCTTCTACCTCCCGCCGTGCCCGAGCTCCTGTCTTCATTTTTCTTCATTCAGTCACTGCTTGCTCTTGCTTGCTTGTTTGCTCTCTTCTCCTCCGGTGATTTTTGTTTGTTAACACATCTCCGGCGATTGATTTATTTCATCACATCTACACCGCCATCGACTCGTTGAAAGGTTACTAGCTTAAGTTATTCATTTTTGTAGCTATTTTGAGTTCATTGACTTGATAGTTCAAATTATTAATCTAAAAACAAAATATGACCGTTTAATTAGTTTATTTTAGTCTTTTAGAGAAATGTGACCGGTTTAGAAAAACAAAATATATAATACTTTAGTTTAGAAAATGTGACCGGTTTAATTAGTTTTTTTTGAAATAGAGATCATTTAAATCATTTGTTTACACAAAAATTAGAAATATATAATACTTTAGTTTAGAAAATGTGACAGTTTAATTAGTTTTTTTTGAGGAATAGAGATCATTTAAATCATTTGTTTACAGAAATTAGAAATATATAATAATTTAGTTTACAAAATGTGACCGTTTTAATTAGTATATTTTATTATTTTGGAGAAATAGAGATTAGTTAAATTAGTTGTTTACAGAAATTAGAAATATATAATACTTTAGTTTACAAAATGTGACCGGTTTAATTAGTATATTTTATTATTTTGAAGAAATAGAGATCAGTTAAATTAGTTGTTTACAGAAATTAGAAATATATAATACTTTAGTTTACAAAACGCAGAAGGATGCCTGTTTGGTTTGTTGTTTTCGAGGGCACCAAACCAGGTATTTACACCAGCTGGGCCGAGTGCAGTCAGTATGTCGTCAAAGTTAAGGGAGCTGTGCATAAAAAGTACAAGTCTTTTGAGGAAGCTTCTGCAGCTCTAGATGCTTTTAACTCAAGAATCAACTCAATTCCTACTGCACCTACCCCTACCTTACCTTCCTATCCGGTTGGAGTGGCAGACAGTACATCTTGTTGGACTGTGATGTGGGAAAAATGTGCAGGTGTTGTTAGTTGCTTTGGTTGTGGCCAAGTGGATTAGGCTGCACTGTTATCTTGATGTAATAATTAATTAATTAGACAAGTTCAACTGCTACTACTTTTATGCCACCAGTGATTCTTACTAATTCATGTCAGACATTTTATAATTTTATTTGTTTATAGAATGAGAGATCGATATAATTATGTGATATGTCATATAATGCAGACGATGACACGTCACTGGATGTACAATGTCGATCGTCGCTCAAAAGAGTTCATTGATGGCGTGCATTATTTTTTAAGAGTGGCCGAGGCAAACAAGCGGAATGGTTTTATGTGCTGCCCATGTGCCCTTTGTAATAATTCGAAGGAATATTCTAGCTCAAGGAGTCTTCACTCACACTTGTTCAAGTCGGGTTTCATGCCAAACTATAGTTGTTGGACGAAGCATGGAGAAACTGGGGTTATGATGGAAGAAGGTGAAGAAGAACAATTGGACCCTGACGATGACATTATTGCTCAATACGGTGACTTTGGTGATACTGCAATGGAGGAAGGTGAAGAAGAGGCAAGTGCAGGAGACACAGTCGCTGAAGATGATGCTCTTGGTGATGTCATTCGTGATGCACAAAGAGATTTCAAAAGTGAAAAGGAGAAGGCTAAGTTTGAATGTATGCTAGAGGATCACAGGAAATTACTATATCCGTCTGCTGCAGATGGACAAAAAAGTTAGGCACAACACTTGAGTTGCTACAATGGAAGGCACAGAATGGTGTATCTGACAAGGCATTTGGACAATAATTGAAGATTATAAAACAAAAGATGCTTCCGAAGCCTAACGAATTACCCGGCACTACGTACGAAGCAAAACAAGTGGTCTGTCCTTTGGGTTTAGAAATCCAGAAGATACATGCATGTCCTAATGACTGCATCCTGTACCGTGGCAAGGAATACGAGAATTTGGATGAATGCCCTGTATGTAACGCGTCACGATATAAGATCAGGCGAGATGACCCTGGCGATGTTGAGGGTGAAGAACGTCCCCGGAAGAAAATCCCTGCCAAGGTTATGTGGTACGCTCCTATAATACCACGCCTGAAACGTCTGTTCAGAAACAAGGACCATGCAAAGTTGGTGCGATGGCACAAAGAAGACCGTAAGGTAGACAACATGTTGAGACACCCTGCAGATGGGTCCCAGTGGAGAGCAATAGACAGAGAATTCCCAGAATTTGCAAAAGATGCTAGAAACTTAAGGTTTGGTTTAAGCACGGACGGGATGAATCCTTTTGGGGAACAGAGCAGTAGTCATAGCACGTGGCCTGTTACTCTATGTATGTACAACCTTCCTCCGTGGTTATGCTTGAAGCGGAAGTTCATTATGATGCCAGTGCTCATCCAAGGCCCGAGGCAGCCTGGCAACGATATCGATGTCTACCTGAGGCCATTAGTTGAGGAACTCCTACTTTTATGGAGTAAATCAGGTGTACGTGTGTGGGATGATTACAAACAGGAACACTTTGACCTGCGAGCATTTTTGTTCGTAACAATCAATGATTGGCCTGCTCTAAGTAATCTTTCAGGACAGTCAAACAAGGGATATAATGCATGCACACATTGTTTTGATGACATGGATAGTGTATATTTGAAAAAATGTAGAAAGGTAGTGTATCTTGGGCATCGTCGATTTCTTTCGATGAATCACCAGGTTAGAAAGAAGGCAAGCATTTTAAAGGTGAGACAGACCACCGGAGCAAGCCTCGCAACAGAACTGGGGAAGATGTACTTGAGATGATCAAGGATGTGAAAGTAGTCTTTGGAAAGGGGACAGGCAGTGAACCTGTTCCGAAAGACGCTACGGGACACGCACCCATGTGGAAGAAGAAGTCAATATTTTGGGAGCTACCCTATTGGCATGTACTAGAGGTCCGCCACGCGATCGACGTGATGCACCTGACAAAGAATCTTTGTGTCAACCTTCTAGGATTCATGGGTGTGTATGGGAAGTCTAAGGATACACTTGAAGCACGACAAGAGTTGCAGCGCATGAAAGAACGAGACAACCTACATCCAGAGAAGACAGATGATGGACGCCATTACTTAAGACCTGCTAGCTACACTCTTAGCAATGAAGAGAAGGAAATCATGTTTGAATGCCTAAACAGCATCAAGGTCCCATCTGGATTCTCCTCCAATATAAAGGGAATAATAAATATGCAAGAGAAGAAATTCCTAAACTTAAAGTCGCATGACTGCCACGTGCTTATGACGCAATTGCTTCCGGTTGCTTTAAGAGGAATTCTACCTCCACATGTACGTCTTGCCACTGTGAAGCTCTGTGCATTCCTCAATGCAATTTCTCAGAAGGCAATTAATCCACTAGAACTGGCTACTCTACAGAATGATGTGGTTCAATGTCTTGTGAGCTTTGAGTTGGTGTTTCCTCCATCCTTCTTTAATATCATGACACACCTCCTAGTTCACCTGGTCAAGGAGATTCATATTCTCGGTCCTATGTTCCTACACAACATGTTCCCCTTTGAGAGGTTCATGGGAGTACTGAAAAAATATGTTCACCAACGTGCTCGGCCAGAAGGAAGCATCGCCAAGGGCTACGAGACAGAGGAGGTCATTGAGTTCTGTGTTGACTTCATTCCTGACCTTGACCCGATTGGTGTTCCTGAATCGCGGCACGAGGGGAGGCTATGTGGAAAGGGGACACTAGGGAAGAAAACATATATCGGTACGGGGAATGATTATTTCAATAAAGCGCACTACACAGTTCTTCAAAACTCAACCGTGGTGGATCCATATATCGATGTACACAAGGAGTTCCTACGATCCCAATTTCCAGAGAAGAATGAAGTTTGGATAACACGTGAGCACATGAATACTTTTAGCACTTGGTTGCGAAAGGAATGTCTGGGTAATAACAATATTGATGAGCAACTATATTTGTTGGCTAGGCAACCGTCATGGCACATCCTCACGTACAAAGGGTATGAGATCAATGGAAACACATTTTACACCATGGCCAAGATCAAAGGAGCACGAACCAAAACAGTGGTGTTCGCGTAGATGCCACAGACCCATCTGGGAAGAGGCAAACATATTATGGCCGCATAGAGGAGATTTGGGAACTAGACTACGCACCTAATTTTAAAGTCCCTTTGTTTCGATGCCAATGGGTCAAGGCGACCGGAGCCGGAGTAACAGTTGACAAGGAGTATGGAATGACAACAGTGGATCTCAACAATATTGGATACAAAGGTGAACCATTCGTCCTTGCTGCTGATGTGACTCAAGTGTTCTACGTGAAAGACATGTCTACAAAACCCAAGAGAGGGAAAAATGATGATAAATCAACCAAAGAGCCCAAACGCCACATAGTTCTTTCAGGAAAAAGAAACATCGTGGGAATTGAGGACAAGTCAGACATGTCAGAAGATTATGAAAAAGATGACTGAATACCGCCCTTCAGTGTGACCAAAGACCCAAGCATCCTGCTAAATGCTGAGGAGACTCCATGGTTACAACATGATCATGACCAAGGAACATACGTGAAGAAAAAGATCACCAGTGTACCCGCTTGATATATATTACAGTTTTCGTGTAACTAATAATGATTATGCATAGTCATGGTTCGTTGATGTCAGTGTCGATGCCCCACAAGTTGGCTCCATTCTGGATTATTTGTTGGTAGGCCTAATTGACCCTATAATTATTGGGTGAGAGTGTGCGGTAATTCAATTTAAACCGAAAAAGAAGCAAACCATCTCCGAAAAAAACACAACTTGTTGGTTGCCTCACCCGTGCCACGTGACAACCTAAGAAAAATTTTGAGACCAATATGACACAGAAACGTATATGAACTACACAAATTTATCTTTTAAATTAAATGTAATTTAACAGTGAATTTCTCTATCGTGCATTTGGACAATAAAAGATAAACAACCCAAAATTTAACGTTCATATAATGCAAAAAATATTTTCCTATCGAGCACACAGTTGTTTCAGATATTTAAATTTAACATTATATTTTTGCATTAACAAATATAAATTGTTATTTACATTTATATTTGTTATTATAAGAAAAGAAAAAAGAATTTATGTTACAAAATTTCTACAATACAATAATGTAAAGGAAACACCAACTGCTATTTTTAAGTAATTTATGCCTAATATTGAATTTACTATGCAAGTAACAAGTATTACAAACATATTAATATAGCCAAACTTAATTCAAAACCTCTAAAACACAGAAAACCCAAAATAAAGGCGGCAGAAGACCATTTAGTCCCGGGCCGGTAGCCCCACCCTGGGACTAAAGGGTACCTTTAGTCCCGGGCCGTAGCACCACCCGGGACTAAAGGTCCCCCTCTTTAGTCCCGGGTGGGCTTATGCACCCGGGCTAAAGGTGTTTTAGTCCCGGGTTGGTGCCACGGCCCGGGGACTAAGGTGCCCCGCGTATATAGGGCACAGGGCCCTCCTCCTTCCTCAGATCGACGTCAGAGTTGCGCCGCCGCCTCCGTCTTTGCCGCCATCTCGTCCTCCCGCTCGGGTCGTCCTCGGTGCCCCTCGGCCTCCCTCGCCGTCCTCCGCGGTGCCCTCGGCCTCCCTTCCGCGCGCGCGGCGGTCCTCAGCCTCCCTCGTGTCGCCGCCGCCATCGGCCTCAGGAGCTTCGGCCCTCGCCGTCGTCCGCGCGGTCCCTCGGCCTCCCTCGCCGTCGTTCGCGGCGCCCTCTGCCGTCGAGCTCGCTTTTGCCGCGCGCCGCCGTCATGACATCCTCGCCATTCGCCGCCGGCCGTTGCTCCCTTGTTCGTCGTGTCTCGTCCTCGCCGTCGTCTCGCGGCCGCTCCGGCCGTGTGCCTCCGTCCTCGCACTGCCGGTGAGGAGTGCCACCGCGCGTGCGTGTGTGTGTGAAGTGTTTGTGCGTGTGCGTGTGTGTGTGCACTGTGTGCAGTGTATGCATGTGTGTGTTGCAGTGTGTATTTAAGTGTGGTGTGCACTGGTGTAATAGGAAAAGGAAAATAGAAATCCATATGAATTGAAAATAGAAAATAGTTTTACCCTAACAAAATATTATGTTTACACACAAGTAGATAAAAGAGATGGTCGCGTTGACCGCGCCGTTCCGCCGTCATCCTCACCGTGTGATCCTCACCGCAACGTGATCTTCGGCGTCGTCTGTTGTCGTCCTCACCGCGACATCATCCTCGCCGTCGTCCGTCGTCGTCCTCTCATCAACGGTGTGTCCTTTGCATGTGTTAGATGGAGGAGGAATAATCACTTAGATAATTTGGTCTTAGATATGTAAACATTTATTTATATCGGTCATGTATATGTTTATGAAATAATCACTTGGATATGTTTATGGAATAATCACTTGGATATTTATAGAATAATCACTTGGATATGACTTTTCGATCATGTCGGTAGTGTTATTTTTACGAATATAGTCTTCATGGATATATGTTATTTTAATGTTGTCAAAACCTAGACCCCAAACCCTAAACCCTAAACCCAAACCCCAAACCCCTAACCCTAAACCCCAAACCCGAAACCCCAAACACTAAACCCCAAACCCCAAACCCTCAACCCCAAACCCCTAACCCTAAACCCCAAACCCGAAACCCCAAACACGAAACCCTAAACACTAAACCCAAACCCTAAACCCCAAACCCCAAACCCTAAACCCTAAACCCGAAACCCCAAACCCCTAACCCTAAACCCCAAACCCGAAACCCCAAACACTAAACCCCAAACCCTCAACCCCAAACCCCTAACCCTAAACCCCAAACCACCCAAACACGAAACCCTAAACACTAAACCCCAAACCCTAAACCCCAAACCCCAAACCCTCAACCCAAACCAAACCCCCCCTAAACCCCAAACCCGAAACCCCAAACACGAAACCCTAAACACTAAACCCCAAACCCTAAACCCCAAACCCTAAACCCCAAACCCAAAACACTAAACCCTAAACCCCAAACCGTAAACCCTAAACCCGAAACCCAAAACCCGAAACCCTATGCACGTTAGTTGCAAAAATATGGTGTTTATTATCCTCCATGTCATTCGCAGAAATGGCCGACCCAGTTGACAACATGGAGGAGGAAATGTACGAATTAATCAACAGCGGCGCTAATCAAAATTTAGCAGGTGATGATAACAATAATCAAGAAGTAGATGACGGCAGTCAATACTTTGCCGATTATGAAGAAATAATGCAAGAAAATACTGGCGAGGTATATACCTACAATAATCTCTATGTGCACATGAAATTCTAAATTATTTATAAATGTTTATAATCTACTGTTCCTACATATGTAGCCCTCCGGATCGACAACGACTACCGGGAAGAGTAGGACCGTACGAGGTCCGAAGAAGCCGTTGGAGGGCCGGTACATTATCTCAGAATTCAACGAGGAAACAGGCCAAGTACTTGGAGAACATGCACAGAGATTTGTTGCCCACTGTGGGTGCCTTGTAAGGGATAAGATCCCGATCAGTGCTCGTGAATGGAAGAAAAAGGCAAGTGCTCCTGATATAAGTTTTGTCTCTGATCTTGATAAGGAACTGGTTTGGCAAGAGGTCCTTGCACATTTCACACTTGAAACAGAAGATATAAATTTGAAGGCCAGAGTTCGGGACTGGGCTATGAAGAAAATGGCAACACTATTCCAGGGCTGGAAGAAGAACTTATACAACAAATTTATCAAGAAGGACCAAACTCCGGATTTCAACACTAAGGCCTACGTCAAGTTGAGGCCATTTTGGGATGAGTTTGTAGAATTCAAGAAATCAGAAGAGAGTGAGGCACGGATCAGAAGGAACCAGCAGAATGCCCGACAAAAACAATACCACCATCACTTGGGATCAGGTGGCTATAAGAGTGCCATTCCTAAATGGGAAAGAATGGAACGAGAGTTGCAAGCCAAGGGCATTGAACCAGAATCGATAAACTGCTGAGCGCGCCAAGTATTGGTTTTTTGGTCATGGAGGAAGCCTGGACCAACAAACAGGAAGGGTACACTATGGCGAAAAACTCCAAAGAGCAGCAGAAAGATTTGTTTATGCTAGAGAAATGGCTGCCAGTGGCAGGTGGCAGCCGAACAGAGACAAGGACGAGCTGACATACGCCCTGGAGAATCTTGAACATGGTGGGAGAACCAGAGGCTATGGGGAGCTGTCATGGGTACATGCCTTCCCTCAGGACAAAGAGACCTATAGAAGCCGCGCGAGAAAGAAGGAGGAGGAGGCACAGCGGATGCGCCGGTTAGAAGAAATGGTTATTCAGTCACAGGCCGCGGCTCTTGAAGCAGTTGAGCGAGAAAAAGCACTTGAAGGCAGAATGAATGAGGAAATAAAAAGGCAAGTGCAGTTAGCAATGCAAAGTCAATCTGCATCAGAGCCGGGAGTCAACATCAGCCCCCCTGAGCAAATGAAAAGCAGTTGCGCTTCCACAGAGGTCCCAGACGCAGCACTGCGCTTTCCTGTGGACGACATCACCGAGCCTCTCACGACATGTGAACTGCACATTCCACAGGGGAATACCACAGTCATGGTGGCTATAGGTGTTGTATCCTATCGATCCTACGAAGACACCAAGAAGTCATGGAGCAATAATACCTCCTGGATATGCTAGCGTCTCGGTGGACAGGGTGGTAAAAGGTTACGAGAATGTCGAACTTGACATTAAAGGAGGTGAGAGAATACATTAGGAGAAGCGGAGAAGACATTCATATGTTGGCGCAAGCGCTATATCATAATTCCTGGCGCATCACCTCCTCCTCCTCAACAACCTATCCCTAGGTGTGTATGAAATTAGTGAATGAAACTTAATAGTATTGGTGAGCTAATAGTATAAATGGATACTCATACCATGTTGTTTTCGCAGCAGGACATCCCCCAACCTAAGTCCAATTCTACATTCACCACATGATCACAGTGTTGCGGACGATGATGATCAAGATCAAATACGACGGGATCCATCATCGCCACCGGCCCCATCTCCTCCACGACGGGATCCAACACCGCCACCGGCCCCATCTCCCCACGGCGTGATCCAACGCCGCCACCGGCCCCATCTCCTCCACGACGAGATCCAACACCGCCACCGACCCAACCATCTCCTCCAAAGCGGGCTCCGACACCGCCACCTGCCCCATCTCCACGGCGGTTCCAACACCTCCACCGCCAACAAAGAAGAGGCCTGTCACACAAACAAAGGCGTCAGCCCCACCACCTCCGAAGAAGAAAGCACCTGTGAGAAAACCAGCTCCCAAGATGACAAAACTTGCATATGACATGACCGAGGAGGAGACTGACGCTGCAGTGCAAAAAGACTGTAACAAGTTCTTCGAAGCTGCCATTGCTAGTGGTCGAGCAAAGCGAAACGGAGAAGCCGTACCTTTTTGTTCGTCCTGAAAAACTAAGGCAAACTGTGGACGCTCACCAAAAAAAGGTACGTGCTGCCCGTAAGGCTTCGCCAAAATCAGACTATGATCGCACACTTAGCAAATCATTGAGGAGGCCAAGAAGGCAAAGAAGAGAGCAGGAAAGGGTGTCCCACAGCTCGGGGAACAAGAGAAGCAATCAGTGCCAGATCTAGTTGTTGATAATGAATACGGTACAAACATGGAAATCATACAACGAGCATATGGAGACGTTGATCCTGCGCAACTGCTCGCATTTTTCGAGGAAACTGGTGGTTGAATGTGGAAAACATACTCGGAGAAGCAGGCATCAAAAGTGCTCCAGAAGTTGATAAATGGCAGAGGGCATATGTATATGGCCAAAGTCTACAACCAGCGGCCCTGAGGGATCTTGGTACACAGATGCACTTGCTAAATCAGTGGTACCTTACGACGTGTGGCAGAAAAGCTGATGACTACATTTGCGTCAGAATTAGAGACCATGATTACTTCCGTGGTGATGACATCATATATGTTCAGTTAATGAGTTACATCAGCTCTGCCACATGGACGCTCTCGACAAATCTCTCGTCAGCTGCTTCTGCCTGTAAGTGATTGTTTCCTTTAATAATCTCACTTTAGCTTATGTATATGTATAAGTAATTATCCTCACACTGCTAGCAAGCGTTTCTAAACATGTGCAGAAACATGATGAGACAACTAAGGCGTAAAAATGACAAGGAGATTGGTTTCATCGATCCATATATCGTCTTCAAGCACCCAAGCAATACTCACTCGGATGCATGGAAAACTCAAACAGAGGTAATTTGGCGGAGGTTCTTGGAAACCAAAGGGACAAAAGATATATACTATTCCCCTACAACTTTAGGTGAGTTTTGTTATCATATGCACATTTTATTATAGGTTGACATAAAGATATATATGTGTTGACTATATAAACATAAATGCAGTTTTCACTGGATTCTAATGGTAATCGATCTCCACGAGAGTCGTCGTTTGCTAATCTATGACTCTCTGAGAAAACCACAAGAAGATTACCAAGATATGATTAATATTATCCGAGGGTAATGTGATCCTTAAATATTGATTCCTGCTATAGCTCTTTAACTCTGCAATAGTTAATTAACGTTCCAATTATTGTGAAGGGTTTAGACTTGGTTTGTTCAGAAACACCATCCGGATCTGAAAGCGCAACTTCCTGATCCTCTACTCCTAAATGTAAGTTGTAGAGTACCTCCCCGCCTCTTTACCTTAATTAGCATCACTCAGCAGACGCACGCTCAACCGAGAGTACTCTTTTTACATATTGTACAGTGGGTTCTACGGCAGTCACCGGGAAACAATTTATGTGGGTACTTTGTTTGCGAGTTTCTGACGGTGTATGAAAAAAGAACTCCTTTACAGAGTCAGCAAGTACGTAACATGTAAATAAATTTTTTATTTTTTGTTGCTATTACATAAATATTATGTATGTTAATACTTTCTTTTTATTTTAATCCAAATTGAAGGAGACATGGTTGAAGAACCAGGTGATGGATAAGGTCCGCCTCAAAGCAATTCAAGAGACATCGCGGGCTTCCTTAATGACCATGTCCTTAAGTCTGGCACCGAGTATTGGTTTAATAAAGACGAACCAATGAAGCCAAACCAAGATGAACACTTGTATGACCTCTAAGTTAGGAACGGTATTATATTTGTGTGTAAATATCAAGTTAAGCATGCATGATGGATAATGTTGTATATTTTATGTACATATGTGTGTATAGCTAGCTCTATAATATATATATATATATGTATAGTTTCATATTTCATTTGTGTGTAATTGTAAATTTTATGTGTTTATATATATTTATTAGCAGCGAAGAATAATACGTGTATTTGAAACTGGCCTAATATAATAGAATATATTAGCAGCGAAGAATACGTATTAGAAAACCTAATGTAATTGTAAAACCAAAAACAATAACCAATTGAAAAGAACAGAAAAAGAAAAAAGAAAAAAGCAACCAACCGGGACTAAAGGGGCCTCCAGCCGGGCCACCGTGGCTGGCCTCTTTAGTCCCGGTTGGTGTTACCAACCGGGGCTAAAGGTCCCTCCATTAGCCCCGGGCCATGGAAACGGGGCTAAAGGTCGGGGCTTTAGTCCCGATTCCTTAGCCCCGGCTCCATGTCCGGGGCTAAAGGCCAAAATGGCCCGGGGCAATAGGCCTGTTCTGTACTAGTGCTACTTGCGTCGTGTCTACTACTGTACTTGCGTATGTGTATGTACTATGCTTTGATATTGTTTTTGTTCTCGAGCAATTGTGTTCTGCGATAAAAAATAAAATTTGTATTCCCTTCCCGGACAGATAAGATTCGATTCTGTTCTTAGAGGAAATAGTTGTGTCTTCGCCAGTTCACAGTTCTATGCATCAAATTGCACTAAGGTAGTATCTGTTCCTTCTGCTAGTTTAGTTGGCATGTCGTGATTCCAAAAGTAGGAAGGTGTTATTGTCAGTGTAGTGTTGAATTAATTGTCAGTGAAGCTGAGCAATATATATATATGCTCAAAAGGGGGTTCAGTTTCATCGCTCCGAGTCATACTTGCTCCGGCTCCCCTCCCCAGTTATGGAACAGAGGATACATTTATTGTGTTTTTTGTTGCATATTCATCTGAGAATATACAGCCAGCGTACTGTAGGAGTTTCATGTGCAGTCATATTGCCTTTGTGCGAAAGCTAGCATTCCTCTTGAGTCGACACAAACCATTTTTGCCCTTTTTTTGCAGAAGGAGGACCTATGGGACGGATTTGGTGACCCCGATCTTCTTCGTCGGCGCTGTAGGTGTTCCTGCACCGTGTTGACTCGCCACTGCACCAACTCTCAACTGCTCCGCTACCCTGACCTCACCGGCACCCTAGGTATAACCCCTCTATCCGTATGTGGTCTTTGGTCGCGTAACCTAGTTAGGTGTCTCCCGTTCGAAAGAGATACGGTTGGAGGTATGTATATCTTTGCATATCCGCAATCGTATCTGTTTTGAATTGTCCACGTTTTTTGGACAGCCCGCAGATGCGTAGTTGAGGTTAGTTTCCATGGTCCGCTCCGGTCCGAGACAGTGTTTCGGCATCACCCCCTGTTGTTCTCCGGATACACACTCTCCCTTGCGGGACGTGTATCGGGAGAACAGTGGGGAGGTGCTGCCGAAATTCTGTCTCGGATAGGAGCAGAGCATGGAAACTAACCTCATCTACGCATCCGCGGGTGGGATTAGGATCTATCCTCACCTATTAGACAATAGGCACGCCGTGCAGATGCAGCTGATGGTTATATTACTCCATTATGTGTATATTCTAGAGGATGGATAACCGTGAGTGGATGTACACGGGACGCCCAAGTCAGGCTCAAATCACCCGTGAATGGATGGATAAGACTGAGAAATTCTTGGACCATGCATTTGAGGCAGCTAAGGAGCGAGAGAGACACGTTCTGTCCCTGCAGCCAATGTGAAAACAAGAAAAGAAGAACAAGGGTAGTCATGATGAAGGATCTTTGCAAGTATGGATTTATGCCAAACTATACCCGGTGGGTGTTCCATGGTGAAGCCTATCGTCCTAGAGAGGAGGTCGTGAGACGACGCCTGGAGGCATTTGATGTTGATGGCGGGGTACCAGAATGGTTAGGTGACTATGAGGATGCGACAATCGCTGAAAGGCCTACGGAGGACGAGCAGGAGGATGAGGAGGAGGAGCCAGAGCCAAGCGCTAAGGCGTTCTTGGCCATGTTGGATTCAGCACAGAAGGTCCTACATGAGAAGACATGGGTTTCTCAACTTGACGCCATTGGCCGACTACTGGGGTTGAAGTCCCAGCACAACATGACTCGAGCCTGCTTTGATGCTATGATGGCAATTATTGGAGGGCTGCTTCCGGAGGGTCATAATCTGCCGAGCAGCTTGTACGAGTCAACTAGACTCCTTCGGGCACTGAAGATGCCGTATGAGCAGATACATTGTTGTCCGAAGGGGTGCGTCCTATTTAGGAAAGAACATAAGGATGCAAAGTACTGTCCAGAGTGTAAATCCTCTAGGTATGTGGAGGTAGACAAAGGTGATGGAAAGATGGAGCAGAATGAGGACATCCCCATGAAAGTCCTAAGACACCTTCCGATCATACCCAGGCTCCAACGACTATTCATGTTCGAGGAGACTGCGAAACAGATGACATGGCATAAGAATGGCGTTCGATACAATCCTGACAAGATGGTACATCCAGCAGATGGTGAAGCATGGAAAAGTTTTAATGCCAAGCATCATGACAAAGATCAAGAGGCCCGTAATGTACGTATTGCGCTGGCAACGGATGGGTTCAATCCGTATGGAATGATGTCGGCCCCATACACTTGTTGGCCTGTGTTCGCTATCCCCCTCAATCTCCCGCCCGGGCCCTACTTCAACGACAAAACATATTCTTGACGTTGATAATTCCTGGACACCCGGGAAACAAAATGGGTGTGTTCATGCAACCTGTGTATGATGAATTGATCAAGGCTTGGAATAAAGGCGTATTGACTTACGACCGAGCTATGAAGAAGAACTTCAGAATGTATGTTTGGTATCAGTACTCCATGCATGACTTCCTGGCGTACGGGATATTCGCCGGCTGGTGTGTCCACGGGAAGTTTCCATGCCCGGTATGCAAGACAACTCTACAATTCATTTGGTTGAAGAAGGGTGGCAAGTTCTCGTCATTCGACAAGCATCGACAGTTCCTCCCTCTTGACCATGCATTCAGAGGAGACACCAAGAACTTCACGAAAGGTGTCACGGTGACCGACTCTAAACCTCAGAAGATGACTAGTACCCAGGTTCATGCTCAAATAGATGCTCTCGTGGTCCCGATGCAGAAAGATAATCTAAAGAAGGGTAAAAGACAGAAAGTTAATCCGAAGAAAGATAAGCCAAACAAAGATCGCTTTGTGGGCTATGGTGTGGAACATATGTGGACTCATAAGCCGGGATTGGAGAGGCTTCCCTATTTTGATGACCTTCTCCTTCCACATAACATCGATGTAATGCACACTGAAAAGAATGTCGCCGAAGCACTTTGGGCAACACTCATGGACATTCCTGAAAAGACAAAGGACAACCCTAAGGCCAGAGTAGACATGGCAGAACTATGCGACAGACCAAAGCTGAAGATGCTGCCTCCAAGAGACGGCAAAACATGGAAAAGGCCAAGGGCCGATTACGTCTGGAAAAGAAGCACAGGACAGAAGTGATAGAATGGATGCAGACGTTAAGCTTCCCTGATGGATTTGCAGCGAATCTGAGGAGGGGAGCGAACCCAGATACTGGTCGGGTCTTAGGGATGAAGAGTCATGACTTTCACATATGGATTGAGCGGCTTCTTCGGTCGATGGTTAGAGGCTACGTCCCTGAGCATGTCTGGAAAGTTCTAGCGGAGCTGAGCTTTTTCTTCCGCCAACTTTGTGCCAAGGAGATATCTCTGCAAGTGGTTGAGGAGTTGGAAAAAATGGCACCCGAGTTGATCTGTAAGATGGAGAAGATCTTTCCACCTGGCTTTTTCTTGTCGATGCAACATTTGATTTTGCACCTCCCGAACGAGGTAAGAATGGGGGGGGCCTGTGCAGAACCGTTGGTGCTATATAATCGAGAGAATTCTAAAGTTTGTTCGCCAAAAATGTGGAAACAAAGGCAGGATCGAGGCTTCCATAGCAGAGGCATTTATCCGTGAGGAGGTGTCAAACTTCACAACAGCATACTATAGTGAGAACCTTTCTAGCGTGCATAACCACCCCCCTCGTTACAATGAGGACGAAAATGAATCGACCCTAAGCCTATTTAAAGGGCAACGTGGGAGATCAAGTGGAGCGGTTAGAAAGAGGTTGGACAATGAAGAGTGGCGCAAGATCATGCTATACGTGTTGACGAACCTTGATGAAGTCGACAAGTATCAGTGGTAAGTTCTCAACGAACTTGTTACATACTCCATAAATTTTCTGCATCCAACAACCTTGTTGCTTGTCGGTGCAGTGAATTTTTTGATCAGTACTGGCATCATCCAAGGCCACCTTCCGACCATGAACGAGAGACCCTTCTCCAACATGGTTCGCCTGATTTCATTACATGGTTCCAAAGAAAGGTCAAAGGTTACCATTTGACTAACTTAGCTCGTTCCAAGTTTGTCATTCAGTTGCCTAATTTCATTTCTCTCCTATTTGAGCTTGCAGTGCCAAAGTGATTTGGCTATAAGTGTTGAATTACGACAAGTGGCCAGAGGCTTTGACTATAAGGTCTCGTCATTTAAAGCTTATGACGTGAATGGATATCGCTTTCACACAACAAGCTACGATAAGAGTCGGCCTAATCCAAGGACCACCAATACGGGAGTATTTACGCCCGGAGTAGTTACGCCCGGCGATGAGCCGGAGGACTATTATGGCACAGTTGAAAAGAAATATACGAGCTTGAATTCCATGGTGAAAAAGCACCTAAGCCTGTCATATTCAAATGCCAGTGGTTTAAACCTGCAGTACAGAGAAAGTCCCCTAAACTTGGGATAGTTGAAACTAGACAAGATTCCTTTCTATGAAGGAGATGATGTCTATATGTGGCTCAACAAGCCAGACAAGTTTATTATTGTCCATATGCTTGCAAAACCGACTCACGTCTTCAGGGTTGGTATATTGTGCACAAGGTATCACCACATGGTAAATTACCTCGCCCAAACGATGATGATTACAACTTGAACCCAACCACGCATGACGGGGAGTTCTATCAACAAGACGAGGGGCTACCAGGGATGCTTGAGATAGACTTGACGGAGAGAGATTGAAATGGAAGTAGACGAGGAATGGGTTGTTGACGAGGCCGCTGCAGATGAGGTGCATGATCCGAGAGACTTGAAAATGCTTGACGAACTTGTACTTGACAATGACAGTGATGAGAATGAGGCTGTTGACGAGGAGGAGACTCTTGGTAGTGATGATGATACCTATTTGCCAGATAATCCCGATCATGAAGAATATTAGAAATACATGTAATACTATGTTATTTTGTAATTACATTTTCTTTATTTTGCATCCTTGCTAAGTAGTAATTCTTGTTTATCTATACTAATACTGGTTTATTCTTTTTAATTGCAGGTGATGGGGCCAACTAGGAGGTGTCACTCGGCTTACTCAAGACGGAGGGACACGCCACCAACTGAGGACACGGAGGCAGTGAGGCAGAGGAGGCCGAGGGGCAGGCCCAGGCGGGAGCCGTCGATTGACCACGACCTTGGCTCCTCGCGCGCTTCCAGGGACGATGACGTCCCTCTGCCCACGGTGGGCGAGTATGCAGATCCGCAGATGTACGATGACACGGTTCCACACACATCCGAGGAGGCGGTTCCAGACGCGTCCGAGGAGGCGGTTCCACACGCGTCGGAGGAGGTGGTTCCGCATGCATCCGAGGGGCCAGGGGGTTCAACTTCCTCTTCAGCCTCGAAACCCTATCAGCGAGGTCCCAGCCAGCTCCCGAAGCGACCGATTCCAGTTGACAGCCGGCCAGTGATTGCACCCGAGGGGGATAAGTAAGTAACTTCATTTGTTCTTCATTTGATACGTTGACAAATCATAATAAGAGATAATAATAACTTTTGTTAAACACTTGTGCAGGAACTGGATGCTTGTGCATGAGAGGGTCCAGGCTCGCAATGTCAATGGGATCCTGGGGCTTCTGTGCAGGGAACACTTCCCTGGTCTGGTGTGGACGTCAGAGGATGAGGAGCCAGAGATACCCTCGTTCGACCAGTACGCCCTCTTCCCCGCCGACGCTCCGCACAGAAACTTGGCGGATCGAGTGATTTCAGAGTTGTGGGTAAGCCTTTCTCGCACTACGGCCCTCAATTCATTGGACATTTTTAAAATAAAATAATGAATACCTCATGTCTTTATGCAGGACTTCTACAAATGCCAGCCAGGCCAGGAGGAGAGGGCATTTCAGGTGGCGTATGCTTCCTGCAAAATGCGTGTCTCGGCCTTGTATTACGAGGCCCGCCTTCAGGCGCATGTTGACTACAACGCCACCTTCGGTGTAGAAGAATCGACAAAAAAAGAGGCAAGAAGACAGATAGAGATTCTGACAAGGGAGCAGTACCTACTGGTAAACAGAAAACATCTCCTGTTGATTTATTTTGAGATTAACTATGCCTAAATTGATCTTCTGATGGCTTGTAGGTGATTCCAGGCTGGTGCGCCACCTACCCAGATTGTTGGGCTGCTATAGTGGACAATGGTTGGACGCGGACTGGCAGAAGGAGCACCAAGAGAGAAGCGACCAGCGAGCACTGATGCCAGGTGCACCTCACCATCAGGGCAGCGCTAGCCTTAGCAAATACAAAAAGGCATATGTAAGTCTCCACCATTTCTCTGATCTAGCTGCGCTCAAATCTTCATGATTCCTAACCACATGTGTCTTTCACGCAGGAGGCGGCGCACGGTGGCCAGCGAATTGGCATACTCCCGGCGTATGCTCTGGCCCACATGGGCCCGGCAAAGTCCAACATCGAGTACAACCCAGATGCAGGCCCAGAGGCGTACACCAACTCCAGCATCCACACCCGCCTCAGTTCATACACGGAGGCGTCGAGGTTAGTCCACGGTCCGGACTACGATCCGAGGACCTGAAAGGTCCTAAATGGCTAGAGGGGGGGTGAATAGCCTATAGAAATTCTTCAACAACACTTAAACAAACTTGTTATACAACTAAATGGCGTAGCAAAGATAGCGCTAGCTCTACAAAAGTGCAAGCCACCTATCCACAATGTGAAATACTACACAAGATAGGAAAACTAGAATAGCAACAACATATAAATAATACTTGCAAGAATGTAACAAGAATAAATACAAGAGATAGGAGTATGTATACCGATCCGGCAAGAGATTAATAAATGAATATCAATGAATACCACGGAGACAAGTTGACACAATTATTTTTCCTCCGAGGTTCACTTGCTTGCCGGCAAGCTACGTCCCCGTTGTAGCGATACACCCACTTGGAGGTTCACGCGCTAATAGGCATCACACGCCTAACCCTCAATAGGGTGCCGCACAACCAACACAAGATGGGGATCCACAAGCTACGAGCAATCCACTAGAGTTACCTTTGGCGCTCCGCCGGGGAAGGTACAAGAAACCCCTTACAAATCACCGGGAGATGGCCACGAACAATCACCACTCGTGCCTAATCTCCTCCGCTGCTCCAAGCCGTCTAGGTGGCGGCAACCACCAAGAGTAATAAGAATATCCGCAGCAAAACACAATCGCCAAGTGCCACTAGATGCAAACTAACAAGCAAATGCACTTGGATCTCTCGATCTCACTTGGATTCGCACTAACAAGCAAAGAGATCGAAGGGAGGGATTAAATCTTGCTCAAGAGGATGTTCAAGAAGTCAGAGAGTCAAGAAGAACCCCCCAAAGGCGGCCACGTTCAATATATAGGGAAGGGCGGCGGCGGCCCGAACCCACCTTCCTGCGCATGGTCGGTAGTACCGACCCTCCTGGGCGCGGTACCACCGACAGAGTCAAACTAGCCGTTTCCGTACGTGATTTAGGATAGGAGGCGAGGCACCGACTTCGGTCGGTACCTCCGAGGTCGGTAGTACCGAGGTGATGGCGGTACTACCGCCAGGCCAAAAAACGCCGCGACCAGAGAGCTCTGCGAAAAACCAGTCACTACCGCCTTGCGTCGGTACCACCGTGGGCGGTAGTACCGAGTAATGGCGGTACTACCGGCAAGCCATTTTCGAAAACAACAGAGAGCCACGCGAAAAACTCGCCAATCACCGGCCAGGCCCGGTACAACCGATCCCGGTGGTACCGGGGTTATAGCGGTACCACCGGTAGGCCTTTTCAAAAACAAACAGAGAGCTCTGCAAAACACCTCATGCCCATGGTACCACCGACCCCTGGCCGGTACCACCGCCGCCGGTACTACCGGGGTAATGGCGGTACCACCGCTAGGCCAAAAAACCGCCTCGGAACAGAGAGGTCTGCACGCTGCCTCTTGGCGGGGTACCACCGACAACCCAGGGTCGGTACCACCGACAACACACAGAAAACTCCATTATCTTCTCTGTTTTGATCCAAAACTATTTCAACAACTTCTCCTTTGCAAATGTGCTAACACCACCAAGTGTTTATCATCTTGTGCAAGTGTGTTAGCATTTTCACAATCATTTTCAAAGGATTCGAGTTAGCTCACTAGGTCCTAATGCATATGCATGTATGAATTCACCTAGTGGCACTTGATAACGCGATCACTGAGATATTCCCCTCTTAATAGTACGGCTATCTATCCTAAACGCACTCACACCCTCTATGGTGTCTTGAGTGCCAAAACAAAATTCCTATTTATACCTTTGCCTTGATCTCCATAGGATTTTGCTTTTCTCTTCTTCGTCTTCCAAATGTGAGGCGCTTGATCT
Source organism: Coix lacryma-jobi var. lacryma-jobi (assembly GCA_009763385.1). NCBI lineage: Eukaryota > Viridiplantae > Streptophyta > Magnoliopsida > Poales > Poaceae > Coix > Coix lacryma-jobi. The sequence goes on along the minus strand of CM019825.1, from coordinate 141,668,212 downwards.
ATGTTTTGGCCATCACCACCAATATCATGATCGTCATTTAGCTCCCACATATGATGTGTACCAACCTAGCTCATAAGCACTTCATGACATGGTTAGTACACTAGGTGACATCAATTACCCAAAACCAAACAAGGACTTTCAATCTCCCCTTTTTGGTAATTGATGACAACCTTTTACAAAGATATATATTTGAAAATTTGAATCACCTCTACTGGTATTAGCTCCCCCTACATATGTGCTATAGTGTTTGGTTCAAGTTCGGCACATATGCATAGATATGAAATGTGGGAGAGTAATACTATCAAATGATGCTAAGGTGTAAAGAATGGACCTTTGAAGCGTGATACCAATCGGAGTTGCCAATTTCATCATCCTTAGCACCATGGTTAGCTAGACTTAAAAACAAACACTAGATACCTCATGAGATCAACATTATATGAAAGGATCTAGTATCACTTGTAAAAAACAACTCACATCTAGCTACCACTTATGCATGCTAGTGCACAAAATCATCATTCAAAATTTATTCCTAGCATACATCACACAAGCATGTGTATTGAATTTAAACTTATGCAATGCAATCACTCATATGAATATGCACATTCAAATGCAACAATAAGTTCATGAGCTTGCTCCCCCTACTTGTGTGCTCAAATTTTAATTGATCCTCCCTTTGTTGTATATATCTTAACCATTTCTCCCCCTTTGTCATTAAGTACCATAAAAGGCACACCAATTTTAGTAGGAGTTAAGTTAATCAAAAGAGTGATCAAGTGTGGTTCAACCTAGCAAACAAACATAAGATATTTAACACGGTTTGCTCTAGAGTAAGCTTCTTCACACATCTTTCAATGGTTATCTTACTCACGTCGGTTAAACCCTTGAAAGCTTGTTTCCAAGATCAAACACTAGGTTCACAAGCCCATAAGCATGTCATATGCTACCACTAGATCATATCAAACATAGAAGCAAAGCAATAGTGGTACCATATGTACATCCAAAGTATTTTATTTTCATGAATGACCCTATAAGATGCAAGGAATGACTAAATGCACTAAACATATCCTTAGCAAGAATGAATGTCATGCCACACAATTTTACCTTTGCTTTGTTGAAGGAGAGGCATGTCATATAACGGAGGGTGCATCAACTCATATTTGAGAAATCAAGTATATTCAATTCATTCCTTAGCTTGCAAAATCTCTTTCATCAAGTGGCTTGGTGAATATATCGGCAAGTTGATCATCGGTACCAACACTCTCAATTGAAATATCTCCCTTTTGTTGATGGTCTCTTATGAAGTGATGGCGAATGTCAATGTGCTTTGTTCTTGAATGTTGTACTGGATTGTTGTGAGCTTCACTGCACTCTCATTGTCACATAACAATGGTACTTGTTTGAATTTAATTCCAAAGTCATCCAAAGTTGCTTTCATCCAAAGTAATTGAGCACAACAACTTCCTGCGGATATGTATTCTGCTTCGGCTGTTGAAGGTGCAACACTGTTTTGCTTTTTCGATGACCATGATACAAGTGATCTTCCAAGTAATTGACATGTGCCCGATGTGCTTTTTCTATCAACCTTGCATCCTGCATAGTCGGAGTCCGAATATCCAATCAACTCAAAGTTTGACCCCTGGGATACCACAATCCAACATTTTGTGTGTGCTTCAAGTATCTCAATATTCTTTTAGTTGCCTTCAAGTGACTCTCTCTTGGTGAAGCTTGAAATCTTGCACCCATGCATACACTAAACATCACATCCGGCCTAGAAGCGGTCACATAAAGTAAGTTTCAATCATAGACCGATACAACTTTTGATCCACCATGTTGCCACTAGCATCACTATCCAAATGTCCATTTGTTCCCATAGGTGTACTAATAGCTTTTGCATCATCTAGACCAAACTTCTTAAGCATATCTTTGATGTACTTGCCTTGACTCACGAAAGTACCATTCTTCATTTGCTTGACTTGAAGACCAAGGAAGTAACTAAGCTCTCCAATCATAGACATCTCAAACTCATTTGCCATCATATTCCCAAACTCTTCACAAAACTCTTGGTTGGTTGACCCAAAGATAATATCATCAACATATATTTGCAACACAAACAAGTCTTTGCCAATCTTCTTGGTGAAGAGAGTAGTATCAACCTTGCCCATCTTGAACCCTTTAGAGAGTAGGAAATCTCTCAACCTCTCGTACCATGCTCTTGGTGCTTGCTTCAAACCATACAACGCCTTCTTGAGCTTGTAAACAGGTTGGGCTTCTTGTCATCTTCAAACCGGGAGGTTGTTCTACAAATACTAATTCATTGATATATCCATTTAGAAACGCACTTTTGACATCCATTTGATATAACTTGATATATGAGCACATGCATAAGCCAATAGAATTCTAATTGCTTCCATTCTTGCGACCGGTGCATATGTTTCTCCAAAATCAAGACCTTCAACTTGAGTGTAGCCTTGAGCTACCAATCTTGCTTTGTTTCTTACAACTATCCCATCTTGATCTTGCTTATTTCGAAATCCATTTGGTTCCAATTACATTGTAGTTCTTGGGTCTCTCAACAAGTCCCAAACTTGGTTGCGGTGAAGAAGTGTTAGCTCTTCATGCATAGCATTTACCCAATCAACATCCATCAATGCATCTTCTATCTTGGTTGGCTCGAACGATGACACAAAAGAAAAATGCTCACAAAATGATGCCAATCTTGATCTTGTTTGCACACCACTTCTAATCCCCCACAATTTGATCTATGGGATGATCCCTTGCAATATTGGTTGGTTGGAGGATTTGCACTTGATTGCTTGGTTGAGATGAACTAGCTTGTTGATCTTCACTAGCACTTGATTGATCATGAGAACCACTAGCTTGATTTGCATCAACTTGCACATTTGACGAGAACATGTGGTCATCTTCATTATCATCCACTTGTCTTGGCCTAATATCACCAATATCCATATTCTTCATTGCATTTGACAATTGAGTGCCTCTCATCATTAAGATTTTCATTTCCTTCTTGAGAGCCCTTAGTTTCATCAAATTCAACATCATGCACCTCTTCCATAATACCACTAGCCAAGTTCCAAAATATGCTTTGCTTGTTGTGAATATCCAAGTAAGAATCCTTCATCACATTTCTTCTCAAATTTGCTCAATCTTGCACCTTTCTTAATATATAACATTTGCAACCAAAAACTCTAAAGTATGCGATGTTTGGCTTTCTTCCATTTAATAGCTCATATGGTGTCTTCTCTAGCATGCCATGGCAATAGAGACGGTTGCTACAATAGCAAGCCGTATTGATAGCTTCAGCCCAAAAAGAATGACTGACATTGTATTCACTGAGCATAGACCTTGCCATATCAATCAAAGTTCTGTTCTTCCTTTCAACAATCCCATTTGATTGAGGAGTATACTTGGGTGAGAATTGATGTCTAATGCCAAAGTCATCACACAACTCATCAATTCTTGTATTCTTAAATTCACTCCCATTGTCACTTCTAACTTTCTTGATTGTTGTTTCAAACTCATTCTGACATCTCTTGACAAAGTTTTTGAAGATCTCAAAAGTTTCACTTTTATCACTAAGAAAGAAGACCCATGTGTATCTAGTGTAATCATCCACTATCACAAAACCATATTTACTTCCACCGATGCTAGTGTATGTTGTTGGTCCAAATAAATCCATGTGCAATAACTCAAATGCTTTACTGGTACTCATCATGCTTTTCTTAGGATGGGTGTTACCAACTTGTTTTCCAGCTTGACAAGAGCTACAAAGTTTATCCTTCTCAAATGTGACATCTTTCAAGCCTCTAACTAAATCATGTTTCACTATTTGTTCAACTGTTTCATTCCAACATGACCAAGCCTTCTATGCCATAACCAACCCAAACCAGATTTAGTGAACAAGCATGTTGACAACTGGGTTTCACTAGCATTGAAATCAACCAAGTATAGGTTCTCATATCTAAATCCCTTGAATATCAAATTAGAACCATCTACACTTATGATTTCTACATCATCAACTCCAAAAATGCATTTGAAACCAAGATCACACAACTGAGCGACTGACAGTAGATTGAAGTTCAAGCTCTCAACTAGCAACACATTTGAAATGCTCATGTCATTGGATATTGCAATCTTACCAAGCCCTTTAACCTTGCCTTTTCCATTGTCACCAAATGTGATAGAGTCAAAACCATGATTGCCACTTGAATTGATTGAATCGAACATTCTTGAATCTCCTGTCATATGTTGAGTGCACCCACTATCAAGCACCCCATGCCTTCCTCCGGCTTTATAGTTGACCTACAAGAACAAATCAATTCTTTTTAGGTACCCAAACCTTTTTGGGTCCTCCAAGATTAGTGACCAAAATCTTTGGTACCCAAATGGCTTTCTTCTTTGAGCCCACAATTGGTGCACCAATGAATTTAGCTTTCACCATTAACACCTCTGGTAAGTAAATAGCAAGAATCAAACTGAATAGAGGATACATTAGCAATCTTGTTCTTGTTTTTGCAATATAGCTCTATATGCCCACTTTGCTTGCATCTAGTGCAAAACCGACCATTGCTCTTCACAAAACTAGTTTTGTGAGTAGCAAAGCCGCCTTGCCATTCTTGGGGGTATAGCCCAATCCCTCTTTGTGGAGAGAAAAGCGTTGGCTACCCAAGCACTTAAGCAAGCGGGCCTCACCACCATAGGCTTTACCCAAGGCGTGAGTGAGCTCATTTACCTCCTTCTTCAATGTCTCATTTTCAACCATGAGTGAGGCATCACAAGTGAAGCCATCATCCATAGATGAAGTAGTAGTGGTAGATGATGAGCTACATGAAGGGTTAGTAGCAGCAACAATAATAGGCTTATAGAAAGATTCATCAATTATATCACAAGCTATGCCTATGTCACATGTTTTAACCACTTTTTCAGTTTTAGCTTGATCAACAAGTGAGGAGTGAGCTTCTTAAGCTTAGTGTGAGCATTGCCAAGCTCCTCATGGGCTTCCGCAGCCTCTCATGAGTAGCATTGAGCTCCTCAAAGGATTGCTCAAGAGCTTTTAGTCTCTTTTGCAATTCTTTGCACTCCTTTCTCTTTTATCAAAATGTTCTCTAGCATCATCAAGCATTTCAATTAATTCATCTTTAGTGGGTTTCATCATCACTATCATCACTATCACTCTCATCATCATCAGATAGTACCTTTGTGGCCTTAGCCATGATGAAGCATGATGGAGTATCGAAGATTGAAGGCTTGTTGTGATAGCAATACTTGCAAGTGCCTTCTTCTTGCTTGTCTTGTGATCTTCATTATCACTATCTTCATCACTATCACTTGTGGAAGCATCACTATCCCAAGTGACCATGTATGATTGCCCCTTCTTCTTCTTCGTGTAACTCTTCTTTTCTTTCTTCTCCCTCTTCTTGTCCTTCTTGTTGTCATTGTCGTCATTTTCACTGTTGTATGGGCATTGAGCAATGAGATGGTCCTTGCTACCGCACTTGAAGCACCTTCTTGGTTCATCTTTATTCTTGTATGATGTCTTCTTCCTTCTTGCCCGGTAGCCCTTCTTCTTCATGAATTTGCCAAATCTTTTAACAAAATAAGGCCATCTCTTCATTCATCATCACTAGCATTGGAGCAATCATCTTCACTTGATTCTTCCTTCTTTACTTTTCCCTTGCTCTGGTCTTGGATGATGATGTTGTGGCTTTGAATGCCACACTTTTCTTCTTTTCATCCTTCTTCTCTTCTTCTTCATTTTTCTCTATATGTGTCATCGTCATCACATCTCCAAGTACTTGGTTTGGTGTCATTGTGTCCAAACCACTTCTTACTAGCAAAGTAACCAACATACCAAACCTCTTTGGGAGGCATCTCAAGAACTTGTGTGAGAAGTCCTTGTCCTTCACTTCTTCCCAAGTGCCTTTAGATCATTGACTAGCACTTGTAGCCTATTGAACATCTCCGGCACACTTTCATCTTCCTTCATCTTGAAGCTTGCAAACTTCTCCTGAGAATATAAGCCTTTGCTCCCTTGACTGCTTGAGTGCCCTCATATGACTCTTCTAGTTTCTTCCATGCCTCATTAGCCAGTTCCATGCCCTTGATTTGCTCAAATACATTTGCATCAATAGCATCATGAATAGCACTGAGAGCAATATCATTGTTTTGCATCTTCTCTTCTTCGGCATTGGTGAGATGCTCTGGATCAACTATCTCAATCTTTGTTTCTACCACACTCCAAATTTTTCTATTGATTGACTTGATGTGAGTAGTCATCTTTGCCTTCCAATAACTGTAGTTTGTGCCATCAAATTGGGGTGGCCTTTTAGTGTTGTTGATATGAGCCATTTTGACACCGAAGGTTGTTAAGCCTTGAATAAACGGTGACCTTGCTCTGATACCACTTGAAAGGTCCTAAATGGCTAGAGGGGGGGTGAATAGCCTATAGAAATTCTTCAACAAACTACTTAAACAAACTTGTTATACAACTAAATGGGGCGTAGCAAAGATAGCGCTAGCTCTACAAAAGTGCAAGCCTATCCACAATGTGAAATACTACACAAGATAGGAAAACTAGAATAGCAACAACATATAAATAATACTTGCAAGAATGTAACAAGAATAAATACAAGAGATAGGAGTATGTATACCGATCCGGCAAGAGATTAATAAATGAATATCAATGAATACCACGGAGACAAGTTGACACAATTATTTTTCCTCCGAGGTTCACTTGCTTGCCGGCAAGCTACGTCCCCGTTGTAGCGATACACCCACTTGGAGGTTCACGCGCTAATAGGCATCACACGCCTAACCTCAATAGGGTGCCGCACAACCAACACAAGATGGGGATCCACAAGCTACGAGCAATCCACTAGAGTTACCTTTGGCGCTCCGCCGGGGAAGGTACAAGAAACCCCTTACAAATCACCGGGAGATGGCCACGAACAATCACCACTCGTGCCTAATCTCCTCCGCTGCTCCAAGCAGTTAGTGGCGGCAACCACCAAGAGTAATAAGAATATCCGCAGCAAAAACACAATCGCCAAGTGCCACTAGATGCAAACTAACAAGCAAATGCACTTGGATCTCTCGATCTCACTTGGATTCGCACTAACAAGCAAAGAGATCGAAGGGAGGATTAAATCTTGCTCAAGAGGATGTTCAAGAAGTCAGAGAGTCAAGAAGAACCCCCCAAAGGCGGCCACGTTCAATATATAGGGAAGGGGCGGCGGCGGCCCGAACCCTACTTCTGCGCATGGTAGGTAGTACCGACCCCTCCTGGGCGGTACCACCGACAGAGTCAAACTAGCCGTTTCCCGTACGTCCCGCTGATTTAGGCGAGGCACCGACTTCGGTCGGTACCTCCGAGGTCGGTAGTACCGAGGTGATGGCGGTACTACCGCCAGGCAAAAAACGCAACGACCAGAGAGCTCTTCGAAAAACCAGTCACTACCGCCTTGCGTCGGTAAAAACGTGGGCGGTAGTACCGAGAGGTAATGGCGGTACTACGGCAAGCCATTTTCGAAAACAACAGAGAGCCACGCGAAAAACTCGCCAATCACCGGCCAGGCCGGTACAACCGATCCCGGTGGTACCGGGGTTATAGCGGTACCACCGTAGGCCTTTTTTCAAAACAAACAGAGAGCTCTGCAAAACACCTCATGCCCATGGTACCACCGACTGGCCGGTACCACCGCCGCCGGTACTCTACGGGGTAATGGCGGTACCACCGCTAGGCCAAAAACCGCCTCGGAACAGAGAGGTCTGCACGCTGCCTCTGGGCGGTACCACCGACAACCCAGGGTCGGTACCACCGAAACACACAGAAAAAGAAAACTCCATTATCTTCTCTGTTTTGATCCAAACTATTTCAACAAACTTCTCCTTTGCAAATGTGCTAACACCACCAAGTGTTTATATCTCTTGTGCAGTGTGTTAGCATTTTCACAATCATTTTCAAAGGATTCGAGTTAGCTCACTAGGTCCTAATGCATATGCATGTATGAATTCACCTAGTGGCACTTGATAACCGCGATCACTGAGATATTCCCCTCTTAATAGTACGGCTATCTATCCTAAACGCACTCACACCCTCTATGGTGTCTGAGTGCCAAACAAAATTCCTATTTATACCTTTGCCTTGATCTCCATAGGATTTGCTTTTCTCTTCTTCGTCTTCCAAATGTGAGGCGCTTGATCTATGTTTTGGCCATCACCACCAATATCATGATCGTCATTTAGCTCCCACATATGATGTGTACCAACCTAGCTCATAAGCACTTCATGACATGGTTAGTACACTAGGTGACATCAATTACCCAAAACCAAACAAGGACTTTCAGGACCGAGGAGCGCCTTGATCCTGAGCTAGTGATGAGGATTGGGCAAGGCAAGAAGCATGGGCGGTTCTACATTGGTGATGGCATCCTCGACACGGGCTCTACTCCTACTCTCAATCGCATACGAGCAGCGAGCACGAGCTCTAGCGTGCCCATAAGCCAACGACCGACAACGGTGTGTTCGACACTCCAGGTAAGTATTTCAGTTTCATTCGTTGTTTTCCATTTACGTTCCTTAGCTCTTCATTATTGAAACATTGAGGTCAAATGTTGCAGTCCGAGCTGCAAGAACTTGCGGGCCGAGCGAGAGGTCGAGCGTGAGAGGATACAAGCTTTGGAGGGCCCAGCAAGAAGGTTTGCTCAAGTTCGTGCAACAACTTGGGCAGCAACAAGTTTGGATGGGATCCCAGCACAGCTGCTTGCACACCACCACCACCACCAACACATCGTCTAGAGTCTACTCCGGTGAGTATGAGTACAGATGTTTTACTTTCTTTGCTCATGCTTAGTGTCAAACCTAGTGATGGCCTTCGTGCCGGATTAGTTGATGTGTGTCGCTTCGTGCCGGATTGTTCATGTGTTGGCCTTCGTGCCGAAAATGTGGTTGTCGGCCTTTGTGTCGACGTTTTTTTTTTTCTTTTTGTTGGAAACCTCCCGATGCAAGGGAGGTGCTGCCGAAATTTTCAACTTTTTCTTTATACTCTATATATTTTATTGTCACTCACGTGCAATCTCTTCTTTTTTCGCAGCGTCAATCGGGGGCGGCGTCGAACAGGTCGGAGGGTCACCGGATCGCACGCCGGGCCAACCGCACCCGGACCGTCGCCGGGATCGCACACTGGGCCAGTGTCGCCTTGAGCCATTTGCGAGAGTAGTTTCTATGTAATTGAACTGTGAACTAGGGAGCTTGTGGATTTCAACTTGTTTGAAATATATTATGATTTCGGACAAATTTGGTCATTTGCTATATATAAATATCGTTTTTATATATTTCTGTTCAATGTACTGTTGAATTGTGGTTTCCATTATATATATATGTGCATTGTTGTTTACATGGAAAGCAAAAAAACAAAAATAAAAAAGAATTTTAGAGGTGCCTTTGCCTAGTGCATTACAATGCACTCGGCAAAGAAATATAGGCTTTGCTTAGTGTCTGGTGAAGAGACACTAGGCAAAGATTTTTTTTTAAAAAAAAGAGGTTCCTTTGCCTAGTGCCGGAGCCCGTAGCACTCAGCAAAGATATTTTTTTAAAAAAAAATAAAAATTCTTTACCGAGTGTTGCGCTAGGCAAAGAAAAGAAAAAAAAAACAAAAACCAATAACGGCGTGCGGCGTTGGTTGACGGCGTCAAATCTTTGCCTAGTGCCAGCACGGCACTAGGCAAGTCTTTGCTGAGCGCCCGAAAATCGACCCTAGGCAAAGCCGGCTTAACCGGCAAGCCCTTCGCCGGAAGGTCTTTGCCTAGGGTTGCACTAGGCAAAGTCTTTGCCTAGTGCAAAGCGGCCTTTGCCTAGTGCAACAGGCACTAGGCAAAGCAGCTGGATGCTGTAGTGGCAGCCAACTGAGCCCAGTTGGCTGTTGACATCCGGCACAGCTGCTGTAGTGTATCCAGCAATAGCAGCAATATCGGATTCTAAAACCCTCTGAAACAAGTCAATCTCGCGGATTCCAGACGCGTATATCACCTATTCTTACTTATGAGGCATTCCCAATTGCACAATCTAGGAATAATCTGGTCTTTGTCACTTCGGGCCATCTGTTGCCTATGATGTGGAAGGTTTGGAAGCTAGAGTGTCTTGTGCTGGCGTACTTCTGTAAGTGGATGGATAACTCAGGCATTGTAGGTTCCTGATGCTTCTCAAGCATAGAAATGCACTGATCTTGCCGCATTTAATTTGCTTCATCATTTCCTCGCCAGCTTAAAGCGTCCTGCATGGTGTTGAGTGCCTTGACTTGTGCCAACCTATAACGATCCTAAAAATAAACTCCTGGTGCTAGCCTGCGCTTGTACATGTGATTTTATAGTCATGCCTGTCCTATAAACCAAATATTGTTGGTACTATACATTTACGAAAGTAAAGTACTATACATTTATGAAAGTGAAGTGTAACATACTAAATATAATTAATTCAAGAATAACTCGGACATCGGGGAGTACATGCTCGAAAGTAATCATGTTATTGCTCATCCATTTGAGACTTAAATTGAACACACTGCTGGCCCCTCTAAGGCCTTGTTGGATTTACGGATTGGAGTGTACTTAGTTCAAAATACACTTCAATACATGTGGATTTAGCTAAATACATATGCATCCAAACAAGCCCTAATTTTGTCAATGAAGTGGAAGTAGTACACTACTGGTAACCTGAAATACCGATGGTTTCAACTTTTTTTTAGGGTTATTGCATAAACTATTAGGGTAATATTGACATTCTCTTGACGGTTTCTCGAAAACACACAGGTAAAGTTATATCTTGACGGTTTCGTGAAAACACACAGGGAAATTAAATAACCATACAAGAAAGTCCTAATGAACTTGTGAGTGCACATAACCGATAGGAACATTCATAATTCCTGACGGTTTTCAATTTTTTGATGGTTATTGTATAAACCGTCGAGATAATTAAAATTATCTTGACGGTTTTCTGAAAACACACACGAGGAAATTACATAACCGTTAGGAAAATTCGTAATTAATATGTCAGAGCACATAACTGACATAATGCATATTTCAGATCACACTACTACATAATTCGTTTTCTGTGACGGGTAAATTAATTAACCGAGGCGGGCATCATGCTTGCCACGAACATATGGTCACGGTTAATCATTATTTACCGAGGCGGATCAAATGCCGCCAGGTAAATCAAATAAAAAAACAAAAAAGAGAGAAGCCCGTACCTAGCCCTACTAGGCCGAGATCTGGGCCCGGCTCCAGAGCCGCTACCCACCGCCACCACCGGATCCATGCTGCTCGTCTCCGCCGCAGGGGACGAGGTGGTGGCCACATCCGCCTCTGGGGACGAGGTGGTGGCCGCATCGACCGCCGAAGACGAGGTAGGGGCCGGATCCTCTATCGAGGATGAGGTGGCAACCAGATCTTCCCCCGGGGATGAGGTGGTGGCCGGATCCACCGGCGGGGACGGGGTGGTGGCTGGATCCGCCGTCGGGGAAGAGGTGGCGGCCGGATCCGCCTCCGGGAACGAGGTGGAGGCCGGATCTGCCTCCGGGGACGAGGTGGCGGCCGGATACGCCGTCGGGGACGAGGTGGCGGCGGCCGGATCTGCCGCCGGGGAGTGGCGGCCAGATCCGTCGCCATGGAGAAGGTGGGGGTTGGATCCGCTGCCGGGAATCCAAAAAAATGTGGAGAAAATGTAAAACTTAGTGTGTGCTTAACCTATGACATGCACAAGGTGGAGAAAATGTTTGAAACACATACAACATAGAAATGTGTAAGAGTTGTGGGAACTTTAGAGTTGTTTTCAAGGTTTGATGAAATGGAACATACATTTTACGAACCATATATATTACGGCTTTGTTGAAATGCCTTGAATTCTTTTGTGAAAGCATACAGACCCAAGTTATGGACCCACATAAAGTCTTAGATTTTTTTTGATAAATTTTTGTTATTAATGCATATATTTTGTATCCACGTCCACTAAAATTGGTTTATTATATCTTGACAGTTTCGTGAAAACACACAGGGAAATTAAATAACCAACAAGAAAATTCCTAATGAACTTGTGAGTGCACACCGATAGGAACATTCATAATTCCTTGACAGTTTTGAATTTTTGGACGGTTATTATATAAACCGTCGGGATAATTAAAATTATATTGACGGTTTTCTGAAAACACACAGGGAACTTACATAACCGTTAGGAAAATTCCTAATTAATATGTCAGAGCACATAACTGACATGATGCATATTTCACATCACACTACTACATAATTCGTTTTCCGTGACGGGTAAATTAGTTAACCGAGGCGGGCATCATGCTTGCCACGAACATAAGGTCACGGTTAATCATTATTTACCGAGGCGGATCAAATGCTGCCACGGTAAATAAAAAAAAACAAAAAAGAGAGAAGCCTGTACCTAGCCCTACTAGGTCGGGATCTGGGCCCGGCTCCACAGGCGCTGCCCACCGCCGCCACCGCATCCATGCTACTCGTCTCCGCCGCAGGGGGCGAGGTGGTGGCCACATCCGCCTCTGGGGATGAGGTGGTGGCCGCATCGACCGCCGAAGACGAGGTAGGGGCCGGATCCGCTGCCGAAGATGAGGTGGTGACCGGATCTTCCCCCGGGGATGAGGTGGTGGCCGGATCCGCCGGCAGGGACGAGGTGGTGGCTGGATCCGCCGTCGGGGAAGAGGTGGCGGTCGGATCCGTCTCCTGGAACGAGGTGGCTCCAGATCCGCCTCCGGGGATGAGGTGATGGTCGGATACGCCATCGGGGACGAGGTGGCAGCGGCCGGATCTGCCACCGGGGACGATGTGGTGTCCAGATCGGTCGCCATGGAGGAGGTGGGGGTTGGATCCGCTGCCGGGAATCCAAAAAATGTGGAGAAAATGTAAAACTTAGTGTGTCCTTAACCTATGGCATGCACAAGGTGGAGAAAATGTTTGAAACACATACAACATAGAAATGCGTAAGAGTTGTGGGAACTTTAGAGTTGTTGTCAGGGTTTGATGAAATGGAACATACATTTTGCGAACCATATATATTACGGCTTTGTTGAAATGCCTTGAATTCTTTTGTGAAACAATACAGACCCAAGTTATGGACCCACATAAAGTCTTAGATTTTTTTTTTTGATAAATTTTGTATCCACGTCCACTAAAATTGGTCATTATTGGGCCATGTGTACCTCGTATAAAAATCTAGTCCTGTTTTCGATCGATTCCAGGGCAATCTTAGTTCAAACCTCTGATTCTTTGTACCCTCGCACAAAAGCTAATTAATCTAAATTGACACATTTCCTATATTTCAGGCGGCTGAAAAGTTTTGTCTTTGTCTTTCCATACAAAAAAAAATTGTCATTTGTTTCTTGTGATTTGTGCTAATAGTTTTGGACCATTGGATGAAGATCTGAAGGTTGTAGTCGTCGTCTGAAAAGATGCTATATTTCGGACACCTGAAATATAGCAAATCCCCAAAATTGTAGAAAATAGTACCATCTCCAAAAAAAACGTAAACTTATTAGTGTGTCCTTAACCTATATCACGCACAAGGTTGAGAAAACTGTCATGCGTATACAACATAGAAATGCATGGAAGTTGTGGAAACCTAAGAGTCGTCGTCAGAGTTCCATGAAATGGCACATACATTTAATTTCATGAACCATATATACTACGAAACTGTCAAAATGCCTTGATTTTTTTTTGTGCAAGCATACATACCCAATTGAAACAGCCAAAATAAGTTCAAGCAAACAAAGCCAAAATAAGTTGGTTAGGAAAATCTGAAAACTCACATGATAGCATAATTTTGGTATGTAACCAATTGCCTAAAAATTCACAGGATTTTTAAAAGTGGTACTACACTTTGTTGCACAAAAACATGCTTTCAAATTTACCACAAACATTGTTCCACAAGCAAACTTATAACTGAAAATAAATGAATCTTCATTCAGCCATTGAAAAAAAAGGCCCAAAACATACCTTGACTCACGCTCCATGTGCGTGGCCTAGCTACTAAGGCCTATGTGACTCTCGGAAGACCATCAAAGGTTCAAACAGCTGGCAAACCCTAATGCCAAACGATAGCAGCCGTTTATCTTAGTGTAATGGCCAGGATCAAAAATAGTTAGAAAGAAAACAAGGTGTCACGTAGTGCACGAACTGTCCCATGTTTTGAGTCCGGAAGCACCTGGGGTTATCGGTTAGATCGAGTTGGAGATCGAGCTGGAGATTGGATTGTCTTAATTATCATGCAAACTTAATATTTAACTGTTAATGTACGTCAAGCTATGCATACCACCAACCAACCAAAAGGTGCTGTGTTTCACCCCTTCATGGATATCACCAACCGAGCAAAAGGTGCTTTGGTCGCCCAGGATAAACTGTTAGATTTATTGTGGGCCAAGCCCATTAATATATTTAATAAAGAAATAACTCTATGGTGTGTAATTGTGGGAATTATTGTTCGTACCGGATTGGAATTTAAAAGGATGTTGACTCTATGCTGCTGTTCATCTTCTTCCTGTGACCTAGTGGACCGGTAATCTTCTTCCCGGCGACTTCCTGGTGGTCTTCATCCTCTTCGTCTCCATCTACTGCGACATGACCAAAGAAGTTGGACAAGGATATGGATCTGCTCTAAGGATGGGAGCGTATGAACTTCTCATCTCCTCTCTGTTTTTCGTAACTCAGATAATTGTACCGTCATGTTGTTTCAGTAGTAGTGTTGATCATGTTGCAATAGTTGTCTTTTATTGTTTCGTAAGTTATGCAGTGCTGCTATCTGTTCTATATCGTGAGTTGTTGTCTGTTACATATTTTTTTGAATATTGCAGTAGCTCTGTTTCATTGTTTCAGTAGTTGCTGCATATATGTTTCAGTAAGCCTGTTACGTTGTTTCACATGCTTTTCTGCAGTAGATGATATATTATGTTTTGTCATCATATATATGGTTCACATGCTTGTTTCACATATGTACCGTACTGCTATGGTCATATGTGATATTATGAAATCACTAGTATATTATCTCTATTATGTCATCATCATAATGTTAATTTACGGAATTAAAATGACATGAAAATTGCCTTTATTTCTAACATTCCAAAAACCTAATGATAGGCATTTTTGTGTCAGTGGCTTTGCTGCCGTGTTAAAGCCTGATGTTTTTGATGGGAAAAACTTCTTGGTATGGCGAGCTAAAATAGAATTGTGGCTAATTGGTATGTCATGCTATCATGTTATTGACGGTAAGCCTGCTAACTTGTCTCCTGAGGATGAGGCTAAGTTTAAGGCTGATGACAACCTCTACCGAGGAGCAGTGATTAGCGCACTTGATGCAAAATTCCAGAAAAGCTACATCATACTTCCCACAGGTAAAGAGCTGTGGGATGCACTTGTTGAAAAGTTTGGAGTTACCGATGCTGGTAGCCAGCTGTATGTTATGGAGCAACTGTATGACTACAAGATGGTTGAGAACCGATCTGTAGTGGAACAGGCTCATGAGATTCAGCCACTAGCAAAGGAACTTGAGCTTTTTCCTTGTCCTCTTCCTGACAAGTTTGTGGTTGGCGGTATTATCGCTAAGCTGTCACCGTCATGGAAGGACTTTGCTACCTCTCTCAAACATAAGAGACAAGAGTTCAATGTGGAAGAGCTCATTGACACTCTTGATGTTTAGGAGAGGGCGAGAGCAAAGGACAATGGAAAAGGTGTTGAGACCTCTACTGCTAATGTGGTGCAGAAGAGAAATTCCAAATTCCGCAAGTACAAAAAGAATAAAAACTAGAACAAGCAACAGATCACTCCTAAGACCAATCAGACAACACAATTTAAGAAAAAGGACAACAACAACAAGAAGAATGAAGTATGTTTTGTCTGTAGTAGTGATGCTCATTGGGCAAATGAGTGCCCTGATCGCAAATACCAACAGGACAATAAATCAGCAAATGTTGTGACTACTGACAATGGTGAAGGAACATCTGGGTTTGGTAATTCTTTACCATTCGTTCTTTCTATTTGTAATTCACCTGAGTGGTGGATAAACAGTGGTGCAAATATATATGTGTGTGCTGATGTATCTCTATTTTCCTCCTACCAGGTAGGGAGGTCTGGCACCTTGCTGATGGGAAATGGGTCACGTGCTCATGTTCTTGGTGTTGGTACAGTCATTCTGAAGTTTACTTTGGGAAAGACCGTGCTATTGAAGAGCGTGCAGCATGTGCCCTCTATCAAGAAAAATCTTGTTAGTGCTTCCATGTTGTGCCAAGATGGCTACAAAGTTGTTCTTGAGTCAAATAAATGTGTTCTGTTTAAACATGGTATGTTTATTGGTAAAGGATATGATTGCGGAGGTTTGTTCCGCTTATCGTTGCAGATGTGTGTAATAAATTGGTGAATTCTATTAATATTTCTGATGAGTCAAATTTACGGCATTCACATTTTTGTCATGTAAGCTTTGGCTGTTTAATGCGATTAGCAAATCTGAATTTAATTCCTAAATTTAACTTGGTCAAAAAGTCTAAGTGCCATGTGTGTGTTTGTCACACCCGGTTTTAAGAACAAAACCAGGTATACACCATATGTGAGCCCAGGAAGTCAAATCTCATATATAGCAACAAATAAAGGGTAATATCGAAAGACAATGCTTATATATAACGTATATAAAATAAAAGAACATAACCTTAAAGAGCAGACAGCGGAAAGACACTCCGATCTTCAAAGGGAGACACCAACTTCACAGGGACAACTGACTGGTTGATCACAAGCCTAAGCTTCTCCAAAGCTTAACACTCTGGGGTGTGGGGAAAAGCAAGAGTGAGTCCATGTTGAACTCCACAAGTATAGCAACAAGTGATATAGATCCCAAGTTTCATGATCAATGTAACATAAATAATGAATAGCATAGAACGGTAAATAATGAACATGTTAACCAACAAAAGTCATAATCTTTACGTCTTCAAGGCCGCTCGTGTCCTTGAGCAAGGCTGATATATCAGTTTAATAAACTTTGCGCAAAGGTGTACACTTTCACTGCGAGACGTGAATTGCCCTTTCGCCCGAGGGAGCCAGCCTCTTAACCCACTTCCAAGGAAGGTCGGCAGGGTTCACGATGAAGCCTTTCAAAGGTTCGTCTAACAAGTTAGGGCCGCTAGGTTTCATTAGTCAGTCTGGGTGATTCAACCAGTCGCAGGGATCCCGGTCTGCTATCCCCCACTTGCGCCACAAGGGTAACCTCTAACAAGCTAGAAAAGTTCCTCATACTGAGCTAAAGCCAGAGCCATATAACCCCCATCAGTTGCACTGTAAATCCCAAAGGTGCTCGTACAGATAATTTCTTAAGTTGCTAATAAGTCACTTTTATCATTCGATGCATACATTAATTAAGTAACATGATCATGATTGTGAAAAGAAAACCCGATTGCTATACTTGCCTTAAACTCAAGATCCTTCTTCTGTTGACTTATATACTTCCAAAGGTTGACTCTTGATCTTGAACTCTTGATCACGAACTTCTTCTTGATCACCAACGTACAACTCACCGACTTGACATACAATCATAGAACACCACACATGCATCCAATAGCAATCATGCAAAGCAAACATAGCCTATGATTAGAACAGTACACCAATCAATAAATAAATAAAGAGTTTTGAAAACTGATCTACGATTCGCTATGGTCACATAGACGCGAAAATCACGCTAATCGGAGTTGAAACGAAAAAAATATGAACTAAACAAGATTAGAGGCACTAATTACTAGATTAGATTTAACTCAAATTTTAATTACAGAAAATAGTAGTGAAATATATAGTTTGAAAGAACTGCTTGTAACGAATCTAACGCAAGTTAAACGGATCAAAACGGAGTTGAAACAAAGAAGTTATAAGCATTTGAAATCAGTGGCAAAACTGTAAATAAGACAAAACTTGATTTTGCAGTTTTAAATAAATAAAACAAAATTAAAATTCGGATGGACTGCGCCTCGTTTAGGAGAAAGCGCAGGGGCTTGCATGGAAGTTTTCCAAGACACATGGAATAGTGCCGGTTGGATCGCGGGTTGAGGCCTAAAACCTTGGGGGTCTCTTTACCAAAACGGGCACCGAAGGGGTACGGGGCTCTCTGGGACGTCGGATCGGAGATGGGCGTTCGGGATTTAAACCGGCGGTGCAGGGCGGCGCTGCGGCCGGAACGGAGGAAGGACACGGCGGCGCCATCGCCGGAGACAGGCGGCGCTAATCGGTCTAGCGCTAGAAAGCAGTAGAGACCGCGGAGAGGGTACCAATCGGTCCAGGAGCTCGAGGGGGTCTCACCAGTCACGAAGATGGAGTGCGAGGTGACTCAGAGCGGACGAAACGCTTGACGAGACGGGCGGCGAAGCTCTGCAAGCGACGACGAGCAATTAGGGCGCCAAAACGAGGGAGGAAAAGAGGGAAAACACATCAGAGGCTCCAGGAAACCACCACGGAGCTCAAAGGGCACCTGGGAGCGACAACAAACGACGAACCGACGAAAACGGCGGCGGCGGATCCTCGGCAGCAGGCGGAGCTCTCGGCGTCGGCTGTTTAGGGCACGAGAGCGAGGGATTTTTCGCGTGAGGAGAGGCGGTGGGCTCTCAGGAGTTTTATTGGGTGCTTGGATCGGCCGATTAGGCAGGCGCGATCGCGTGCTAGGGTCGGTGTCGGGCTCGGCTTGAGTCCGGCATGGATGCGAATAGAGGAGAGGGGGAGCACTGATAAGTGGGGACACGGCGTCAGCGACTGCGGGGGAGGATAGGCCCTGCTGACACGCGGGGGCGAGGCGTCAGCGACAGAGGAGCTGCTGCGCGCTGCGCTGCAGGCGCCAAGTTGGGCCGGGCGGTCGGCCCACGCGGCGAAGGAGAGGGGAGGAGAGGCAGGCCGCCGGAGGAAAAGGAGAGAAGGCCGGGAGGCAGGCCGAAAGTGGGAGAGCGCGGGTCGGGCAGGCCATCTCGGGCCAAAAACCGAAGGGGAGGAAGAGTTTTGCATTTTCTTTTTCTGGTTTGAAATTTCCAAAAGGATTTTCAAAACATTTTTGAATCTTTTGAACTTTTGAATTGAAACTTTGAGAGAACAAGTTTTAAATATTTTAAACTTTCCAAACATTTTGAAAAACAAAATGTCTTTATTTTCCAATCCCTTTCTTTGAAATTCATTTTAAATTAATTCCAAACCATTTTGAACTCAATTTGAATTTTAGCCAAAACCACACATCACAAAAAAATCAAATGCACCAACATGAATGCACAAACATGTTTCTAAACCCTAGGATAAATTTTAATATATAGAAAATTTTTATTTCCCTATATTTTATGAGCACAACATTCATAAATAAATCATTTTAACTCTAATTTCAGAAATGCAAATTTCAGGGTGTGACAGCGTTGAATCAAAACATCCCTGCAAGCCACACATGGCTGCTGAGGCGAGGAACTTGGCACCTCTAGAGCTTGTGCATTCCGATCTATGCGAGATGAACGAAATTTTGACTAAAGGTGGTAAAAAATACTTTCTCACCTTTATAGATGACTCCACTAGGTTCTGCTATGTGTATCTCTTAAAATCAGAAGATGAAGCGTTTAATTATTTTAAGGCCTATAAAGCTGAAGTAGAGAACCAACTTGAGAGGAAAATAAAACGTTTAAGGTCCAATCGAGGTGGAGAATATTTCTCTAATGTGTTCGATGAGTTCTGTGTGGAACATGGGATTGTTCATGAGAGAACACCGCCATACTCACCACAATCCAATGGGATTGCTGAAAGGAAAAACCGCACTCTAACAAAGTTGGTGAATGCAATGTTGAGTACAGCGGGATTATCCAAAAAATAGTGGGGTGAGGCGATTTTGACAGCGTGTCATGTCCTGAACAGGGTTCCAACAAAGAACAAAGAGATCACACCATTCGAGAAATGGGAAAAGGGAAGATTAAATCTCTCATATTTACGCACTTGGGGTTGTTTGGCTAAGGCGAATGTGTCAATCAACAAGAAGTGTAAACTTGGACCTAAAACTATTGATTGTATTTTCCTAGGTTATGCTTTTCACAGCGTTGGGTATATGTTCTTAATTATTAAATCTGATATTCCTGATGTGTATGTTGATACAGTCATGGAATCGAGAGACGCAACATTTTTTGAGAATGAATTTCCAATGAAGAATACATGTCACACCCTGAAATTTGCATTTCTGAAATTAGAATTAAAATGTTTTATTTATGAATTTTTGTGCTCATAAAATATAGGGAAATAAAAATTTTCTCTAAGTTAAAATTCATCCTAGGGTTTAGCAACGTGTTTGTGCATTCATGTTGGAGCATTTGAGTTTTTATGTTGTGTGGTTTTGGCTAAAATTCAAATTGAGTTCAAAATGGTTCGAAAACAATTTTAAAATAAATTTCATAGAAAGGGTTTTGAACATAAAGACATTTTGTTTTTCAAAAAGTTTGGAAAAGTTAATGTTTCAAAAACTTGTTGTTTCGTCTTGTTTTGCGAGTGAGTAAAGTTTTCCAAAAAAAAACTCGTTTACTAAGTCGTTTATCTTTCTCCGCCTTATCCATATCTTCTCCTAAAATCAAATTCTTTGTTTCCTAGCTTAACCTTTCTGTTGGAGTCTCCCAAAAATCTTTTTCTTCTGCTCTAAATTATTCCTTGGTGCTCATCATTCATCATCATATCACCAAAATCTTCTCGAGAAGTTTTCCAGCTTTTTCCGACACTTTTTCCTATTTTTCTGGAAACATAATCTAATTTTTAGATTTCCCAAAATATCCTTTCATGAGCTCCAAATATTTTATTTGAGTTCCTCATGTCTCCAAATGTCTCTGAGAATTTTCCCTGAATTTTCGGAGCCACTGAAGTATTTTTCCTGGCTTAAATATCAATTCTAGACTTTTCTAGAATTATTTTAATCCAGAAATTAAATAATTTCGAAAATAATAAAATCTGTCTTTTTCCTCCCTCCCACAAAGCCCATGTGCAATAATTCTATTAAATTCCAAATATCAACGTCTTTACTTACTAAAGGGCTTTTATATTTATTTAGGCCCATTAGTAAATGTGGAGGTGCAACCATATCGCTAGTTGACGCGGGGCATAGAGTTTTTCTCCCTATATATGTGTCTCATCCCTTGGCCAAAGCACACAATAACGGAAGCCCCTAGTTTGGGAGTCCGAAAATTTTGTTTGCTCTGCCCACGGCCGCCAAATTCTTCCCCAACTCCGGTTATCGATTTTTGGCTCTCGTTCATCCTCCACAAAAGCAATCTGTAGTCAATATTCATCGCCGACGTCCGTCATCTCAAGTAAAATCTGATTTTCATTTTTATTTATTTAATTTCGTAATTAAGTTCGCTGTATTTATAGTTTTGCCACTGATTTCAAATGCCTATAACTTCTTCGTTTTAACTCCGATTTAGTCCGTTCAACTTGCGTTAGATTCGTTTCGAAAAGTTCTTTCAAAATATATAACTTTCACCACTGTTTTCTGTAATTAAAATTTGAGTTAAATCTAATCTAGTAATTAGTGTCTTTAATCTTGTTTAGCTCATATCTTTTCCGTTAAAACTCCGATTAGCGTGATTTTCGCGTCTGTGTGTTCGTAGCGAATCGTAGATCAGTTTTCAAAACTCTTTATCTTGTTTTCTTATGATTGATGTATTGTTCTAATCATAGGCTTTGTTTTGCATTGCATGATTGATATTGGATGCTTGTGTGGTGCTCTGTGATCGTATGTCCAGTCGGTGAGTTATACGTTGGTGATCAAGAAGAGGTTCGTGATCTAGAGATCGAGATCAAGAGTCAACCTTTGGAAGTATACAAGTCAACAGAAGAAGGATCTTGAGTTTAAGGCAAGTATAGCAATCGAGTTTTCTTTTCGCAATCATGATCATGTTACTTAATTAATGTATGCATCGAATGATAAAAATGACTTATTAGCAACTTAAGAAATTATCTGTACGAGCACCTTCGGGATTTACAGTGCAACTGTTGGGGGTTATATGGCTCTGGCTTTAGCTCAGTATGAGGACCTTTTCTAGCTTGTTAGAGGTTACCCTTGTGGCGCAAATGGGGGATAGCAGACTGTGGATCCCTGAGACTGGTTGTATCACACAGACTGACTAATGAAACCTAGCGGCCCTAACTTGTTAGACGAACCTTTGAAAGACTTCATCGTGAACCCTGCCGACTTTCCTTGGAAGTGAGTTAAGAGGCTGATCACCTCGGGCGAAAGGGCAATTCACGTCTCGCAGTGAAAGTGTACACCTTTGCGCAAAGTTTATTAAACTGATATATCAGCCTTGCTCAAGGACACGAGCGGCCTTGAAGACTTTTACATTAAGATTATGACTTTTGTTGGTTAACATGTTCATTATTTACCATTTTATGCTATTCATTATTTATGTTACATTGATCATGAAACTTGGGATCTATATCACTTGTTGCTATACTTGTGGAGTTCAACATGGACTCACTCTTGCTTTTCCCCACACCTCAGAGAGTTAAGCTTTGGAGAAGCTTAGGCTTGTGGTCAACCAGTCAGTTGTTCCCTGTGAAGTTGGTGCCTCCATCTGAAGATCAGAGTGTCTTTCCGCTGTCTGCTCCTTAAGGTTATGTTCTTTTTTTATACGTTATATATGTGCATTGTCTTTCGATATTACCCTTTATTTGTGACTATATGTGAGATTTGACTTCCTGGGCTCACATATGGTGTATACCTGGTTTTGTTCTTAAAACCGGGTGTGACAATACACCTAGTGAAACAAGTGAAACAAGTCATGAGACTATAATTTCCCATGAACCAGAACAAATAGATCATGCTGAGGATACTCATGTGCACATCCCTGAGGAGGATGACACTATAGTTACTCGAAAGAGTAAGAGACAAAGGGTTGCAAAATCCTTTGGTGATGACTATATAGTGTACCTTGTGGAAGACACACCAACCACCATTAGATAGGCATATTCCTCTCCTGATGCTGACTTGTGGAAGGAAGCAGTCAGGAGTGAGATGAAATCTATTATGTCTAATGGAACTTG
This sequence comes from Coix lacryma-jobi var. lacryma-jobi, assembly GCA_009763385.1. Taxonomy (NCBI): domain Eukaryota; kingdom Viridiplantae; phylum Streptophyta; class Magnoliopsida; order Poales; family Poaceae; genus Coix; species Coix lacryma-jobi. The sequence goes on along the minus strand of CM019825.1, from coordinate 141,645,119 downwards.
GGAGGTCGTTGACCGTCCTTATGGTTGTCAACCTATAGGTTGCAAATGGATATCGAAGAAAAAGCTTAGGCCTGATGGTACCGTTGAGAGGTACAAGGCAAGGCTTGTGGCCAAAGGATACACCCAAAAGGAGGGTGAAGATTTCTTTGACACCTATTCACCAGTTGCTCGTTTGACTACAATTCGCACTTTGATTGTCGTGGCAACCTCATATTCATCAGATGGATGTTAAGACAACTTTCCTAAATGGAGAATTGGATGAGGAGATCTATATGGATGAGCTAGAGGGCTTCATTGCGGATGGTCAAGAGAACAAGGTGTGTAGGTTGTTAAAGTCATCATATGGCCTGAAACACAAGCACCTAAGCAATGACATGAAAAATTTGATAATACTCTACTTGCTGCTGGCTTTGTTGTGAACGAAGGTGACACATGTGTGTATTATAGGTATGGTGGGGGTGAGGCTGTTATGTTGTGCCTTTATGTTGATGACATATTGATCTTTGGATCAAATCTCAATGTGATTGAGGAAGTAAAGAAACTTTTGTCAAGTAACTTTAACATGAAAGATTTGGGAGAAGCTAATGTCATTTTGAACATCAAGTTAATTAGAGAAGGTGATGGTGGGGTAACTTTGTTGCAATCCCATTATGTGGAAAGGGTGTTAAGTCACTTTGGTTATAGTGACTGTAACCCTGCTCCTACACCTTATGATCCTAGCGTGCTATTGCGGAAAAAACCGAAGAATAGCATGGGATCAATTGACATACTCCCAGATCATTGGCTTGCTAATGTACCTTGCGAGTGCAACAAGGCCTGACATCTCATATGTTGTGAGCAAGCTGAGCAGGTTTGTGTCTAAACCTGGAGATGATCACTGGCGCGCTCTCGAGAGAGTGTTGCGGTACCTGAAAGGTACTATGACTTATGGTATTCATTTTACCGGACACCCAAAAATGTTAGAAGGCTATTGTGATGCCAATTGGATTTCTGATGCCGATGAGCTTAGAGCCACAAGCGGATATGTGTTCCTGCTTGGAGGTGGTGCTGTTTCCTAGAAGTCTTGCAAGCAGACTCTCATTATGAAGTCTACCATGGAAGCAGAACTCACAGCGTTAGACACTGCTGGGGCTGAGGCTGAGTGGCTTCGTGAACTCTTGTTGGATTTACCGGTGGTTGAAAAACCGATACAGGCTATTTCCATGAATTGTGACAATCAAACTGTGATTACGAAAGTCAACAGTTCCAGGAGTAACATGAAGTCTACAAGGCATGTAAAGAGAAGATTGAAATCTGTCAGAAAGCTGAAAACCTCCGGAGTTATAACGTTGGATTATGTCCACACGTCTAATAATCTGGCAGATCAATTCACTAAGGGATTGTCACGAAATGTGATAGAAAATGCATCGAGGGAGATGGGTATGAGACCCATGTGAAAAATCTACTATAGTGGTAACCTGCTCTATGTGATCGGAGATCCCGTGAAGTAGAGTGGTGAAACAAGCTATGAGTAGGTTGAGAGGAAAGTTCCCTTTTGATATCTCTGATGCATAACTTTCCTTCTGTAAGGCAGGATGATATTTACCTTAATGTATTCCGAGAGTCTTATAAAGATGAGATGTTGTCCTACAGAACATCTTATGAGGAATACACCTATATGAGTCAGACTGCTGGTCACAGTCTATGGGATTAGGGCGGTCCCTAAATACTCATGAAAGGCACTGAAGTGTGACTTATATGCTTCAAACAGCGGGGATGTCTGTTGCAGCCTAGTACCAGCAAAGGACTTGAGTGAATCTCACCTCACGCAAAACTGTCAATTCAAGGCATAGTCCATTGTTCAGTTGTGACTGAGTGAAACTCTTGCTCTAGGTGGATGTTCAACTTAACAGTCTCCATCGAAACACTGGTATATAAAAGAATTGAGATTCTGGAATTTCATAGTTACAAACCCTAGAGTTTGGTGGGGATTGTTAGATTTATTGTGGGTCAAGCCCATTAATATATTTAATAAATCAATAACTCTATGGTGTGTGAGAATTATTGTTTGTACCGGGTTAGAATTTAAAAGGACGTTGACTCAACTTATATGGTGGGATTTATTCCATCTAATTTGAGAATTGTAAAACGGGCCAAGGCGTGCCACACGCGTGCGCGCGTGCCGCCGCCGCCGGCCGGCCGGGCCGGGGCGTGGCGTGGCGAGGCGAGGCAGGCAGACAGGCAGGTGGGCGTGGCGTGTTAATTTTGTTTTAATACGCACTAACCACGCCGCACTAACCATGCCTTAATCACGGGAGTTTCCAACTCTTCACCTGCATGACTCTTGTCCTTCCGTATTCTGTCATCTCTCTGTTTCCACTGCGCATTGGCCGCACCACAGGATAAAGGTGCGTCGCCCCCTTCTGTCTTTGGTTCCACTCCTTCTCCTTCCTGAGAACAAACACAGAATCCAGAGCTCAGTTTCGCTGCAGGAAAGATTTCCCCATCTCGTTCGTCCGCGCACACGGAGGAGCGAGAGGTCAGGTGCCTCCGGAGCCGGTGCTGTTCGAGACCTTGCACGGAGGATCGGCAATTAGGTTTTTGGGGAGCGACTACGTGACTTTCTGAACGATCTTCGCCGCCGTTCGTCTTCTTCAGGAGGATCACCGTCGTCGTCTTCTTCCCGGTGAACTTGTTGCTGTTCATCTTCTTCCTGCGACCTGGTGGACCGGTAATCTTGTTCCCGGCGACTTCCTGGTGGTCTTCATCCTCTTCGTCTCCATCTACTGCGATATGACCAAAGAAGTTGGACAAGGATCTGGATCTGCTCTAAGGATGGGAGGGTATGAGCTTCTCATCTTCTCTCTATTTTTCATGACTCAGATAATTGTACCGTCATGTTGTTTCAGTAGTACTGTTGATCATGTTGCAATAGTTTTCTTTTATTGTTTCGTAAGTTATGCAGTGCTGCTGTCTGTTCTATATCCTGAGTTGTTGTCTGTTACATATTTTCTGAATGTTGCAGTAGCTCTATTTCATTGTTTCAGTAGTTGCTGCATATATGTTTCTGTAAGCCTGTTACGTTGTTTCACATGCTTTTCTGTAGTAGATGATATATTATGTTTCATCATTATATATATGGTTTACATGCGTGTTTCACATATGTACCGTACTGCTATGGTCATATGTGATATTATGAAATCACTAGTATATTATCTCTATTATGTCGTCATCATCCTAATGTTAATTTACGGAATTAAAATGACATGGAAATTGCCTTTATTTCTAACATAAACGAGGTCGGACAACAAGGAGAGTATGGCCTCGGCAATGGAAATTTCAAATCATTATAAGGCTGCATGCAATAATATACAGAAGGGAAGAACTTTCAATTTTGTTGATCAAATGAATTACAGACATATTTGTTTCATTACATACTTAGTACACTAGCACGTCTGCAACATATATTTTCATTTTATTATTGATCTTTCACGATCCACAATTTTTGTCCCAAACAAATAGTGATCATTGTCTATGATGATCAGAGTTTAGCATTTATAATTTTATTCTAAAGCAGCATGTGAGGATTAACGTAGATGAATTCCCTTGAAAACTCTAACCACAATTAGTTTCATATTTTTATTGTGAGGAAATATTGTTGTCGTTGTATAGTAATAAAATAATTGGACAATCTGCAAAGAAAAAAAATAGAAAACAGAAAGAGTTGGACAACACTATGTTTTCTCATGTATTCTGTTATGCCCAAAACACGAAGGACAACTATGTATAAGCATTATTCAATATATTCAGGCTATGTGTCTATGTATAAGCATTATTCAATGCACTACTAGAGAACAGGCCTTTGGACAATTTGCAAAATCAGCATTAGTCACGGAAAAATTTGCGCGCCCGGGACTAGAAAGGTCTTTAGTCCGGTTGGTAACACCAACCGGGGCTAAAGTCCCCCAGCCCGATGGCTCAATTGTCAAAGGGGCCTTTAGTCTCGGTTGGTGTTACCAACCGGGGCTAAAGACCGGCCTTTAGCCCCGGTTGGTAACACCAACCGGGACTAAAGGTTTTGCCCCGGTTGGTGTATCCAGCCGGGGCTAAATGTTGGCATCTTTAGCCCCGGTTGGTAACACCAACCGGGACTAAAAGGTTTTGCCCCGGTTGGTGTACCCAGCCGGGGCTAAATGCCAACATTTAGCCCCGGCTGGGAATAAGGACTGGGGCTAAATGTCCCTCCCTATATTTGAACTGTTCTTCCACCTCCAGCCGTGCCCGAGCTCCTGTCTCTATTTTTTCTTCATTCAGTCACTTGCTTGCTTGTTTGCTCTCTTCTCCGGTGATTTTTGTTTGTTAACACATCTCCGGCGATTGATTTATTTCATTACATCTACACCGCCATCGACTCCTTGAAAGGTTACTAGCTTAAGTTTTTCATTTTTGTAGCTATTTTGAGTTCATTGACTTGATAGTTCAAATTATTACTCTAAAAACAAAATATGACCGTTTAATTAGTTTATTTATATATTAGAGAAATAGAGATCATTTAAATCATTTATTGACAAAAAATAGAAATATATAATACTTTAGTTTACAAAATGTGACCGGTTTAATTAGTTTTTTTTGAGAAATAGAGATCAGTTAAATCATTTGTTTACAGAAATTAGAAATATATAATACTTTAGTTTACAAAATGTGACCGGTTTAATTAGTTTATTTTATTATTTTGGAGAAATAGAGATCAGTTAAATTATTTGTTTACATAAATTAGAAATATATAATACTTTAGTTTACAAAATGTGACCGGTTTAATTAGTTTATTTTAATTTTTTGGAGAAATAGAGATAAGTTAAATCATTTGTTTACAGAAATTAGAAATATATAATACTTTAGTTTACAAAATGAGAAGGATGCCTGCTTGGTATGTTGTTTTCGAGGGCACCAAGCCAGGCATTTACACCAGGGCCGAGTGCAGTCAGTATGTCCTCAAAGTTAAGGGAGATGTGCATAAAAAGTACAAGTCTTTTGAGGAAACTTCTGCAGCTCTAGAGGCTTTCAAGTCAAGAATCAACTCAATTCCTACTACACCTACCCCTACCTTACCTTCCTATCAGGTTGGAGTGACAGGCAGTCCATCTTGTTGGACTGTGACGTGTGAAAAATGTGCAGGTGTTGTTAGTTGCTTTGGTTGTGGCCAAGTGGATTAGGCTGCACTGTTATCTTGATGTAATAATTAATTAGACAAGTTCAACTGCTACTACTTTTATGCCACCAGTGATTCTTACTAAATTTGGGTGTAATGAACTTGTTTATAAATTTGAGCTAGAAAATTAAATTTGCTGATAAGAATGAGAGATATAATCATGTTATATGTCATTTTATAATTTCATTTGTTTATAAGAATGAGAGATATAATTATGTGATATGTGATATAATGCAGACGATGACACGTCACTGGATGTACAATGCCGATCGTCGCTCAAAAGAGTTCGTTGATGGCGTGCATTATTTTTTAAGAGTGGCCGAGGCAAACAAGCGGAATGGTTTTATGTGCTGCCCATTTGCCCTTTGTAATAATTCAACGGAATATTCTAGCTCAAGGAGTCTTCACTAACACTTGTTCAAGTCGGGTTTCGTGCCAAACTATAGTTGTTGGACGAAGTATGGAGAAACTGGGGTTATGATGGAAGAAGGTGAAGAAGAACAATTGGACCCTGACGATGACATTATTGCTCAATACGGTGACTTTGGTGATACTGCAATGGGGGAAGGTGAAGAAGAGGCAAGTGCAGAAGACACACTCGCTGAAGATGATGCTCTTGGTGATGTCATTCGTGATGCACAAAGAGATTGCGAAAGTGAAAAGGAGAAGGCTAAGTTTGACTGTATGCTAGAGGATCACAGGAAATTACTATACCCGTCTGCTGCAGATGGACAAAAAAAGTTGGGTACAACACTTGAGTTGCTACAATGGAAGGCACAAAATGGTGTATCTGACAAGGCATTTGGACAATTATTGAAGATTATAAAACAAAAGATGCTTCCAAAACCTAACGAATTGCCCGCCACTACGTACGAAGCAAAAGAAGTCGTCTGTCCTTTGGGTTTAGAAATCCAGAAGATACATGCATGTCCTAATGACTGCATCCTGTATGTAACGCGAATTTGGATGAATGCCCTATATGTAACGCGTCACGATATAAGATCAGGCGAGATGACCCTGGCGATGTTGAGGGTGAAGAACGTCCGCGGAAGAAAATCCCTGCCAAGGTTATGTGGTACGCTCCTATAATACCACGCTGGAAACGTCTGTTCAGAAACAAGGACCATGCAAAGTTGGTGCGATGGCACAAAGAAGACCGTAAGGTAGACAACATGTTGAGACACCCTGCTGATGGGTCCCAGTGGAGAGCAATAGACAGAGAATTCCTGGAATTTGCAAAATACGCTAGAAACTTAAGGTTTGCTTTAAGTACAAACGGGATGAATCCTTATGGGGAACAGAGCAGTAGTCATAGCACGTGGCCTGTTACTCTATGTATCTACAACCTTCCTCCATGGTTATGCATGAAGCGGAAGTTCATTATGATGCCAGTGCTCATCCAAGGCTCGAGACAACCTGGCAACGACATCGATGTCTACCTGAGGCCATTAGTTGAGGAACTCCTACTTTTATGGAGTAAACCAGGTGTACGTGTGTGGGATGATTACAAACAGGAACACTTTGACCTGCGAGCATTGTTGTTTGTAACAATCAATGATTGGCCTGCTCTAAGTAATCTTTTAGGACAGACAAACAAGGGATATAATGCATGCACACATTGTTTTGATGACATGGATAGTATATATTTGAAAAAATGTAGAAAGGTAGTGTACCTTGGCCATCGTCGATTTCTGTCCATGAATCACCAGGTTAGAAAGAAAGGCAAGCATTTTAAAGGTGAGACAGACCACCGGAGCAAGCCTCGCAACAGAACTGGGGAAGATATACTTCAGATGATCAAGGATATGAAAGTAGTCTTTGGAAAGGGGACGGGTAGTGAACCTGTTCCGAAAGATGCTTCGGGACACGCACCCATGTGGAAGAAGAAATCAATATTTTGGGAGCTACCCTATTGGCATGTACTAGAGGTCCGCCACGCGATCGACGTGATGCACCTGACAAAGAATGTTTGTGTCAACCTTCTAGGATTCATGGGTGTGTATGGAAAGTCTAAGGATACACTTGAAGCACGACAAGACTTGCAGTGCATGAAAGAACGAGACAACCTACATCCAGAGAAGACAGATGATGGACACCATTACTTAAGACCTGCTAGCTATACTCTTCGCAATGAAGAGAAGGAAATCATGTTTGAATGCCTAAACAGCATCAAGGTCCCATCTGGATTCTCCTCCAATATAAAGGGAATAATAAATATGCAAGAGAAGAAATTCCTAAACTTAAAGTCGCATGACTGCCACGTGCTTATGACGCAATTGCTTCCGGTTGCTTTAAGAGGAATTCTACCTCCACATGTACGTCTGGCCACTGTGAAGCTATGTGCATTCCTCAATGCAATTTCTCAGAAGGCAATTAATCCACTAGAACTAGCTACTCTACAGAATGATGTGGTTCAATGTCTTGTGAGCTTTGAGTTGGTGTTCCCTCCATCCTTCTTTAATATCATGACACACCTCCTAGTTCACCTGGTCAAGGAGATTCATATTCTCAGTCCTGTGTTCCTACACAACATGTTCCCTTTCGAGAGGTTCATGGGAGTACTGAAAAAATATGTTCACCAACGTGCTCGGCCAGAAGGAAGCATCGCCAAGGGCTATGGGACAGAGGAGGTCATAGAGTTCTGTATTGACTTTATTCCTGACCTTGACCCGATTGGTGTTCCTGAATCACGACACGAGGGGAGGCTGTGTGGAAATGGGACACTAGAGAAGAAAACATATATCGGTACGGAGAACGATTATTTCAATAAAGCGCACTACACAGTTCTTCAAAACTCATCAGTGGTGGATCCATATATCGAGGTACACAAGGAGTTCCTACGATCCTAATTTCCTGGGAAGAATGAAGTTTGGATTACACGTGAGCACATGAATACTTTTAGCACTTGGTTGCGAAAAGAATGTCTGGGTGATAACAATATTGATGAGCAACTATATTTGTTGGCTAGGCAACCATCATGGCACATCCTCACGTACAAAGGATATGAGATAAATGGAAACACATTTTACACCATTGCCCAACATAAAAGGAGCACAAACCAAAATAATGGTGTTCGCGTAGATGCCACAGACCCAAATGGGAAGAGGCAAACATATTATGGACGCATCGAGGAGATTTGGGAACTAGACTACGCACCTAATTTTAAGGTCCCTTTGTTTCGATGCCAATGGGTCAAGACGACCGGAGGCGGAGTAACAGTTGACAAGGAGTATGGAATGACAACAGTGGATCTCAACAATATTGGATACAAAGGTGAACCAGTCATCCTTGCTGCTGATGTGAATCAGGTGTTCTACGTGAAAGACATGTCTACAAAACCCAAGAAAGGGAAAAATGATGAAAAATCAACCAAAGAGCCAAAACGCCACATAGTTCTTTCAGGAAGAAGAAACATCGTGGGAATTGAGGACAAGTCAGACATGTCAGAAGATTATGAAAGGGATAACCGAATACCGCCCTTCAGTGTGACCAAAGACCCAAGCATCCTGCTAAATGCTGAGGAGACTCCATGGTTACGACATGATCATAACCAAGGGACATACGTCAAGAAGAAGATCACCAGTGTACCCGCTTGAAATATAGTGATGTTTTAACTAATATTATGTATTACAGTTTTTGTGTAATTAATAATGATTATGGATAGTCATGGTTCGTTGATGTCGGTGTCGAAATGACTTGATTTATTTTTGGCAGGTATATAAGCACAAATTGATGCCCCAGAAGAGGTGTTAGATTTTTTTGATCATTATTTTTATTATTATATTTTCCTCTGTGCCGAATGAGATAAAAGCTAGTGAATTACAGCTCCGGCCCTCTGCGGTTTTTCATCAACCTCCACAACATTCTTCTTCCTAGGCCATACAAGACCCTGCACAAAAGTTTGGCTCCATTCTGGATTATTTTGTTGGTAGGCCCAATTGACCCTATAATTATTGGGTGAGAGTGTGCGGTAATTCAATTAAACCGGAAAAAGTAGCAAACCATCTCCGAAAAAAATACAAACTTGTTGGTTGCCTCACCCGTACCACGTGACAACTTAAGAAAAAGTTTGAGACCAATACGACACAAAAACGTATATGAACTACACAAATTTATCTTTTAAAATTAAATTGTAATTTAATAGTGAATTTCTCTATCGTGCATTTGGACAATAAAAGATAAATAACCCAAAATTTAACGTTCATATAATGCAAAAAATATTTTCCTATCAAGAACCAGTTGTTTCAGATATTTAAATTTAACATTATATTTTTGCATTAACAAAATATAAATTGTTATTTACATTTATATTTGTTATTATAAGAAAAGAAAAGAATTTATGTTACAAAATTTTCTACTATACAATAAGGTAAAAAGAAACACAACTGTTATTTTTAAGTAATTTTATGCCTAATATTGAATTTACTATGCAATTAACAAGTATTACAACATATTAATATAGCCAAAACTTAATTCAAAACCCAAAATACAGAAAACCCAAAACAAAGGCGGGAGAAAACCCTTTAGTCCCGGGCCGTAGCACCACCCGGGACTAAAGGTACCTTTAGTCCCGGGCCATAGCACCACCCGGGACTAAAGGTCCAACCCTTTAGTCCCGGGTGGGCTTACGCCCCGGGACTAAAGGTGTTTTAGTCCCGGGTGGTGCCACGGCCCGAGACTAAAGCCTCCCCGCGTATATAGGGCACAGTGCCCTCCTTCCTCAGATCGACATCAGACCGCCCGCGCCGCGGCCTCCCACGCCGTCTCCGATCTAGTACCGCGCCGCCGCCGTCCTCGAGCTCTCTCGCCGACATCCGCCTCCCCGTCGTCCTCTCCCGCGCCGCCCTCCTCCCTCCGTCGATCTTCGGCCCTCGCCGCGTCTCCTCCGGCACGGCCGCGCCGGCGCGCGCCTCGTCCTCGCCGTTTGCCGCGCGCCATGTTCCTCGCCGCCGTACGTGCGTGGTTGTCGCCGTCGTCCTCGCCGTGGTGGTCGCCGTTCGCCGCGCGCCGTGGTCCTCGGCGCCGTGCGTGGTTGTCGCCGTCGTCCTCCCCGTGGTCCTCGCCGCCGTGCGTGGTGTCGCTGCTGGTGTGTGTGCGTGTGTTGTGTGTGCGTGTGAAGAAGTGTGCAGTGCGTGTGTTTACTACTCTAAATAGAAAAAGAAAAAGAAATGTGAATGATATATATTGAAAAATAATTATAAATACATATATATTTATAGAAAAAGAAAAAATGATATATATAGAAAATGAATGATTATAGAAAATGCAGCCTAAGAAAATGATTATATATATACAAAATGAGTGATTATAGAAAATGATATATATAGAAAATGAATATACATAGATATATATTTATAGAAAAATAGAATATATGCAGTGTAGTGTATATATGTTTATAGAAAAATGAATATATATTTATATAAATATATGTTTGTAGAAAATGTTTATAGAAAACGTTTTTTACCCTAACAAAATATTATGTTTGCACCTGTAGATAAAAAGAGATTGGTCGCGTTGACCTCACCGCCTTCCGCCGTCATCCTCACCGCGACGTCATCCTCGTCGCCGTCCGTCGTCGTCCTCACCGCGATGTCATCCTCGCCGCCATCCGTCGTTGTCCTCTCGTCAACGGTGTGTCATTTGTGATAGATGGAGGAGGAATAATCACTTAGATATATTTTGGTTCACTTAGATATATTTACAAATATATGTTTATGCAAAAATCACTTAGATATATATATTTTGGTTCACTTAGATATGATATGTAAACATTTATTTATATCGGTCGTGTATATGTTTATGGAATAATCACTTAGATATGTTTATGGAATAATCACTTAGATATGACGACTTTTCGATCATGTCGGTACTGTTATTATTACGAATATGGTCGTCTATATGTTTATGGAATAATCACTTAAATATGTTTATGTCAATAGTGTTATTTTTACGAATATGGTCTTTATGAATATACGTTATTTTTAATGTTGTCAAAACCTAGACCCGAAACCCTAAACCCGAAACGCGAAACCCTGAACCCTAAACCCGAAACTCGAAACCCAAACCCGAAACCCTAAACCCTAAACCCTAAACCCTAAACACGAAACCCTGAACCCGAAACCCAAAACCCGAAACCCAAACCCGAAACCCTAAACCCTAACCCTAAACCCTAAACCCTAAACCCTAAACTCGAAACCCTGAACCCTAAACCCGAAACTCGAAACCCAAACCCGAAACCCTAAACCCTAAACCCTAAAACCCAAACCCTAAACCCTAAACCTTAACTCTAAACCGTAAACCCTAAACAAAGTTTTACCTTTACAAAGTGTTGAATAAAAATGAATATGGTCTTTATGAATATATATACGTTATTTGCAGAAATATGGTGTTTATTATCCTCCATGTTATTCGCAGAAATGGCCGACCCAGTTGACAACATGGAGGAGGAAATGTACGAATTAATCAACAGCGGCGCTAATCAAGATTTAGCAGGTGATGATAACAATAATCAAGAAGTAGATGACGGCAGTCAATACTTTGCCGATTATGAAGAAATCATGCAAGAAAATACTGGCGAGGTATACCTACAATAATCTCTATGTGCACATGAAATTCTAAACAATTTATAAATGTATTTATAATCTACTGTTCCTACATACGTAGCCCTCCGGATCGACAACGACTACCTGGAAGAGTAGTACCGTACGAGGTCCGAAGAAGCCGTTGGATGGCCGGTACATTATCTCAGAATTCAACGAGGAAACAGGCCAAGTACTTGGAGAACATGCACAGAAATTTGTTAACCATTGTGGGTACCTTGTAAGGGATAAGATCTCGATCAGTGCTCGTGAATGGAAGAAAAAGACAAGTGCTCCTCATATAAGTTTTGTCTCTGATCTTGATAAGGAACTGGTTTGGCAAGAGGTCCTTGCACATTTCACGCTTGAAACAGAAGATAGAAATTTGAAGGCAAGAGTTCGGGACTGGGCTATGAAGAAAATGGCAACACTATTCCAGGGCTGGAAGGAGAAATTATACAACACATTTATCAAGAAGGACCTAACTCCGGATTTTAACACTAAGGCCTACGTCAAGTTGAGGCCATTTTGGGATGAGTTTGTAGAATTCAAGAAATCAGAAGAGGGTGAGGCACGGGTCAGAAGGAACCAACAGAATGCTCGACAAAAACAATACCACCATCACTTGGGATCAGGTGGCTACAAGAGTGCCATAACTAAATGGGAAAGAATGGAACGAGAGTTGCTAGCCAAGGGCATTGAACCAGAATCAATAAACTGGCCTGAGCGCGCCAAGTATTGGTTTTTTGGTCATGGAGGAAGCCTGGACCTACAGACAGGAAGGATACAGTATGGCGAAAAACTCCATAGAGCAGCAGAAAGATTTGCTTATGCTAGAGAAATGGCTGACAGTGGCAGGTGGCAGCCGAACAGAGACAAGGACGAGCTGACATATGCCCTGGAGAATCCTGAACATGGTGGGAGAACCAGAGGCTATGGGGAGGTGTCGTGGGAGCATGCCTTCCCTCGGGACATAGAGACCTATAGAAGTCGCGCGAGAAAGAAGGAGGAGGAGGCAGAGCGGATGCAAAGGTTAGAGGAAATGGTTCTTCAGTCACAGGCCGCGGCTCTTGAAGCAGTTCAGCGAGAAAAAGCACTTGAAGGCAAAATGAACGAGGAAATAAAAAGGCAAGTGCAGTTAGCAGTAAGTTCGATGCAAAGGCAATCTGCATCAGAGCCAGGAGTCAACATTAGCCCCCCCTGATCAAATGAAAAGCAGTTGCGCTTCCACAGAGGTCCCAGACGCAGCACTGCGCTTTCTCATGGACGACATCACCGAGCCTCTCACGACATGTGAACTGCACATTCCACAGGGGAATGCCACAGTCATGGTGGCTATAGGTGTTGTATCTCCTATGGATCCTACGAAGACACCAAGATGTCATGGGGCAATAATACCTCCTGGATATGCTAGCGTCTCGGTGGATAGGGTGGTGAAAGGTTACAACAATGTCGATCTTGACATTAAAGGAGGTGATGGCGAGAAGACATTAGGAGAAGCGGAGAAGACATTCATATGTTGGTGCAAGCGCTATATCATAATTCCTGGCGCATCACCTCCTCCTCCTCAACAACCTAACCCTAGGTGTGTATGAAATTAGTGAATGAAAGTTAATAGTATTGGTGAGCTAATAGTATAAATGGATACTCATACCATGTTGTTTTCACAGCAGTACATCCCCCAACCTAAGTCCAATTATGCATTCACCACATGATCACAGTGTTGCGGGCGACGATGATCAAGATCAAACACGACGGGATCCATCACCGCCACTGGCCCCATCTCCTCCACGACGTGATCCAACACCGCCACCGGCCCCATCTCCCCCACGGCGTGATCCAACACCGCCACCGGCCCTACCATCTCCTCTAAAGCGGGCTCCGACACCGCCACCTGCCCCATCTCCACGGCGTGTTCCAACACCGCCACCGCCAACAAAGGCCTGTCACACAAACAAAGGCGTCAACCCCACCACCTCCGAAGAAGACAACCTCTGTGAGAAAACCAGCTCCCAAGATGACAAAACTTGTATATGACATGACCGAGGAGGAGACTGAAGTTGCAGTGCAAAAAGACTTGAACAAGTTCTTCGACACTGCCATTGCTAGTGGTCCAGCAAAGCGAAACCCAGAGAAGTCGTACCTTTTTGTTCATCCTGAAAAACTAAGGCAAACTGTGGACGCTCACCAGAAAAAGGTACGTGCTGCCCGTAAGTCTTTGCCAAAATCAGACTATGATCGCACGCTCAGCAAATCAATTGAGGAGGCGAAGAAGACAAAGAAGAGAGCAGGAAAGGGTGTCCCACAGCTCGGGGAACAAAAGCAGCAATCAGTGCCGGATCTAGTTATTAGGAATGAATAGGGTACAAACATGGACATCATACAACGAGCATATAGAGACGTTAATCCTGAGCAACTTCTCAAATTTTTTGAGGAAACTGGTTTAAATATGGAAAACATACTCGGAGAAGCAGACATCAAAAGTGCTCCAGAAGTTGATAAATGGTAGAGGGCATATGTATATGGTCAAAGTCTATACAACCCAGCGGCCCTAAGGGATCTTGGTACACAAATGCACTTGCTAAATCAGTGGTACCTCACGACGTGTGGCAGAAAAGCTGATGACTATATTTGCGTCAGAATTAGAGACCATGATTACTTTCATGGTGATGACATCATATATGTTCAGTTTAATGAGTTACATCAGCTCTGCCACATGGACGCTCTCGATAAATCTCTCGTCAGCTGCTTTTGCCTGTAAGTGATTGTTTCTTTTAATAATCTCACTTTATCTTATGTATATGTATAAGTAATTATCCTCACACTAGCAAGCATTTGTAAACATATGCAGAAACATGATGAGACAACTAAGGCGTAAAAATGACAAGGACATTGGTTTCATCGATCCATATATCGTATTCAAGCACCCAAGTACTCTCTCGGCTGCATGGAAAACTCAAACAGAGAGGAATTTGCGGAGGTTCTTCGTAAACCAAAGGGACAAAAGATATATACTATTCCCCTACAACTTTAGGTGAGTTTTGTTATCATATGCACATTTTATTATAGGTTGACATAAAGATATATGTGTTGACTATATAAATATAAATGCAGTTTTCACTGGATACTAATTGTGATCGATCTCCACGAGAGTTGTTTGTTAATCTATGACTCTCTCAGAAAACCACAAGAAGATTACCAAGATATGATAGATATTATCCGAGGGTAAATGTGATCTTTAAATATTGATTCCTGCTCTTTAACTCTGCAATAGTTAATTACTGATCCAATTATATATATTGTGCAGGGTTTGGGCTTGGTTTGTTCAGAAACACCGTCCGCATCTGAAAGCGCAACTTCCTGATCCTCTACGACTAAATGTAAGTTGTACTACCTCTCTGCCTCTTTACCTTAATTAGCATCACTCAGCAGACGCACGCTCAACCGAGAGTACTCTTTTTACATCTTGTACAGTGGGTTCTACAGCAGTCGCCGGGAAACAATTTATGTGTGTACTATGTTTGCGAGTTTCTGACGGTGTATGAAAAAAGAACTCCTCTACAGAGTCAGCAAGTACGTAACATGTAAATAAATTTATTTTATTTTTTGTTGCTATTACATAAATATTATGTATGTTAATACTTTCTTTTTCTTTTAATCCAAATTGAAGGAGACATGGTTGAAGAACCAGGTGATGGATAAGGTCCGCCTCAAAGCAATTCAAGAGACCATCGCGGGCTTCCTTAATGACCATGTCCTTAAGTCTGCACCGAGTATTGGTTTAACAAAGACGAACCAATGAAGCCAAACCAAGACGAAGACTTGTATGACCTCTAAGTCAGGAACTACATTTGTGTTGTAAATATCAAGTTAAGGATGCATGATGGATAATGTTGTATATTTTATGTACATATGTATATCTAGCACATATATAATATATATATAGTTTCATATTTCATTTGTTTATAATTGTAAATTTTATTGGTTTATATATATTTATTGGCAACGAAGAATACGTATTTGAGACCCTAATGGAATATATTAGCAGCGAAGAATACGTATTAGAAAACCAAATGTAATTGTAAAACCGAAAACAATAACCAATTGAAAAGAAAAGAAAAAGAAAAAAGAAAAAAGAAAAAAGAGGCGGCATCTTTAGCCCCGGTTGGTAATACCAACCGGGACTAAAGAGCCCAGCCACCGTGGCCCGGCTGGACACCTCTTTAGTCCCGGTTGGTATTACCAACCGGGGCTAAAGGTCCCTCCTTTAGCCCCGGGCCAGGGAACCGGGGCTAAAGGTCAGGCCTTTAGTCCCGATTCATTAGCCCCGGCTCCATGTCCGGGGCTAAAGGCCAAAATGGCCCGGGGCTAAAGGCCTGTTCTCCAGTAGTGATGTCTAAGAGACAATAATTTTTCTTTGTAACTGGTCGTCCTAAATTTTGCAGCAGTCCCATCCATTCCATGCTTAGGTATTGACATATGAATAAATGTAAAGTGGCTACCGCTCCCACCCCCCCCCCCCCCCGCGGCAGAATTTTCCCGTAGGCCATGTGTTGACACTCAAAAGTGTCACAGGTAAAGATGAATTAGAGGAAATATTCTGCCTATAATATTTGAGTCGAATTTGACTTTTGAGAGATCAGATGCTCTAAGCTAAGTGGGCCTGATCATTTTGGGGCCCCGATCACTTGTGTTACGTCCGACCAAATGGACCTGGTCGGAAGCTTTATGATTGTGATGAATGTTGAGTCCGGATGATAATACGTGGGTTCTTTATTGATCAGTATGAGTTGATAAAGCCCATTAAACCAATCTAGTCGATTCAAAGATCAGTGAAGATTAGGGTTACCTTGTCACGTCCGGATTGGATTCTATATTTTGATAGAGTCCGGATGGGAAACTTGAAGATCGTATTTGGAGATGTTTCCTATTGGGATAAGACCAACCCCCTCTATATATATAAGAGGATCATGGCCGATTGCGGTATCCAACACCAATCGATCAAAATCAATCTACTATCCCTTTTACCCTTTTTCCCCTCTACCTTGCTGTTCGGTGCATCTCCCGGCGAGATTCGACGGCGTTTTAGGCGGCCTTGCTGGTCCTAGAACAACCTCTACGTGCTTCTCCCCGACGGGTCTACCCGGGAGGAGTTCTAGAGATACCTACACGGGGCTTAAAACCCTAGATCAACCTAGACCAGTCTCTAGATCGGTCTTCGCTGGTTTAGCCAGGGTCCTCGTTGTCTCAGGTTGACCTGCAACCTCATCGGGCGTTCTAGCCCTGCTGGTGTGTGATTCGGGCAACTTCCGACGTCAACACACTTTTTGGCGACTCCGCTGGGGACGATTGAAAACTCATCTACTACCAACATGGGCAAAGATGGTGCTACTGACAAAGACAACATCGTCCGTCCTGCTGGCATCGACGAACTCCCCGACGAGTTGAAGCAACAAGCGCAGGCTAAGCTTGACGCCGTCCTGAAGGCCTTCCTGGAGAGCTGTTCAAAGGATCGGCGCGGCAGAGTCACGCAAGACAAGGAGCCAGACTTCAACGAGATTATTCCTACTACGTCAACCACAACCGCTGAAGATACCACTGACAAGGTAAATACCCAGGTACCTGAAGATTCTTACCCTACCCATGCTAATTTTTCCGCAATGCTGGTTGATTCTTCAAAAACTCTTACCAATACTATTTAGCATTCTTTTAAATTACTTAGCGATCGCATGGATAAGATAGTAGGCAAAACTGTCGAACCCGAAGTTCCAACTGGGCAACCCCAGTTCGGCATGCCTTTTAATTCCTTTAGAGGACAGACTTCACACGCCAATTTCGGACAATTAGGGTTTACTGACGCCAGGGGTGGTGAAGCCGGTACCTCGACAAATACCAATCACGGTACTGGTCGGACTATGCAAGCCGACCAGGGTACCTCGACAAACAGGACTTCGGGAGGACAGGGAACAATGTTACCCAATCCACCGAAGTCACCAAGCCACAATCCCATGCATGGTGGCACCAACGACCTCGCCAACACCAATTTTGGGCGAGCCATAAATCGGTTTAAGGAAGAAATAACTAGATCGCTTGAGACTAGTTTAGGAGTCCAATTCAAGCCTACCAGGACCACTTATTCTAACCCATACCCTTCATATTTCGATTTTATGACAGCACCCGATGGGTGGAGGGTACCAGATTTTTATAAGTTTAGTGGTGACGGTAGTAAATCAACTATGGAACACGTCAGCATGTTCCTCACTCAAATGGGCGAAGCTAGTACTTTAGATTTTATGAATATACGACATTTTCCTTTGTGTCTTACTGGTACAGTTTTCGCCTGGTTTACGTCACTACCAGAATGTACCATAAGTTCTTGGGCTAAATTAGAAGAAAAGTTTCACAATCACTTTTATGACGGAGTCCAAGAAACTAGGTTATCACATCTTACATCGGTTTGACAAGGACGTAGCGAGTCTGTAGTTGATTTCTTTAAACGTTTTAAAGAAATTAAAAACCGATGTTTCCATTTGAGGATCTCCGACAGAGATCTAACGGATCTATGTTTAGCTGGCCTACGTCGGGAGATTAAAGACAAACTTGAGCATCATGATTTCTTTAACGTAAATCAACTGTTGCAAAGAGCCATTTCGATAGAATCGCGCTTCAAAGAACCCTATGATCCTCACAAGGATCATCGATCAGGCGTGCATATTGTCGAGATAAATTCTGATAGTTCCGACAATGAGTCTAAAGATTGCTACGCTGCCGAAATTTTATGGCCAGCGAGAACAAACTAGTCACTTGTCCTTCCCTTAAACCGATTCAAAAGAATCAGGGCGAGGAGGTGACATTTACTTTTGATTTCTCTAAATGCGACCGAATATTTGATGAGTTGCTTAAATTCGGTTATCTTAAAATTAATTATACTTTGCCATCACCCGACGAATTGAAAAGGAGAGCTTATTGTAAATTCCATAATTCTTTCTCTCATGCCACTAACGACTGTAATGTTTTCCGTCGATAGGTCCAATCAGCCCTTAATGAAGGACGATTGAGTCTAACTGAGATGCAGATCAGTACTACTCCTTTCCCAGTACACATGGTAGAAGCAGGGGATTCTGCTATCATGATTCGTCCAGAGCAAGCCGATACGACCAAGGGAAAGAATGTGGTCATCGGCGAACCGCGAGAAACACCGAATACCGAGAACGATTCGGGGCGCAAGGTGGTGCTCGAGAAGGGTGATAATGGCAAAAATAAGCTTACAATTACTGCAGGGTCGGCACAACACTTGCATAGACATAGGTATTTTGAGTCCAGGGCGGCACAGCAGAGACCGACCAGGTCGGGCCCTCAGGCCGACCAGTCTGGATCATCTTCAAAGCAGCCAATACGGAGGACCGACCAGGTCAAGTCGGTCTCTGCCGATCTCAGTGTGACTGGTAAATCGACATATGCGGTCGGTTTAGCCGGTTCGGGAGACCCTACTTCTTCCAAGACACATGTTGTTCGAACGTTTGTCCCGCAGAAACCCGAGGTCGGGACTTGGAAGACCAATGAGGATAGAAGCAAGGGGAATGTTGCTAGGGAGCCATGCACTTTCGATAAGCTCATGGCCAAATACAGGCAACAAAAGGCTGATTCCCAGAATCGGCCCTTAAAAAAGAGAGAGAGTCTACTCCTCTGAAGCGTGAGGACGAGAGATCCAAGCAGATGATGGTGTCTCGAGCTGCGTCTCCAACACCAAAATTTAACCCTTATTACCATCAGTGGGCTCCTCCTATTTTGCCACCACCATAATGGGGTCCTCAGGGGGTATGGATACCTTACCCTATGTCGGCGCATATGTATTATCACTCAGGGTGGGGAGTACCAACTAATCAACCTACAAGGGTCTCGGTATTCGATCGCTTGGGTGATCGGCCAAGTTCTAGCAACTTAAATCAGAATAGGCCGATCTCATCAAGGACTCCGATCCCTCATGAGACGGGAAAGACACAGGTGCGGCAGGTCTATGTACCAAAGAAGGTACAGAGTGTCCCCGTTGCCTCTCCGACCAGAATTGACCCGATTCTCACTATTACAATCGGGTCCATGGAGGTTCCTCTTGTTAACGAGCCTGACCTGATGGCGGTTGAAAAACCAGTTGTAGCAGAGGCACCAGAAGTCCAAGACACTTCGGTCGAGGCGGAGATAGAAAAGCTTGTCGAGCGTGATCCCAAGTACATGCAGCCCAGATGGTGTCCTCTTGGTCTGACTAAGACTCAGCGAAGGAAGCTGCAGAGGGCCCGCTGCAATAAGCAAAGGAAGGAACGGATCGATAAAATGAGGGAAGATATATTTAACTCGACACATCCTACTTTCCCTCAAGGCAAGCGAGGAGGTGAAGAGCTAGCCTGCAATCAAAGGCCGACCTTGACCATAGTGGAGCTAAACAGGTCGGATCCTGAGCCGACCAGTTCGGGTACTAAATCTGCTAAGTGGCTTCAGGATCAATCAGGTCGGACGTCAATCCGACCACGACAGCACAGATGCCGACCAGTTTAACTGTCGGGCAGGTCGAACCAACTACTACTAGGTTAGGAGCTGAGCCGGCCCGACCAGAATCTAAAGCTGAATCAGCTCCCCACGTGTTGATTGGGTTAGGTTCGCTTCTCAATGACCCTGTTTCCTCTACTGGTGTTGCTACGGCCAGTGAAGAGTTACCTGCAGAACAAGATGAGGACATGGTGGACTATGAACCTTCACCAGAAAGGGCGGAGGTCAACGCAGTTTACTTGTCGGCCGATTACTATGTGGTCCGAGATGATTCGATAGCGACGAAGTTCAAATTCGCTACACAGACTGCTGTGTTTGTCACACCCTGAAATTTGTGTTTCTTGAATTAGAGTTAAAATGATTTATTTATGAATTTTTGTGCTCATAAAATATAGGGAAATAAAAATTTTCTCTAAATTAAAATTCATTCTAGGGTTTTAGAAACATGTTTGTGCATTCATGTTGAAGCATTTGAGTTTTTATGATGTGTGGTTTTGGTTAAAATCCAAATTTGAGTCAAAATAGTTGGAAACAATTTGAAAAGGAATTTCTTAGAAAAGGGTATTGAAAATAAAGGTTTCTTTTGTTTTTCAAAAAAAATTTGGAAAAAGTTTAAAAATGTCAAAACTTATCGTCTCTCTCAAAGGTCTATATCAAAAGTTTGAAAGGATTTCAAATTGGTTTGAAAATGTCTTGAAAAAGGTTTTGAAATAAAACAAAAAGGGCAAAACCCTTCTTCCCCTCTCCCCTTCAGCATCTGGCCCGAAGGCCCATTCCCCGGCGCCTTTTCCCTCCCTCCATTCTGGCCCGACCTCCATTCTTTTGGCCCGAAACGGCCCAGCCGGCCGCTCCCTCTTTTCCCTTGCGCAAGCCCAGCCGCGGCCTTCAGCCCCCCTTCGCGCTCGCCTCCCCCTGCTCCTCTTGGGTCGAAACCAGCAGGCGGCCCAGTTTCGCGTGAGACGTGCGCTGCACCCTCCTCCCTTCTCTCACTGACTCCGTGTCCCCACTGGTCAGTTTTTCTTCCTCCCCCGTAACCTCCCTGGTCTTTGGCGCCGAGTTTGACTCCGCCCCGACCACGCTACCTCCTTCCTTATCCGACACGACCAAACTCCCTATAAAGTTCCCCGGTCTCCACCGCCCTTGCTCATACCGGAATCGCGCTGTCCCGTGCCCTAGCAAGCTCCAACCACCAAATTTGGATCTCGCCGAGACGAAGCTCGACCCGCCGTCGTTGCCTTCGCCCTCCACCGTGTTTCGGCCGTGGTAAGCAACACTCCGAGCTCCGGCTCAAATTTCTGAAGCACCTAGACCTCTTTTCCCCTTGTTTTGTCCTCTGTACGACGTTCTATTTCTCGCCGTTGTTCGCATAGAGCCGCCGCCGCCTCGCCGTGTTCCATGTCGTCCAGGAACTCCCTCCAGTCATATCTTTACCTCTGGTGAGTCCGCCGCGAGCTCCCCTTTTGATTGGTGCCCCTCCCATGGTTGTTACCGCTCTCTACCTCGAATCCGAGCCGCGCCGCCGTATTCCGGCGATGGCGCCGCCGTGCCTTCGTCCCCTCTGGTAGACAGCGCCACCCTGAGATCCCAGATCTAATCAGCGCCCTCCATCTCAAATCCGACGATCTCAGATCGTCCATACCCCTTCGCGCAACATTTTGCAAATGAGCCCTTCTGTTATTTAAATATAGAACCCGCCGTCCCTCCCTCCTTGATCTAATCACACTCGTCCGTCTCAGATCTACCGGCTGGCGTCCACCGGTACCCCTTCGGCCTGCAGTTTTGCAAAAACGCCATTATAATTATTTAACTCTCAACCCGCGCTCCTTTTAGCTCTGTTCACTGAGTCTGTAAAGACTTACAACCAAGCCCCTGCGTTTTCTCCCAATTGAGGCGCAGTCCAGCCAGTTTTCGAATTTCATTTTATTTTTTTCTAAATCTGCAAATTCGAGTTGATTTATTTACAGTTTTGCCACTGACTTTAAACCCTTATAACTTCTCCGTTTTAACTCCGATTTAGTCCGTTCAACTTGCGTTAGATTCATTTCGAAAAGTTCTTTCAAAATATGTAACTTTCACTACTGTTTTCTGTAATTAAAATTTGAGTTAAATCTAATCTAGTAATTAGTGTCTTATCTTGTTTAGTTCATATCTTTTCCGTTAAAACTCCGTTTAGCGTGATTTTCGCGTCTGCGTGATCGTAGCGAACCGTAGATCAGTTTTCAAAACTCTTTATCTTGTTTTTTTTATGATTGATGTACTGTTCTAATCATAGGCTATGTTTGCTTTGCATGATTGCCTTTGAATGTCTGCGTGGTCTCCTATGATCGTATGTCCAGTCGGTGAGTTTTACGTTAGTGATCAAGAAGAGGTTCGTGATCCAGAGATCGTGATCAAGAGTCAACCTTTGGAAGTATACAATTCAACAGAAGAAGGATCTTGAGTTTAAGGCAAGTATAGCAATCGAGTGTTCTTTTCGCAATCATGATCATGTTACTTAATTAATGTATGCATCGAATGATAAAAATGACTTATTAGCAACTTAAGAAATTATCTGTACGAGCACCTTCGGGATTTACAGTGCAACTGTTGGGGGTTATATGGCTCTGGCTTTAGCTCAGTATGAGGACCTTTTCTAGCTTGTTAGTGGACACCTGTATAGGCGCGTTGGGACTTGCCGAGACGGGTATAGTGCGGCTTCTGTCCACGTGTGTATAGGCTGCGTGTTATTGTGCCACCTGGAAGGAGGGCTCTACATTCCCTTGCCTTAAGACCTAGCGGCCCTAACTTGTTAGACGAACCTTTGAAAGGCTTCATCGTGAACCCTGCCGACCTTCCTTGGAAGTGGGTTAAGAGGCTGGCTCCCTCGGGCGAAAGGGCAATTCACGTCTCGCAGTGAAAGTGTACACCTTTGCGCAAAGTTTATTAAACTGATATATCAGCCTTGCTCAAGGACACGAGCGGCCTTGAAGACTTTTACATTTATGACTTATGTTGGTTAACATGTTCATTATTTAACGTTTTATGCTATTCATTATTTATGTTACATTGATCATGAGACTTGGGATCTATATCACTTGTTGCTATACTTGTGGAGTTCAACATGGACTCACTCTTGCTTTTCCCCACACCCCAGAGAGTTAAGCTTTGGAGAAGCTTAGGCTTGTGGTCAACCAGTCATTTGTTCCCTGTGAAGTTGGTGCCTCCATCTGAAGATCGGAGTGTCTTTCCGCTGTCTGCTCTTTAAGGTTATGTTCTTTTGTTTTATATACGTTATATAAGAGCATTGTCTTTCGATATTACCCTTTATTTGTGGCTATATGTGAGATTTGACTTCCTGGGCTCACATATGGTGTATACCTGGTTTTGTTCTTAAAACCGGGTGTGACAGTGTTCCAGAAGCCAGAGGAGTCCGTTAATCATCTTAAGTCATTACATATAAAGGGTCACATCAACGGTACACCGGTCCACAAGATGCTGGTCGACAGCGGGGTAATTGTGAACTTGATGCCATATTCGCTTTATCAGAAGCTCGGCGGTACTGATGAAGAGCTGATCAAGACTAACATGACTATCACTGGAGTCAGAGGAGGAGAGCCTATCCCGGCCAAAGGAGTTGCGTCCATGGAGCTGACCGTTGGGAGCAAGACTTTGGCTACTGCTTTCTTCGTCACCGACATACAAGGTAGTTACAACCTTATACTTGAGCGCGACTGGATTCATGCTAATCGGTGCATACCTTCTAGCCTACATCAGTTCCTTATCCAATGGGTAGGAGACGATGTTGAGGTGGTGCACTTAGATTCATCGGCCTATGTAGCTACGGCCGATACTCCTTTGCTCGGAGGGCATGATACTATTGCTTGTTTATCTAGTCGGGACCTTTCTGATTTTCAATTTGTTAGTGTTACTAAGGAGGGTTTTGTACCGGTGTCTCTAAAACCGATTAACAATCGGTTCAATATTACTATGTAATTTAATGGATGTTAATATTAATTGGCTAAAACATCGTGTCGAACAATATCGGGCTCATGAGACCGATGCTTGTGAAGCTATTAACGATTTTGATGAGCTCAATAAGTTGGGCCAAGGTTTACGTTGGCCGACCCTTTGGAACAAGTAGATATTGGGGATGGTTCCGTACCAAGGCCGACATTTGTAAATCAAAATCTTGAGGCAGATTATAAGCTAAGATTAATCGCCCTATTAAAAGAGTTTTTTTATTGCTTTGCATGGAATTATACGGAGATGCCTGGATTAAGTCGAGAACTTGTCGAGCATCGGCTTCCTATCAAGTTGGGATTTCGACCATTCAAACAGCATCCTCGCCGCTTTAATTCTACAATATATGACTGGATTAAGGAGGAAATTAATCGGTTATTGCAAGCAGGATTTATTCAACCATGCAGATATGCGGAGTGGGTCTCTAACATCGTGCCCGTAGAGAAGAAAGACACTGGGAAAATCAGAGTTTCCATTGATTTTAGAGACATAAATAGAGCCACTCCTAAAGACGAGTATCCTATGCCTATAGCCGACATGCTGATCAATGATGCTTCAGGACACCAGGTTGTTAGTTTTCTTGACGGCAATGCTGGTTATAATCAAATATTCATGGCCGAAGAGGACATGTCCAAAACGACGTTCATTTGTCCTGGGTTTGTTGGTCTCTTCGAATGGGTCGTGATGACATTCAGATTAAAGAACGCAGGCGCTACCTATCAACGCGCTATGAATGTGATCTTTCATGATTTGATTGGGATAGTCATGGAAGTATATATTGATGATATTGTGATCAAATCGGCTGCCCATGTGTCTCATCTGGCCGATTTGCGGTTAGCATTTGAGAGAATGCACTGCTATGGTTTGAAGATGAACCCACTGAAATGTGCTTTGGGTGTATCAGCTGGGAAGTTTTTTGGGGTTCATCATTCACGACAAAGGCATAGAGATTGATCCTAAAAGGATAGAAAAAATTAAGAAAGTTCAAGCACCTACATGCAAAAAGGCCTTGCAGAAGTTCTTAGGAAAAGTGAACTACTTGAGGAGATTTATTGCAAACTTGTCCGGGAAAATTATTCCTTTTACCCCAATATTAAAGCTGAAGAATGAGATCGAGTTCACTTGGGGGCAGAACAACAAGAGGCGTTTGAAAAGATAAAGGAATATTTGTCATCTCCACCAGTTATTCGAGCACCTAAGAGAGGAGTTCCCTTCAGATTATATGTCGCCGCCGAAGAAAAGGTTATTGGGGCTGTTTTGACACAAGAAGATGAAGGCAAAGAGTACGTAATTGCTTATATTGGTCGACGTCTTCTTGATCCTGAGACAAGGTACGCCCATATTAAAAAATTATGTTTATCCTTGTACTATGCTTGTGTTCAAATGAGACACTATTTACTGTCTAGTACATGTGTTGTTGCATGCCAAGCCGATGTAATTAAGCACATGTTACATCGGCCTATCCTTAGAGGAAGAATTGGCAAATGGGCGTATGCATTGATTGAGTTTGACTTGACGTACGAACCGTTAAAGACTTTAAAGGGTAAAGTTCTTGTTGATTTCATTGTTGAACATAGTATTAGTTTAGAGGATGAAATCAGTTATCTTACTTTTACTCCATGGAAACTTTATTTTGATGGATCGGCTTGTAAAGAAGGTCAAGGAGTTGGTGTGATCATCGTTTCTCCTAGTGGCATAGAATTTGAAATGCTAAGCCGATTAGATTATTTTTGCACCAAAAATCAAGCCGAATATGAAGCTCTGCTATTCGGCTTAGAAATTTTACGTTCCATGGAGGTCAGACATGTTGAGGCTTATGGCGATTCCATGTTAATAGTACAAGTTGCTGGTGAGTTTCAATGTTTAGAGGGATCGTTAAATGTTTACCTTGACAGGTGCCTTGATATCATTATTCATTTCATCGAATTCCAGATTCGGTATATACCGAGGCACGAGAATCATAAAGCTAACATGTTAGCTCAACAAGCATCTGGCTATAGTATCAGTAGACGCAATTTTCATGTAAAGCCGATGCAACAGCATGCAGAAATATTGTCGGTTCACATGGCCGACCAGTTTGTTTTAGAACTAGTTCGGTCATTCTGTACCAGCGACCAGGTGCATTTTAAGCATAATCAGGTGAATGCTATGACCGACCAGGTTGTTTATGAGCCAAGCCAGTTAATTCGTCCGATTGACCTGGTCGATCATGAAACGATTAATTTGTTTGAAAGAACTCTAGATCGGTCCGAATCAAGTTCTAGTGAAAGTGGGACTGATCTAGAAGATTGGAGAGCTCCCTTGATGAAATATCTCAATGATCCAAGTGCTAAGGTTGACCAGAGTATTCGGCGGAGTGCATTTAGATATGTACTACACAATGATGAACTGTACCGGAGGACTGCCGAAGACTTGTTACTTAAGTGTTTGGGATCTGATCAAGCAAAGGTGGCTATGGGAGAAGTTCATGAAGGTATTTGTGGTACGCATCAATCAGCGCCAAAGATGAAGTGGTTGTTGCGAAGAGCCGGGTTCTATTGGCCCACGATGATAGCCGATTGTTTTCGTTACTACAAAGGATGCGAAGAGTACGTGTCATCGGTTTGGAAACATACAACTTGCGCCGGCTGCTATGCTTCATCCTATTATCAAACCGTGGCCTTTTCGTGGTTGGGGGTTAGACTTCATTGGCCAAATTCATCCCCCGTCTTAAAAAGGACATCGTTTTGTTCTGGTCGCTATAGATTACTTCACTAAGTGGACTGAAGCGGTGCCTTTGAACAATATGACACATAAGGAGATAATTGAGTTTCTTACTGAGCATATTATACATAGATTCGGTATACCACAGACATGGACTACAGATCAAGGAACATCTTTTATCTCTAAAGAGGTACGAGATTTTGCCGAATTATATAAGATAAAGATGCTCAATTCATCTCCATACTATGCTCAAGCTAATGGCCAAGCTGAGTCTAGTAATAAGACTTTGATCAAGTTTATCAAAAAGAAGATTGAGGACAATCCAAGGAGGTGGCATGAGGTTTTGTCCGAGGCTTTATGGGCTCATCGTGTGTCAAGACATGGTGCTACTAAAGTTACTCCTTTCGAGCTGCTATATGGACAGGAAGTAGTGTTACCCGTCGAGGTAAACCTAGATGCATATAGACTAGCTAAACAGAATGATTTAACTCCTGTTATGTATCATGATGCCATGATGGACAACATTGATGAGGTAACTGATAAAAGATTAAAGGCTCTTAAGGAGATGGAGAAAGACAAAGCCCGGGTTGCCAGAGCTTACAACAAGAAGGTGAGGAGCAAATCGTTCCAAGTGGGAGAATTGGTATGGAAAACTATATTACCGCTTGGATCGAGAAGCAATAAATTTGGCAAGTGGTCGCCGAGTTGGGAGGGTCCTTATAAAGTGATCAAAGTGATATTCGGGAATGCATAAATGCTAGAGACGTTACAAGGTGAAGGTCTCCCTAGGGCAATAAACGGGAGGCATTTGAAAAAATACTTTCCAAGTGTTTTGCAAGAAGCCTGAGTGCCTTCCAAGCAATGGCCAATACATGTATCGCCCTTAGAACAAAAATAATCAGAATATTTATCCTTAATTTTCGAATAGCCGATGAGTTGGACATCGTTGTTATTCGGTTTGTTTTTAGGTTCTATTAAAGATCACCTAAAAACAGGGGGGCATATGTTGACACTCAAAAGTGTCACGGGTAAAGATGAATTTATAGGAAATATTCGGCCTATAATATTTGAGTAGAATTTGACTTTTGAGAGATCGGATGCTCTAAGCTAAGTGGGCCCGATCATTTTGGGGCCCCGATCACTTGTGTTACGTCCGACCAGATGGACCTGGTCGGAAGCTTTATGATTGTGATGAATGTTGAGTCCGGATGATAATACGTGGGTTCTTTATTGATCAGTATGAGTTGATAAAGCCCAATAAACCAATCTAGTCGATTCAAAGATCGGCGAAGATTAGGGTTACCTTGTCACGTCCGGATTGGATTCTATATTTTGATAGAGTCCGGAAGGGAAACTTGAAGATCGTATTTGGAGATGTTTCCTATAGGGATAAGACCAACCCCTCTATATATATAAGAGGATCATGACCGATTGCGGTATCCAACACCAATCGATCAAAATCAATCTACTATCTCTTTTACCCTTTTCCCCTCTACCTTGCTGTTCGGCGCATCTCCCGGCGAGATTCGACGGCGTTCTAGGCGGCCTTGCTGGTCCTAGAACAACCTCTACGTGCTTCTCCCCGACGGGTCTTTCCCGAGAGGAGTTCTAGAGTTACCTACACGGGGCCTTAAAACCCTAGATCAACCTAGACCGGTCTCTAGATCGGTCTTCGCTGGTTTAGCCAGGGTCCTCGCTGTCTCAGATTGATCTGCAACCTCATCGGGCGTTCTAGCCCTGCTCGTGTGTGATTCGGACAACTTCCGACGTCAACACCATGGTACACTAGAGCGGCAAAATTGGCAAAAAAGAACCACAAGGTAGTGCACATTATACAATGTCACAACCCAACTATCTCCTACACTCTCTTTTTTATAAAAACTAAAAAAAAGATATGAAGCATTCATGGGAAAACAACACCAAAAATGCTATATATCTGTTAGTGTTTGATCTGTACATAAACTTATCAGGCTTCTGCAAATGTATGAACTACACAACTTGATGTTGGTTTGATCCCATGACCTTCTCGAGCGCCTCAACAGACCAACATGCCAACTTATTGAGTTCCTCCTGTCGGGTCCGATCCACCGAAGGCTGTGGCGGGCATCACCTACTTCCTCATGGGATCAGCCCTCTTGGAGCCATTGTAGTGGGGCAGAGGTGCTGGTGGCAGAGGACGAGGATGGAGGGCAGGTTGCAACGGAGGAGTATAGGTACAGTGAAGGAAGAGATGAGGAGAAGGGATGGACATGGGGGAGAGCATATGAGGAGAGCCAATAAGCTAGGAGTACATACTTGATCCTCTATTAATCGATCTTCTCTACTTTTTTTTGTCTTAGTTCGTGTACTAACGACGCATTTTGATAGAGCACGTAACTCATAATTACCCTTCTAATCAGATGAGGTCATCGTTGGAAGAATACGCGTCTTCTTTGATTTCCAATGGGTAACAACTTACCATAGATGCAGACTTGATCCTCAGTTAACAGATCTTCATAACTTTTCTGGGTCTGAGAGTTCGTGTACTACAGAAGCATTTAATCAGATGAGGTGTCATCATTTGAAGAATACGCGTCTTCTTCAATTGCTGATGGCTGACAACAACTTATCATATATAGATGCGCGTGAAGATTACATGTCTTTTATCATATATTATAGACACTTCTTAATTCAGCGTCACTACACGGGCTGTATGCTTTGTGCAATATATCTTGGCACAGTGGGGGTTCGCTCATATTATTAAATTGAAAAGATATAACACTCAATTTGAAATTAATATTTCAATATCAGTTGGATATATTTTTTGATATCATGTATATTTATCTTACCCTTTTTGGACAGAAAAAAAATGCCATACTATTTGCATACATGCTACTGATCGAGCATGGACTGGCCACCGGGTGGCCTGGATCGTGCTTTTAGTATTCACGGCGTGGATGGTAAGGACTCTCGTGTTAACCACACGGCTGAAGCAGGTGAACACTCTC
Source organism: Coix lacryma-jobi var. lacryma-jobi (assembly GCA_009763385.1). Lineage (NCBI taxonomy): Eukaryota > Viridiplantae > Streptophyta > Magnoliopsida > Poales > Poaceae > Coix > Coix lacryma-jobi. The sequence continues at coordinate 141,615,123 of CM019825.1, read as the reverse complement.
CAGCCACACGGACTTGCATACCAAGAACAGGGACTTGGGTGAGCTTCTGAGTCTCCAAAATCTCCAGCCGCACGGCTTGCTAGGTCCTTGGCAGTGGACCACTCTCGAAGCCATCTTCAATACTGACGACAGTGTGACTAGACTACACCGAGGCATCCAGGCGGGACAGATGTTTCGACCTTGCGGGTTCCTGATGCCTCTAAATCCTCAACCTATATCATTTATAGAGAAGATGCTCTTTGCTGCATTTTGCATCTCCATTTCCAGACAACAAAAAGGCTCCTAACATATAGTTGCAATCTAATGATCCTGAGAGTACTGAGACTACGCTACATATTGGTGATTCAGCTTGGACACAAGTCTCATTTTATAGGCTAGCTTGTTTTTGTCTGTACAAATAATTAAATCAATTCTTATTGGTACTATACAGTTATGAAAGTAAATGAGCGAACTAATAGTAACTAACTTAAAACAGAAACTCACGACATCAGGGAGCACATGCTCCATAGTCAAGCTACTGCACATCCATTTGCAACATAAATTGCACACACTGCTGCTGCCTCTTGTCAGTGAAGTGATATTGTTGCAGCTGTCAGCTCCATGACTTAGCATCAACCAAATTGATAATACAGATCCAAATGTTGACCAACCTCCTTCGCGTACAAAATATGAAATGTGGTCTACAATGTCAAGTCACCTTGCGGGTTCCTGATGCCTCTCAATCCTCAACCTATATCATTTATAGAGAAGATGCTCTTGCTGCATTTTACATCTTCATTTCCAGACAACAAAAAGGCTCCTAACATAGTCGCAATAATCTAATGATCCAGACACTACTGAGCCTACGGTACATATTAGTGATTCAGCTTGGACAAGCCTCATTTTATAGGCTTGTTTTTGTCTGTACACGTATAAATCAATTCTTATTGGTACTATACAGTTACGAAAGTAAATGAGCGAACTAATAGTAACTGATTTGAAACATAAACTCGGGACATCAGGGCGCACATGCTCCATAGTCAAGCTACTGCACATCCATTTCCAACAAAAAATTTGACACACGGCTGCCTCTTGTCACTGAAGTGATATTGTAGGCAGCTGTCAGCTCCATGACTTAGCATCAACCAAATTAATAGGATCAGGCACCTAGCACTACGTGAAAAATCAACAAAGAGAACGCCCCCCTCCTTATTGTAGGGGCGGCTGGTTTTGGAGCCGCCCTTACAGTAGCTCGGCCACTGTAAGGGCGGCTTGTGTTACCGGTCGCCCTTACTGTGTGTGGGGGGATCATGACCCGATTTTTTCCACAGGCCCGACAAAGGCCCATTGTCTCATACTGCTAGCATATGTATATTGTCACCTAACCCTAATCCGAAAGTCCACAACTCCCAGCTTCCACCCCGCCTCCATCACGCCTCGCACCACCTCTCCTCACGCCGGCCACGCGCCTCCCTTCCCTCCTCCCGGACGACGACGATGGTGGAGCGAGCACGCCGGCCCCGAGCACGCCGGCCCGAGCACGCCGGCCCCGAGCATGCCGCGCCTCCCTCCCTCCCCTCCTTCCGGACGACGGTGCCTCCCTCCCCTCCTCCCGAGCAGGTCGTGGCGGCGAGGCCAGATTCGTCCCCGGCGAGGCCGGATCTGGCGACGGCGAGGCCAGATCCGGCACCGGCGAGGCCAGATCCGGCGACGGCGCATGCGGCGGCGCGAGTCCTCTTCCTCCCCTCCTCCCGTACGACGACGACGGCGGAACGAGGCCATGGCGGCGCATTCTCCTTCAACGGCAAGGCCAGATCTGACCCCGGCGACGCCAGATCCGGCAACAGTGAGTTTTGATCCAGCCCGGCGAGGGCGGATCCGCAGGCCACGGCGCACACGGCGGCGATGCATCAACGGAGTTGCGGCGGCGGATCTGGGTCCATGGCGGCCCAGATCTGAGCCCATGTGGGCTTTTTTCTTTTTTTTTTGTTTTTCAGTTTTCCACTGTAAGGGCGGCTGAATATGAAACCGCCTCTATAGTGAAATCTACTGTAAGAGCGTTATAGAAAGAGCGCTTCGTCCAGCCGCCCTTACAGTGGCTTATTAGCCGCCCCTATAGTGCTATACTGTAGTAGTGTAGGCAGGGGTGTGTGGTGCGGAAGTGCAAGTGCAAGGGTAACTAAGGCATTGTGGGTTCCTGATGCTTCTCAGTCCTAAATATTTTTAATCATAGTATCTTGCTGCATTTTGTTTCATAATTTCCCAGCCACCTTAAACCTTCCTGTCTCATCTACTATCACACAATATGGACTGACGACTCAGATTGTGGCGGCCTAAAGATCATAAAACTAAACTACCAATGCTTCAGATTGCAGCTTACATTTTATAGCCATGCCTGGCCCATAAACCAATTATTATTATTGGCACTATGTAGTTATGAAAGTAAAGAGAGTGAACTCATAATAAATTATTAAAATTGAACTCGGAGATCAGGAAGCACATGCTTAACAGTCGTATCATGCTATTACACATCTATTTACGATCTAAATTAATTGAACACACTTCTGTACGTGATGCTCTTTGGTCAGTGAAGTGAAAGTAGAGAAGGAACCTGAATAACATGTATATATGATTCATGACACAAGCTGTATATATATCTT